>CM037851.1:84286274-85486274 GCA_021234595.1 Delia radicum | reverse complement strand
TCTTGTCTTCTTAGTAAGCAACCACGTGGTTAGGTCTTTTCCTAACAAGCATCATGACGTTACTAAACTTTGAAGACCAAAAATGTTCTATTTATATAAAAAAATTTTAGTGTGTACTCTGGCTCAAGTAATATTTTTACAGTTATATTAGTTTTTTGTTTTTATATACATCGAGATTATTTTTATGTTATTTTCAAATTATAACGAGCTGTCAACCTCCGTATATTTACAAAAAATAAAGAAAATCAAACATATTAGCTAGGTTGATACTAGTATTTCGATATGGCTAGAGATCTCATCAGAACCCGAAGTTTTAGAAAAGCTAGAGCCTATATAATAGGCAGAACTTTAACAAAAAACCTATTAATAATCAATTTTGCTCCATTCTTGTCTTCTTAGTAATCAACCACGTGGTTAGGTCTTTTCCTAACAAGCATCATGATGTTACTAAACTTTGAAAACCAAAAATGTTCTATTTATATAAAAAAATTTTAGTGTGTACTCTGGCTCAAGTAATATTTTTTACAGTTATATTAGTTTTTTGTTTTTATATATGTACATCGAGATTATTTTTATGTTATTTTCAATTTATAACGAGCTTTCAACCTCCGTTTATTTACAAAAACAAAGCAAATCAAACATATTAGCTAGGTTGATACTAGTATTTCGATCTGGCTAGAGATCTCATCAGAACCCGAAGTTTTAGAAAAGCTAGAGCCTATATAATAGGCAGAACTTTAACAAAAAACCTATTAATAATCAATTTTGCTCCATTCTTGTCTTCTTAGTAATCAACCACGTGGTTAGGTCTTTTCCTAACAAGCATCATGACGTTACTAAACTTTGAAGACCAAAAATGTTCGTTTGCCAAAAATTAGTCAAATAGTTGGTTACAGTTGAGCAAAATTTTATTTAATTGGAAGTTATAAAACAATCTGCTACAGTCAATAATAGTAGACGAAAAAATCATTCAATAATTTTAAATTTTCAAAGGTTATTTCCGATTTTTTTAAATGCGATACAAATGTGCTCTTCTAAAATCAGCAATTTACAATTTTTTAACCAAAATATTCTGTTGGTTTTAGCAAAATATACTCTTATTTGCATTATACTAAATTTAAGGTAAATATAGGAAACATTTTTTTTTTTGGATATTAAAGATTTTGTTTTCTGTTTTTAGTCTAACAATTCTCAGTAAAAGTTTTTACTAATTTCGGCAGAGTAAATTGCAATTTTCAATTAAATTTTACAAATATTTAGAAAGAAAGGCTGCTAACCTTAAGAAGTTTTTTCTGCAACGTAATTTTTAACTAATTTGTAATAGCTTTTCGGCTATTTTTACAGGTTTATTTTTATGAGTGTATGATATTATTTCAGCTTTTAAGAAAATAATATTTTCTCTCAGATATTAGCCCTTAAAGTGTGCATTCGTAAAAATGTTATCACATGAAACAATTTAATAAAAGGCTAAACATAAAATTTAAAAAAAACTATTTTATTAATAAAAAATATATTCAAGTTTACAAGCAGAGGCAAAACCAGTTTTATTCTCCCATTATAAATTTATTCATCTTTTTAAGAAACCCTCCCACACTATAAAAAAAGTTGGTTGTACATTTTATTAAACGCCTATTTAAAATCTTTAACTAACTTACAGCAAATTTTTTGTTGAAAATAAGTTTTCAGCAAAAAAAAATAGTTTAACGGTTTTGCTAAAAAACTAATTTTGTACTAATGTTGAACTAGTTTTTGTTGCTACAAAAATTGTACTGATAAAAACATCCATTGCATGAAGAACAAATTAAAAGATGATATATAGATGTCGCAGCTTGTCTAAACGAAGTAGCGTTAGAAAAAACATACAAATAAATACATCCATTATAAGACTTAGAAAAAAATGCAAATGCGGAGGATTTCTTTTTGCATTTGAGAATATCATTTGAAAAATGTAGAATTGCGTCATACATTCGTGCAAGTAATTATGTATTATTATGTTTTATTATTTAATTAATAAAATATTTTGCTTATGTCCAGAATGTTTTTAATAACATTATGTAAACTATGTGGTAGTCCTGACATTTTTATATATATTTAAATCAAACATAAAAATTTTGATTTTAATTTCAGCAAAATAAATAAACAAAAATAAAAATTGTATATTAAGTTTTTTACTTCTTTTTTCATTCCACTAAGCTCTAGCTAAAATTTTTTTTAATTTCAACAAGACGAATTTTATTTGCATTAAACTAAGTGTCGGTCAGACTTGGGTGACGTGAATTACATCTCACAATCATTCACTTGTAAAAATTTCCTTTATCATTAATAATTTCAGACCTATGCTCACACTTGTGAGCTTAAACGCTTAATTCGAAATTTTTTTTTTTTTCATAAAAAGAGGAGGAAAAATTCAGGAAATTCTTCCTATTAAGTAATGTGTTGCTTTCTTTGGAAAGGGGATAGTGGAGAGATGAAAGGTGGTGAAAGATAAAGGGCTTCAAACATGGCAACACTGTAATTGCGAGAGATGAAAAGTCTTAGTACAGTTGTTGCCCGCCGCCTGATGTAGAGTTGGTGAATTTATTGAAGCTTTTTGTTTCATAGCCCTGATTCATTATTTTACTTTGGTGGGGTTAAGCCCTATGGGGACACCGAAGGTGGGCGCTGCGATACATATAAGTGATAGAAAACTTATACATATTATTTTCTAAATTGATGTTGTCGTCACCGGAGTCGAACCCGGGACCATCTGTGTAACAGTCCAACGCGCTAACCATTACACCACAACGCCAACAGACCTTAAAGTGATCTTTAATTCTCTTTTAGCAAGAGGGGAATATCTTTAAGCTGGTCTTAGCTCCGGGCAGTTTTTGGGATTTGCCTTCCTTGGAACAAAACAGTGTTATTTGCTTCATGCCAATCAAGGGCTCTCTAGGACATATTGTGTTGGCGTATAAAAGCAAGTAGTCTTTTTTGCAATCATTTATTTGTATAAAGTTAGGTTTTTATTGTTTCTGTTGTATCAAATTACTTGCTGTTTTTTTCCACAACCTGCCATGCCAGGAACTTTTTAGGGAATATTTTTATGATAACGACCTCGTTTCCTTTCTAAACCAGATTTTCTTTCAATGATCTAGTCTCCCTTAAACCGTTGAATTACTTTTTAACCAGTCTGACTGCTAACTTTTGATTCATTGGCTAACTTTTTATATGTCCAAGAAGTATTTTGTTGAAAATATTAAATTATTTTTTAAACAAACTTTTTTACTATCACTCATTTTGTGAAAAATTTAATAGAACAATTGTAGAAAAATTTCTTAATTTATTTACTGACATATATTTAAAAGATAAAAAAATTAAAGAAAGCTTCTGATGAAAGTTATTACGAAAAAACGCGTGTTAACATTTCTTCGAACGCACACCTTATGTTTATGAAAGGTGTGTTGCCAAAATTGTTAAATTTTACATTTTCGTATGCGTAGGTTCATTTGAACAATATTATAGGTATATTACTGACACAACAGCTGAAATGGATGTACCTTTTTTTTTGCTCAAAAATCAAATTGTCTGTAATTTGTTTTCTTGATATCAAGAACTCTTAATGATTTCTTTACAATTGCTAGATACAATTTTTTAAGTTAATAAAACATGAGTTTATACATTTGCTGCCATATGCTAAGGTGGGTCGTTTCAGAAAAAAAAAATTAGTGGCCCCGTAAAAAAAACTTTGGCATTTTCTAAGAATATTTCCGAAATATTTTTATTTTTAACCCTTATGTGTGTGGACAGGTACCTGTGTACCTATTACGTTTTCAAATCGAAATTCTTTATATAAGATTTTAGTCTACAATTCTACAATTTCATGAGAATTTCTAACTTTTTGTTATTATTATATTTTCATAGGTTTTTATATATAAGATCAGTTTGGGGTGGCGTGGCATATCAAATTGCTTTTTGCACCCTCAACAGGGTGAATAGGTATCTGGGTACATTTTACAGGAGCCACATCAAAAAAATTAATAAGTTGTTTTATTAATGTGTGATAACACAAGGGAACAATGGTTCTGTTGATTAAGAACTGAATATTGTTTTTAAGGTTATTTGAGACGCTGAATCCAAATCTGCACTTGGTTTTTTTCTATCAGCTCGACTTTTCGAGATATACCGTTATGTTCAAAATTAAGGCACTTCCGCTACATATATTGAAATAACTTGAAAACGGTTCACCATATTAAATTAAAAAAAAAACTGAAACTCGCAAACAATATTCTCTTTAAGCCGTGCTTACATTGTTTTTAAATTTTCCAAGTAGTTTTAGAGATATCGTTCAAGTTTTGAAAAAAAAATTAAAATTTAAAAAAAAAAAAAAAATTTTTTTGTTCTTTAAAAATTCCTAAAAAATAAAAATGGGACAAAAATCACAGTTTTGGTCTAGAAACAGTTAGTTAAATATATTTCGAATGAAATGAGCTTTATTTCATTGCAATCGGTGCACAACTTTTGATTTTGTTCACGATTTACTGAATTGATATAAATCGCGATTTCCATACAAAAATAACAACTTTTGATTTTGTTTATTTCTATCAGCTATACTGTTTAATTTAACACAAAAAGAGAATTTTAAAGAAAAATAAAAAATTTTAATACACAAATATTACAATGTAATTACAACTCATCGAAAAATTTTCTTTTATAAGATTTTCTTAAATAATCTTGTTTAGAGTGATTATTTTTAATGCTCCAGCAATATTCCGCCATCATATGCTCTGTTACGGTAGTATGAAACTGTTGTTCCTTGGTTTAACAGATTTTTTTGCTTTAATCGAGAAGTAAGAATTTCAGATGCTTTTTTAGAGAGTCCAAGGTCTCTCACTAAATCACTAAGCTCCTCCTGATTAAATTGCTCGCGTTCAGAAGAAATATCTAAATGGAAGTCATCTGATCCACATTCAGAAATTGGTGAAGGAACATTTTGTCGTAAGTCGTGAAAATTGTGTGTAGATGTAGATGGTTGTGGTTCTGAATCCTCACTAGAGTACAGGACTGGTTGGGTAATAGACAACACGTTAGGATAAATCCATTTAGACCGGTTTGTTTTATTAATGCCTGTTATGTTGACAGCTCAAAAATAACAATCATCATAATGATTCGAAAGTTCCCGCCAGATCATTGGTGTTTTATACTTGAACTGGGTCCGTTGCTTGTTTGCCCATAACCTTAAATACTCTACACAGTTTTTACATACAGTATTAGGAATCCAGTACTTGTCACGGGTTTCCATGGTAAATCCGAAGTAGTCGAAATAAATTTTTTTAATAAAATCTGACACACTTTTTCTATTTTTTATAAACGTGTATTCGCCACATATGTTACAAAAATAGTTGGGATTGATTTTACAGGTGTTTCTTGACGTAGTCATAGCCCAATTTTGACATATATTTCAAAGTAACACAGTTTTCAATAAATAAAACAAGGGATAAAAATCAAAAGTTTTTTGTGTTCACTGATGAAATGTTCTAGGTTAAAATTTTTTTAATATTTTTTGTCGTTATACTTTTCGCTTTCGTAAACACTTGTTGAATGAGAAAAATTGGTTGAATGAACCCATATAAATACTTCGTAGTTTTTTACTGAAGTACCTAGAAAAAATTATATCCACAATTTTATTGACAGTCACTTATGAATGAACACATGTGTTAAGGGGAATTTCTTTAAAAAATCATCCGTTTCCAACGGTAAGCCACACATCAATAAAAACAAGTGCACTTTCCTTTTTTCTCTTTAATTGACTGTGAACTGACTAGGTGTCATAAAGGAACAATACAATTTATAGGCGTTATGAGTTTGCTACCGCAACCATAAAAATGAAATAATCTTTTTTTATTACTTAATTTTTCTAATTCTTAGAATCATAAAAAACTAACTTATTACATACAAACACTTACACATTAGAAAATGTTATTTTTGTATGGAAATCGCGATTTATATCAATTCAGCAAATCGTGAACAAAATCAAAAGTTGTGCACCGATTGCAATGAAATAAAGCTCATTTCATTCGAAATATATTTAACTAACTGTTTCTAGACCAAAACTGTGATTTTTATCCCATTTTTATTTTTTAGGTATTTTTAAAGAACAAAAAATTTTTTTTTTTTAAAAAAATTTTAATTTTTTTTTCAAAACTTGAACGATATCTCTAAAACTACTTGGAAAATTTAAAAACAATGTAAGCACGGCTTAAAGAGAATATTGTTTGCGAGTTTCAGTTTTTTTTTAATTTAATATGGTGAACCGTTTTCAAGTTATTCCAATATATGTAGCGGAAGTGCCTTAATTTTGAACATAACGGTATATCTCGAAAAGTCGAGCTGATAAAGAAAAACCAAGTGCAGATTTGAAATCAGCGACCTCAAATTAGTAAAAATTTGCTACAAATTTCAAATCAACACAAAAAAAGTTCAATTTTGTTCCCTTGTGTAATCTATACTATATGACTTGGTTTTTAGAAAAAATTTTATTTGATAAAAGAAAGATTGTTTTACAAAAAAAAAAATATATTCAAATTTAATTTTTGATAAAAAAAATTATTTTACATAAAAAATAATAAAAAAAAAAAAAAAACTATTTCAAGATTTATCACAAAAAAAAAATAATTAATTCAAACAGTTGTTACATATGAGACGATTGATTGAATGCTCGTTACAAATCGGCTTGAAGAAATTTTTGCTAGCCTTTCGAATTTTTCTCTGCTTCTTTGTAAGCTTAGAGCATAGGTAAGAACTTCCACTAACAGCAATACGGTTATTCTTATCTCGATTTTCTACGTTAGCAACAGCTGTTGTTGAAATATCTCGCCCCAATACAACCTTTAAAAATATTTAAAAATATATTTAAAGGGGAATCCCATGTTGATATGTTATCTATGTAGAACAAAAGAAAAAGGGAAATTCCCAATATATACATTTATTGTGTGCTCATACATTTTATGGGGAATCACAGAATAAGGCATTTATCATACACACAAAAAAAAGTTTGTAATGTCAGCAACTTGTTTGCTGGGAGGATCCTAGCTGAATGAGTTGCTAACATCGGCAAAAAAAGTTGCTAAATTCAGAAAAAAAAATTGCTGAGTTTAGCCACTTGTTTGCTAATGTTAGCAACTTTTTCTGCCAGGATCCTTCCAGCAAACAAGTTGCTGAATTACAATTTTTTTTTTTTTTTGGGTGTAGGATTTTAAAAAATATATGAAAAGGGGAAACCCAGAGTAAAATTCCAATTATATATCATTAACCGTCGCACAGTGGAGTGAATCAAAAAAAAAAGTGGTAATAAATATAGAACTTCTTAACTACTGGACCGATTAAGACCAATATGTAATCGTTAAGGAGGAGTATAGCTTTCAGAAAATTAATTTTGAAGTCTAAGGTGCCAAAGTAGACCACCTCGAGGTACAAAAAACATTTAAAATGCTGTAACGTCTACAATTATGAACCGATCGATGATTTTAGACTTTTTTGAATCCGCTTGATGATTAATAAAAAACATGCTTACGGTAATATGTTATCTCTTAAAGTTTAAAAGTTGTGTGATGTTGAACATTAAAATTAAAATTTTTTGACAAGTTTTTTTTAGGTTTTATGTTAATAACTCCTTTATAATAAGTGGTAAGACATTAAAAAAAATTTTGTGTACTGCCACTTTTAACGTTAATGTTGTGCTTAAAGTTTCAGTTAATTATCTGTAACTGTTGAGTAAAGAAAAATCTGCAAAGTCAATTTTTTGAAATAGGTCAAAAAAATTGTAAAATTTTTGGAAAAAAGTAGCTTTACTCATACGTTTTTTTTATAATCTAATAGAAGAAAAGTAAATATTTTCTTAAATATTCGAAAAGAACAGGCTTTGAGAATAGTTTTAAGTAAAAGTATTATTAATTTTGGACATGCACCCTACACCCAGCATTGATCGAAAATGACCAATTTTCAAGCAAAATTTCAAGTTTACACACGTGGGCAAAAATGGCACGCCCATTTCAGAACTTTTTAAAACGTTATATTATAGACTAATAAAATGTTAATTATTCTTTATCAAGTTTGCCGCCGGGGAATGATAAGTGGTGTCCTGGGAGGAGTTTTTGTAAAAAAAAGTCAAATTTTTAAATTAGATTTTGTCGTTTTTAAAAGCATCATATTTAGATCCAATTTTTTTACTTATATGAAAATTCCTTTGTTTGAAAATCATGGCAAATAGTGTATGAGTAATTAGCAGGGCAGCGACTTTCATGCACTAAAAATCGAAAATATGTGCTTAAAATATGCAGAAAAAGCTCAAAATATGCGCTTAAAACATTATAAAGGAGTTATTAACTTAAAACATAAAAAAAAACTTGTCAAAAAATTTTAATTTTAATGTTCAACTTCACACAACTTAATCGAAATCGGTTCATAACTGTAGAAGTTACAGCATTTTAAAAGTTTTTTGTACTCGAGGTGGTCTATTTTGATAGTGCTCACCCTGTGTTAACACAGGGTGACTTCACAATTAATTTTCTGAAAGCTATACTCCTCCTTAACGATTACATATACATTTGGTCTTAATCGGTCCAGTAGTTAAGAAGTTCTATATTTATTACCACTTTTTTTTTTGATTCACTCCACTGTGCGTTGCCACTTACAAGACACAAAATTACATTTATCATACAATTTGTATGTACCCTGCGGGAAATGAAGGGTCGATTTATCTAAAGTGACGATTCTGTGATTGGAAACTGGTGAAACCGAAACTGTGGTGTACCAAGTTTGTGTGAAATGACCAATCACGTGACTATAGTAATGGTGACAAAACATTGGCTGCTTGGTACCAGATATATCATGTAACTGGAGAAAAAGTAACAAAACATCATAGTGTACTGAAGCAACTAGGGCCGTTGCAGTTGAAGTTGCTACTGGCTATTGAACTGGTTCAATCCCGTTAGAAGTGGATTAAAACGTGGCAATTAGTGCCAAATGATTCAGTAACTTGACAGCTACAAGGCGAACATAACACTGAAATAAACTTATTTTAAAATTGATATTTCTTGTGCTTTTTTGAAGGTTTTGTAAACAGGTGCTATGACATACTGGTTTGGTCAAGTACAGTGATTGGTTCCGGACGAACAATTTAGCAACTCGTATATAATATGACACACGGTGAATACTTCACAAAGCTATTCCATTTAAGTGGTACTTCACAAAGCTATTCCATTTAAACTACCCCTGTAACAGCATACATTGCGCTTAATTTGTGACTAGTTTTCCATCAAAAATTGCTCTCCAGTTCTATAACACGTACAGCTACACCAGTCACGTGATAAATATTTTCCCACTGGTCCTGTTGCATAGCACATCAATCCTAAAATTATCTACTTTAACACTACCTACTTCTAATTTGTCCCGTAGCTTATTGATTTCAGTCGGTAATGTGATAGGTAACCTTCGCCAAGTTATTTGACACGTCAGAAAGTGCGCCAAAGGTAGCAATTGCCACCTTATATGACAAGCCCATGTTAAAAGTACCAGTCACTTTCATATAACAGAACCGAAACTAGGACAGTTTCATGCACACAAAGTTCTAGTCACGTGATTATACCAGTGACTGGTCCGTTGCCCGCAGGGTAGGTACATATGCACCCTATACAAGGTGTTTTTTTTCCACACACATAAGGGTTAACGGTTGTAAATTTTATTATTAAAGTACTGGTAAATCACATTTTGTTAATGTTGGGAAAGCGTTGTATATAAGGGCTCTGTCAGTGCTTTAATTGGAATTTCTGGCAATGGTACTTAAAATAAAGTGCTTTACTAGTGCATTGGCAATTTCTGCCTGGGTAGTTTTGTAAAGTTTAAATATTTTTATTTTACTTTTTGCCAACATATGTTCATTCTCATTTAAAACAGATTTGTTTTTATTTTCTTGTTCAAGTGAAACTATAATAAAAGTTTTATTTTTTATTTTGCACACATTTGCCAACATATTTAATATACATATATTAGAGAAGTTAGATTTTGTTTAAAGTTAACCCTTTTATGCCCAATGTGGCATATATGTGTTCTTACTTTGGACCCTGGAACGGTTTTGTTTTCTGCTAAAAATAACATGTGTTTGCACTTTTGGCTTCTTTGTCATTTAATATTTTAATTCATGTTGATGGCAATTGTAAGTTTCGGCAAAAAAATTAATATTTTCCAAAGTAAAAAAAAAAAAATTTAATTTTTGTTTAAGTTTAGAAAAGTCGGTAGAGTTTAATCATAGAATATATACATATATATATTTTTTTTTTGTTTTAAATTATTTATTTTATTTCTAAGTACCTTCGCCATGAGGCGAATAAATAAATAATAAAACAAATTATTGCTTTGGCATAAACATATGTTTCCGCAAAATTTAGTCACCAATTAAACTTCCGGCGTCAAAGTGTTAAATATGTTGAAAAATCTAAAAAAATTTTAAACAAAGTTATGTGTGAAATTATACTAAACTTAAATAAAAGTAAATAAGAAAAAATGAAAATAAAATAATAAACATCCCAGCCTGGTTTAAAATGAACAATTTTAAGTAAAAAAATTTCGGGTTTTACATTAACTTCAGTTCATATCCTTCAAAAGCCAACATTTTTAAAGGTCACATATTAGTTAAAATTTACGCTAATGAAAATTCATATAATTCCGCAACTCACCGGCAAAAAAAAACTGTATTTGAAGCAGACATGGGCGGATTCAATTATATTTCACAATCATTCACTTGTGAAAAATTTTCAATATCATTAATAATTTCAGACTTACGCGCACATTTATGGGAATACACTTGGAATATTTTAAATAATGTGTGAGATTTTATTCATTCGGTTTGAGATCATGACAAATTTTTCTCTAAATTAAGAGAAAAATTATAAATTTTATATGATAATTTACTTTTACTATTAGAAAAAAACACAGAAAAAGTTATTAGACACTAGCATGAATGAAATGCATTTTCTGACCCACTACGGTCTTCATCAACATTCTTCGTGCCATTTAGTGTTAATCGTAAATATCTTCTATTTTACTCACACGTTAAAGAAATTGGGTAACTTTAAATCCCACATTACTCTGTGTGTTGAGTTAGAATGAAATGTACCACAAACGATTTATATTTATAGTGTGTTTGTTAGTGTTAGTGTTTCATTCCACTGCTTCTCCAACTCGACGAAAAGTTCGTCACCACTTCGGAATATTTTATTGCCGATATTACGTTTTACAATCATCCACATGTTCTCAATAGGGTTGAGATCGGGAGATTAAGCCGGTCACGACATGATATTAATTTAATTTTCCTGCAGCCAAACGTTTACAATCCCCGCCGTGTTTTTTGGGTCGTTGTTGTGCTTAAGGTCCATGAGAGTGGCATTTTCGATTCAGCATACGGAAGTATAACTGAACTCAAAAGATCTCTATAGATTGCGGCCGTCATTGTGCTAGTAATGCGGTGAATTGGGCCAATCAAATTTCCTGAAAAACACCCCCACACCATAATGTTTCCACCTCCTTGCTTCACTGTGGCTATTGTGTATCTGATATTAAACTTTTCGCCTCGTGGTCTTCGATCATTGGCTCTTCCATCTGATCCCCGGAGATTGAATTTAGACTCATCTGACCACAATACATTTTTCCATTGCTGTTGAATCCAGTTCAAATGGGTGCGTGCAAAGTCAAGTCGAGCTTGTTGGGGTTTTTCCGACACACACTGTTTTTTTGTACATCTAAAACTTCTAATGGTGGGAAGATTGGCATCTATTAAGAGTTCAGTTTTAGCTTCTCTGGGAATTACTTTGGGATATTTCGTAAAAAAATTCTTGATTTTGCGATCTTCTCTTACAGTTGTAATGCGGAGACTTCCACCTTAATGAGTTGTGTGGACATTACCACTATTAACAATGCTGCAAATCGTTGATTTTGGAACGGAGTACTTTATAGAAATTTCTTTTTGGGAAAGTCCATTTTGAAAATCATTTAAAACTTTTGATTTAAAATCAGAATTGTGTTTATTTCCTGCCATTTTTTACAAACATTATTCTTACGATGTTTATGCCTCCAACATCTTATTACAACTATTAAAGAATAATAATTACAATAAATTTGTTTAAAAAATGTAACGGCCTGAATCTCATATTAAAAATGAATGCGATTACCGTTATATCCTAGCATTTGTTAGTATAAATGGTTTCGTTAAGAGTAAGAATAACGAGAGTTTCAAATGTTTTGAACACCTGCATTTTTAATACATCTATTATTATTAATTTTATTGTTGTTTTAATTTAACAGAATTAATTTTTTTTATTTGTTTAACATAAAAAAATGTATGCAGAATATGTAAAAAATTAATTTTAGTAACTAAGCGTGATTTGAAGAAAATAAATCAATGAAAACAACAAATGCGATCTCAGTTCCAAATGTTTTGACCACTACTGTACATCCTTTTTAATAGACCTAAGAACACTGAATGCATATCTGGGAAAATTTTTTTTTTTATTATTTTGTAAATTTTGAAAAATAGCGGTTTTTATATTTGAGTATTTTCATTTCATTTTAATAACAAATTTTTCGATGGTCTCTTATTTCAATAAAATTTGGAATTTCTATGAAAATTAAAAATGAACCCCCATGTTAGATTCATATATGCTCATAGGAGTTCATATGTGGTCATACATGTAAATATTACATTAGTTTTCTTTAAAACACACACAAGAACATATATAATCACTCATATGAACATATATAAATTCTTTATACACATATATGAATCATGTATGGATCCATATGGACATGTCTGAAACATGTGTGCTCAATCAGCTTGATTGTCAATTACGATGTTCCAGAATAACAGCAATATCGACTGAAAAACAGATAAATCGTGTTATCTTTAAGCCTAAATGTAATTTGTAAAAATGTTTTATGGTAGGTCCACGCTGCTTTGCGTTTCTTTGTAACTGAGTGTAACCAACGGCATGTATGAGAACAGTAGGGAATTTTAATGAGCCAGTCATCCATAAGTCGATGTATACATCGTGTAATCGATGCAATCAACGACACAATGTTTTGCACCAAGGTAAGGTTTCCAAGATGTAAAAATAATATTTGCTTCAGCAAACTCACCTTTTGTAGCAGGCAAAAACGGGGCTATTGATTGCATACATTTGGCCCCAAAATATCATGAGGAGGCTTTTGTAAATTTTGGCATAGCTTCAATCAATTTACAAGTGGTAAAAGCAAAATTTCATCAATTTATCGACAATAAGATTACTTTTGTTTACCTTGTAATTCTAATCTAAAATTTTTTAATGTTAATGCTAAATATCCGGGAGCACAGCACGATTCCTACATTTGGTGTTCTGCGGCAGTGTACAGCGCTATGCAGAGAAGTTTTGAAATTTGAAATCATAACATGTTTTTTTTCTAAGATTTTGTTTTAATAATAAATGGTTTTTATTCATAACAATAAAAATTTGTCCATTGCATTTTTCTTTCATTTACAAATACTACGAAAATCATATCTACAGGTGATTCTGAATATTGATTGGAGCCGTGGCTGAAGACTCATCTACCGAACCAAACAGTGGATACTCCTAAATGTCGTTACAATGAGGCATTGTGAGAAGATCTGAACCCAATTTAACGACTCTATGGTGCCCTTAAAGAAACTAGGACATGCTTTTCGCAGCAAAGAACGTAAATGTATGATATCGGATTTGCTGGAAAAGTAGTTAACACATGCGCTGTGCTACAAAACGTTTGTTTAGCCGCAGAAAGAGACCGGACTGAGGATGAGTTTTCATAGCATGAATCAAATAGCACCCTCTCGATAGAAAAACGAGTCCAAGAACGACTAATTGTAATTTTTTTTTTCATGTATGTAATGAAAATAATTTAGCTTTAATTGGAAAAACTTTTTATATAAAGTAAACATGAATCAGCTTTTCAATTAATTCTATTGTTTTCAGATAAATAACAAAAAAATGTAATAATAAAATAACAATACTTAACATATTAAAAAAAAAACAAAAAAAAAATGAAATTCAGTCTTTAAAGTGAAAACTTACACAAATAAAAAAATAAATACATTTAAATATAAAACGAATAAAACATAAAATTCAGTATGTACATTAGTATGTCCCTTAAAAAGCGATTTTCATCCATTACACCCTCCAGTTATAGTTAGCATGGTTCCAAATGAACAAATTCGGGCTTTTGGTATACGTTAACCCATGCCGAGTTTCAGCGGAAAAAGGAAAATTATGTATTATTTAAAAGAACCAATATTCGAAATTTCGAAAAATTAAATTTTTTTGTTTCATTTATTCTTTTAGTATACTCAAAATTATCCAGATATTGAATTGTGATTTCATCGGATATCATTAACCCACTTTAAGACAAAATTACACACTAACTTAATAATACAAAATTACACACTAACTTAATAAAAATGTAGAAACTTTTTTTAAATTCATTTTAAAGATTTTTTTAAATACCTAATTTGAAGAAATCGATTGCAGTTTCTATAATATGATAGTTGTTATAAAAAAAAAAAAAATAATTAGAGGAATTACAATTCTATTTTGTGGTAAGATCGACCACGTTCCACGACATTATATAAAAATTTCTTATTTTGTCAAAAATTTAACAAAATTTTAATGTTTTCATCAAGGTTTGCATAATTTTGTGAAAAATCTTACTAACATTTGATTAGACCATTATTACTACTTTTATTTAAAAAATCTTTATATCATAGTGGCCTGGAACAAAGAACGAACATAAAACTCAATTTTAATTATGATAATGATTACAAGATTGTAAATTTAAATTGATAAAAAAATCTCAACTTTATAAAAATTATTTTTTTAAGTAACTTGATCCATATAGAGTTAATTTTTACACTTTTGTCCAACAAAGACTCATTAGGACAATTACAGAAAAACACCTTTCACAACTTTCCGCAATATATCATTTAAATTTAATTATCCTTAATTTAAACAAAAAAAAAAAAAAAAAAAAAAAAAAACTGTACACCCTTAGTGTCCGGGGGACAAAAAAGACATATGAAACTTAATTCAAATAATGACTACAAGATTGTAAAGCATTTAAATGTATAAAAAGTATTTTTTTACGTAACTTGATCCATAAAGAGTCAATGTTTTTACAATTCATCAAAAAATTGTCACCAGAAAATTTGCAGAGCAACATCTTTCAGATTTTTATTAAATTTGGATATGTGATAGATGGTACTAAACTAACGAACAAGCTCAATTTTCTATAGTCCCAATCTTGTTTTTAAGGTTGAAAAGGTGGCGGTTCAAAAAAACCACAGTTAAATTAATGGTCCATAATAATTATAGAATGTTGGTTAAACCCTTAAGACCCGAATTTATTCACATATATATATCCCTTAAAATATATTTATGCTACGTTCATATTGGACGCCAATATACGCATTTAAGTTTTTTCAAGCTTTCGATTTAAAATAAATAAAGGCGAAAACTTTAAAAAAATTAAAATACGTATTTTTCGGTCCAGTGTGAATGTGCTTTTAGTAAACCGGTACACAGAGCTTTAAAATACCTATAATTTGATATCCATTTTCGTACAGTTTCTTTGGAACACATGTCTAAAAACGTAAAACATAAAACTGGGGTCGTTTTCGACCCCACCTTTTTAAACCTTAAAACTAACGTTGGGACTACAAAAAATTGCTCTTGTTCGTTAGTTAAGTATCTTCTATCACAAATCCAAATTTATTAAAAACCTTAAAAATGTTATTCTGTACATTTTCTAAGAAGTATTTATTGATGAAAAGTTAAAACGTTAACCTTTTATGGAGCAAGATTTGTAAAATATAACTTTTTATCAACGGGAAAACTTTTTGAGCCATTACAAGGCTTTCCAATCCTGTAGTCATAATTTAAATTAAGTTTCATGGGACTTTATTGTCCCCAGCCACTAAGCGTTAACGATTTTTGAATAAGTAAAGGTAAAGATAATAGTCTAATAAAATTTAAGTGATATTTTTCCAAAAATTGTAATAGGTGTTATTCTGTATATTTCCTAGTGGGTCGCTGTTAGACAAAATTGAAAAATATATGGATCAAGTAATTATTTTTATCAAGTGAAGATTTTTTATCAATTTAAAAGCTTTACATTCTTCTACTCAGAATTAAAACTAAGTTTAATGGTTTTATTTTGCCAGCAGGCCACAAAGGGGTTGAAGAAACGGGATAACGGGGGGCTCGGTATATAAAGAGAATACTGAACAAACCTTTAAGCGGGAATCTTTTTTATATAAAGAAAAAGATGGCGGTATGATTGAACATTATAATGGATTTATTCTTCTTAACCTTTATGTAAAGGCCTTGAGTTAAATTTGTGAGGTTATGTTAAGTTACAAATTTCAATATTTTTTTTTAATAACAATTTTCGGGTTTGTATAATGCACATTAATTTATCTTTTTATATTTATATTAACAATTTTATAACAATTTAGTATTTATAATTTATATTAATTTACACTTCACTTTGGGTAAGTAATTCAAAATTTGTGGTAAGTATTTAATACTTTTTATATTGTTTTAAGTTTAGGGTTTAAGTTACACTTTAGGTAAGTAACTAATACGATTTTAGATTTAATCTTTGTTTAGTTTTAAGATTCACGGTAAGTATAATTTACAATAAATTTTTGATCTTAGGTTAACTTTGTTGTAAGTACTTTAGATTTAGGTAGAAGAAATTTTAGTTTGCGTAATTAACACGGGAGCTGTTGCTTAGTTGGTTGTTGAAAACTTATTAATTTTCAAGTAGACAAAATAAAAGAACACAAGTGAAAAGCTCTTTTTGCTGGTCAAACCTTGTTTACAGCTGATGGTTAACTAGGGTTAGTATGGCAATGCTGTCGGCCAGGGATGGGTATTTTACACAATTGTTCACGGCGTGAACATTCTCCCGGGCCAGGCAACCTGTGAAAAAAAAAATTAACAATTATTTTTATTTGATCGACTGTGAAGAAATTAAAAAGGGTAGGGTTAAATAGATTATAAATACTTGAGTATTTTTGAGGGGTAAAGTTAATTGGAAACTGATCCAATAACCAACCATCCAAGGTTAGAGTCTTGGGCCACCAGATTTCCTCCATCAATTTGAATGGTGTTGGGTTTAAGAATGGTAGTATGAAGATCTCCACCTATTTCTATGGCTACCGGAGTGTTGGAGTAGAACTCTGGGTCGGCTAGGGAAATCCGACAGAATTTTTCTTTAATGTGAGAATCACTTTCTCCTGAGTACGGTTTCTTTGGTAAATCGTTTACTACAAGCATACACACTTCAATTTTAGAGGATACGGACACGTTGGGCACAATAACCACTTTAACATAAACTTTGTCGTCGACTTTGAACGGCGCTAAACCCGCCTTGCGTACTAGAGACACAGCAATCCGAAAAGTTGTGAGGCTCGGATTTAAGAGTACTCTGGCTAAGTGGGTCTGCTTTTCCTTAGCTATTTGCACGACTGCTGTTGGAACGAATATGTTTGTCCTTGTTAATGGCAATGATGTGGAAACGGTGGTAGTTGGAACGCGTGGAGCGGGTATAGGTGCAATGTTATGTCGGGGTGCAGGTATAGGGGTAGTACCAGTGCGTATGTTGTTCAAAATCCGTTGATGACCGTGTAGAAGGGTATGGTGCTTTTCGCCACATTTTTGGCAACGTGCGCTGTTGTTGCATTTGCCTATTAAATGGTTTCTGGCCAAACAATTAGCACAATAGTGGTGTTTTATCACTATCCTATATTTTTCGGTCAAGTTCATGCCGAGAAACTTTTTGCATGTCATGATACGGTGATCCGCTTTGCAAATACCGCAGCCAACGTAACGGGTTGCATGTCTTTCTGTGTTATGGTTTGGTCCATTTTGATGACGAGTAGAATGTCTTCGACCAGAACGTTGACAATTTTGTTGGTTGGAAGTGCGAGCATCACGACGAGATCCACGACGATTATGATTAGGTGCCATTTTCTGTGTAAATGAAATGAATGAAGTTAAATTAATGTAAATGATTGATGTTAGTGTGTTACGGGTGAGTATAAAATGATATGGGTGAGTATGAAATACGAGGGTTAGTGTACAAGTGGGGGTTAGTGTTACAACGAGAGGGTTAGATTATGCCGTGGGTAGTACTACAACTTTCGTTATAGGCCGAGTCAACGTTCCAGTTGGCGTGCGTAAGTCCACGACTCTAGTACGGCCGTCAGAACCTGGGTAAACCCTAGTCACACGTCCTAGTGACCATTCGTTGGGGGGTAGATTGTCCTGCATAATAACGACAATATCGTCTATTTCCAGTTGATGTCTTGGGTTTTTCCACTTGTATCGCTTGTGTAGTTCTTTTAGGTATTCATCTTTCCATCTTCTGCCACCTATTTGCCAGAGTAAGGTTTCCATCGCTTAAGTCTGGTTCGGCTGGGGTTAACAAAGGTGAACCTATCAGAAAATGACCTGGGGTTAAAGGGTTAAGATCTTGAGGATTGTTGCTTGACGGGCTAAGGGGTCTTGAGTTTAAACAACCTTCGATTCGAGCAAGAAGTGTAGCAAGCTCTTCGAATGTGTATTTCAGGGTGTTCATTTTCCTGAGGTGAGACTTAAAGCTTTTTACGCCCGCTTCCCACAATCCTCCCATGTGTGGAGCTCCTGGCGGAATGAAGTGCCACGTCAAATTCTGGAAACTGTTCATTGACGTAACAGATCCTTTCAAATTCCTCATAAATTCCTGCCGTTCTTTCTTCAATAACTGGCTAGCTCCTGCAAAGTTAGTACCGTTATCCGAGTAAATGGCGGCAGGGCATCCCCGCCTCGAAAAAAATCGTGCGAAAGCTGCCATAAAAGATTGGGTAGACAGGTCAGATGTTGGTTCTAAACGAATGCCTTTTGTTGCAAAACAAACAAAAACGCATACGTAACCTTTGGTAATTTTGCATGTACGGCCAGAATAGACATTTATATCAAATGGTCCCGCGAAATCAATTCCGACAGTATAAAAGGGCCGTGTTAACTGGGTACGTTCTGGGGGAAGTGCGGCCATTAGTTGAGTTGCTTGACGATTTTTGTACCGTATGCAGGGTGAACATTTGTTGATGACCAGGCTAATCAAGTTTTGAAGCTTTGGAATCCAATAGCCTGACCGAATTACTCTCAGCATAACCTGATTTCCTGCATGTAGGGTTACCAAATGGACATGAAGGGTTAGTAATTTGGCAAAACAACTTGAATAGGGTAATAAAACTGGGTGTCTTTCATCATAAGTCAAACAATTTGATTTCGCTAATCGGCCATTTGCACGAATAATATTCTTAGAGTCTAAAAAGGGTGTAAGTGTAAGAAGGCTACTCTTTTTGGGTATTGGGATTTTCTCCTTTAAACATTTATATTCATTTGCAAAGTATTGGGTTTGGCATAACATTATAAGTCTTTCCTTAGTTGAGTTTATCTCCTGAGACTCGAGTGAAATGCTATTGTGATTTAATAAAATATTGAGTCTTTCAATGACTGAAGTCGTATCATTACGATCAGGAGCAATTCCTTCATGACGAGCGAGGTTTCGTCGGGTTAATGAGATACGGTCATAAAACCGATACACATACGACATGACTCGTAAGGCTTTAGACCATTTTGAAAATCTGATCAAAATGTCAGGGTTGTCTGTGCCGTTTGGGTTAGAATTTACAGCTGTTACAAAAGATTGGCTGCGTTTTGCCTCAGCATGAGTTGAAAATGTCTGTGTAGTTGTGGGCCATTTTGATAAGGGGTCTTTCAGCCATGAAGGCCCATTCCACCACAGGGAATTCGCTGCTAACTCATCGGGATTACAGCCACGGCTGTCAACATCCGCTGGGTTATCGTGTGAAATGACGTGCCTCCAATTTTCGACTCCGACAGTTTCATATATAGTCGCAACTCGGTTTGCGACAAATGTTTTCCACGAGTTTGGTTGCTTGCCTAGCCAAGCCAAGACTATGGATGAATCCGTCCAAAAATATGTTCGATGCTGGGGTAAATTGAGTTGTGTGAGCAAATTGTGTACCATGTTGGCTAATAACACTGCTCCACAAAGTTCTAATTTGGGTAAAGACACAACTTTTATGGGTGCGACTCTTGTTTTAGCAAACAACAGGGTTATGGAACTTGGTCCGTCTATGGGTGTTACTCGAGCGTATAAAACCGCTGAGTAGGCTTTTTCAGAAGCATCTGAAAAGCCATGAAACTCAATATCAGCAGAGGGTGTGTAATAAATCCATCTCGGAATTCGAATTTTCTCAATATTATCATAATATTTCAAAAATTGTTGCCATCTTATTAGGGTGAGGGGTTTGAGACATTCATCCCAAGCTGTGTTGTCCTGCCATATTTGTTGCATAATAATTTTAGCAGAAATGACAATAGGCGCTAACCAACCAGCTGGGTCAAATAGGCGCGCAATATCTGATAAAACTGTACGCTTTGTGTATGCCGATTTTCTTTCGATCTTGGGTATATGGAAGAAAAATTCATCTTCTTTCGCATTCCATCGAATGCCTAGAGTTTTCGCGTTGTTTGATTCTGAAAGAGTTAGCAGATCGATATCGAGCAGATGGTCTTCGGGTAATGTGTTCAAGAGATCAGCAGTGTTCGAAATCCATTTCCTCAATGGAAAACCGGCTGAATCTAGCACTGTGATCAACTCTTGTTGAGCTGTTTTAGCGTCATTAATGGTATGAACACCAGCTAAAACATCGTCAACATACATATTGCTTGTCAAAATTTGAGAAGCTATTGGGTGGGTGGTTTGAACATCTTTAGCCAGTTCTAATAGAGTTCGAATTGCTAAATAGGGTGCGCAATTGACTCCGAACGTGACTGTTTGAAGCTCGTAATCTTGTATGGGTTTGTTGACGCTTTTACGAAATAGTATTCGCTGAAATTGGGTTTGGGTAGAGTTCAATAAGATTTGCCGATACATTTTTGTAATGTCGGCATTAAAAACAATCTTATAAAAGCGCCATTTTAAAATTACAACAACTAAGTCTTGTTGTAACGTGGGACCAGTAAATAACGCATCGTTTAAGCTTCTACCGTTTGAAGTTTTGCTAGAAGCATTAAAAACAACTCGAACTTTTGTCGTAACACGATCCATTTTTACGACAGCGTGATGGGGTAAATAATACTGATCCATTGAAGAATTATTTGGGTTATAATTAATGGGTTTCATGTGACGTAAGTCTATATATTTTTGCAGCGCGTTATCATATTCCTCTTTCAGCTCGGATTTTTTCATCAAATTCTTCTCGTTTCTTAAATATTGCGCCATCGCTATATGACGAGATTTTGCTAACTCCATTTGTGGGGTTCGAAACGGAAGATTAACTTGATAACGGCCATCAGGTAAGCGTTGGGTTGTCTCCGTATAATATTGTTCGCAAAATGATTCTTCGGCAGACTTAATAGGTTTTCTCGGGACTTCTTCAATTTCCCAAAATTTAGTTAAAGATTTATCAAGTGTACTTGAATTGAAAAACGATACGAATGTTTGGGTTTCGCGCGATTCATCAACTGGACCTGTCAATATCCATCCGAACTTGGTCTCCTGAGCGATTAGGGTATGGAGAAAACTATTCCTAACACCTGTTAAGAATATCTCCGGGTAATATTCGCTGCCAATTAACATGTCGACAGGTCGGCTCCCATAGAACTTCGGGTCAGCTAATTGAATTTCGCCTAGATTCTTAGTGATATTTGGGTTTATATCATGGGTGGGTAAGTGACTGGAAACTCCTTTTACGACAATTGCTTGCATTGTCATTTTAAAATCTCTTTGGGTGTTAGACCTTAACGTCACTTCGCAATAATTTATTTGATTGAGAAGAACCAAGATCTTCTAATCCTGCTATTTCAGCGATTATGGGTGTAGTGGGTATTTGCAACTTTCGCCTAAAGTTGT
The DNA here is from genome assembly GCA_021234595.1 of Delia radicum. Classification (NCBI taxonomy): domain Eukaryota; kingdom Metazoa; phylum Arthropoda; class Insecta; order Diptera; family Anthomyiidae; genus Delia; species Delia radicum. Next base: position 85,464,254 of record CM037851.1, on the reverse strand, counting down.
CAGTGATAAAACTGTCATCAGATGCTGGGTCAATGAGTGCTCTAGCCTGGCACAGTTCGCCGTTGACTTCAACATTTAGAATTGCGGTTCCTAATAATTTCTTTCTATTAGAGTGAGATTTATTTCTAGGGGTAACCGTTGCGAAAGACTGCGCTGCATTCCGTGAAGTCGACTGCTGAGTCAAATCAGTCGCGTTATTTCCGGTATTTTGGGTATTCGCGGAAGCATTGGGTTTGTGTAGAAGGGTATTGTGGCGATTACCACATTGCCTGCACGTAAATGTGCTGCGGCAATCTTTAATTGCATGAGCAACAGCCAAGCAATTGTAGCAGATTCCGTTCTTTTTAACGAAATCAATTCTCTCATTTACTATCAAAGAGATAAACTTAGGGCACTCTCTGAGAGTATGATTGCTCTTGCAAAGTCTGCAAATTGAGCCGTCGGGTTTGTTGGGTGAGTGGGTTGGTTTAGAGTGTGGGAGGTTTGGGTACGAGTGTGGTACTCTTTGATCATTTTGAGATTTTCCAAAGTGAGTCTGTTTTTTGGGTGTTTGGGTTACAGTGAGAAAAGTATTTCCTCTTCTCTCATTCTGAATACGATTATCAGAAAAGTTCTTGGGTTTTGGGTTTTGATTCGAATAAAAAATCTTGGCATCGCTAACGGACTCAAGACCTTTATATTCTGAACTCAAAAAATTATCTAATTCTAACCAAGAAGGAGTTTCAGCGCTGTCTACCAGAGTTCTCTCAAATGAGACAAGGGTTTCCCTGGGTAATCTGGTTGTACAAAGGTATACAATAATCCCAATTTTCGGTATCTATATCCAAACTATTTAAAGTTGAAATACAACTATTAATCGTCCTCTGTAGACTTCTAATAGCTGAACCACATTGGACATTAATATGGGGTAAATTAAATAACCTACGCAATTGTGCATTAATCTGCATGCGCTTATTTTCATATTGCTTGGTCAACTCTTTCCAAGCAATATCAAATCCTTCGTTTGTTAAGGGTGCGTCGTCAACTATTCTCCTGGCTTCTTTTAAGGTTTTCTCCTTAAGATGACATAATTTTTCAATGCCACTTTTGCGCTTGTTGGTGCCGATAATAGCCTTAAACAAGTCTCTAAATGCGGCCCAATTTTTGTATTCGCCGTCAAACACGGGTATATCGCATGGCGAAACGTGAATTTGTGGGGATTCATCGCGGGTGGGTGGGTCATTCGAAACGGTTGGGGATGATTTTACAACCTCGGGTTCCGCCAGTTTGGCAGCTTCTTTAAGAGCATCTTCTAATGACACAATTCTGCACCTAAAATATGCCTTAGCTTTCGAATATTCTGTGTCAATTGTTTCCATATCAACTTTCTCCAGCTCCTTTGGGTCCTCTAGGTGCGGAGATTCCTGTATACTCTCGTATCGGGTACTAATCTTCTTCCACAGATCCTCAAGTTCGCGTATTTGTGATTTAACGAGCGTTACTGACCGTTGACTATCTCTTAATCTCCTATACTCATAGTCAAATGACCTCAATTCTTTTTGGGCCAAATACAAAAAGCCTTTGCACAAACTTTTAAATTGAGACATGATCAGAATTTAGGGTTAATTAAAAAGATTGAGGGTAAAATTAACTTTTGGGTAAAGAACAGTTGACAAAAAAGGGTAAAACGCAATTTGTTCTTAGTGTATGGGGTAAAACCTTAACAAACTTTACTATTTGCGCTTGAAAAGGGGTTTTGGGTGAAAAAGGGTTAAAATTCTGGTTTCCCGTACTAAACGGGTTACCGGTGGTACAAAATGGGTTAATTAACCGATTGTGGGCTACAAAGGGTTAAAATTATATATATTATAGGTGTATGGGTGAGAATGGGTTAAATGTTTCCAATTTCAGGGTTTCCGGTCACAAATGGGTTAAAATTATCTAATTTTATAAATTTTCCAGTAATAAATGGGTTAAAATATGAGTTTGCTGTATATAACGGGTTAAACGCAGTATAAAATGGGTTACTAACACCTTTTTTTTACAATTCCGATATTTAAATTTGGGTTTGCCTTATAAAAAAAATTTTTATTAAATTTTTCCGGTACAGAAAGGGTTAAAAAAGGGTTAATTGAGTGTTGCGGAACAAAAAGGATTAAAATGAGCAAAAATATTTTTTATTTTTCAAATAAATTTTTATAACCAACAAAAAACTGCACTTACCGACCTGGTTTTTGTAGGGTACTTGTCTTTTTTTTTTTGTGTATATGTGTATGTGTGTGTTTTTTTCCTTTTCTTCTTGTAGGTTGATGTTAATCAAAGATTTTGTTGCTGTTTGGAGATGTTGTGACGTATAAGCGTTTAGCACTTTTTGTTATTATTATTAATTTCTTGGTTTTTGTATTTTAAACTCTTTTGAAGTCTTTTTTTTTTTTTTTTTTTTTAATACGTTTGTTTTGTTCTTATTTATTTATATTTGCACTAAATACATTTTTTTAGGGTGGGTTTTTGTCTATTTTAAATTGCTTATGATGTTCACACTTACAAACTTTTTCTTTTATTTTTTTTTACTTGGGCACTAATTTTATTATGTTTTGATCAGTTTTTAAACGATATATTCTTATTTTTGGATTTTTTTTTTTTTGAAAATTTTTAGCACAACAACCGCTAACAACAATATTTTAAATGCACTATTTTTTTTTTGTAAAAAGGGTTAAAAGGGTTAAAAAGAATTCGTTGTTCACTGTCTCTTTTTTCTTATGTTGTTTTTGTTTAACTTTTTCTTGTACACCAAAAATGTTAACAATTTGAAATTGTTTATTGAAAAATTTTTTTATTTTTTTTTTTTTTTAATAATTTATTATAAAATGTTTTTTAAAGTTGTTTTTAATTTAGCTTGTTTGGTTTTAGCTATTTTTTTTAATGGTTATTGTTTTTTTTTACAGGTTCTTGTTGTAGATTTTTGTTTCACTTGTTCACTTTTTATGTTCTGTTTTTAAACTAAGCCTTTTGATTTTAATTCTAACGTTTTTTTGATTTTTTTGCTATATTCTTTTTGCTTTTAGTTTTATTGAAAAGAGACTTTATTTAACTGTTGCTTTTTTTTTGTTTGTAAATGTTTTTGTGGACTGTATTTATTTAGGTCTCTTGTTTTTTTTTTTTTTTTTTTCTCCTAAAGGACCATGAAGAAACGGGATAACGGGGGGCTCGGTATATAAAGAGAAAACTGAACAAACCTTTAAGCGGGAATCTTTTTTATATAAAGAAAAAGATGGCGGTATGATTGAACATTATAATGGATTTATTCTTCTTAACCTTTATGTAAAGGCCTTGAGTTAAATTTGTGAGGTTATGTTAAGTTACAAATTTCAATATTTTTTTTTAATAACAATTTTCGGGTTTGTATAATGCACATTAATTTATCTTTTTATATTTATATTAACAATTTTATAACAATTTAGTATTTATAATTTATATTAATTTACACTTCACTTTGGGTAAGTAATTCAAAATTTGTGGTAAGTATTTAATACTTTTTATATTGTTTTAAGTTTAGGGTTTAAGTTACACTTTACACTCATAATAATCCATGCTTAAAAATACAAATATATTTTTCGTAAATTTTTTTTCGTAGAATGTACAAACATTTTGTTTGTATTACAAAACTTTTGTATAAAACAAATTATATAAATTTACAAATTTCGTAAAAAATACAAACATGATTTCGTAATATTTTTTTAGTACATTGTACAAAAATTTGTAATGTTACAAATATTACAAATGGATGTTGATGTGGTTAGAGGTCGGATTTGCAATCAGAAGGTTGCGAGTTCAACTCCTGGCCAGAACAATTTTTTTTTTTTTTTAGTTTTTATATTTTTTTTGTTTATTAATGTTTTTTAAATTTCTATGTTTTATTTTTTTATTTCATTATTACTATTTTTGTGTTTTGATATAAATGGATATTTTGTATTTTGTTTAATAAAGAGGATCCTAAAACAAGTTAAAGAGGACCCGAAAACACTACTTCCACTTTATTTGCCGGGTTTAGTATGAAATTCAATAAAACAAATATTTAAAAAGATAAAATATTTAATAATAAAATGCAATTAGTTTGAAATTGTTATTTTTATTTTGTTTTTTAATATATTATTTGATATATTTATAAAAAAAATTATATTATTTTATTTAGTTCAATAAACATAATAAAAATATTTAATGGCCATTTTACCTTTTTTATTAAATATTTGTAGCATATTTTTCTAGTTTTCATAAAAATTTCATAATATTTTCGACTTAAGTTCCTTTTTAGTTTGTTGTATTGGATCGGCTACTTTGGTGCAAATGTAGAGGGGTCTACTTCAACACAGCAGGACGTCACTGAAATCGTGAGTTCGATTCTGGTGTGGCACCATTACATTTTTTTTTTTTAATTTTAAAATAAACCCGTAAGGTATGCACCACATTTTTATTTAAAAAAAGTTTTTACAAAACTTTACGAAATGTGATTTGTATATTCTACAAATTTTTTCGTAATGTCAAAATAACCAAAACTTTCGTAAAATGAACAACGGTTTTCGTGTATTTTACCTATAGATTATTATGAGTGTAGGTAAGTAACTAATACGATTTTAGATTTAATCTTTGTTTAGTTTTAAGATTCACGGTAAGTATAATTTACAATAAATTTTTGATCTTAGGTTAACTTTGTGGTAAGTACTTTAGATTTAGGTAGAAGAAATTTTACTTTGCGTAATTAACACTGGAGCTGTTGCTTAGTTGGTTGTTGAAAACTTATTAATTTTGAAGTAGACAAAATAAAAGAACACAAGTGAAAAGCTCTTTTTGCTGGTCAAACCTTGTTTACAGTATTTTACACAATTGTTCACGGCGTGAACAGGGGTTAACGATTTTCTTCAATAAAAGTATAGATAATTATAGCTTAATCAAATGTAAGTGATATTTATCAGAAAATTAAGCAAACTTAAATAAAAGCAATTAAATTTTGTTTAGTTTATGACAAAATATAAATAACTTTTTTTCTAATTGTTTTTTCTGTTAATTAAAGTAAATTATCACAAATAAAATTATAATTTTTCTGTTAATATGGAAAAATATTCATGATCTTTAACCGAACTAACCAACAACCAACAACTCACAAAATATAAAATTTTCAGAAAATGCCCTAAAAATGAATCGCTCCAAACACCATCTGGAATTATAATTTTCCAATTTATTTTATTATTGTTTCTATGATAACAACTATCATATTATAAATATTGCAACCAACATTTTCAAATTATGCATTTTAACAAATCTTTAAAATTAATTAAAAAAAAAAAACGTTACTGCATTTTTATGATAGTCGTGGGTCATTTTTAGATTCCAGGTTAAAGTGGGTTCATGACATCCGATGAAGTCATAACTCCATATCTGAATAATTTAGAGTACATTAAATGAATATATGAAAAGGTCTATTTTTTAAAATGTATAATTTTCGGCAATTTTTAAAAAAAAAATACACTTGCTTTGCAAAAAGACATTTTCTGGCGAAATTCGGCAAGAGTAAACGTTTTCAAAAAAAAAAAAAATTATTTCTTCCATTTTGATTCATTTGCGATAAAACTGGGGTTGTAATGTGAAATGTATTTTTAAAGGGACACCCTAATGTACATATACAGTAACGGACAATACAACGTTTTCTAACATTATTTTTCTAACGTTATTCTTGTGGCTTTTATTTTTAAATATAAAAATTAAGTTCTAAATTTGGAAACATTTGTAATATGATATATTCTGAATTGCCCCCTACATTTTTGATTCTGAATAGATAACATAAACAGAAAATATTTTAAATACTATTTCGTCTACGAATCGATTTATCTCAATAAATTGAAATTATTGGTCCAATCTTGCTTTCATCAACGCAATAGATTTAGTTTTTATTTGTATAATTAAGTTATAAACCAACTGTTGCCAAACAGTTAGTTCAGAACTGGTTCCGCGAGTGTCGCAGTAGTACCAGTTATGCTCCCTATTTTTTGTCCATAAATTGTGATTTTCAAACTATTTCACAAATAGTTTCAAAGCGTAAGTTTGGAACTAGTTTACACCCCTATGACATCTCCATATTAAATTCTGCAGTTGTTTGTATGGAAAGGCGGTAGAATTCAGGGACCGTAAATAATGATTATTGCTCGTTTTTTTGAATCAAAAAATCAATCACTTAGAAGAGACATAAAAAAAAATTTATTACACCATTATTATTATTTTTTGACAATCTTTGCATATCCGTCATGATTTTTAAATTTTTGAAGTTTTCTTCAATGGTAATGATTATTTTTGAGTAATAATAAAAAAAAATCAGCCATAATCATTATTTTTGAGCAAAAAAAATAAAACTCAAAAATAATCATTATTTGTGATTTTTATTTTTTTCGCTCCAAATAAAACTCACTTTCAATGTGTGGGATTGGCATATCTCAGGAAGTAGGAGGAGCTTATTGAAGATTATGGTATCAATCTCTTCTTTGGAAGATTCTCTAGCAGATTAATGCATCAACCATATTTGTGGGTGAGGTTTAAGGGGTTAATTTTTAATTTCAAAATATGGCTTTTTTGCCGTATTTTGTGAAAGTAACAATGTGTTGGATGGACATATCTCAGAAAGGACTAGGAGCTTATCCAAGATTATGGTATCAATCTCTTCTTTGGAAGATTCTCTAGCACATTAATGCATCAATCATATTTGTGGGTGGGGTTTAATGGGTTAATTTTTAATTTCAAAATAGGGCTTTCTTGCCGTAAAGTCAAAATTTGGAAGATCGATTTTCACCGTAGACGTATGTTTTAGTGGACTTTTTTGCTCAGTACAATCCCAAGAATCAGAAACGCGAAGCGCCCATTAAGATTTGTTTCCTTCCATACTAATCGCCCCACCCTAATATGTATATATATTTACACCTACATGAAAGTGAGTTTTATTTTGAGCGAAAAAAATAAAAATCATAAATAATGATTATTTTTGAGTTTTATTTTTTTTGCTCAAAAATAATGATTATTGCTGATTTTTTTTATTATTACTCAAAAATAATCATTACCATTGAAGAAAATCATTAAAACTCATAACATAATCATTATTGTGTAATTTTTATTATAAAACTCATAATGATTACGGTCCCTGGTAGAATTCGTAGTAGTTATCTGGCTCAAATAAACTAGTACAAAACTGGTCCTGTACTAGTATTTTTTGCTACTGGGTACTTATATAACAACTAAGTTATATGGTATTGATTTTCTACACTGGGTTGTTTGTACTAATTAAATAGGTTTAACACCGTTAGCTTATATATTTCTTTGTTACAGAATCTTAATGCACTACAAATTTGTGTTTTAGGCTCCTATGGGCAAAATATGCACCAAAAACTAAAAAGATGTGCACTTATTTATTTTTACTTTCATTTAAAACAGAAACAAGACATTAAACTTACCAACAAAAAACAAATAACGTTTTAATATAAAATTGTATCTGTTTGTTCTTAAAAAGTTCTTTAACCTAAACATTTACCGCTGAATGTCGACAATTGTGATCGGTGCAAATTTAAACAACGTCAATTATTTTGTTGTGTATTGATTCTTTGAGTTTGTATCACTATGTTTTTAGGTAAGCCCAGCCGTCTTTCCTCGTCTTTCTTTCTTCTGAACTGTAATTGTGAGAGTTTCGAAGAAAAATAACAAAATCGTAAAAAGAGAAGCTCATTAAATAAATTATATTTCTTTTTTTTTTAATTTAATTTTAATAAATTTTAAAATTTACACAGAATTTTCATTATTATTTATGTTGAAAAATATGCATTTAAAAAAAAACACTTAAAACTGTTTCATTCCAGTTTGCATATAAAATTTAAGAGAGCGCTTTACAAGTCTTGAGCAGCTTGAATTCTCTTTAGTTAATATGCTCAATGGTCAATTATTAAATAAAATTTAAACAAATTTTTTTAAAAAGTTCTTAGCAAAATGGAATAAAAATATGCATTTAAAATATGCATTAATAGCAAAATATACATTAACAACGATGTCATTTGAACGCATAATTCTTCGATGCGCAAATATATTTTTTTTTAGCCAGATCTTAGAATTAAGAGATAACCTGCATTTCCATGAACTTACTGTCCCTGATCATAACTAACAAGGGTAGGCTCCCGACGGGTTCTATCCGATCTTAATGAAATTTGGATATGTCCTAAAGAAAACTAAATTAATGGACTCGTTTATTTTTTTTAGTAGCCCAGTTTCGTGTTAAGGGGTTAAAAAGTGGCGTAAAAAATGGCCCAATTTTTATTTTTTCACCATATTTCGTAATTTTTATTTATTTCTTTTTTAATAATTAATAATCATATAATTACAAATTATATACTATTACCCTAACCGAGCACTAGCTGCTATGGCCCTTGGCGCGTTGTAGCGAAAACAGACCAGTGCCTCTGGTGGGAATCGAACCCACGACCCCCGCACTGATAAGCCAGCATGCTACCAACTAGCCTACCGGGGCGCACATATTTCGTAATGTTTCAGAGAAACTTTAGACTAATGGGGTACCAAATGAAAGAGCTTTTGAAGACGCATTAACTGATATACGAAACATATCCGAAAACTTGAAAGTATATTTGTTATTAAAAAAATGCGTTTTAAATAAAATTAAAAATGACTCTGTATTAAAGGATTATTGCTGGATTATGCTAAAAAAAAAATATGTACATTAATGACTAACAAATTTAATCGGAGTTCATTCGTGACTGTCATGATAGACAGACGTAATTGCGGAAAAAATTTTGTTTAACGACCTTTCGATGCTAATATTTATGTTTAACGCGTGCTTCGTGTTATCTTTTTTTTTATCATAGTTTTTTTTTTGTTTCAAAAATAAATCAAGAGATAGGACTCTTCAAAAAAACAAAAAAAAAAAAAAACCTATGTGCATGAGATATGAGTGAAACCTCTCAATCAAAAATAATTAGTGACAATGATTTAAACGTTATACATGATAATGTAAGAAAAAGAAAAATAAATATGGAAAGTGATCAACAAAATAAAATTAGAAAAAACAATTACTGGTCAATTCTTGATAATGACACAAACTGTGATCAAGAATGCTTAAAACTGTTTGAAAAACATGTACAAGAATTACCAACAACATCATCAAAAGCACCAACTGCAGCTACATCATCTAACAACTCTATTGAGAGAGAGAATAACAATATTAAAGAGAACACAAATAGCAACCCGGTTCAAAATAAAACAAATAAAAATACAAAAGTTCCACCTCTCAATATATTTGATGTGGATCCTAAAATACTTATTGAATTCATTAAAGATGGACTTAAAATAAACGAATTTAAAATAAAAGAATTTAAAAATAAAAAAATCTCTCTATTTATGTCATCCATAGATGATTATCTCAGAGTAAAGGCATATTTAGAAAAAACAAAAACTAAATTTTTTACGTTCACACCAAAAGACGTTAAAACAAAATCGTATTTGTTAAAAGGCCTAAGTGCCAATACTGACACTAATGAAATTCTTAAAGAATTATCTAAATTTGAAAATGAAAAATTAAAATTTATAAAAGTGAGTCAGTTCAAAACAGCAAAATCAATAAAGGAAAATTATAATCTTCCAATATATTTGGTACAAATTAATAACGAAAGTAAAGTTAATGAAATAAAAGCAATTAAAGGGCTACTATACCATTGCGTCCGTTGGGAATCCTTGAGAAAACCTGAAATTCCTCAATGTAGGAATTGCCAACAATTTAATCATAGCGCATCTAATTGTTTTCTTCCACGTAGATGCGTTAAATGCAACGATATGCATGATATAGGTAAATGTACCCTAACTGAGATTCCAGAGAATGAGAGAGAGAAGCTGTTTTGTGTACTATGTAACAAATACGGCCACCCAGCTTCGTATAAAGGATGCGAAAAATATAAAGAACTACAGCAAAGGCTGCGTGCTAAAAAAGAAAACCTATCCCAGAGACGATCAAATAATCCAACTATCATTGTTAATGATGCTACCAGTTTTGCCGATATGGTTAAAAACAACAATTTACAAAACGGAAACAACCCCATACAAAATGCATTGGAACAACTCAATAACTCCATGCAAAACTTATCCAACCAAATAATAAACTTAAATAAACAATTACAATTACAGACAAAAAGAATAGATACTATTTTTTCAATGTTAGAAGCTTAATTTATCAAAATGGCAGAGACAATTGTAAAAAACCTTAATATAATAGAAATAAATGTTAACTCCTTAATAAAATTAAGTAGGAGGTACGACTTATGTAATTTTATAAATAAATATAACCCGGACCTAGTTCTATTAAATGAAACAAAACTTAATGCTAGACACAAAATAAATTTTAAAGACTATGACCTTATACGTAAAGACAGAAAGGACGCTAAAAGAGGTGGTGGCACAGCAATTTTGTTAAAAAATGGTATCAAATATAGTATTTATAACAGTAATACTACTACTACATTTAAACACTTGGAAACATGTATTGTAAAAGTTCCATTATTAGCCAACAAAATGTTGTTTATAATATCAGCCTATTATCCGTCAGGTAATAATGACAGATATTTTAAAACTGAATTAATGCAACTTTTCCAAACTTTAAATTTGCAAAATCCAAATCACTACTATATACTAGCAGGAGACCTAAATTGCAAGCATAATGATTGGGGTAATGATTCACCTAACCCAAAGGGAAATAAATTAAAAGAATGGCTCACATTAAATGAAACAATGTTTAGATGTAGCTTATATGCTTCTCTTTCCCCTTCATACCCACGTTGTGGGTCATATTTAGACTTATGCATAGCTGACTCTCGTTTAAACATTCATAAGGAGAATAATTCAATAAATTGCCTTCGAACACTTGAATATGATAGTGATCACAATGCACTACAAGTTCAAATTTTAAACGTTGATAATGATCATCCTCTGACTTTTTTTAAAGGATCACCTATTTCAAAATTCAATTATAGAAAAACTAATTGGAAAAAACTCCAAAAGAACATGTTAAATGAATTAAAAAATTACGAACCAATTCCGAATGATAGAAACCTTACAAATTCGGAAATAGATTTTTACTTACGCAGACTGGAAATCTTTATAAAAAATTCAATAGAAAAATCTGTTTCTAAATTTGAGAGTAATAACTCAGTTGAAAAATTTTTGAATCCAAACTTGAAAAAGTTACAGGCTGAAAAAAGCAAAATTGTTACTATTATCAAAAAACATAATAGATTTGAATGTTTTTTGACACACGTAGAGCTTAATTTATTTAAAATTAAATTAAAATTAATCAAAAAACTAATAACTGACAATTTTGTTCTATCAGTTAATAAACATTTTCAGGAAAAACTCGCAAACATTGATCAAAGGGATCCTTCACATATGTTTAATGAAATCAAAAAACAATTTAAGAGAACACAACCCTTAAGTTTGGATACGGTTAAAATACCACTAGATAAAGAATTCTTGCTTCGAAATGTAGGAATTAATCCTTGGGAATTGGAAAAGGATAATAATGACTTCATAGTGAAAGACGATGATCAGAAATTAAATGCAATTGGCTCGTTTTTAGAATCTGCCCACTCATTTAAAGAGATTGATTTGGAAAACAGTTTACATGTCGATGTTGATAATTGTTTCTCCAGATTTTTGGAAATTAAAAATGACTATGAATACAACAAATCATCTATTACTTCATTTAGTGCTGTTAAAAAGGCCAACCAATTAAATGAAAGTTTTTTTACATCAAGGGATACGACCATTTACATTTTCAACCACTTAAGGAAAAAATTATCGTCAGGCATTGATAATATTCCCAATATCATATTACGAAACATTCCAGAGGAATTTGTGCTAGAATATTGCACACTTTTCAACAATATGATTAACAACTCCTACTTTCCTTGTGCATGGAAAACTGCCAAAGTAATAGTCTTGCCGAAAAAAGAGAAAGATAATAGTAACCCAAAAAATTTACGCGCAATAAGCTTACTTCCAAATATAAGCAAAGTTTTTGAAGTTTGTATAAATAATAACATAGTTGAATTTTGTAGGAAAAATAATTTAATTAATGATAACCAATTTGGTTTTAAATATAAGCACTCAACTGTTCAGGCAATACATTTACTTGTTTCAAACGTCTTTTGGAATCTTAACAAAGGTCTATGCACAGGAGCTTGTCTAATAGATTTCGAAAAGGCTTTCGATAGTATTTGGATCCCTGGTTTAATATACAAATTATTCACATATAAATTTCCTATACACTTAATTATACTTGTACATAATATGTTAAACAACAAATCCTTTTTTATCTGTGATAATAACAAAGTTAGTACAAACAAATTTACTATTGTTAACGGTTTGCAACAAGGTACTGTAAATTCCCCAATACTTTTTAATTTATTCTTATATGATCTCTTAAATAAGGTTGAAAATATTATCGGTTTTGCCGATGATATTCTTCTTTATCACGCTGATAACAAAATAGAGAAAATCAATGAAAAACTACAAAATTATTTTAATACTGTAGAAAAATATGCCACAGATTGGCAAATGAAAATTAACATTAATAAATGTGAAACAATACTTTTCCGACCTCCCGTTGGAAAATGCAACAGCAATATTAAAAATAATTGGAAATCCTTTGGAATCCAATCCAGTAACAATATAAACATCCCAAATAAACAAATTGTAAAATATCTAGGTATTCACCTTGATAAATTTCTATATTTTAATGATCACATTAATTCTCAACTCATAAAGGCGAGAAACGTTTTTTTCATGTATAAAAAGTTATTCTATTCAAAATACATCAAATCAAAGGTGAAAGTAGTTTTGTATCAATCTTTAATACGTCCTATCCTAACGTATGGTTGCCAAATATGGTTTAATATTTCCCCATCCTATATGGAAAAACTAAGAGTCTTTGAGAGAAAATGCTTGAGAGGTTGTACATCTCTTCATAGGTCTTCCAATAGTAACTTTATTAAATATATATCAAACCAAAAACTATACAATGAGGCAAAGATTAGTAGAATTGATAATTTCATTATCCATATAATAAGAAACCACATAGCAAAAAGCATTGAATGCTATGAAAATAATCTAATTATGGCTCCTTATTATGCTAGTGTTGAATATGTATATAGGACATTGCAAAATGGATACGTACCACCTGAGGCCTTTTTATGCCTCGATAAAAATGGTTTTATACAAAACGAATTCGGCATTCCAATAATTTACCATATTTATAGACGAGCCAATACAAAAGCTGTTTCTACCAACGAACTAACAATAGACAATCGCAGATTTGACACAAGCGTTTACTCAGGAGATAAGAATATGATCCCAAACGTAAATACTAGAAAATATTGGTGGCTCACTTAGTATTTGCCATTCTCTTTTTTTTTTTTTATTGTCTGACCATAGCTTTAATCCTTTTTCATTATAAAAGTAATTTTTTTTTAAATTTTTTCTTTACATTAAATTATATATAAATACATATTTTGTATAAACAAATATCAATATAAGTTATAAAAAAAAATATTTTTACATGTTACATATATACTTGAGAGCTCGTTGTGGGACTATGTATAATAACTAAGTTATATCTACAACTGTTTGTTTATTTATAGTTAAGTATCTATATAAATTCTGTTTAAATAAACATTAAAAAAAAAAAAAAAAAAAAAAATTTAATCGAGGGGAAGTCTAAGCTTTATCAGACATTCTTACTTCTTAGGCTTTTATGCGACTTTTTCCGAAAACCCTTTTAACCTATATTTGAAATAGTTTTAATAAATGGCAACTCTAACCCACTACATAGGCAATATTGGAATCAACATTTTTGGGTTTTCGAGTACATAAAACCCGCGTTAAAATAAATCTGAATTTCATTAGTTTCAAATTTGTTTCCATACAAAAATATATTAACTTTTGACTCGCCTAAACTAGGGGTAGCATAGTTTCATTAACAGATTAGTAGAATAATCACTTAACGTATAAATATATCAAGGTGAAACCTAACTAAGAACTACATGATATTATTTTGTATTTAATGAATAACTATGAAATATTTATTTAAATTAACTTAAAGTTCTAGCTAGCATAACCACTACAAAGAGAATTATATTTTCCTTTATAAATAAACTTCTGAAAACAAAATACTTAATAAGAACTTTAAATTGCTGTGTTTAAATTGTCAAGAACTGTTGACATTTATTTATTTTGTTGATTTTTTTTTTTCTAACTACCAATTTATCAAAATATTTCACTAACAGCATGACGTTTATTTATTATACAAGTACACAATGCTACAGACAAAACAACCATGAAAGAAAATTGTATATGCATTCAGTAGATAATTCCTGTAACTTTTTGCGAGAAGTTTTCGCATTGAAAAGTGTGAAACAAAATATTCTACCATTTCAAGATTTGTGAGTTAAAAATGTGTTTCTGTATATCAATGCGGTAAGAGGCAATACTACTAATTGCGTTTCTATTACGTTTTTATTGGAATTTTTCAATACATCTGTCAGACAGTAAAAAAAATGCGCACATGTATAGCCGTCTTACTATTGGTTTGACCCACTGACCAATTAAAAAAAAAAAATTGAGTTAGAAATGGATTATGTTTCCCTGCTTCCTGTATCTATTATGTCTGAAATATTTAAAATCGACTTTGCGTTATATTCGCAATTAATAATCATTGTCCTAATCCTGATACCCACTCATTGGCATATGAAATAAATTTTGTATATAAAAATTTAAATATATACTTCATTATTGTTTTACTGCCATTGACATACCTTAGGCATACAAAAGTTTAAAAACTTATTTCATTATTATTTAAATGCATGACCAAACCAACTAATGTAAAATCAAAACAAAATAGAGAACTGATGTTAGACGTCAAAATAAATGTTGGCGCAGCATAGTAAGTCATATTAAAAAAAAAAATTCGATGTGGAGCACAAAACAGGGATATTTATTTTTCGTAAAAACTTAATAATTTTTGATTTAATTAACATACATAAATGTGTAAAAAAATTTAGTTTAGTCCCAGTTCACACACCGCAATTTTACTTGCTCAAGTCTTGAGTTTATAAAAGAGGGAGGAAACGAGAATGGAAGGGGGTACAGACTTGCCCTTATTCCAATTCCCTTTTGTAATCCGCAATTTTCAACACGAAGTCGGGTGGAGGTTGATATACGAAAATTGCTGAAACAAACTTTTCCTGTGTGAAAACAAAAGCAAGTTCAAAGGAGAATTGAAGGAAACTTGCGCAAGTAAAATTGCCGTGTGTGAACCGGGACTTAGTTTAGAATTTATGACACAATTAATGAGATAACAAACACAAATATTCATCATGTAGATTTTAAAAAGAATTAGTGTAAGCCTTCTTTATAAAGTTAGACTTTTTGGCATATAGGTCAAACCAGTAATAAGTTGATGACATACTTTTATTCCTGAGGTTTGAAAATAAATCATTTACAGCACCATTTGTGTAATTTTAAAAGCCAGTATTTTATTTTGTATCACACAAATTACTAAAGTATATATTGTGCGCCCCGGTAGGCTAGTTGGTAGTGTGCTGGATTATCATTGCGGGGGTCGTGGGTTCGATTCCCACCATAGGCACTGGTCTGTTTTCACTATAACGCGCCGAAGGCCATAGTAGCTAGTGCTCGGTTAGCGTAATAGGATATAATTTGTAATTATATAATTATTAATTAAATAAAAAATAAAAATACTAAAGTATAAAATTTTCGCACCGACGGGTATTTTTTTCAACAGTTCGAGTTTAAAGTTTATTCAAATGCTTTTTTTTTGCATTTTTACAATAAAATAAAAACCTTAGGTGACAAAAAGTTTCTACTCGAGACTGCAGAAAAGCTTGGGTGAGATAAATGACATTATGTAGCGATTCATTATTTTTGTTTAAATTCACACGTTTCATGCGAAAATTTTATCGATGAGAAATATACAGGAATTACCTACAGAATCTATATTATAATATCTATAATATCTAATATCTCTCACCACAGTTTTATTGCAAATTCACTCAGGGAACTGCTGCTGTAAATATTTGTAGTTGGTTGAGTTGTATTACAGTATATTTATTTTGAAGTGCAAAACAGTCATTTGAAGAAGAGATTTAATTTTTAGCTACATAAGTAGTTCATTTAAAAAACAAACCACATCAAATTACTGTATTATGATTTTACATTCATTTGATACAGTAGCTGTTTTTTATATATATAAAAATAACACAAATAACTGATTGTTTATTTTTTACTGCATATGTGGTTTATTTTTACTACAAATGTTGTTCATTATTTGAACAGTAAAAACAAATGACAATGTTAGTTGAATTAACAGAAATGTAAGTCGTCTTTTCTTTAAGTGATATTTTAGTTGTTTTTAAAAAATAAATATCATAAAACAGATAAAAATGGGATTTTTCTAAAATAATTGCGGTTTTCTTTTTAAGTTCTAATATTTGAAAACAAAAACAAAATTTGTGTATTTTTTATATTTTTTTGTGGTGATAAAAGCAATACTATCTATAAATTGATGGATATTTTTTAATTATATTTAAGCAAAAACTGTAATATTAACGCGGATTGATTTTCACATACTGAAAAAGTTAGTCATTTCAACCAGAAAAATCTTTAAAATACCTCATGTACTAATAAATGCTGTTTGTTTGACATTTATCCGACATATTTTTTCCTGCAGCTGGACAGTTGGCTTGGTCTTATTAACTCATTTTTCGCACAGTTTTTCTTTTTCGACCCAGTACTTTTAAACGGCTATATTTTAATCAGATAAAGATAACAAAGTGGTTTAAACATATTAAAAAAGTGCAACATCTAGAGTATAATATTGCACAATAATTGTACATATATAAATGAAATGTTTAAGTATGCTACTGCTGAGTTTACTAACGAACTGTCAACTTCTTTTAATATAATTTTTGAAACTGGGAAAGTGGGCGTAGAGTTTAAGCGAAGTAATATATTTCCAATTTTCAGAAAAGGATATGTGAAATGTACAAACAACTATAGCGCAATCACCTTTATGAACTGTGTTGGATTTATAAAAAATAGACTTACAAAGTTGGTTGACAAACAAACTACTCTAAACGAATTTCAAGCAGGCTTTAAACCTAATTATTTAACGGTCAACAACATATATAATTTACCGGTTATAGTGCATAAAAAGATCAAAGAGAAAAATAAAGTATTTGCTTTATTCTTGTACTTTAAATCAGCGTTCGATAGAGTACCAAGAAAACTGCTCACATATAAGTTACTTGCCTTATTTATATCAAAAAAAGTCGTCAACTTTAACGAAAGCGTTTCCACCAGCACACAAGCGGAGATATGGACAGAGACTTTGAAAATCTTACTTGTTTAAAACAAGGGTGTCTTCTTTCCCTTATGCTTTTTACTTTTACTTTTTACTGACCTTCACGAATAATTGGGAGGTGATCAGCTGATATATGGAACAAATGTGCGTTTGCTTCTTTACGCCGATGATATTGTTTTAATATATCAGCTATCAGCTCATGGTGTGAATACGCTTAAGTCAAAACTGATGGTATTTGTAACGGTTACCCTACTACGCAAAAGATCTAGAAGCACTCGGCACGTACTGGTAAGGGCCTAGTTCGTCAGCAACCGGGGTGAGTCTTTGCAACTAGTCTTTTGCAGCCGTTAACAAAATTTAACTACGTGCCT
This sequence comes from Delia radicum, assembly GCA_021234595.1. Classification (NCBI taxonomy): domain Eukaryota; kingdom Metazoa; phylum Arthropoda; class Insecta; order Diptera; family Anthomyiidae; genus Delia; species Delia radicum. The sequence continues at coordinate 85,446,443 of CM037851.1, read as the reverse complement.
TTTTAAATAAAATGTTTAACTCAATTTATATAATAAATTTTACTATTGCAATTATTAAATACCCCGAACTGAATCTAACATATCCTTTGTAAACAATATAATGGACCAAGGGTCAGATGTTGTGCGCCCTGTTTATTACTGCCCACCCTACCTAAGTTTCACTTTATCCATAAAGATACATTTAAGGAATCCCACAATAACAATGATCGACAGTTTATATCGAGAGAACAAAAAACTTAGTTTGGCATGATTACAAAAAAAAACTTTTACTTTATTTCATAGATGCCCAATGTAGTAGTATTGGTGAGAGTGACGAAATAACACTGGAAGAAAACAATTTGCTATTCATTTTATTTAGTCGTCAACGAGATTGCGACGAAAGCGCATGTGTGGCGGGTGTGATATATTTCAAAATAAAAAGATTCTTCGAAGTGTTTATAAATTTTCCCTCAATTAATCATTGTTCAATTTGCAATTAAAAAGTAATGAAATCTTCTATGTTGATACTCTTATTGCAGTTCTCAAACTAGAAGAATTCAGCTTATTGCGTTTTTTTGAGCAAATATAATTCAAATCTGAAAATATTTGTTCGCAAAGATACGTTGAGGGAAATAAAGATAAACACTTCAATGAAATCTTCTTTATTTCAGGATATATTGTACCATCCAGATTTTTCCAAAATTCTATGTTGTTAAAATTATCCGGCAAATCTATTTCACTTCGAAGTATAATAAGTTCTGTTTGGATTGGAAATTCGTACTTTAATATATCGCATTTAAAAGGGTTTTGAAAAATATCCAGTAAATGCTGAATATTTTCAAAATCCTTAAACCTGTCAGTAAAGTTATTAAAAAGCGTTTCTAATATTTCCAAAAGTTCCAACTTTTTCAAAATTTTCTCCTTGTCGTAAATAACAGAAGTTTTAGGAAAGTCCGAAAAGTCTTCAGAATCAATTTGAGCTGCATGTAAAAATATCTGCGTTTTTAAATCTGAAAGAATTTTAAACATATCCGAAATTTTATTATCTTTTCCCTGCAACTTCAAATTTAACTCATTCAAAATGTTACAAATGTCTGTTAAAAACGCCATGTGTAAAATAAATTTATAATCTTTTAAATATTCTTTCTGCAAGTGTAGTTGGTCTCTCCCTCTCAACATGCTGATTTCCTATTGGTTGATTGACGATCAAACAAAAGAGCGTAAGACGTGTGAGTTTAATTTGCTGATATCAGCTACTACTGGGCATCTGTGCTTTATTTGAATATTAAATGTTATTGCTTTGAAGAAAGCAAACGAAATATCCATAACAAAAAAAAAAGGTTATGACATCACTAATATGACAAAAAAAAAACGTACAACAGAAACTTATTTTATTTAAACTAATTCTCAATAGAGAGTAAGAAAGCCTTTAAAACATTATATCAAAAAAAATTTACTTGTGTGTTTAGGAACGGGTAATAGAAAATTTAAGAACTTAATACAATAATTTTAAATCTAATTAAGTTTACGGTAATGTATAAAATGTATATTCGACGTCAAATTAAAGGATGAGTAAGAGAAAGGAAAACAAATAAAGGGCTTTTTAGTTAGTATCAAAAATTTTAAAATTGTATTTTACGAAACCTAAGGTATTACTTTGGAATTTTTATATTAGCAAAAGAAATATTATGGTAAAGTAATGAAAAAAATTGTGTCTTGTAATCTTAGCCTAGTACAAAATAAATCCAAGATTCAAAATCCTTTTATGATTTCGACCCAGAATCTATTCGAATACTTAAACTTTGATCACAAGACCCAAAATAATTTAACTTACAGTACTCACTTATTAATGTCCATCAGCTGGCCTGTCCTCCGGATGTCGATGAGTTTCCAAAATTTGGCTTAAAAAAATTAGGATACCACAAGATCTTAACCACTACAAATGTCCAAAGAACAATGTTTTCAAAATATTGAATTACAAAATACAATACCCTGGACTCCTTTTCTTTCTTTTACTTGTCCTTTTACACGTTATGTATTTAACTAGGCCAACTTCCAATATAACCAAAAAATAGTTTTAGTCCCAGCAATAATTTAAAAACCGGAACGATAAAAAATTCAATGAATGGCAATTGACAATGGGTTTCCTCTCAAATAAAAAAATTATATGAATTTGCGTCACAAAAACTCGTATGGCGATTCAGTGGCTGTACAGCCAAAATTTACGTCCGTTAGCATTCCTTGGTGGGTTGTTTAATACTCCAAAGTTCAAGAGTTAATATTCACTAGTACTGATCCTACTAGAACCCTTTTCCAACAAAGAACAAATTTCAGATTAACTCCTATTAGACAAGAGGCAGTGTAAGCTCCGTTAGGAATTCTAAAATTGAGACACCATTATAAAAAAAAATCTGAAAATTAGCAAGGAACAACTTACAATTAAGATTCCCAAACTATTTCAGAATGGCTGAGGTCAATATTCAGACCTAGTTATTTAATTACACGTTTTGATAATTTGTACAAAAATTTTAACTGTACCACTTTAATAAAAAAAAATTAATCTGATCTTGTTTTACACGCAATTTGTTCTTTACCAATTTAAATGACACGAGGAATTGAAAGGTACAGAAATTTTAAACAAGCAAGCAAGTGGAATGTTACATTGAAGTTTTGGGGAGTAAATAAATGTATAGATCCGTTATTTACTTTATAAGGGATTATCAGAATTATACAGACAGACAAAAAAAAATAAAACTTAAGCATATCCATGGATTAATGAGGTAGAGAATGTGTAATTTTGGCTATGCTCTATAGATTTCACTCAATTGAAATACTTACAAACACTATATGAAGGTGTATACAATACTGCAAATTTAACCAACAAAATAAAATTATCGCATGATATAAATTCTCCCAATCCTAACTCGTCCTGTGGTTTGCGTACACGTAAATATTCAATTGTGTAAAGTAAGAATATTCATACTGACCGCTACATATTTAGAACTGGAGGTAGGCTATCAACGAGAGAAAATAAAATGTACAAAAACGAATCAGTAAGAAAAATGAGTGAGTACAACTATTTAGAAGTGATGTTGACATCTAAGTTGAGTTGTAAGAAGCACATTGAAAAAAGACACATATCTTCTAACAAAAGTATAAATGAAACTTGAAAATGTTTCTTAAACAAAAAAAATATTACTCTCAGAGCAAATTGGAAACTGTTAAAATCTGTCTGTCGGTCCATACAGTTGTATGCGGCACAAGTTTGGGTTATGGGTTGTTTGAAGAGGTATATAAACTGCAGCGATACTTTTTGAAAAGAATATAAAAATTACCAGATTCTACACCAAATTATGCCTCGCTTTTAGAAACTAATAATGGATGCAGCTATTTTTATACACTTAAATCGTAGCTGTTAAGTAATGATTACTTATCGTAATAATTAGTAATTAGATTATTTATTTTTTTTGAAAGATGAAGTAATGATTATATTAAGATTATTTTCAGATTCGCACGATTACTAATTGATTACGATTACAGATAATTCAAAAACAATCAATGTTAATAAAAACTACGAGAAAATAATCAAAAATAATAAAAAGTAATCAAGAAATAAGTCGACTACTTTCAAAGATTACTTTTGATTGCTTTTAATTATGTTTTTTATTTTGCGAAATTATGGCAATACTGTCACAAATATATTTTTCTACATGAAATTCTACCAGTATTTAATGGTAGTTGCTCATTAAGTGAGGAATCAGAACCGGCATTAAAAAAAGTCTGTGTGAATTCAGGAAAAATTCTTTTCAAAGGAGAATTTTACACAGAAGTAGAAAAAGTTAGTTTTAAAGTTTTTAAATGAAAGCATACCATGTATTAATAACTTTTATTGTTAGATTTCCGATAAGACAACTTGTGCTAAGTGTGTTCATAAGAGGAAGCGGTTAAGTGACTTCAAATTTAATCAAATATTTGCAAGTCAAGCATAGTGAACTTTTTAAAACATACAAAACTTATAAAACAGGTAGCCCTTTTGGCGGTAACACGCAATCTGAGTTCGATGTTCAACTTTTACATGCAATTATTGATTGTTCATTGCAAAATATACCATCATGATGAAAAATGTAAAAGAAAGCATGGTTTGTTCTAAATATTTTTGTACCACAGCAGATGTTTGGTCTGGAAATCATAGAAGCTTCCTCGGATATACGTATCATTGGCTTACAGACATTTTCGAACGCAAATCGGCAGCCTTGGCATGTAGAAGAATTTGTGGAGCACACACCACAGATTATTACTGAAATCAACACTGATTTTGGTTTGAACAGCTCAAACATTGTTTTGACCATTACGGACAACGGTTAAAATTTTGTAAAAGCGTTCAGAGATTACGGTGTGGGAAATGACTTTTTCGAAGATGAAATTAATAACGAAATGCCAGCCTTTGATAATGAAAGGTTGTTGCCTACACATTAGAGATGTCGCAGCCATACTCTGAATTTGCTTGCTTCAAAAAATAATCTTAAATAATCAAAAATAATCCTTGAAAGTAGTCAACTATTTGTTTGATTACTTTTGATTATTTTCTCGTAATCCAAATTAATCTTGATTATTTTTGGATTATTTGTAATCATAATTAATTAACAATCAGGAATTGTTCAAAAAAGAATTATGTAATCAATAGCATTCTTTTTAAAATGTAATCTAATTGATTACTAATCGTAATCCAAATCTAACAGCTCTGGTTTAAATTATGTTTACAAAACACTTTTCCAAGAATAGGTTACAGCACAAATTATATTTGATTGCATTGCGAGCCAACATTTTTTGGGCAAAGAAGTTACTAATATTGCTGGTGAATTCAGATTTATTTTGGACGATGAAAATAACTCGGCACAAGGGTCTCTTCGATCTGGAACTACTTTGCCTCAGCAACAAAAATCTAAAATATTCTTGCAAATTAACTACCGATCACAGAATAGGAGATCATGATTCTACAAACATTAAGAACATAACGTTGGAATACAATTACAATAATTTTTAAAGCCAGATACAATCTATTGTACATAAACTCCAAAAATTTCAACACCACGAAAAAAAAACCTGTATGTAATACAGGTGAAAATGAAGATTTACAGATTTTTATGGCAAATGGTCCCATTTTTAGGAAATCCAGAAACAGATATTTTGGAAACGATTACCTTAGTGAAAACCAACTTACAGGTATGTTGAATGGTAAAACTGAAAATGTTTAAAATGAGTTTATATATATGTTAACATTGCACAATGGGGTGGGCCTAGTACATTTTGCGGCATCAACTAAACCGCTAAGTTTTTATACAAGTTATGCACATGGTTGAAAAGAGGATTACTTGTAGATATCAGAAACGTGAAAAAACATATTTGCGTAGTGCAAATATTTTTCGCAAATCGCAAAAAACCGAGTTCGCATACTCAACCGCTAAGTTTTTTAATAAGTTCTTCACATGGTTGAAAAGAGAATCACTTAGAGATATCAGAACCGTGGAAAAATGTATTTGCGTAGTGCAAAGTTTTTTCGCAAATCGCAAAAAAACCAAATTCGCATACTTAGCCGCTATGTTTTTATATAAGTTTTGCACATGGTTGAAAAGAGAATCACTTGTAGATATCAGAAACGTGAAAAAATATGCAAATATTTTTCTCAAATCACGAAAAACCAAATTTTCATACTCAAGTACTTAGTTTTATTTTTAAGATATTCACATCGTTCAAAAGAGTATCACTTTTAGATATCAGAGACGCGAAAAATATATTTGAGTGTTGCAAATATTTTTAGCTAATCGCAAAAAAAAAATTATCATTATGGCCCGCTTAGTTTTAATGGCTGAAAAGGGGATTACTTATAGATATTAGATACGCAAAGAGATGTATGAGCTAACTTCCAAATTCGCTAATTTAAAAAAACCAAATTCCTATCTATTTTTTTTTTCTAATAAAAAAAATGAAGTTAAGAAATAATGTATATATTTATATACATTTTAGAAGGGTACATATATTTATTTTAATTCATTGTTAACAGTACACTCAAAAAAAAAGTTTGTAAAGTCAGCAAAATTTTAGTCAGGAGGATGCTAGCAAAAAAATTGCTAATGTCAGCAAATTTCAGCAACAAAATAAGTAGATTCAGCAAAAGTTTTGCTAACACTTAGTAGATTACAAATAAAAAAGCGTTGGTAAAAATTAATAAATTTTTTGCTGAATTTTAGTAGACTGAAAAAAACGCAAAAAAATTTTAAAAAAATTGTAATTTAGTTAAAATATTTGCTGAAAATCATAAAACATATTTTTGTGATTCTTTTAAAAATAATTTACAATAATTACGAAATAAAAAAATTTTCATATTCCCACATTGACGACATGAATTAATTTAATATCTGAAAATATATAGAAATAAGTATATATAACATAACAAAAATTTTCTTTCAACTACTTACATCAATGGTTGTCTTAATGATGCTATCTTTTCAATGACGAAACTGCCGAAGATAATTCTAGAAACGAAACGAAAAAATAAACAAAAACAAACGAAACGAAAAAAAACAACCCTTTTTTTTTGCAATAAGAAAAAGGAACCATACAAATCTACCTAAGATGTGTGTCTTTGTCTTTCGCTTTACTCTGTCTACATGTCTGTATATGTTTTTTTTATGGTTGACTTTTTTAATTGTCTTATTAGAGTTGTCCTTTTTAGTATCATTTTCCTCTTCTCTACTACATCTTGACATGCCGCGACATCTGCATATCAGCACAATTTTTTTTAGCAAAATTAATTAGTAAAACATTAGTATATTAGTAAAGCATTAGTATAAAACAGTTAAGTGCTGAATAAGTATAACAAAAATTTTAGCTGGAAACACGGTTTTAGCAAAAATATTTGCTAAAAAATAGTATTCCTGTTATTTTCTGTTATTATTGGATCTGAATTGATAAGTAAGAAGTTAGAAACGTCTTGGAGGTTTTCTTTTCTGCCACATTTTCTTGAATTGAATTCTCTGGTTTTTTTGAATATTTTATTCATAGCCTCTTGGGCTTCTTCTGATAAGAATCCAACAGGTAATTTTGAGTTATTAATAACATCTGTACTGTGTATTAATATTTTATGCAACGTTGGTGACATATTGTACCAGGGGTAATTTTTAACGAATAGTTCTCTGTTTCGGTAGTAAAAAGTTTGAATTTATCAACTTTAACGTTATGTTTACTTGATATTATTATTAATATTCTATAAACATTTTTTATAAGATTAACATCCAGTTTGGTTATTTGGGCAGTAAGCTCATAATTTCGAAAAAAAGTTCTTGCCGTGTTCCCATCGTTATAGTTTCCAGCGCCAGGCTTTGGCTGGTCAATTAAAAGACCCAAAGATTTTTTAAATTCATCCTGTATCCGTTGTTTGCTTTGGTTTGCAATTGCTTTGTCTTCACCCCTAGCTTCCCACTTTTTTATTGGAATTTTATATGCCATATGCAAAAGGCATTCAAAACTTTTCAGCCAAGCATGTAGTGAAGACAATCCTAATTCCAAGTTTTTTACTGGAGTTTTTAACATTTTTTGAATGTCATTAAAATCTTTTGAAGAGCTATTACACATAAAACATGTTTTTGTACAACGAGTATCTGTGATACTATTGCAAGATTTTACATCTATCATAGTAAGTAACAATTCGTATTTGATATTATAGTGTTTGTTCCCCACAGAAATAATTAATGGCTGTAAATTATTTATATCTGTATCTATTTGCTCTTTTTCAAGTGTGATGCTCTCCTTAGTTTCCTTAATATACTCAATTTTTAGTGGCCGACAGTATCGAGTTGCAGATGGCGTTGGATTTTGCCAAACAATTTTGTCGTTCTGACAGAGCTGTACAATTATTGTAATCAGTGCATGTGAATCACTACAATTATTGCCCAAAAACGCCTGTTTGTGCTGATGATGGCCTGTAGTACCATCAAAACCCCATTTAACATAAAGAATTAGCTCTATATTTTCGTATGGTTTATTATATGGTGATATTATATTTTCAGCAAAAGATTGTACTAGTCGAGATGCTGTGTGGTCTAGTAAATTTTGTAAGGGCACTGAAGCACAAGTCTCATTAATAGAAATATTTTTAGGGTAACACATGTTTTTGGATTGTTGAACAATTTTATAGGACGGAAAAGTTTGAGGGGCTTTTGATCTGATAACCTCATATTGGCATCGGGTTAACTTGCCGTCTACAATAACGCCTAAGGCATCATCAGGAGATATCATTTTTGGTTCATTTTCTAGTAAGTTTTGATATTTTGTAGCTATTTCTGGATTTTCAATGATATTTTTCAAAACAGTTGCAGCTGATCTATTTCCACTTGCTCGCAATTTAACTTCTAATGCATATGCTAACATGGAAATAGAGTTTTCTCTTAAATCTTCTGTTTTTAATCTTCTGGTTCGTTCAGAACTTGATTCAAATTCCTCTACTGGACGACGAATTTTTTTTGGAGTACTTTTATGGAAATGAAATGATGTGTTCAACCACTCATGATTTTTAGCAAGAAAAATACTCTCGATACGATTACATTTATCATAATTCAATTTGTACTTACGATAAAATGATGAAAATAACTTTTTAAACTGAGCATCATCATCTTGGCAATTTAAATGCGAGCTCATCATAACGTTATGTAGCTCCAGACCAGTAAAAATAAACGATCTACGATCTATATCACAAATTAGTTAATTATCCACTAAATAATAAGAAGCTTTAAATTTACCTGACAAGGCCATTTCGTTACTAATGTTTGCTAAACCGAGGTTAATCGTGCTGATTATTTTAAGAACAATAAAAGTTGTTGATAATAAATTGTAATTTATAAAAACATAAATTACATTGACAGGATGATCAAAGGAAATATTGATAGGCATTCATTTTTCCTAAAGCTCAATATAATCATTACTATAAGGTTAAAAATAAAACTAAGGGGTCTATGATTTTTCGAAAGTCGAGCTTTTAAAAAAAAAATTTTATTTTTTCACTTTCGTAGAAAATTCGTTATAACTTTTTACGGGAACAGATCTTACAAAATATTTTTTCTGGTAAGGATAGAGTAGAAAATATAGAAAATTTTACCGAAAACAAAATTCGAAATTCTGGCGCAGAAGTTCGAAAATTTTTCGATGTTATTAAAAAAATCGCGAAATTTTTCGCGTGATACATTGCAAATCAAAATTAAGTATATATTTAACAAATGACATTTGTTCCAGTTATCCATGCAAAATTTCAGACAGATCGGGTCATTAGATCGTCAGAAAAATAAAAATATCTAACACAGCTCAAAAAAAATAAATTGGCAATATCTTTTGCAAAAATCAAAATTTTGCAAAACTGTTCAAATTGTTTTTTTTTTTGTTTACAATTCTTAACCGAAAAATTTATTTTTTTGCATGCTTTCTTGTTCATCAAAAGGGAAAGTTACATTTAATAAAACAGTTTCGTAGAAAATTCGTTATAACTTTTTACGGGAACAGATCTAACAAAATATTTTTTTTGGTAAGGATAGAGTACATAATATGGAAAATTTTACCTAAAAAAAAATTCGAAATTTAGGCGCAGAAGTTTGAAAATTTTTTGATGTTATTAAATAAATCGCGAAATTTTTCGCGTGGTACATTGCAAATCAAAATTCAGTATAAATTTAACAAATGACACTTATTCTTATTATCCATTCAAAATTTCAGACAGATCGGGTCATTAGATCGTCAGAAAAATAAAAATATCTAACACAACTCAAAAAAAGTAAATTGGCAATATCTTTTGGAAAAATCAGAAATTTTACAAAAAAATATTCGAGCAAAGTTGAAAATCGAACAAGTTTGTTCTACAGAGCACGCCAGAGCACGGCGGGCATATTAAATTCGTAATCTAGATAGTATTAGCTTTCATGTGCATACGGTTTTAGGGTCTCCCTCCCCTGCGTTCAAAATATAGGGCTATTGAAACATTAAGTTTCTCTTAATTTTTATTAAAAAACTAATCTCGTCTATGTGCTACCAGCATCTTTTTATAGTTTAAAGCAATGCATTGCTTTAAACTATAAAAACATGATTATCAGAGAATTAATGTAAATACTTAAACTTTAAATACTGAGTTTCATTTACATACATTTATTTACTTTTAAAAAATTACTTTTAATTATAACAGACGACTATCAGGCATGTCATAGATTCCGATTGGAATGGTTTCAATTCCGTATTTACCATTCCGATCGATTTTGCATTAGCTTCTTTAAATTCCGATCGATTTTGATGATTCCCAAATATTTGTACAACTCTGTTTTATTAAATTAAATATGGCAACGTTTTGCATACCAGAAGAAAAACCATATGTTTTTTCGATTTAAATATGGCAGCGTTGTGCATATGAAAACAAAAACCATATGATTTAAGGAAAAAAAAAACAAACAAATTCAATAAAATCCGTAAAATTTTATAAAATTTTATAAAATATGCCCGGGACCTCCATAGTTGCTGCAATGGAAGCACAGAGAAGTCGATACTCTGGTGAGAAATTGCGTAGGCGAACTTTGAGAGATGCGTCTGATCCCTTGTCATACCCAAGTGTAGTGTAAGTACGATACTTTTTCAAAAACTGATAATTTTTGTTCAAAGAAAAAAGTGGTTCGGACGAAAAAAAAAAGTGGCAACGTGTTGCTTAAAAAGTGATTTTATTTTGCAAAAAAGAAATGTGGTTTTGTTTAAAATCAGAAAATTGGTATAAAACAAATGTTAAACGTATAAATTGCCTGTAAAATAAACTGTCAACAATATTTTGTATTCATAAAAACTACTTTAAAAGCCTTTTTTTATCTTAAGTCACTTAAAATATCAATTCCACATAGGAAACTAGAAGTGGTTTCATTCCGGGAAACTTTTTCGTTTTACATTTTCTGGAGAAGCAAAAAGTGAAAATTATTCCACTTCCGATCGGAATGGAATTCTGTGACATGCCTGTATATGTCGTTGTTAAATATATTCATTATTTATTGTGAATCTTATTATTACAAAAATACAAAATACAATAAAAAAAAAAAATTATTCATATATTAAACATTTTTTTTAAATTTCATTGCAGATAAATATATAATTAAATGCTTAACATCACATGATTTGTGTTTTTTTTTTTTGTTTGAGCAAATTTAGTAGTTTGTGTTTACGTAAAATACAGTGTTACCAAGTTGGAGATTTTAAAGCTATATTGGTCGATTTGTTTCTTCCTTAGCTGGTAAAACAATGTGCTAGCCTTTGGCTTGAAATCTAGCGATCAATTTCAAAAATAATTTAGGACAACTTATATGACGATAATAAAACATATAAAATGTATAACATTGTATTTATTTTACTCATATAAATTTGTTGTTTTTGGTAATGATTAATAATGTAAAATATATTAAAGGTAATAACAAGAATTAAAAAAAAAAACATATCGCATCTTTTTTGTAATTTATATTAAGTAATTAATGGAAATATTTAAAAAATTTAAATACTAATATATGAAAATTTTTACTGTTAACAATTTTTATTATATTTATGAAACGTTTCGTAATACTTGTGAAACAATGATATCCAATCAGTTCTTTAAGAAAAACTTCATTGATTTATGACCAATGTAACACTTAAGAAATATGATGAAGCTGTTCCATAAAAGAGCAAATTGGTGACAGGCTTCTTCATATTCATGAAATGTTTCATAACATTTAAGAAGAACTTCTTACAAAAGTTATGAAACTCCAGCATTATATTTATAAAACATTTCATTAATATGAAGAAGCCTGTCAACAGTTTGCTCTTTTATGGAACAGTTTCATCATAAAGGGTGTCCCAAGAAGACCGCAATTTTTAAATCTGGCAACATTCGAAGTGTCATTGTTTGACATTTGAACAATTGTTATTGTTTGCTAGTAGAAGGTACGAGGTTAGTAAAAATGGAGCGCTACACGAATGAACAACGCATTCTCATTGTGAAATTGTTTTACCGAAATGGTGAAAGTTTTGCGGCAACAGTTCGCAAATTGCGATCAATTTGGGGTCACAATAATGCTCTAAAAGAGTCAACTGTAAAGAGATTTTTTTTTTTTTTTTTATTATAATTCATTCTTTATTTACAATCTATCCGAGAATAATAAGCAAATGTGTTAAAATAAAAATATCACAGAGATTATGTAACTCCAGCGAGGTACATAACAAAAACAAAATAAATTAGATAAATTTAAAGGAGTAAATAACAGTTCATAAAAGTAAATACATATTTACTTATTAACATCATGTTTTATTTTCGGAATGGGAGATCTAAGATATGGCTTCGTTTTAGTCTTCTAGTTTCGTTGGTGCTATCTAATAATGCGATCGCCACTGGGTTATCGTGATTGCTCAGTCTTTGCAAGTATCTTTCACTTACAGATCTAATTTCCTCTCGAACAGATGATACAGAAAAATCTCTTTTGATAACATTATTTCTGACATACCATGGTGCATCAAGAATTTGCCTCAGTGTTTTGGATTGATATCTTTCTAGTATATCAATATTAGAATTACTAGCGGTACCCCATAATTGGATCCCATACGTCCAGACTGGTTTAATAATAACTTTATATACTCGTAATTTATTATTTAGACTTAGCTGGGATTTTGAACCTATAAGCCAGTAAAGCTTTTTTGTTTTAATTTTAAGTTGCTGCTGTTTACTTTTAATATGAGCTTTCCAGGTAAAACGTCTATCAAGAATCATACCTAAGTATTTAACATTTTCCCTTTTTGGAATTAAATTACCGTTTATGGATACATCAGGACAATCACCGCGTCTGAGCGTAAATGTTGTGTGGTTGGATTTATCAGAATTTACTTTTACATTCCATTTCATTAGCCATTGGTCAAGTTCATCAAGCTCATTTTGTACAAGTGAAGATGCTTCATCAGGAGAATCGCTTGTGGCAATTATTGCAGTATCGTCTGCGTATGTTGCGACTAATACGTTATCAAGTGTTGGCATATCTGATGTGTATATTGTGTATAAAATTGGACCCAATACACTTCCTTGTGGAATACCAGCATTTATTTCGTAAAGTTCTGATCTTTCATCATTAACTTTTACATAAAAGTGTCGATTGGATAAATAACTTTTAAAAAATTGATAATGGGGTGCGGGTAGAAACTGTTTTATTTTGTAAAGTAACCCCTGATGCCAAACCCTGTCAAATGCTTGCTGTATATCAAGAAAAACCGCAGAGCAGTATCTTTTTTTCTCAAGAGCATCTCTAATAACATTCACAATTCACCGGCTTGTGAAAATAATTGTCTATTAATTAAATAAAAGACAAAATAAAATATTTATTTATTTAAACTAAATGTTTATATGTGTGGTCAAATTGCAAACAATGTAAAGCGAAAGACAAAGACACACAGAGTAAAGCGAAAGACAAAGACACACATCTTAGGTAGATTTTTATGGTTCCTTTTTCTTATTGCAAAAACGGTTGTTTTTTTCGTTTCGTTTGTTTTTGTTTATTTTTTCGTTTCGTTTCTATAATTATCTTCGGCAGTTGCGATAGCATCATTTAAACGATAGCATCATTTAGACAACCATTGATGTAAGTAATTGAAAGACAATTTTTGTTATGTTATATATATTTATTTCTATATATTTTCAGATATTAAATTAATTCATGTCGTCAATGTGGAAAAATGAAAATTTTTATAATTCGTTATTAAAGTAAATTATTTTTAAAAGAATCACAAAAGTATGTTTTATGATTTTCAGCAAATAAATTAACTAAATTACAATTTTTCTACAAATTTTTTGCGTTTTTTTTAGTCTACTAAAATTCAGCAAAAAATTTATTAATTTCTAGCAAGTCTTTTGTATTTCTAATCTACTAAGTGTTAGCAAAACTTTTGTGGAATCTACAAATTTTGTTGCTAAAAATCAGCTCGCTGATTTTCAGGAAAAGATTTTGCTGACATTAGCAACTTTTTTGCAAGCATCCTCCTGACTAAAATTTTGCTGACTCAGCATTCTCATTGTGAAATTGTTTTACCAAAATGGTGAAAGTTTTGCGGCTACAGTTCGCAAATTGCGATCAATTTGGGGTCACAATAATGCTCCAAAAGAGTCAACTGTAAAGAGATTAATGGATAAATTTGCCGAAACTGGGTCTGTTAGTGATGTAAAGACAACAACGCGCCATCGACCAGGTCGATCGACCGAAAATGTCGCAGCTGTACGTGATGATGTCGCTCAAAATCCATCCACCTCAATTCGACACCGAGCTCAGCAAATTGGTGTCTCCAAATCCACTTTGCAGCGAATTTTGACGAAAGATTTGCATCTTCATGCATACAAAGTTCAATTGACTCAGGAACTGTCATACAGCCAGAGAAACAATTCAATTGCTGCATCAGTCATTTCCCGGTCGTGTTATTTCGCGTTTTGGAGATCAGAATTGGCCGCCTAGATCGTGCGATTTAACACCATTAGATTTTTTTCTTTGGGGTTTTTTGAAGTCGATGGTTTACGCGAATAAGCCGACGACGACTCAAGCCTTAAAAGAAGAAATTGGACGCTGCATTAATGAAATACCGCAGCATTCATGCAAAACGGTCATTGAAAATTTCATTAAAAGATCGCGTGCATACATATATTATATTACATATATATATTGTTCCATACATAACCTCATTCTGTCTACTTTACGATATAATAAAGTTTCACAATTTTGTTTTAAATATCTGTGTTTTATTTAAAATTTAAAAATTGCGCTCTTCTTGAGACACCCTTTATATTGTTACAGTAAATATTACATAAAAAAATATTAAAAAAAAAATAAAATTAAAAAAAAAAAAAAATATTAAAAAAAATTAAAAAGTTAAAATTAAAATTAAACAAGAAAATAAAAAAAAATAAACAAATTTAAAATTTAGAGAAAAAAAAAATTAAATTAAACAAGAAAATAACAAAAAAAAAAAAATAATTAAGTTTAATTTAATATTTTTGTTAACCAAAAAGTTTAAAAATGTCTCGTTTAAAATGCATTGCATTGCTTGTTGTTTGAATCTTATGTGGCAAGTGGTTCCAAAGAGCAATACTGTTTATAAGGAAATATCTTTTATAGTAATTAAATGTGCTAAAGTCCCAAAACTTATTTAACAAATTGTGAAAAGCAATCTGATGTAGGCGTGTCCCTATCCGGATTTCATTCCTGCCTAAGGAAATCTTCAGGGGACTTTGTTATTAGACTTTCTAGAGATATTTGTTATGTTAAATCACAAACTCAATGAGAATATCTTGTCTGATGTGGGCGTGTCGCTATCCGGATTTCATTCCTGCCTAAGGAAATCTTCAGGGGACTTTGTTATTAGACTTTCTAGAGATATTTGTTATGTTAAATCACAAACTCAATGAGAATTTCTTGTCCCAAAACTTATTTAACAAATTGTGAAAAGCAATCTGATGTAGGCGTGTCCCTATCCGGATTTCATTCCTGCCTAAGGAAATCTTCTTTTTGATAGCTGGCTTCGATGACGAATTGTGATAATCTTTTTTCCTCTATTTGATGTAAAAAAGTTAAGTCTTCTATGTAAATAGTCATGTTGTTCTGTATAAATTATTTTATGAAGGAATATTAGAGAACGGCATTTTAATAAGTTATCAAAAGATAAGTTATATATCTTTTTCGAGTAACGTGAAATTCTGGTGAAGCGTTTGAGTCCAAAAACATATCTGGCTATGTTGTTATATGTAACATTTAGTTTTTTTTTTGCTAACAGAATCACAGTTTGAAAAAAGTTCCCATCCGTACATTAGAGTTGGCAACAAATACGTTTTAGCTAGCAGCATTCGGATCTCTAAAGGCGTATAGTATTGTGTCATCCACAAATTTCATAGCAAATGTTTTACCGCATATAGCGTTAACATGATCAGACCAATCAAGATGTTTATTGAAGATAATTCCTAGGTTTCTGGCTGTGCCGACTATTTCAACTGGAGAATCACTAATATATATTGGTGGTAAAAAAGGTGGAACTAGGTTATTATTACCAATAATCATAGCTTTGGATTTTTTGGAGTTCAAACATAGACCATTAGTAGATGCCCACTTAGTTATTCTTGTTAAATCCTGATTTAATTTATTAATGCAATTTGTGACCTCAGTGGGCTCACAACTGATGTAGAGTTGTACGTCGTCAGCATACATTTGGACACTACAGTGTTGAAGTTGAGATGGTAAGTCGTTAGAATATTTATTTATTTCTGAAGTGTTACATTCGTCGTAAATCAATGAATTTTTTCTCCATATTTATGAAGTTTTACATAAATATAAATGTACTTAAAGAACTGATTTGAACGATAACTACAGAAAGAATTAGCTTAACTGAATTTTAACCCATTTAAAATACTTTTGAACTAACTTTTTTTTATGAGTCTTAGTTTAAAAAAATGCATATGTAAACGATAAATATTAAAATGGTGGATTAATTTTAATCAAGTATATTAAATTCGCTGTCAAAATCTATGCTATTAGATAAGATCAGACACTGCAGCGTATGATTTATATTTAATTTCATCAGAACAATGTATAACACTCATACGCTACGTGTGTTTTTTATACACACAATTAAAAAAAAAGTAAAGTGGTTGGTAGTAATAAGACAACTTTAGATTTTTATCAATTACACAGTGATACAAAATCGAACTTTCCGAATCGGAATGGGATGAAACTAAGAGAAAATGGAAGTTGACATTTTAGTTTTGTGCAAAGATTTTTTTTATACGCTTTTGAAGTTGTTGATTTTGGAACGCTTTCTAACAAAATAAAAATCATCAAAAATTTGATTTGGAAAGTTGTGGTATCTTATTGTTTTTGTGGTCGAGAAATCAACGTATATTTATTTATTTTACCTCAAACTCACGCTAGATGGCACTGTCATACAAATTTTGCTAATTCTTGTAGATTTATTTTTAATTTTTATTTTTTTGAGGCTAAAATATAAATTTTTGATGTTGGCTTCATTATAAAACATATTTCTAATGATATTACGAAGTACATTTTATAATTATAATTATGTTACTATAATATACGTATACTATATATATAATAATTATTGGTGTGATTATTATGCTGATTTAAAAAAAATTTAAATTTCTTTGGTAAAAATATATTTTGCGACACATCATTTGTAATTAACTTTTGCATACTGAACATGAATATTTTAATATTTTTGATATTGGACTAACTGTTTTTTCCCTTATTCTAGAGTTTTTTACAAAGTTGTGGTAGACTATCTTTTATATTTACACTAGAGAATTTAATAAATCGACCTTTAATTTGAGCATAATTTTTCTACAGTAGAAAGTGTAAATCTATCGTGTAAAACAGAAAATTTACATAGTTAAATAGATACACTTTAATAAATTACTAATTTTAGGAAATTAACAAGTACGTAATTGTAAATAAATTACTTCCATTACCCATTACTCAAATTACACATTACAAAGGTGCATTCAAAATATTCAAGTTTATATTACAAATTAGTAGGTTTTGGCAAGTTAAATGTCATTTAAAATCGGTGAGAAGGTTCAAGTAAGGAATCAAACTAGGAGGAATAAATTATAGACAAGGCCGCATGAAGTAGTGTCAGTAGACAGTCCGGTAACAATTGGAGTGATGGTTAGGGGCAGGAAACGCAAGATGCACAGTAATCACGAGGATTAGTGAAGAGAATAAAAATTAAGATTTAATGTCTGGGAATTGGAACCAAATTGGACCAGAACTAGGATTTATAGTCAACATATAAGTTTAATGTTTGTCACGTATAAGAAAAACGTTTTACGGGACGAAGGAATTTTTAGTTTTTCATTTTTCTAAATGGAATATTGGATATACGAGGAAACTTCTGGGTTCAGGTGTAACTCGTTATGAGTTGCGATTGGTACCTCCGCCATTAGTTGCCTGCTGCAGGCCTTCAGAGTTCGGAGTAAGCTGTTATGCCAGCTACGGGGTTAACATTGGGGTAACCCTGTAGCTTGCACCTTTTCCCTTTATCGGAGATTTCCCCATTACCGGAGAGTTGAGTTTCCAG
Source organism: Delia radicum (assembly GCA_021234595.1). Taxonomy (NCBI): domain Eukaryota; kingdom Metazoa; phylum Arthropoda; class Insecta; order Diptera; family Anthomyiidae; genus Delia; species Delia radicum. The sequence goes on along the minus strand of CM037851.1, from coordinate 85,428,311 downwards.
TGCGAATATGGAATAATGTATTTATAGTGGAGTATTGAAGTAGTATATTACTTTTGGCAGTCATGTATAGCTCGTTAAGAGTCGCAATTAGTATACTCAGGGATGGAATACGGGTCTAAGGAATTAAGTTCGTTTATAAGAATTCGAGGTAGATTTTTTCTCAGTGATTTCTCCATCAGCAGTGCGGTTCGTCTGTTGTTGCGAAAGGATATGGATAATGGGAATTATATTTGGAATGTTGGTTATGGTTATTTTGGACAGGTTATTACTACTTTCGGCCTCTCTAGTGTGTATGTTTTTGCGAATGATGATATTCTGGTATCTAAAGGAATGGACACTCACTCTAAGCAAAATCTTTATTATAGTATAATTTGGAACTTTTATCTGTCATACAGGACACTAAGTATATTTTTTTTATAACAAATTTTATTACAAGTTATATTTTTTTTAATTTTCTTTTATATACGAATATCAAAGTGCGAACGATTTCTCAGAGTCTGCGTAGCCATTTTATATCAATACAAGGAAAAGATGAGATGAAAACGCAAAATGCTAACTGTAGAGGACATTTTTTTTACTGATTAGAAGAAACACATAGAAAAATTTTGAAAAAAACAACTATTTTTATAAAAAAAACTATAAAATTGAAAATGACGGTCGTTGAACATATAAACGCGATTCAGCGATTTTCCACCTGTGAACACTAGTATTTTTATTGTTGTTAATTAGTGCTTAAGTTATCATAATTGTAAATTAATTTTAAGTGTGAATGTAAGAATATTTATTTAATAAAGATGACTGATAAATAAGAAGCGAATGAATCCGTAAGCGCCAATAGGCGCTTTCAAAAAGCGCGTGGCATCACTGCAGAAATAGTCAAATTCTCTGCTACGTATGGCCTCGACCGGCCCGACCTTAACCGGTCCTGTAGAAATAATACCACTTATATCGTCAAAAATTAAATATTAACAATTTTAATTTCAAAAAATCACTGGGGTCTTAAAGGGTTATTTTTTAAGAGCTTTCGGATTTGATTAAAAAAAAAACACATAAAATTTAGAGAAATGTATGAAATCTTTATTTGAGTTGATAAAACGATCTATACTATTCAGAGTTTAAAGATGATGGCCATTGTTTCGCGTGCTGTGTAGCATGTGCCACCGTCTTGTTGAAATCACATGTCCAGCTCTTCCATTTTGGGCAAAAAAAAAAAAATGTGTAATCATCGCAAGGTAGCGCTCGCCATTACCAGTAACGTTCCTGCCTTCGTCGTCTTTGAAAAAGTATGGTCCATGATGCCACCTGTCTATAATCCACACCAAACAGTGCATTTTATACGTTATTACCCACAAGAATATTTCATGTAATTATAATATAAAAATATCGTATTACACAACGATTCATACTGTTTGTATTGTACAACGACTATTGAAGTTACAGAAAGCTAAGCTGAGAATACCCAGTCAAACTGTCGTAACTTCCACTGTAAACACTATTAAACAGTCAACCCTTTTGATGATCGTTGATAAGTACTAAGCGAATCTAATCTAATATGCTAAGTCCATTGCTACATTTCCCACTGTATATAGAATTGGTAAGTAATCAATTCTATACTATACTCAAAAAAAAAAGTTTGTAAAGTCAGCAAAAATTTTTGCTGAGTCAGCAAAATTTTAGTCAGGAGGATGCTTGCAAAAAAGTTGCTAATGTCAGCAAAATCTTTTGCTGAAAATAAGCGAGCTGATTTTTAGCAACAAAATTTGTAGATTCAGCAAAAGTTTTGCTAACACTTAGAAGATTAGAAATAAAAATGCCTTGCTAAAAATTAATAAATTTTTTGCTGAATTTTAGTAGACTGAAAAAAACGCAAAAAAATTTTAAAAAAATTGTAATTTAGTTAATATATTTGCTGAAAATCAGAAAACATATTTTTGTGATTCTTTTAAAAATAATTTACAATAATTACGAAATATAAAAATTTTCATTTTCCCACATTGACGACATGAATTAATTTAATATCTGAAAATATATAGAAATAAATATATATAACATAACAACATTTTTCTTTCAACTACTTACATCAATGGTAGTCTAAATGATGCTTTCTTTTTAAGGACGCAACTGCCGAACATAATTATAGAAACGAAACAAAAAATAAACAAACGAAAAAAACAACCCTTTTTGTTGCAATAAGAAAAAGAAACCATAAAAATCTACCTAAGATGTGTGTCTTTGTCTTACGCTTTACTCTGTCTACATGTCTGTATATGTTTGTTTGTTTGCAATTTGACCACACTAGATTATAAATCTATTTAACATTTATTTTAGAAATACATATTTAATTTAAATATTTTATTTTGTCTTTTATTTAATTAAAAGACAATTATATTCACAAGCCGGTGACAACACAAACTTTAAGTTGTTTTAATCCTCAATTTTGTTTTATGTATGAAAAACAGATACAAAAGTCTTCCATGGTTGATTTTTTTATATGTCTTGTTAGAGTTGTACTTTTTGGTATCATTTTCCTCTTCTCTACTACATCTTGACATGCCGCGACATCTGCTTCATTCTGCGTATATCTTTCAATCTGGTTGTCGTCCACACTATTAATGTGCTTTACAGCACAATTTTTTTTAGCAAAATTAATTAGTAAAACATTAGTATATTAGTAAAGCATTAGTATAAAACAGTTAAGTGCTGAATAAGTATAACAAAAATTTTAGCTGAAAACACGATTTTAGCAAAAAAAATTTGCTAAACAATAGTATACCTGATTTACAAGACGTTTTACTAACTTTTGTACTAACTTATTTTTTTTCGTGTATAAATTAAGTTCGATTTTATTCAATCGTCGTCTTTGCTTAACATTCAAGATAATAAAAAGCAAAATCAAAAAGCCTTTTTATTACAATGCATTGGCAGTTCTTGCAATTCTTCTGGCTGCTCTTCACTCCAAATACGGCAATATTGCTTGTCCACGTATCCATTCAACCAGAAATGAGCTTCGTCGCTGAACACATTTTTCCGATAAAAAAGTGTATCTTCATCCAACTTTGCCAGCGCCCATTCACCAAAAGTTAGCTGTTGTGTTAGATCGTTAGGTCAATTCTTGCACCAGCTGTATTTTAAAAGGTTTTACACCCAAATCCTTAGTTAAAATTTTTCACGCAGTGGAGTAACAGAGGCCCAATTTCTGTGAACGGCGGTGAATCCATAATTCACGGCCATCAACAATACTGGCAGATACAGCTGCGATATTTTCCTCTGTCCGCACTCTACGTATGGTGGTTTAATGTCCAATAATGTAAATTTGGTGCGATATTAAAGATTTATTCACAAGATTCCGAATAGCCGCCTCAGAAGTTCGCCTAAACTAGCCATAATTTGGAAGAAGCGCACAATGCACTTTCTTAACCGATCATGAATTTTGATAAAAAAATTCAATTATATACAAGCGTGGTTCTTTTGTAAGTTGATTCACGGTCAAATTATAGACCAAACAGAATATGTTTAACAGTAACATGTTACACGAAAACAGCTGAGCTGTCAAAAACAGTGTTGCAAAAAAGAAAGTTGCTAAAAAATCACCCTTAATAACCCAATAATGTCATGTTTTTTAAAAAATCTAATCAGGTATAACTTGCAGTGTACTTGTAAGCACTACTACAATTCACAAAAAGCTTACCTAGTATCGATTAAATTTATAAAAAATCAGATATACTTATATCAACTATTTTGGACCAATTGCCAGGGTATTGCGTCCCAGAATGGGACTGCGACAGGATTTCAGAGAGGTCTGTCACGACGCTCCCGGACAGGCAACCATGGTTAAATGGGACCTTCCTGAGGAACCAACCGGGGATCCACTTTTACACGGATGGATCAAAACTGGATGGGAAAACGGGTCTGGGCTTCTGTAACGCTGACTTCAATGTACGCAAATGCTTCCGTCTTCCTGACCATAACACTGTACTACAGGCGGAGGTCACCGCGATTACGGAGTGCATTAAGCAGGTGAATATCATGGGCTTGACCGGTGATATTGTGATTTTCACGGATAGCCAAGCGGCCATCCGGGATTTATCTACGGACTCTGTGGGATCAATGACGATACTCAGATGTAAAGGGGAAATTAACGATTTCTCTTCACGGAGACGCATTGAGATTATATGGGTGCCGGGACACTGTGGTATAGCGGGGAACGAAGTGGCTAATGATTTGGCTAGGGGAGGATCTTCCCTGGAATTAGTCACTTTGGAGAACGCTAAACCTTTTCGAGCTCTCAAGGCGAAGCTGGTAGAATGGGCTGACACCATGCATAGGACCATCTGGGAAAATGCGGGTGTTGGCAGGACTACAAATATTCTCTGGGGCAACCCCGACAAGGACAAGACAAGGGAAATTCTGAATCTCAGTAGGAAGGAACTGAGTCTTTTGATGGAAATCCTCTCGGGACACTCGAAACTTAGGGCGTTTCGTCAATGCGACGGAGTATCTGCGATAGTAAGGAGACATATGACATAGAACCGATTGTTTAGAGCGCACAACAAGCCGACATTCTGGCTTAAGTGTAAGTCCTCAGGGACTTGAGTCGGTTTAGGAAAGTAATTCCCTTTTTCGAATCCTCTTTTCGACCTAACCTAACCTATATCAAATTAGATATAATTTAATGTCCAGAATGTGGACAAATCTTGGATAAACTTGTATGAATTTATACCTTTTTTTTTAAATAAATAAATAAAAAAATTAATTACCAATTTTTCGGATCAATTTGAATGTGTTTATATATTTCAACCTGGGTAGAAATAAATTTAATAAATTAACAAAAATTTATAAACATTAGACCCACTTAAGAAAAAAATTTACTTTTGTGCACCCCTCAAAATGTATTTTTATTTATTACGCGTAGGCAGTCGTGATTGAGAGTAAAACATAATTTTACTCTCGTGAACATGAGTGAGTGTGAGTATGAACAAAATTCTGCGTTACTAAGTGTGCGTGAGTCAAATTTTTGCATTATTCAGTGTGCTTGAGAAGAGTTTTACCATATAATGTTGTTTTTTTTTGTACTAACTGTTTACTTTAACTTTTTCACAGAATAAATATTTTTAGGGTTTTAAAATACGAAATAAATGACAAAATTACATATTCAGAGCAAATTTAAGTAAAACTTTCACTATTTAAGTAAAGTTGTACCTATTATTTTTTTCTGGTAATGTTTTATTTCGTGAATTTGCGTAATCTAAATGCCCCGCTTTTATTTTGAAATATCTTTAATCATAGTGAAAATAATGCTAAAATACCGATTAATGGCGGAATTTTGTTGCAACATTAACCAACTACAGTTTAAAGCCTAAAAATAACCACAAATAGATCATCATAAAAAACACCTTATGTAAAAATCAGTTTTTTTTATTTTTGTACGGACTTTTTCGGGTTGCAGAATACTAGTGTTGAAATTGTTTAATCCAATTTAAACAAAATCCTAGTATGACCATTATCTTTGGTATGTGGAAAATTGTTCACCTCCGTTTAACATGGGTACCGATGTGGCAAATATTTAATGTTTCGGAACTGTATAATTGTGATATAATAAAAAATTTTTCTGTGTAGAATTACTTTCTTCTATAAAGTCACTCAATTTAACTTTATAAGAATATTTTATACTAGCTGACCCGGCAAACGCTGTTTTTCCTTCTAATTTTAATTGTTAGTAATTCTTTAAATCAAGACATTTTTTTACGCAAATAAATAATTAAAAAAATAAATTCACATTAGTAAATCATTTTAAAATTTGTAATTTCATGGGAGACCCAACGCCTCTTTGTCCTTCTATCGCCTTTATTTCCTGAAGTAAATAAAATGAATAGCTGAAAACAACTGTCATAACAACTGCGACGTCACCTATCACCGGTGCATTGAAGCGCCGCTCATGCTTACCTGCCGGTGTCTTGTCAGCTCTTATCACAACCGTATAATCAACTGTCGGCATCTGGTCTAGAGCTGTTTGAACAGACGGAAGAGGCTGTTGTGTTCGTGTAACATAGCTTGAAGATTAATATAGGATTTTTGTGAATATCTTCGGAACTACATAACCGATTTAAGAGTTTGATATCTCGTTTTGAAAAACGTGACAACGGCTTTCAAAAAAATAAAATAAAAAAAGCAAAAAAAAAAAAAAAAAATGTATGTATATGTCATTGGTGGTACAATATGAAAATTGGATTTTGGCACGCCCCTCTGCATACAGACCGAAAATCAAAAATCAAACAACAACATTTTTAATGTTTGTTGATATGCTTTGCTTATGTATAAGAATAGTATATGATGACATCAGAGAAAAAGAATTGCCATTTAAAGTTTTAACTGAAAGTTAAACTGGCAATTATGATAATGACTAGAGAAAAAAACAAACACACTATAAATAGAAATCGTTTGTGGTAAATTTCATTCTAACTCAACACACAGAGTAATGTAGGAATTAACTTTACCCAATTTCTTTAACGTGTGGGTTAAATAGAAGAAATTTACGATTAACGCTAAATGGCACGAAGAATGTTGATGAAGACCGTATTGGGTTAGAAAATGCATTCCCTTCATGCTAGTGTCCATTCAAATCGGTCCAGCCGTTTTGGAGTCCATACGTTACATACATACACACATCCTGTTTTATATATATAGAATAGAATATAGAAGAAGATAGATAGAAGAAGATTTATTAGTAACACTACAGTAAAAAACTTTACGAAAACTTAAGCTTTGTTACAAAAACTAAGAATATAATGGTGCAGGGTATTTAAAAATTCGGTCCTGCCTAACATAATACTTCTACTTTTTTAGACTAATTGTTAGTTGTTTCATGTTAGATTGCAAACAAAAAAAAAATAAAAATAAAAAAAAAATTTAAAAAAATTACAAATAACATGAATACGTCCATTTTCCATTGTACTATTTACATTACTTTTTGAAATTTACATTACCTTTTGAAATTGAACTATTTTTAAATGAAAATCCCATGCAAAAGCATTGTTCTGATGATGGGAACCTAGAAAATTCCCGAAATAGATCTATTAACACATTCCTCAAAGTGGTCAATTTAAAAATTTAAAAACAAAAACTCCATAGATTATTTGTTAAGACAATATCCTAATAATGAAATATAGAGTATGGCCTCGAACTTGAATATTTTTCCTTTTCATTGCACAATTAAAGGTCGAAAAAAACATAATTTTTATTTTTAAAAAAATTATATCTAACTTGTATAAAAGACAAAGTACGGTCTTGTTTACTACTCCGCCTATACAAATAAAAAATGATGAAAAAACAAAAAACGAGTATTGAATATTTACCTTACACACAAATAACAAGTTTTCAATTTATTTTTTGATCAATTGTGATAATCTTTACCTTAGAGTTTATAGCGCACACCTAGTTTAAAAGTGACTCAACTCAAAATTTTGAATTTTTCAGAAATCGAAAAAAAATATTTGGAACTTTATACCAATTGAAACATAAAGAAAGACAGTTTTTTAGAAACAGTTAACAACAACAAAATACAGTGATATTTTTTTATAGATAAACAAGTGTATTGTTCATAGTTTAAGCATGTAAACCCGAAAAATTAAAATTTTGAGTTGAGTCACTTTTGAACTAGATGTGCGATGTATTAGTTCTCATTTAGTGAGAAAAGTAGTTTATATGAATGCTTGATGTTTTGCATTGATTTGTTACCTCTTTCAAAACGTGTTCTGATGATGGTAACCTAGAAAATTCCCGAAAAGATCTATCAACACATTCCTGAAAATGGTTAATTAATAAATATAAAAACAAAAACTCTACAGATTCTTTGTTTGGACAATATCCTAATAAAGAAATATAGAGTATGGCCTCGATCTAAAATATTTTTCATTTTCATTAAAAAAAAAACAATTTTTATTTTTAATAAAAATCATATCGAACTTGAACTATTTTGTAAAAAGTTTTGTGATTTTTTTTTAAATGCAATATTTTATTTATTTATTTTATTACAAAAAGGCATATCACTGCTACAAGAACAAGTCTTTTTAACAGCACATGGAAAAATAGTGTTACAAAAAAATTGTGTTTAAAAAAAGTATTTAAAATTAAACAATTACAATATTATCACAAAAAAGTTAAAATATAAGTTGTGAAAAAATTTGACACTAGTTAAATGTGTATTGTTGAAATAATTAATAACTTTCATATTACAAAAAAAATTAATTAATTTTAGAAAAAAAAAAAGAACAATATATTAAAGTTTTGAATAATTTAATTTTAAATTAAAGCTGTTATCAACTAAAATGTTTAAAAATATCACGTTTAAAATGCTTTGTATTGCTTGTAGTTTGAATATTATGAGGAAGGTGATTCCTAAGATGAATAGTGTTTATAAAAAAGGTATCTTTTTGATATTTGAGAACGATGATTGCTTGTTCTAATTTTATTCCCCCTGTTTGATTGGAAAAAATTTAGGCGTTGGTAGTTCTTTAATGTATGATTCTTTAGTGTATATTACTTTATGTAAAAAAAAATCAAAGAAAGATATTTTAGCAGATTATGGAACGATATGTTGTAAATTTGTTTTGAGTACCGAGATATTCTGGCAAAACGTTTGAGTCCAAAACATATCTGGCAACATTATTGAATGTAACGTTCAAGGGAACAAATCAATATATAAATAAAACTATTGAAATTAAATATTTTTTTGGAAAAAAAATTTTTGGCCCTAAAATATTTAAATTGAATAATTTGTATACTTTTTGTGGTTTTAATTTAAATTTTGGCTCATTTTTATTGGAAATTTTCTGGGTGTTTTATGTACTATAGTGCAATTTTCACAATACAATTAGTGTGTTCCGATTTATGTATTCACGTGGAGAATTTGATGCAGTATGACCGGCTTTTATTTTTTCAATTCAGATCAAAATTGCGTCCTCTATCGCAAAAAAGTTTGATCAACTTTTTGTAAACATTTTTTCAGAAAACTACAATTAAAACTCTAAAAAACCAAAAAAAAATAAAAAACTTACGCAAAAGAACAAAAAAAAAAATTTTGGGTTCGATAAGCAGTAATTTTGTAACTAGTTTAAATTTAAATCAGAAACTGTAAAAAATATCTTCATGGACAAGTCCTGCACTCTTAAAACCAGTCAGTACAAAAGTGAATTCGCTAAGTCTTATGAGCAAAACAAAAATTAAAACTAAAGTTTATGTAAATGCTCCCACTGCTCAAAATCCATTACAAACTCAGAAAACGTGCCAGTCGCAAAACCTCCGTGCCCGGACGTAACAACAGGGATAGCCATATAATTGATTTATCTTTGTTTCGCCTGAGCCAACAAATCATCAAATCATCCTATTTCGATTACACAGTTCTAGCTAGACTTGTTACAAAATAAGAACTAAGAATTGGCTAGAATTTTAACTTCCAATCATCTCTTGGTAAAAATCTGCTTTCTGCAAGGACGCTGACAAACTATTGAGCGAAATGGACATTCGTTACAATATAGAAACTAAAGGAGCATATGAAAAATTAAAAACTATTTCCAAATAATTATAGTACAATAAATATTGATGGAAAATAAGCTGTGGCTTTAAATGTAGTAGAAGTTCTTCCTGGTCTGCAATCTGGATACAGTAAATACATGGGTTTTTTTGTGTGATTGTGGCTCCAGATTTAAGGGCGACGTCTATAATTCCATACCGCATACTGCAGAGCGAAGGCATCGATTAATATAAAGTAATTTTATCTTATACTCTCAAAAAAGTTTCACAGTAGAATCTACTGAAAGTTACAGTTGAAAGAACTGTAAATTCAGTTTAAAATGCGGCAAAGATAATTACCGATAAAATCACTAAAAATTCTGTTGTTTTTAACTATTGAAAAACAACTATAAAATGTTGTCAAAATAACTAACAAATATAAACGAGAATTTGAAAAAATTCAACATAATCATTTTATTTTTTAAATAACTATCACAAAATAAACTGTTTACTGCAAAATTTCCGTTTTGATGGCTGTTTATTAAAATACTAAAATAACTGCATCAAACAACAGTTACAAAAATGTAGTATTTTTCTTCAGTTAATATTTTAAATAACTGTCAGTTAGTTGCTTTGTGTTATTGCATAGAACAACAACTCTAATTGCCGTTAAAAACTACACATACTGATTACTACACAAGTAACTGCTATGTAGTAACTGTAAAGCTTTTTTGAGTGTATGAGATATTAAAAAAAATCAGACTAAAGCCCGCTAACTAAGTTAAAGTTTATCAAATGTTTAGGCTTAACCATAGCTATGAATGTAAAATTTATATGAAAATATTTGTGATTAGAGTTAAACTCTGGTTATTTTTAGAAAAAATACTAGCAATTAATTGTAAAATTTTTTAAAAACAAACTAACTACTCAATAGATTATAAAAAGTCATTCTGATATATATTATTCAAAATTTTAAACAAATTTTGCGAAAGTTAGAAAACAATAATCCAATAGGACTCATTTAAAATGTTAACCCCATCAATCTGGCCCACTTTAATAAAAAAATATATTTTTTTTTCGTTTTAATATCAAATTTAGTAGGACAATATGACAACATAACTTTTGTACATTCAATTTAATTAATATTTTAACATATTATGTTCACCTTTAAAAAAAAATTGTCAAAAATAACCCAATAAAATAAATCTTTATGAGCTAACTTCGCAAAATCCTTTGAGGTTTTTGATGTATTATTTTTTTAATTTCATTTGCCTTCGGGCTCTAAATTTATATCGATAGCTTATATTCAATACCCTCTATGAACCAAAATACTTTTTTTCAGGAGAAGCAAAAAAACCGATTTATTACCAAACTCTTAAAGTATGAATCAATATATATTGAGTATGAGTTTGAATTTTAAAGTCTTTTTCAGACAATTGCAATTAATACCATAATTAATATGCAATTTTATTAAATATTAATTGTGAAAGGCGTGGTAGAGAAGAATGCGTGTATTTTCTAAAAATCATAACTACATTGCAAATTTTAAAATTTTTCTGAATCAGACTGCGCAGTTTCTGGTATTGAACCTTCGTCAGTGAGCCTGTTTTTGAATTTTTTTCAATAATGTAATATTTGTTATGTTTTTATTTGTTCGATTGCGTCTATAAGAAAATTTCTGTGCAATCACTGACCGTGGTATAGATAAACTGATTTCTAATGCCACATACACTCGCACTACACGTTAGACAGAGCGCTTTAGACCTCTGAGCTATAATCAGGTCGAGTTTTGTTGTGATTAAAACTAGTTTTTATTCAATACACAGTGTTTTTGTTCTTGCATACATAATCTCAGAAGTACAACTCCAACAACCCAACAGTTCTATTTTTAGAAGTATTTTAGAGTATGGTTGTAGGATACAACTTCGTTTAATATATGTAGTCATAATAACCTTAATTTCATTGATGAAGGATATTGCATTCAAAAATAAATCATATAATTGATAGAGACATAACAATAATTAAAAAAAGTACTAAAACTGATTTTTGATGTCTGAAATATTTGTCAGAGATAAAACTGACTTAAGTGATCTTCACGAAATTGGTTAATAGAGGGTATTAAATATAAGGTCTCCATATATTTTATAAATATATTTTCCTTCAAAATTACTGGTGTTTTCTTGTAAACTATTTTCATGGCGAATACAAAAATAACAGAAAAATTCAAGGACTAACTTTCTGAGGGTGATTCACTCTAATTTTAAAACTGATAACCCATTTTTAAAATTAAATTAATAATAAATACCTGCTTTTAATAGTTTAAAAGCACATTTTAGGATTTTAATGAAGTTTTTATGTACATAAAACACGATAATGGTTGCATTAACTTTCGAGCCACAACTTTAACACAACTTTGCTAATAACTAGTTAATTTTAATAGTATTTCAAAAAAAAACCTAATGCGTTACTTATAAATACTCATTGTTATAATTATTTAAAGTGTAAAATAATGATCTAATAATTTTTTGAAAATAAATTTTTAGACGTATTATTTTTTCTGCTCTAGTAAGTACATATAACAATAAATATTTTTGAAATGTTTTTAGTCGGGAAAGTAATGACCAGAGGAACAGGAACTTCATGAACTTAAAAAAGTGTGTTTTATGCGCCTATTCTATGAAATGTAATATTTTAAAATATGTACTCAAATTTAAAAAAATTATGCACTTACAAATTTTTTTATATATTGAAGAATAAATAATTAAAAATTTGTGTTAATTGTGCAAAACGTCAGAAAATATACTAAACAATACAAATTAACTTTGGAAAATAAGTAAAATTGTGACTTCCTGTTGAAGTTTCTTTTTTTTAATTTTCTTCGAAACTATCAAAATCCCAGTTTTGGGGTTTTATAGAGTATTGTTCATAGCGCTTAATTAAAATAATTTAAAAAAAAATGTATTTCTCAATGTTTAATGTTTAATATTTACTTGTCAAATAAAAATAAAATTGAAAGTGACCCTTTTAAAAACATAGATTTTAAGCAAAATAAGGATAATATGCCTTTAAAGCAAAATATGCAATAATATATATTTTAAATAAAATACTAAAAATATTGATTAACAAATCGATGCCATTTTAACTCAAATCTTTGATTCACAAAGATATTTTATTTACCCTGTTCTCAGACTTAAGGAAAAAAACATGTATTTCCATGAACTTCCTGTCCCTGCTAATGCCATTTCATGCAAACAAATATATTATGTTTTTATATATCAAGTATAGCATGTGTATATAATTATATGGTACAGCGGTTAAGTGACAACAAATACTCTGTGGGCAGATTTTATTAAAAAAAAAATATATATTTTTTTTAATATAGTTTTTTTTGAAAATTTATTTTTCAACTCATTATTACTAGTTATTACTAGTAAGCATATATTATTACTAGTAAGCATATAGGTAACCACCTTTTTTTTATTTTTCGTAAGGTGTTTATTAAAGATAAGTCATTATTTTGGGCGAGAGCCCCAAATAATGTAATAAGATTTGTAGCGACAAATTTTAAGTACTTGCCATATACTTTATCTAGAGCGGCATTTTGTTGTATGAAGAAAAACTTTTTTGAAAAATTTAAATTTATTGTAGTATTAGGTCTAATAGTTATTTGGTGCAAATTTGAGAAAAATTGGATTCCTTTAACCCTCGGCGCTCCGCTACCAAATTATTCGATTTTTTAAAAATTTTTTTAAATTTCTTTATTAAAAATTTGTCTTGCGACACATACAATTTTATTAATTTTGGCATACTGAACACAAGATCAGACGAATGGTTTTTAAGATATTGCGATTTGATTTTTACTAAAAATGGCATCATTTTCCTCTATTCTAGAAATTTTTAAAAATAATCTTATTATTTTTGTTTTTTCACTCAAATACTACACAAAACGTGCTTTCATTTGCACATATACACAGAGATTTAAAAGTGTATATTAAGGTTAGCAACTTAGAAATCCTGTTAGTACAACGATATTTATGTTAGATTTCTAAATATTATATTTCTAACAACTAAAGTTCAGTTTAATTAACCGAACTTTATTGGCAAATCGCAAAATTTTTCTTTGTGTGTAATTATAACTTAAATTAGATATGATGTATAACAATATATGTTTTTGAAATTAATTTTAATGGTTTTTACGTAGGTTGTCGAGTATTAAGTAATCCGACAAAATGTCATTATTTTTCAGCTTACAAAAAAATCAAAAATAAGTAGTTATATGTGTAAAGTGACATTTAAAAATAATGAGTTTAAAAAAATGTTTCAAAAAATGTTATACTCGTTACTTAATATTTAAAATAATGATAAAAAAAAATAAGTACTTTTTTAATTGCAATAACGCGACAATTGACTTGTTATTGGTTAGTCCTTATTATTTGTGCTAAAGTAATGCAGAGGGTAAGGTGATGCCATTACTGGTAGTGAGAAAATTAATGATATGTCATTACCGTTTCTACACCGCTTATCAGGTATTGCTTTTCTACACTGGGGAGTTTAGTTTTTTATACTTTTTTTTATTGTTTTGCCTGTATTTTTGTTATTCTATGACTCATTGATGATAAAAGTAAAATTTTTCCAATTGATTGCACAAAAGGGTTAAAACCCCTGCTGGTTGCTAAGTAATTTAGTAAAATATTAAATCCTTTTATTTAGGTTAAAATATTATTGATTTTTCGTTCTCATCCATGTCAGTTCTTGTACTGGCATTAAATTGAATGAAAATGTTTGTTTGTTTATGGATTTATAAGTTTTAAGTAAAATTAATTGATGAATTCTAAAAAAACACTTGCCTCTAGGTTAACACGTTACTCTACATTACACTACAACCAAAACTAGTAGTTTTTGAAAACTTATTTTTGTTATTTGGTAAAGACATTCTTGAAATTTTGAAAAACTACTTGGTTTTGGCTGTAGTATAAATGAGGTATAAGATACGATTTTGAAAAATGCGCTAAATCGATAATACGCAAGTATTAACTAAAATACCGTTAAACGGGGATAAAAGTTAATAGTGTTATCAAACCGAATCCCAAATTATTTGATTAAATACCTATTTTTAACTTTTCCGGTTTTTTAAACAAGGGCTTAGAAAAATTACTGTTTTCGAGATACGAGGGCGGATCAGTAAGTCCGTGACTTTTCGAAACTCCCTCGTAGTTATATCAAATACAACACTGCTCCCATCAAGTACCATCTGATAATTGACTACTGTCAAATTTTGAGCAAGTTCTTTGTTCTTTTTTTAATTATAATAATCCAAGCGCAGAGGTCTAAAATGTCTCTTAAATCTGCAAGGTACATGTAAAGTCATATTCGATAAAATAAATTCCGAATAAACATTACCATCCACAAGGTTAAATACAAAATAAACACCAAGCATAGTCCTTCTACTCTCCAGAATCGAAAGTCTAATAACCTCTAATATTTGTTCATAAAATGGAAATTGACGACCATATTTCCAAACAAAACCACGTAGCCATAATAACAAAAATTGCCTCTGTACGGACTCAAGCTAGTTAGCATGAACCTGATAATAGGGTTTCCACACAATCGACGCATAATCCAAACTTGGTCTAACTGCTTCGTAGCTTCCGACGAAAAATGTGTCCTCTTCTATTTCATTTTCATCAATAGATTTAACATTGGCTTGTCATAGGAGGGAATCATTCCAACTATGATTCTTTGGAAGTTCTTCTGCCTCAACAACTTAGGCTGTAAGTATTATTGGAAAGTTGTTTTACAGCATTAAAAGCATAATTCCTTCCTATGACAATACAATGTTAAATTCATCGATGAAAATGCTCGATTAGAACCATTACTTAGCAGAATATGGTTAAGTGGGTTACGGAACAAAAAATTCCCTTGCCCATCTTTTAACGAAACCTATAGTAGATCCAGCCTTGTTTACAATCGCACTTATGAATACACTATGCATAAACTGAATATACTAAACCAAAAAAATATTAAAATTTAAGGTGTTAAAGGTGTTGCAAAGAATTACTTCATGGGTATAATCCAGTATTAGTTTTGTATAAAATCTTTTTCTTTTTTTTTTTTAAATAATCAAAAAATATTTGGAATAATACTTAAATAATTACCAAAATATTGAACTGTGCTTTTAGGTCACTCCAAAATAACGAAAAAAATTCGAGTTCTTATAATCATTAAAACGCTTTTAATTATTCGATTATTCGGTCGATTCGAAAACCTTGCACCACTTTTATAATGTGAGTACCAAGATATATAGGACAAAACAACAATACAAACAAAAAGTGCAAAAACCACTTGTTTTCCTTTGTACAAATACCGTATTACTATTACTAATATATTCACGCCACAGTAATTAAATTTTATTTTTTCTTTTTAAATTGTGAATTATTATGTTTTATTTATTATTATTTTTTTTTACCCAAAAACAAAAAAAAAAATAATGAAATAATTTATAAGACAACAAGTACCTAAATGCTATTTTATATTCTCTTTTATGAAAATATTCGTGTTATTTTATATAGTTTCGAGTACCTTTTTATGACCAGTGCTTCTTAACTCTCTAACCGGCAAGCCCGCCTCTAGGCGGGGTATTTTTACAAGGAGTTCGCCGCTGCACGAATGAGTGATTACATGTAAAGGGTTTTCCAATAGGTACTTTGAATTTAATTTGTGCACGCACTATTTCACTGATCATCTAACTTTTACTTTTCATTTTTCTCAGTAAACTCAACATTTTCATCGTGGAAAAGTCCACAAACAAACAACGTATGCAAATTATAAAAATGTACTACCGAAATTCGGAGTCGGTGACCGCAATTTTGATGATGAATTTCATCGCAAAATCATCTTCAGTGACGAAGCTAATTTTTGGCTCAATGGTCAATATGCAAAATATGCGTTATTGGTTTGGTGAAAATCAACATGTGCTTCATGAATCACCACTTCATCCACAAAAAATAACTGTTTGGTGCGGTTTGCATGCCGGCTTCGTCATTGGGCCATATTTTTTCGTCGACAATAACGATCGTCACGTTACTGTGAATGGCGATCGTTATCGCGCCATGATTACCGATTATTTTTGGCCCGAATTGAAAAACATGGACTTGGACGACATGTGGTTTCAACAGGGCGGTGCCACAAGCCACACAGCGCACATTACAATCGATTTATTAAAGAATTAGTTTTGTGAGCGTGTTATCTCAAAAAAAAAACAGGGTATTCAATTGACCATAAGTGCGCCAAATGAGTGATTTATAATAAAAATTTAAGCTATTTCCATATAAATCCAAATTAACAAAATATGTTGTAAAGTAATTTTTTGTGTGTAAAAGTTTCATAGCTTTTTTCTGTGATTGGTTGATACATAAATATACCTGATCAAACCTTGACTTTCTTGTGGTTGGTGGATTAAAATGAAGCTAAAGATGACCTAGTTGCTTAGGTCGAAAGTGCTGATCCCCACAAGTTTTTTTTCATCTTCTCTTAAATTTATTAACAAATAGTGTTTTCTTGTTGTAATAGTAACATTTAATTATGATCCTAAAATTTCAGAACGAAATGCAATTTCGTAAAATTTAAAAAAATAAATATTTTTAAATGAACACAATTTTCAAAAATCTTGAAAACATAGAGCCTTTACATGATTCCTGTAAAATACATCATCTTAACTTGAAAACTTAAATTTGCCACAAAAATTATATTAGATGTTGTTAGCAAAGCCTTTGAGTTTAATCAATATATGTTGAAGCTAAGTTGCGTTTTCGCTCAATTTCGCATTTTTGAAAAACGAAAATCGGCATATCTTCTTAACTAAAAACACTAAAATTGTAATTTTTTTACTGTAGTTATAAAGTGTTTTCCAATAGGTACTTGACAACTTTGAATTTAATTTGTGAACGCACTAATTCACTGATCATCTAACTGTTACTTTCCTTTTTTTTCAGTAAACTGAACTGATAATGTACGCGAACGAACACCGTATGCAAACTATAAAAATGTATTCGGAGTCGGTGACCGCAACTTTCATTATGATAAAGTACACGAACGAACACCGTATGCAAATTATAAAAATGTGTCCGGAGTCGGTGACCGCAACTTTAAGAGCGTTAACTCCAATTGTCGGTCGTTATTCTAGCCCTAGAAGACAAGCAATAACAAGTTTAGTGCAAAAATCTGAGTCTACATATTCATTGTGTGATGCCGCCTTGCCAGTGAGACAACGGGTTGGTCGAAGTGCCGAATATATCGCTGCCGTTCAGGCGTCCGTAGCAAACGACCCAAATCAGTCGATTCCGCGGCGTTCTCAAGAACTGGACATCGACAAGACCAGTTTATGGCGAATTTTGCATTTGCTGACTCAAGAATTGAAGCCGATGGCCGATGGAAATATCTCAAATGGTTTGCGTTTTATTAAAAAAAAAGTTGTCAAGTCCTTATTGCAAAACCCTTTATCTTGGTAAGAGAAATAATTTATGTACAAAGCGATTTATTTTTATGGATTAGTTTTTGAGATTCGCTCTTAACAATATCGCCTAAAACAGGTAATGAAATAGATGTTGGTAGATTAACATATTGTTTATTTTTCGTTCCGCACAAGTGGTATAAGATGCATTGCAAAAAACGTACACTAGAGGGTTAAGCTATATTTTTCTTCCAAATACAAAGAGAATTAAACAAAAATTAATTTAACTTTAAAAGCGAAAAAAACGGATTTCTTTTTAAGGTAAATAAAAAAAGTATACTCTTTTTTTCTTAAATTTTTGTTTTTTCACAACAAAATAAAAATATTTTACGTATTTTAAGTGTCTTTTTTTCCTTTCATAGTAAGGATTTTTTTCACGATTTTTTTTTTTTATTCGCATTTACCTTTTAATTTTGCTTTTGCAGGAAATCACTAATTGTTACATATTTATTAGAGTTCGTCAGTATAAAGTTTGATTGTATTTGGGATATCATCACTTATATAATATGTTTTGACATCAATAAAAAAAAAATTGCATTGTTATTTTTTTTTTTAATTTCAACTTCGCGCGGCGGACAAACATGTTGAGTTAGGGGTCCTATTCCTGCATATATATATTAAATATGAATTCATTAATGAAATATTCATAAAACAATATGAATTATATGAAATATGAATTCACCTTTCGATTCTACACCAAAAATTATTTTAAAAAAAATTTTGAAAAAAAAATAAAATTTGTCAAAACACTTATAAAGAACTTTTTTGTTATACCCAAATCAAAAAGCATTTTTATCTGAGAAAAATGGTGCAAAAATGTTCACTTTATGGCAACCCAGTTTAGAAAATAGAGTGGTTGCAAAACATCAAGTTTTTAAAACACTTATAAATTTCTTTTTTATATCACACACACGCAGAGAAAAAATATGGTTGCAATATGATTGCGGCCAGAAAACTATGTTTCCTACAGCAATAAATGGTTGTTTCAATTAAACTATTATTGTATCAATCATATTTAACCAATAATATGGTTGCTTTTATCATGTTCTAGTAAAAATTTCGATCTTTTTTCAGTTATCATATTATTGTGTTGTCTACAATCATACTATAATATTTATTATCATATTCCTCTATCTAACTGCAGCCATATTAGAGTTGCACCAACTATAAGATGAGCAGTTGGTTTTTTTATGAGCGTCTTCGCTCTTTTAGTTTCATTCTTGTTTGAGATTTTGAGAAAAGAACTTGTGAGAAACAGTCAGCTCCAACAAATTAAATAATATTAAACAAAAAGACATTAACAATAGACAAACAACGTAGTGGTGTTAATTTTAATGGTATAAAGTTATTGTTTATTATAAAAAAAATGATAAAAAAAGTGCTTTATTATTTAATTGTTTATAATTACTCAAAAAATATTGTTAAAGAAAAAAAAATGTAAAAAAAAAAAAATTTAAATAAAATGCACGTGCTTTTAAGTATATAGGACGAAATAATCATAATAGATTTGCAATAATCATAACATGGTAATAATTGATGACGAAATTCTTGCCCATGATCATACTATGATAACTAGGACTATACTATGGTTATAATGCAATTGCTATGATTTCTGCAAACATGTTTTGATCATTATTAATGTATTGTGAAATTGTATTCTTACCAATATTTTTATGCTTGCTTGTAATCACATGTATAGCTTGTATAGCTGACACACTATTTTACAAAGCTTATTCTTCTGTGCAAAGACAATTGGATTACTTAAATTATTTTAAACCTAAGTTTATTTAAAACACGCATATCTAATCCAGCTTCAATAGAATGCTGGGAGAATACTGTATGGCTCATATTATGATAATTCATACAAATTTCCAGAACCATAATAAGATAATATTGGGATATACTTGGAATCATAATATGGCAATTTAATTATCATATTATGATACAAAAGCAGTTAAGAGTATGGTTGGCACAACCATAGTAACATGGTTGTCGCAATCATAAATCCAAAAATGTATGATGCTCTTCGAATATGGTTCCCTCAACCATGTTTTTTCTTTGCGTGCAAGCAAAAATCATTTGTAGTTGAGAAAATGGTGCAAAAATTTTCGATTTATGGTAATTCAGTTAAAACTTTTCGAAATGTTGATTTTACTACAATTAAATTCTTTATGTACTCGTATTAACAACTTTTTAACAGGCCACGATTTATCGAAACTGTTTGTGACATTTTTCTTAGTTCAAAATACTTTTTCATTGTATGTGCTAATGAAAATATTTTTATTATTTTTTTACAAAATTCATACCTAAATAAGTTTTTAGCGGTTCGCGATATGTCAAAAATGTTTGTAGCATTATTCTCAGTTGATAATACACTATTAATGTGTGTGATTAAAAAATTTATTTTTAAAAGTTTTTGAAAAAACAGAATTTTCCCTAAACTCTATTGACTAAATGGTACACTATAAAATCGGAAAAAAATTGTTCGGCGTAGAATCGAATTTACGTTCAAATTTCATATTAATTATCCCCTTTTTGCTCTGTAGTGAAAGGGACCCTAAATAACCGTTTTTGGCCACCGCTTTCCAGTGCAAGGAGTTAAAATTAAAAAAAAAAAATGATGACCGTAAATAAGTGATGATATCCTAAAGTCAAATTTTTGTGATGAACTCTAATATTTATATATGTTGTACACTACACTTTGCATAATTTTTCTTTTTCACTTTTAAATACAAATTACGTACCTTTTTTTAAATATGGGTTTTTGAATATTGTGTTTAAGTTACAAATGGGGTTAATATATTTTCATAAACGTTATAAAAAATATTTTTACTAGTTGTATAAAACGGCGGTTGTTTTATACAAAAACATACCCTCTCTTCTTCTGTGTATAGAAGCAATTATTGTTAGCTTAATAAAAGAATATCTCTAAGGCTAGGAGAAAATGAGAAGGAGACAGGCACGGTTCCTTAGTAGGCTTAAAATAGGTACATTCGTTGCACTTACAGCGTAAACATGCATTATGTTTTGTACCGAAATAATGTGAAAATCAACTAGTAATTCGAAATTACCTACTATTTGTATTAAAATAATGCAGGGAGTGAGTTGGTGTCATTACTGGCATTTAAAAATCATAGATATTTTTTTTAATTTAAATATTGTGTAACTAACCAAAAACAAATTTAAATTTGTATTTTACTTAAGTAAAATACAACTTTAAAATAAAAAAAAATTTCTAAATTGGTACAAATTTACTAATAACTGATTTTTGTTTTTAAATCAGTAATTTTTACTGCAATTTTTTTCAGTAATCAGTAAAAATACTGGTTACTGCAATTTTATTCGAGTAATCAGTAAACGTTACTGGTTACTGCAAATTTTTTTTTTTCAGTAATCAGTACCGTTTACTGATTACTGGCAGCCGTAATGCAGTAAAAATATACTGCAGTATGCCCATGTATGTAAAATATTAAATCATATCTTATAATAGAAGCTTTTTTAATGCATATATATTATTTTCGTTTCAAGAAATACAAAAATTAATACCGCACTTAACCCGAAGACTTAATGAAGAATTAAATTCACATCTTATTTTTAGATGGATATATCATTTTATATGCTCTATGAATGGAGGAATCATATACAATATGTTGAAATTTAACTAAACCATAAATTCGTGATATATGTAACTAGGATGGAACGAAATCAAATCAACTGCTAATAGATTGGTGTTTGCAGCCAGTATGAGGATGAGTACTATATCCAGTTACAAAAAAAAAAAAAAAAATATAATCAAATTTCATATGAGCTTTTAAAAATGATTTCGTTATTTGTATATTAGGCTATATTGGCAAAATAAATTTCGTATAATAACTTATGCATACTCATTTAAAAAAATGTATTAAAATTTATTCAAATGATTTTTCTTTAAAATTAGTTTTATGAACAGTTTACAAAACATTCAAAAACGATTATACATAAGACCGTTAATGTTAAATCGTTTAATAAACCACAAAGTGAACAAAAATGTTTGTGTATATATCTAAATATTTGATCCACTAATATTTTGTTGACCCTATGTATGAGGGCGGTCCCATAATTAGCCGACCTAATAAAGAAAATACAAAAAATTTGGTGAAAATTTTTGTTTATTTCTCAACATAATATCTCTTTGTATGTGACAGCACAGAGAGAAAGGGACCTAAGGGTAAAAAATCAATTTTCACTTCTTTTTTTTTGATGTGGACAACATTTGAGCATCGAATGAGACCGATCCCATGCCCCAAAAGTGTTCCCTCCCAGAGATATGCGCGTTTTATGAAAGTGAAGTCGACGATTCTAAGCGCAAATAGAAAGGGACCTAACTGTAAAATTTATTTATTTTAATTTTTTTCCCCTACTAAATTAACAAAATAACTTGATTTTACGAAACTAAAAAAACTTATTTTTTTCCTTATGAACAATTTAAAAAAATAGAAAAATGATTTTAATCGACGGTTCTTGCGAATTCGTTCCTTAGAACTTGACGGTACCGGTCCTTTATTATTTTTTTGATTTCTTCTTAACGTCTGCTGCCTCCACTTCTTGAGGATTGTCCACTTTCTCCGAATCCTCCTCTTCGTTTTCCAGAGACCATGGGAAGGGGAGCAACCGAATCTTTTTTTGAATCGTCAAAACATAAACCCCGGATCTCTTTATACAAGTACCATTGGCGCTTCATCGATAACCCTGGTTACGGAATTATAATTGGTTTGTCATCGAAACTGGTATTTATGCTGGTATTTATGCTGGCTGAATTCGCAAACAGTTTACATTGCACTGGTGACTGAGCAATCAATACAAAGTGATGATACTTCGATATTCCAATAAAAGTTTTATATTTAATGGAGAAGTATTCGTCCCATTTTCTCCACTCAACAACAGGCTCACTTGAGTTTGGAAGTCGAATAGGTACAGAAACATTAAATCCATTACGAGATGATTTTCTAACACAATCAACTACATCCATGAAGCAGTCGACATTAGTTTGGGCATATTTTGATTTGAAAACTCCGAATAAACGATCAGGTGAAAACTTTGTATGTCCGGTTAACAAAAAGTTCAATTCAACTGACTCACATCTGGAAGTATAGACAAGGTGTTGTAAATATCGTATCATCGCATTGTTTTTATTTTGTGAAACACAGTTATCAGCGAATATCACTAATTTTTTAGTTGAATGCACTTCTCGTAGGTAGTAATCAAGCATTGATATTACTGAATTCGGACCTTTTCCAATGGAATCGCTTTCGTCAATACAGAAGATGTGTTGAACATTTTGACGTTTGTTTGTAATTCCGAAAATTTCTGTTTTGCGACCTGATTTAAAGTATGCAGTTCCTATTTGCTGTGGACCCGACGGAAAGCTAACATTTTGAGCATAATCCATAGATATTACTAGATAATCCTCCTCTGGAATACCTGGATACATGGCATTTGTATCAGGCTTGACTAATGTTCTCAAGTCGTAATAGTACTCTCGCTGAGTGCTCGCAGATTGCAAATGATCAGAATACACCTTCAATGCTACTTCTTTGTCAACTTCAGTAACGTTTACTGTATTAACAGCATCTTTTCGCACAAATCGTATGCCGGCTTCATAGTGACGATGTGGGGACAATATTTCTTCCACAGCGTGTGGAAAGTGCGAAGTTTTACGTTTTTACCACCCGGTTTGATGCTGTTGGTGTATCTAGTGTAAACAGAAGTCTTACTTTCAGTAGTTGGAAGTTTCAATAAACGATAATCACGATGATTTGGTTGACATCCAGGTAAAGTGATAGCAACAGTTTCAGCAAAACAGCAGATAAATGAAACAATTTCTTTTTTTTTTCCAAAATAGTAAAAGCATCTGTACGATTAATTTTATTCGTCATGCCATGTTCGCGTGGATGAACACCATTTTTGTCGTAATGTTCGATGCGAATAATTAAATCTTGGGATTCCTTATCTAAATTCATGAAATGCGTACGAAAATCCACAGCCATCTTCTTAGGGATCACTTCATTGCATTGATTTGAACAACACGGAGGTATTTTTGAACCATACAGTCGAGCAACTACCTTTTCTTCGCGTAAATCAAGATCAGATTTATCATGGTACACATTATCTTCAGAGTCACTATCCGATAATTCTGAGAAGTGATCGTCATCATCCTCGTCATCAGGGAAGCGATAAAGTAAATCTACTTCTTCGAATTCGTCCACCATTTCATCCTAAAACAAACAGTAAGAATGTTATCAGTTTTAAATTATTTTCGCGAATAACATAATAAGGTTATGTGAAAAAATTTTCGTACTAACAGAGTGATATTCACGATTTAAAAGAATTATAAATGAGTATTTAGTATAATTCACAATTAATAATTTCAGAAAATAAAGCTGGATTCAAAAAAACGCAAGCAAAATTGATATCACACTCATGGAAACAGCGCGCTAGGTAGAAAACAACTACACAAAACAAGAGGTAGGGACGACCTACGCGGGTTTTCAAGGTTGACCAACACGTTTCTGACGTCATGAGATGTGTCGCTTTCAAATGAGACCAATACCAACACGCTCAGTGGTACACCAAATATAAAATGGCTCTCCTGAACAAAACCGGTTTTTACCCTTAGGTCCCTTTCTATTTTGCGCGTCACATATCGATACACATTTTTTAGCGTTATTCAATTCAAATACCCATGAATCGAAGACTCCACCTCTTCATTGTTGGCAAATCTTTTACCACCGATCATTTTTTCAAATTTGGATATAGAAAATAATCCGAATAAGGTGAGATGGTGCGCCAACTCTTTTGAAACATCTTCACAATGCTGTTGTAGTCCTAATGTGAGCAAACACGGCAACCATTTTGAGCACAACTTTCTCATCTCCAATTTTTCGGTCGGTATGCTGTGCCTATCATTTCAGTAAGCTAACGCACATTCAGCCGACGATCATCCAATACCATTTTGTGGAATTTTATAACCGTTTCTGGTGTAAACCCCTTAATTGGTCGACCACTAACTTGATCGTCTTGATAGCTCGTACTGCTTCGTTTAAACTTTGCTTCCCTATATTTTATAGTCATACGAAGGAGCAGACTCTCCCAGAGTAGAATGTAGCTCAGCTTTAATATTCGTTGGACTGAGAAATTTCAAATGAATTATTGACTTACATAACGGTGATCAACTTTGTCCATGTTTAGAAATTCATTAATTTTACAACAAAATAAACAACGTGTCGCCTTGAAACTTAAAACATATGTTTTATAAGGTTGCCACTTTTTACCAAATTAATTTTTTGAAACTACTGCTGCCATCTAAACGTCAGATCGGCTAATTTTGGGACCGTCCTCGATTACACTCAAAATAGTTTGTAGTTAAAATTAACTAAAAATCTAATTAAACATAAATGATAAATCACTTGAAATCCGGTACATTTACTTTTCATTTAAATCAAACGTTTCTTGTTATTTGTTTTTAAATCTTGTTTAAATAACTAACAAATCCGTTATAACAAATGAATAGTATGTTAAAAATAAATTATCAAATTTTAACTACAGATCAGTAAAAACAATAGTTCAAGGCAGTTATTTGAAATTATTTTATATTTTTTTTTTTTTGCTTTTGTTTGATTTTTTTTTTTCTTCCACACTACATACAAAACTTGCTTGTATGGCTGTGTATTTGTGAAAACTTTTTCACTTTCTTGTAATTAGTATATAAACAAACCATTTTTTTGTATACGAGGGCGGATCAATAAGTCCTGGACTTTTTGAATGAAACACAGTTTTTTTTGCAAAAAAAAAAAAAAATAATTTTCAACATAATATCCTTTTAGCTCAATACACTTAGTCCAACCTTTCTCCAATTTTTGTATCCCTTTCAAAAAATAGGATTTTTTGTTGTCCATAAAATGGGTATTTCTTGGCCATATATTTTCGTTTTTTTAATCCTCGTTAAATCGGTTCAATAAGTTGGTATATTATTCGCCGATTATTCTTTTTCCCTTTTGAAGGCAATTGATGTGGTGTACTGCGTAATATAATAAGCACTTCAATTATTGTTCTTTTGGCTCTAATGAGCGACTGTTTATTATATATTTAAAAACTCTTAATCTACCTTAAAATATTCTGTGGGTAATCACAAATTGAGTGATTCCCACGTTCATAAATATAAAGGTGTCGTATTAACGAGTCAACAAAATACGGTTCTTAGCCAATCACAATCAAGTGTCAAATGACAGTGATGGCATGACAATGGCATGACAATGTTGACTTGTTAATTACACTACACCTCCTTTTTTGGGAAAAAGATTGATCAATGTAGCTAATTGATCAATCTTTTTGTATAACTTAATTAGATAAAAATTAACCTTTCGTTTTATTTATAATTTCAAATTTTGTTTGAATGATTTTATCTTAAAAAATTTTTTTTTTTTATTTTTATTTTTTTTTAATTAATTTTAATTACAATTATAAATTTTCATTGTTGTCCTTTTTTTTTTTAAGGATAATTTTTAGATTTTATTTAATTAGTTAAAGTAATATTTTCTTAATCTATTCTTATGGATCAAGGATGACTTATTATTGTCATCCTTAATCCTAACGTTATTTCTGTTATCTACCTCGATTACCTCAAATGGTCCATTGTATAATTTGTCCAACTTATGTCCAGTATCGTTCTTCACTAGTACGTGGTCACCAATAGATACGCTTATCTCATTGGAGTTGTCCTTAGAATGTTCACCTCGTGTTGTCTTTGAATTGCGCAGTCGCTCTATGGCTCTCTTGTGAGCCGTTTGCAATCTATATTTCACTTCTTTCGCATATGCGTCAATATTATACAGAGGGTCAATGTTACCATTGCCCAAAAATTCAAAATCGGTAGGGATCTTCCCATATACTAGTTCAAAAGAACAGTATTCATGAACCGCTGACGGTGATGTATTGTAACAATATACAAAAAATTTCATCCACTCGTCCCAGTCAGAGTTATCATTTGAAATATATGATCTTAGATACTCGTTAAGAGTCCTATGTGATCGCTCAATGGTTCCCATTGTTTCATGGTGGTATGCAGTAGATGTTGCCTTGTCAATTTTCAGGGTTACGCAGAGTTCTTGGAGAACCTGGTTGATATACTCAGTGCCCATATCGGTGAGTATTTTACCCATTGGGCCGTACGTAAGTACAAAGTGCTCCATAATAGCTTTAGCTACTACATTTGCACTTTTATTCGGTACTGGTATGGCGACCAAATATTTAGTAAGGTCACACATTATCGTCACGGCGTATTCGTTACCATTATTCGACCTGGGCAATGGTCCAATTGTATCGACAAGAACTATGTCAAATGGTTTAGCCGGGGTTGGTGTCAAAACTAAGGGTTCCCTGATCTTTAATCCAGACTTATTCCGCTGGCATTTATCACATTTTCTAACATAGCGAGTGACATCCCTCGTTATGCCCTTCCAGTGATATTTCAATCTGATCTTTCGCAACATGCGAGTTATGCCCGGATGACCTCCACATAGTGGGTCATCATGATACCTTCGCATGATTTTCAATTTATCCGAATCGTTTTCGATTTTTATTAATGCTGGAGTGAGTACTATTTTTAAATCCTGCAGGATTTTATTTCCCTTACTTATAAAGTCACTCTTCCCATGGGTTCTGAGCAAACTGTCATTTAGTGACAGTTGCAATGTTGTCAGACCTATGTTACCAGCTACTTTCTCAAGCTTTGGAAAGAGTCGACCTAAGTCAACGATTCCATTAGTAACTAAATCATGCAACTTGTAGTCGGAAAGTTTATACTTTCCCTTTCGGATAGTAAATTTATCCTTTGAAAAATGCAATCCTGGCGTTTTTCTGTACTCTTGTGCATTAATTGCCTCATATACTCTTACATTTATCGATTCGTTACGTGTGCCTGTTATCTCGGTATTCACACTTTTTTTCTCATTTGCAGCCTGAAGTCTAGTTTTAACCTTCAGTATGTTATTAACACCTATGTTTCGAATGTCCGTGAATTCTATCCGCGACAATGCGTCTGCCACGTGATTTTCTTTTCCCCTGATATACTCGACCACGAAGTCGTATTCTTCCAAATCCATTCTCATACGCGTCAATTTTGACGATGGATCGAGAATAGATAGGTTAGTGGTTTATGGTCACTTCTCATCAGAAATTTCCTACCATAAACGTATGGTTTAAAATATTGTATCGCCCAATGAATAGCAGCTAATTCTTGCTCTATTGTCGATTTATTGCGTTCACCCTTAGTGAAAGATCTGGATGCATAAGCAATTGGCAACTGCATGCCCTTATAATCCTGGCTCAGAACAGCCCCACATGCATTTTTGCTAGCATCTGTCGTTATACAGAATTCTCTGTCTAAATCCGGATATTTTAGAATTTTTGGATTCAATAATTGGTTCTTAAGGTACCTAAAGGAATTTTCACATTCCGCAGTCCATTCAAAAGGAACATTCTTCTTAGATAACCTAGTTATATGCCGAGATGATTCTGCAAAGTTCGGTATAAACCGTCTGTAATAGTTACAAAATGCAATAAAGCGTTTAGCTTCATCACCGTTCTTCGGTGTAGGATAATTTTCAATTATCGAAAATTTGCTATCATCTGGCAAAATTCCCCTGTCGGTACAATTATGTCCGAGGAATGTCACTTCACGACAGAAAAATGAACACTTATCCGGGTGTAATTTGAGATTGTATTTTCGGCACATGCCAAATACTTCTCTTAAATTCTGTAACATGTGGTCAGTAGAACAACCAATGACGACTAAATCGTCCATGTATAAGAAAGCCTGGGCTGGTGACAGCCCTGAAAAGGCTAACGACATCATTCTTTGGAATGAATTTGGTGCGATTTTTATACCATACGGTAATCGTTTGAATCTATAGGAACCTTTTTCAGTTGAAAATGACGTTATGTCCCTAGATTCTTCTTCTAATTCTATCTGATGAAAACCTGATATTAGGTCCAAGCATGAAAAAAATTTTGCCCTACCTAATTGATCTAAAATATCATCTATTCGAGGAAGTGGAAACTTATCGGCGATAAGCTTCTTATTAATTCCTCTATAGTCAACCACCAATCTCCATCGTTTCTGAGTTGTACCCGGTAAGGGTTTCTTCGGTACCAATAAAATTGGACTATTATATTCGGAAACTGACGGTTCGACTATGTCATCATTTATGAGTTTATCCACCTGTCTATTCACCTCTTCTTTATGAGAGTGTGGTATCCTATAACTTTTTATATATACCGGTTGTCTATCGTTAAGTCTTAGTTTTTGCTTGTAAAAATTATTAGGACTGATTTTCTCAGTTTCCAATGCATAAACGTCTATGTATTCGGAACACAATTTCCTTAACCTTCCGTCCACAAATTCCGGAAAATTTTTAGACAATTTTTCCAATTTTTCCTTATCATTTCGCGATTCACGGCCTGGTCGGACAAATTCATAGTCGTTAAGACTCTCCGTTTTTATTTGAACATTTTGTATAATTAAATCTTTGTCCGTTGTATTGACAATTTTAACCAGTGGCCTTGATCCCAATGTCACCGTATTAGCAACATAAACACCATCTTGTAGCGTTTGATGAGGAATCAATACCTCTTTTTCAGTCGATTGAATACCAACTAATCTAATTACTTCTGACCTAGAAGGAAGTGATATGGAATTAATACTAGGTGCATTCATCAATGCCATCTTCACGTAATATGGTAAATTATCCGGCCTCAAAATGATAAAATCAGTATCATCTTGATAATCCAAAATGCATCTATATTTCCTAATGAAATCCATACCTATAATTCCATTACACGGAATCGGAAAATCATCCTCTACAACATGAAATTCATGTCCGATAAGGAGATCTCCAATTCTCAAATCCGCTTCGACTTTACCTATGGTATTCAATAATCCCTGGCCTATACCGCTAATATTCGTACATATACTCTCATCTATTTGTTCGTTAAGAACTTGACCGATTTTGATTACAGATATATCGGCGCCTGTATCTACCAGAAATGTGGATTTACTCTCATTCAGTGACGACCTAATATTGATATAACTGTAGAGACTTAAATTTATATTAAAAATTTTACTTTCTAATGCATATTCAGGGGGTCTTGTGCGTTTCCCGATTCATTGTCGGTTATGAGACGTATGTTCCCATTTCTACTCCGGTTATTGTTGGAGTTATTGTTACGGCCTCTATTACGGTTATTATTACCGTTGCCATTACGATATCCGTTACCATTATTGTTATTATTACCGTTGCCATTACGATATCCGTTACCATTATTGTAACGTCTATTATCGTTATTCCGATTAATATTACGGCCGTTCCCGCCATCACGACCGTTGCCGCGGTACCGGTTATTATTACGTCCATTGGAACCGTAAAACATGACCGAGGTAGGTTGGCCCGACACCTCGGTACAACTGGTGATGAATTTTGAAACAAGTTCATTCATGTCAGCAAATTGGCCTGATTCTATGATCAGTTTTACCCTTTCGTTTTGGGCATTTTTGGCCATAGCCTTCACCGCTTGTTGAGTTGAATATTTGATCGCAACTTCTGCCGGTAGACCATCAGAAATGTAGGCACTTTGTAAGGCCTTAGTAAGGTCTTCTATTTCCCTAGCATAGGCATTAGCGTTTTTGCCAGATTGCCGTATGTTCATAAGTTTTGCCGTCAAAACATTAACTGACTCTCCCTTTACGGAAACCTTCAATCTAGCCACTATATCCGCTAGCGTCGTCTCGGAGTTTATCAAGTTCCTAGCAGTGCCTTTTAATTTAGTTTTTACTAAACTAACAGCCACTGCTTCGTGGGTTTCCTTAATGGAATCCACTAGACTAATCGCGTCCAAAAAACCTCCCAGATTCTCCGGTCTGCCGTCAAATTCAGGCAGAAGTTTTGAGGCCAACCCAAGGAATTGGGTTACCGTTTGAGCCATTACCGTTTCCTCAGGGGGAGCCATAACTCCTTGGCCCTCCGTGTTATATATTAGGTTCTCGTGGAGAGTGCTCGGGAGTTTTACGTCCAATCCCCTTCGTGACAAAATGCTGGCAAGTTTACCCCGAACGTCTATAAAGAAGTTTTCGGCGGCTGCCTTATGAGAAGGTGTGAGCCGATGGTAATGTACGTTAAGTAGTACTCTAATTTGCTCGAAACGGTCCAATAATACATCCACGTGTTTTACTACCGTCTCTTCCCTGGTAGGTCTATCAGTGTTCAGACACTTGTAAGACCTATCAAAGTGTTCCTTAATTAACCTTAACTTGGTGAGGATCTGTCCCCAGTCCATATAAAATTCAAAATACGATAGTCAAACCTCGCGTTATAAAATAATTAGACTAATTCATAATTGAAATTACAGAAACAAAATTAAATGATTGAAAAGAAAAATATTCCCAATAGAATTGGTACTTATCCCAAAATATCGCAAATTGACTAAACCTTATCAAGGTTGTCGCTTCTGCTCATATATCTCTTGCGAAGAGATCGTTTGTGCAGTATGTGGAGCTTAAGTAATAAATTAGCTCCACTTATTAAAACCAAGCACAAACTGAGGTACCACAAGGAATCGATCTGGTTCGTGTGGTCGACAACCTCAACGTTGGTTATAACGTTCGCGTTGGGTTTTCCTAATTTGGACTCCGTCTTACCCATGCTAATTCAATTGAAAAAAAAACTTAAAGCATAAAAATTGCTACTATTTTATCAGTTTTTTAAAAAAAAATTGTTTTAATAAATTGTATTTTTGTTTTCCATAAAAAATTTTCTTTCTTTTCTTTTTTTCTTCTTTTTTAACGTAGCTACAACATAATGAAATTATATACGAATTTAAAAACTAACATCAAATATATTTGCTCTGTACCTTATTTTTCAATCGCTGTAGTAGCACCTGATGCTGATGATTCCGTATTTGTCACTCCAACAACTAAAGTATCAAAAGGGGGCTGCCGCTGCAGCTTAAGTACCTGATGTTGTAGCAGTTGCCGTTATGTAAACATAAGCTGATGTTGTGGTGTTACACAAATCCAATAAGGGCGCTGGCGGTAATGATAATTGTTGTCCGATTGGACTTAGGCCGCCTCAATCCTTCGGTGCATTGGCCGCACCGGTACTTCTCTTTGTTCTGTTTCACTATTCACCATTTCAAAATCAAATTAATATTTTTAAAGTTTGTTTTTAATTTTGACTTATAATTGACATAAAACAATTTATCATTTTATTTTTCAATTTATATTTTACAGTTTTTTTTTGTAGTGTTTGTGGTGTGTCGTTTTACGATAACAATTTATAAGTTGAAATTTAGTTTATTTTGTGTCCATTACAAAGATCTTTATTTATTTTAACTTTTCCACAATTTTGATATTTATAGTTAACACATTTTTTTTTTAGTTTATATATTTTTTCTATGAAAAACCGTTGGCAGGATCGCCATGTACTGCGTAATATAATAAGTACTTCAATTATTGTTCTTTTGGCTCTAATGAGCGACTGTTTATTATATATTTAAAAACTCTTAATCTACCTTAAAATATTCTGTGGGTAATCACAAATTGAGTGATTCCCACGTTCATAAATATAAAGGTGTCGTATTAACGAGTCAACAAAATACGGTTCTTAGCCAATCACAATCAAGTGTCAAATGACAGTGATGGCATGACAATGGCATGACAATGTTGACTTGTTAATTACACTACAGTGGATTTTCCAACGTGCATTCCAAAAAAAACTGTTGCCATCACCTTATTGACCACGATTACGTTTATGGTCAATTGACAGCAAACGCAGCACCCAACTGATCATTTAAAATCAAAACCACACTGCCATATGAAATGCCTATGGCATCAACTCTTCGATCGGCTAACACCATATCGTTAATTTTTTCAACATTTTTGGGTGTATTGACCTCAATTGGCCATCCAGAACGTTCAGCGTCATTTGTACTTGTGCGACCCCAACGAAAATCAGTAGTGTCCGACCTAACAGTTTGGCCAAAAACTTATATTTTGTCGGTTTTTTGATATATAGAAGCAATGATAACAAATTTTGGTATTGGAAACATGTTTGTTGAGCCGATTTAATTCGATTTTGTGCATAAAATTTAAGAGAAAAGCCGAAGTTTAGCTATAAAGTATAAAGTTCGGCCGTCGAACTATTTTCAATTTAACCGAACTTTCTGAGGCCGAACAGTGAATTCATTGCTTAACTACAGACTTCTCTTTAAATTTGACACTCAAAATAGCATCTAATCAGCCCAATAAACATTTTTCCATCCGCCAAATTTGTCCATAATGCTTTAAAATACCGAATACAGACCAAATACATTTTCTGGCTGAACTGTTCGGTCGGACACTAAAAATCAGTAAACCACTTTTTTACCATTGAAATTGATGATGCAGAGTCCCCATAGTACTTATCAAGCTTTTCCTTGGTCTGATTGACGTTTTTTTTTGCAAAAAATATTGTTTAATGAGCACTCGAAATTCACTTTTTTATTTTTTAAAAAAATCCACGATGTTGTATGTTTTGAACAGCTGTTAAACGAAAAGTAAATGACGGAACTTGCTCAAAATTTGACAGTAGTCTATTAAGAATCAGGTGGTACTTGATGGGAGCAGTGTTGCATTTTATATGACTATGTGGGAAGTTCGAAAAGTCACAGATTTATTGATCCGCCCTCGTATAAAAAAACCATTTTAATAAAAAAAACAGACCGGAATTTTTGGAATATTTGAAGAAGCAAAAAATAAAATTTTAAATTTATAATAACTTCAACGGAAACAAATAAATTATAATATTCAGTTTATATAGTTAAATTTTTATGAAATTTTAAATTAATAGACATAATAAATGAAACTAAAATATATGGTAGTAAAATATTTTGAACAATTGCATAAAAAAGCTTAAATAAATATTTATTTAAAAAATAAACGCATATTCCTTTATTTTCAATTCAACTAAAAAGTTTTGTATTAAACTTAAAATAGTAAACTACATAATATTCTGAGTGTACGCACGCACAGAAGTATTTCATCTAAACGCAATCCCGCCAGACGAAAACGGGGCTGCCTACACACCGCGGCAGTCAATTTGGCGTCGGGCAATCATTGCAACCTCATCCATTATATGAGGATTTGAATTTTTAACGAAATCCATGAAATATAAAAAGTATTGTTGTAGAAATCAAAGAGTAAAGTAGAGTATCCCTATGGGGAATGTGGAGTTAATTGACCTAAAAGTAACTGGTTAAAGAAGGACTTACCACAGGACTGGTATAACTTAATACTGAAGTGGGTTAGGCAGTGTCAATTGTCCTAAAATTACCAATACTGTGACTGGTAAAGGGAGGACATAACACTTAAGAATTTTACCCATTGGAATCTGTTTAGCTTTAATTTATTTTATACGGCATGGCCCTTTTGCGACTGTCTTGTGGTATACCCATATTTGGTTAGCCAATTGGCATGCCACTATGTGGTTTAAAGCAGGACAAATGACCCCCTCCTATGACAAGCCAATGTTAAAGTTGCCAGGTGTTTACATAGGGTAGGGTTTAGCAGAGGACCGATCTCTGCCACGAAGGGACCGGTCCTGTGGCACACGCAGAACCAGTCCCATTCCCCATAGGGTTATTCAATAAAGTATATAAATATAGAGCAATTCCATATGAAAACGATCAAAATTGGCAAATTTTTGGACGACCCCTCTCCGATTTTAAAATAAATAGTCTCAATCGATTGCCCAGCAAAAAATAATGTACGTACATATTTTTTTTTTTTTTTTATAGTGACTGGTTTAGTGGTGGTGTGCACCACTGTCTTGTGACAATATTGAAGAATTCTTCATAAGGGACCTCATTGAAAGTTGTTGGAAAGGTATTGAATCAGGCTTTAATTGAAAAATAAAATTTTCCTAATTTTTCTCAGAAATTTACCTTTTTTCCCATGAAAATTAAATTTTCCGATTTTCCACAGAAGCTCCTAAATTTTCCGGCTAATTTTATTTTTTTTGGATTCCTCATAATTTTTTCTTTAAGAATCAGCAATAAAAAAATGGGCCCCGACTCCTTGTTTGGACAGGAGAAGAGCATTTAAGAGACCACCTTGTTCTCATTGTTTTTAAATTTTTATAATTGAATTATTTTTAATTATTTAACATTATTTTATTTTATTATTAAAAATACATTTTAAAAATTATTTTACAGTTAAAAATACATTTATGAAGAAAAAATCTATTTTTTTAAGAGCCCCAAGTTGAGTGTCTAGTGAATATGGTCTGCCTGCCTTCACAAGATTGGCCATAAATCCATGGATAATAGCAGCAGTGGCATGTAATGGCACACCAAACCCGACTGAGGCTACAGGTCATAAAATGTTTTGTAAATTTTTTAAATTACCAGGTAATAAATATTTCGCCTAAAATGACACGTGCAGAAACAAGTCATAAAACACGGATTTTCCATAAATATGGCGAAATATTTATTACCTGGTAATTTAAAAAAGTTACTAAACATTTTATGACCTGTGGTCGGCTTATTGGTAGTAACCAATTAAGTCCTCTTTAAAAAACATTTTATGACCAGTAGTTCACGCAAATTTTCCTATTAAAGAAAAGCAAATATCGCTTATTTTTTTTAAATATTTTTTACCAAAAAATAAATATAAATACTTCACACACTCTGAGTCAAATTTCAGTTGAATACTAAACGTGAAAGTGTTAAAGTATTTTTTTGTAAAGTAAAGAGTGAAGCTGTAAAGACAATTTAAAGTAAAATGAATAAATTTTGCTGCAATCCGTTTAACAAGAGTGGACATCGTTCGAAAAAGATAAAAGTATTAAAATTAACTGGTGTTTCGAAGCGATACATGAATGAATTAAATATACAATACGGCGAAGAAGCAGAATTCATTTGCGCCATGTGTAAAATCGATTTGTCTCAACAAGCAAATGCATTGAAACAAATGCAACTACAATCCGAGAGTGAAATGACAATTGAACAAAATGTTTCATCTGATAGTGAGGCAGACATTCCGATGGTCAATATGTCTTTGAGTCCTTTGAATGAGGCTATTACCACTTTAGGTGAAACGCCTATTAAAAAAAGAAAGTTGCGAAGTGAAAAATACAGGAAAGAGAAAAAAGGCAAGGTTATGAGTGCAATCGCGACAATGCAGTCAAGCAGATGACGTTGATGACGGTAAACAAATGATTGAGCAGTTGAAAAGAAAATTCAATTTAGTGACCACTTTTCCGGAGAAATATCTCATTTTATCTGTGCTGCCTCAATCATGGTCTATACGCAAGATTTCTGAACAGTTTCAAACATCTTTTTATATCGCGAGAAGAAGCAAAGAATTAGTTCGACAGAAGGGCATATTGGCGACTCCCACCAAGAAATTTGGCTCAAGGACCCTCAGCGAAGCAACGGTGAAATTGATTCAAGATTTTTACTGCAATGATGACAACAGCCGCGCCTGCCCAGGTACACGTGACTATGTTATCACACGTGAAGATGGAGAAAAAGTACACAAGCAGCGCAGATTATTATTATGTAATCTATCCGAAGCATACCATCAGTTCAAAGAGAAATACCCAGCAGAAAAAGTGGGATTTTCTAAGTTTGCCATCCTACGACCAAAAGAATGCGTGCTGGCATTAGACAGGCACGGAACGCATTCAGTCTGCGTTTGCATGTTTCATCAAAACATCAAATTAATGTTCTTTCCATGCAAGAAATTGAAAGTATTTCACGGTGAAATTGAAACATATAGGGACCTCCTGTCGAAGTCGTTGTGCGCATACCCCACGGAAAATTGTCATCTGTCCAAATGCGACAATTGTCTGAAGATTGACGAGCTAGAGCAATATTTGGCGGAAAAGTTTGAACAGCTGTTAATTCAGGAGGTGCATTTCAAACAGTGGATAATTAGCAGCGGCAGATGTTCCCTTGAGACCGTGGTAAAGCAGATTCCGGAATTCATCGAGGAGTTCGGATTCAAGTTGAATGAACTGAAGGCGCACCATTTGATATCCGAGATGCAATCGAAATTTCTAAAGGAAAGTAAGGAGAAATTAGCCCAAAATGAATTCATTGTGATAAGCGACTTTGCCGAGAATTACACTTTTCTCGTTCAGGATGAAATTCAGGCTTATCACTGGGCAAACGACCAGTGCAAACGAAGATAACGAACTACAGACCGTAAGCCTTGTTGTTGTCGCGGAGAGTTTAGCTCATAATTATGTGTCCGTTTATTTATTTCAAAAGAAACTGTTTGAATTCTTAAGATCAAAATTCGATGCAATCGACAAAGTAACGTTTTTCTCAGACGGCGCGGCTTCTCAGTACAAGAATAAAAAAAATTTTTACAATCTTTGCATAATTGAAGAAGAACAAAACTCCAAGGTCGAGTGGCACTTTTTTGCGACGTCCCACGGTAAGGGCCCATGCGATGCGTTAGGGGGAACCCTAAAACGCATGGCGACTAAGGCAAGTTTGCAAAGGCCATATACTGACCAGATCTTAAATGTACAACATTTGTTTTCGTGGATTCAAAGCAAGGAAATTGCCATTAACACAGTTTTATGCACTCAAAAAGAACACGATGCCATGGAGCGACGAATTCAAAACAGATATAATAATGTCAAAACTATAACTGGAACGCAAAAGTTTCATTGCTTCATAGCAAATATTTCTGATATGTCAATTAATGTAAAGCGGTACTCTTCGTCTGCCGACGTGCTAAATTTAAAGTTACTTTAATTTTATAATGATGCCAAGACAATTGAAATTTTTAATAAATATTGTAATTAAGTATAAGCAGCAAAATAAGAAAGATTTTTTCTTCATAAATGTATTTTTAACTGTAAAATAATTTTTAAAATGTATTTTTAATAATAAAATAAAATAATGTTAAATAATTAAAAATAATTCAATTATAAAAAATATAAAAACAATGAGAGCAAGGTGGTCTCTTAAATGCTCTTCGCCTGTCCAAACAAGGAGTCGGGCCCATTTTTTTATTGCTGATTCTTAGAGCAAAAATTATGAGGAATCCAAAAAAAATAAAATTAGCCGGAAAATTTAGGAGTTTCTGTGGAAAATCGGAAAATTTAATTTTCATGGGAAAATTTAATTTTCATGGGAAAATAGAAAAATTAGGAAAATTTTATTTTTCAATTAAAGCCTGATTCAATACCTTTCCAACGAGCTATCACTCGTTGCGATCGCTTTAGTAGTAGAACTTTCAATGAGGTCCCTTATGAAGAATTCTTCAAAATCGGAGAGGGGTCGTCCAAAAGGTGATCGCTTTCATATGGAATTGATCTATACTTTCATAAATATACTTTTTTATCAGTATCAAACTTACAGTATTTGTAGTTCTATTTAATGCGAATAACAAATTGAACAACTCATGTATTATTTTCAGAAAGTTTACGAAGTTGGTTTGGATAAATATTGACAATCTTTGTTCTTACGCGTAGAAAACTTTAGTGGATAAAAAATAATGCAAATTTTCAGTTAACCAATGAAACTTTTTTTCAAAAATAAAATGAAAAATTTCTTAAATTAGGATATTGTCCTAACAAATAATAAAAATGATATCAAACTTCAAAATTAATAAATAGCTTTATACTTTCTATGAAACTCCTGGATTGAGTGAATGACATCTTAAATAAATAAAATAATACTTTTTATAATATTGTATGAAAAATTGCATTAGTTTAAATAAAAGTTCCAATGGACGCGTTCCAGTGCAACTTCTTTGCTTATATGCAAAAATGCATTAGTATTATGCAAAAAATTCTCTAAGTATACTTTTACTATATGTATTTATATTATTTTTTATTTTTATTTTATTAATTAATACTCATATAATTACAAATTATACATTATTACCCTAACCGAGCACTAGCTACTATGGCCTTCGGCGCATTGTAGCGAAAACAGACCAGGGCCTCTAGTGGGAATCGAACCCACGACCACCGCACTGATAAGCCAGCACCCTACCAACTAGCCTCCCGGGGCGCACTGTATTTATACTAATTTAACTAAATTTGGGAAAAAAATACTAGAAATATTACTGCAGTGGACCACATAATTATAAGTTCACTCATGAAATTGTGAAATTGTTTTTCGGAAACGTTTGCAATATTTTAAAGTTTTTGCTACCACATATGCTTCACAGAGAGAATTTCTGGCGCGAGTTTTAATGAAACTTGTTCACTAAACTGGTAAAGTTTTCTTTACAATGGGAATGCAAAATTTTTTTAACTTTATAAAATAGCTTTATTGTTTTAATGAAACTGTTTTTAATGAAACTCTTTCATTAGTCGCATGAAATTTTTAATAAATAAACTGAAGTTTTTGCTTAGATTTTATGAAAAACTGCGTTAATTTAATGAAAAGTTTCAATGGACGATTTCCAGTGACATTTCATAGGTCTAATGCAAAAATTCATTAATATCTTGCAAAGAATTCTCTTATTGTAGCACGTTTCTAAAAAGTCCTAAATTGACGTTTCGTAATACAAAATAAACAAGAACATTTTGCGAAAAATCAGCACTAAAAGTGTTTTTACTTTAATACTGCATTTATACTACCACCAACAACTACACTGAAAGAATTAATTATTATTATGATATTAATGAAAAAATTTCATTGAATTGTTTTTTTAGATTCAATGAAGAATATCATTATATCCAAGAAATTTTGTTAATATTAAGAAATGTTTCATTAAATTTCATAGTTTCATAAAAAAAAAAATTATTCGATTTTATCTCTTCATAAATTTAATGAAAATTTTTTTTAAAGCTATGTATTATTTTAATTTTTTTTATTTTTTCATAAAATTTTATAATTTCATTAGTTTTCATACATTTGAAACTTTAGTTTTCAGATTGATTTCTCAAGTGTTCAACATATTTTATAAAGTGCTTTATTATATTAATGTAACCTTCTATTAATTTTGGACTGCATTGAAATTGTTTAAACAATCATAGGAAGCGGGTTATTTAGTTCCAATCAATTTTTCAAGATATTCATGAATAGTTTTATTAATTCAAGAAAACTTTTTAATATTAAAAAATTGTATGAAACTGTTTCACAAATTATATGAACGCTTCATTGTCGGAATGATTTTTTTTTTTTTTATATAAAAAGAGAAGCAACACTCAGGAAATTCTTTCTATTAATTAATGTGTTGCTTTCTTTGGAAAGGGGATAGTGGAAAGATGAAAGGTGGTGAAAGATGAAGGGCTTCAATCATGGCAACACTGTAATTGCGCGAGATGATAAATCTTAGAACAGTTATTGGTCGCCTCCTGATGTAGAGTTGGCGAATTTATTGAAGATTTTTGTTTCATAGCCCTGATTCATTATTTTACTTCGGTGGGATTAAGTGCTATGGGAACACCGAAGGTGGGCGCTACGATACATATAAGTGATAGAAAACTCATACATACTATTTTTCTAAATTGATGTTGTCATCACCGGGAATCGAACCCGGGACCATCTGTGTAACAGTCAAACGCGCTAGCCATTACACCACAACGCCCACACTCAGTATAGTAGTTTACATGAATTTACTTGTCAAATTCCATACATAATCAGAAACTAATAGTTTTCAAAAACTACCAGTTTTTGTTTGTATTGGGTGTAAAACTTAAAAATGCGGGACGTTTTGGATAATTTGTGAATTTGTTGTATATTCTGGTAGCTTTTGCGAATCAATTGTGTTCTTTGCAGGTCCACTGTGATCATCCGGCCCGTTTTCAGCCTTTCTGGCGGCCTAGGTCAGCCAAAACGATATTTATCTCTCGTGCCAAAATCACCACTTCTTAACCGCACAAACCATCTCTCGCACGTTGCAATCGATGAAACATAGTCCGGAAAAGCTTCAGTGAACAATCGATGTGCTTCAGCTGTACTTTTGTTGAAATTACGAAACTTCCCGCAAATGATGCTTTGTTGGCACAAAATTCGATATTTTCGAAGCAAAAAAAACTTTGATGTTTACACTATTTCGTTCAATACCTAAATGCAAGATGTTTGCCCTTTAAAATGCCATATAAGTAATTAAAGACACAAACCAAGTGTTTATGTATACGACATCTGTTCCGAATTACGCATGATTAAGTTATATACCCAATATCATTAATGAGGTATAAGAAACATTTGAGTACCATTGACCGAGTTTAATTTAATATGTTTAAATGATGCAAGAAATATTTTGGTTTGGCAGCAAACTCTGCGACGGAAATCTATCATGGTCTGAATTGCATTGTCAGTATAATAATTTTTGTTGTTAAATTTAGGACCTATCTAAAGTCAAATCGTTGTCCAAATCTCACTTTGCTAAGACACATTTTTTAAGAAGAAACAGGGGAATGCGATTTGCTTAATCCAAGGAGCTGTATTTAATCCTTTACTGCATGAAACTCCAGATCTAAATCAAAGTTTTATATTTTGATAGCAAATTTAAAATCAGTTAACACCTATTTCGGCGTTTTTCAATATTTTCAAATTTAACGATTTTATAAGCACAAAAACAAAAAGAGTAAAAATTTCGGACCACCCTGTGTCCAAAAATTTAGGGAATATATAAAAACCAAATTATGTGTATCGGAAAGATTATTATTTTTTCTAAATACATAAGTAGTTTGTTTAATAACATTTAAATTATAACTGCCTATAAATTGTAACTGTTTAAAATTTATAAAAGTTTATTTTCTTGTGAATCGCTGTTTTTTAAATTTTCGCAATTTTCTTGCCAAAAAAAACTGCTCTTTCTCCAAATTTACAGTCATTTTTGAACTATAAACTGTATGGTATTAAAAGACAGATGTGGCTTTATTGCATTTAATACAAAATATGTGTCTTGGTCACTTAAACACTCACAAGAACTTTTCCACAAAAATTTATCACTTATTTAAAAATTTAATCGGTTAAGTTGTTTCAATCGAATATACACTTAAATTACCAAAGAAATATGTTTTTTAAAAGGACTTTCG
Source organism: Delia radicum (assembly GCA_021234595.1). NCBI lineage: Eukaryota > Metazoa > Arthropoda > Insecta > Diptera > Anthomyiidae > Delia > Delia radicum. The sequence goes on along the minus strand of CM037851.1, from coordinate 85,386,209 downwards.
GTCGTAGGTAAAATATTCAGTTAAAATTTCCATTTTAAAACAAAAAGTTGTTATACTAAATTGAAAATTGAAATAAATGAAAGCAATCTATTGTTTTTATCGATTTTGTCAATTAATGTTTCAACAGTTGAAAATAAATTAAAAAATAAATTTGTTTTTAACGAAAAGTAAGTAGTCCTGTTTTTAACTGATTTTCAGTTAATTTAATGTGTATATTCAGTAGTCTCTATGGAAAAAAATACTGTGAGTGTACATATCATGCGCTGCATTCAGTGAAATTATTTGTTACATATATGTAACGGTATGTAATAAAGGGTTAAAATCTGCCCGATTGAAAATAATTATAAAATTACAAAAAGTCAACTCTTTTCAACTTTTCGCAATTAGCAATGCAAATTTTGGTCAAACTAAGACCTTGCGTGCTATGGTTCTACAAAAGAAAAAAAAATTCCATTGTAATCTGAGCCAAGAAAAATTTACCGCACACTCAAAAAAAAAAGTTTGTAGAAAAGTTAGTAAAACGTCTTGTAAATCAATTTCAGCAAACTCTTTGCTAAAATTATGTTTTCAGCTAAAATTTTAGTTTTATTTATTCAGCACTTAACTGTTTTGAACTTATGTTTTACTAATATTTTGCTAATGTTTTACTAATATATTTTGCTAAAAAAAAATGTGCTGATAAGCACATTACTAGTGTGGACGACAACCAGATTGAAAGATATACGCAGAATGAATTAGATATCGCGGCATGTCAAGATGTTGCAGTGACGAGGAAAATTATACTAAAAAGTACAACTCTTGCAAGACATATAAAAAAAATTAACCAAGGAAGATTTTGTAACTGTTTTTCATACATTAAACAAAATTGCTGATTAATTATAATTCTCTATTAATTCAATAAAAGACAAAATAAAATATTTAAATTTAATAAAGATTAAATGTGTATTTCTAAACTAAATGTTTATAGAGATTAATTATCCAGTGTGGTAAAATTGCAAACACATATACAGGGTAGATTTTTTATGGTTCCTACTTCTTATTGCAAAAAAAAGGGTTGTATATGTTATATATTGCTATTTTTATGTTTCGTTTCTATAATAATTGCGGCATTTGCTTTCCTTGAAAAGATAGCATCATTTAGACAATATTTGATGTAAGTAGTTCGAAGATAATTTCGTTTATGATATATATAATTATTTCTATTGTATGAAGATTTTTTTATTTTGCAACGCATTTTACATTATTTTTTAAGAGAATGACAAAAACATGTTTTATGATTTTCATCAAATAAATTAACTAAGGTACAATTTAAAAAAAAAATATTGATTATTAATACACACAGAGAAATAAAGTGCCAACCGAATTGAAAAGTGTATATTAATGATAACAACTAGAATTTAGTTGAATTAACCGAACTTTTGTTGTGACAACAAATGTTTAGTTGTGCCAGCCGTCTGAAATTATTAATAACCGAATCTGAGTCATAATAACCGAATATCAGTTGGCAAATAGTTAAACTTTTCTCTATGTGTACTCAGCAAAAATTTTATTAATTTTTAGAAAGGTTTGTTTTTTAATTTCTAATCCACTAAGTGTTAGCAAACCTTTTGCTGAATCTACTAATTTCATTGCTAAGAGTCAGCTGGCTGATTTTCCGCAAACGATTTTCCTGACATTGGCAATTTTTTTGCAAGCACTCTCCTGATTAAAATTTTTGCAGACTTTACTAACTTTTTTGAGTGTACATATATGTATGGCGCTTTGTGATGAATCTACACTAAAATTAAAAGTACAAATAAATACACAGACGAAAATTTTCAGATTATGATAAATTTTCGTCAAAATGATGTTATTGGAGTCTTTAGGCAGAAGAAACAGTCTCAACTAATAGCAAAAACTATTTAATTTGTTAACTTACTTAAATTTTACGAAATCTTGACAATGTAATGGTTTATATGCAAGACGTTATTGTTATTGTTAACCGAATTCAAACACATTCAATGTAGCAGTCTAAATGATGATCAACGGAAACTTATTCGCACACAGTAACAGTTATTTGATTTTGATCCATCCTAATACACATTAAGCCGCTTCATGGTCCAAACAAAACTATTTAAATAATAATTTCTGTAACTTATAAAGACTTAAATGCAATGGAACCCTATTAGGATTATGGTACATTTGAAAATTATAAAATGTCATAGATTTTTGGAAACTTCCCAAATTTTGAGTTTAATTTTCAGGAGTGATCTTAATGTACATCTGAGTTGTGACTGTTTGCGTGTGAATTGTTACACTATAAAATAGCAACGCATGTATGCGTTGAACATACAACTGTGTGCGAATGCTTCAATGCACAGAATTTATAACGTCGTGTGATAAATATGTCAGCAACGTTTTATGATGGTGACGATGATAGTGATGACAATGCTGCACGCATAATCATGATGTTGCTAAAAGAAAATTAATAACAGAAGGAGAATTAATAATAAAGTTAGGCTGACCATTCGAGCTGATTTGATCAGTACATGTACTGAAAATCGTGCACTGATTTGTACTGATCTTTTAAAATTTGTACTGATTTTTAACAATTTCAGAAAACTGTATTTTTTAAATAGAAGAATGGATCAAAATTGATGATTCAAATCTTTTTGTTAAAGCTCTGCCTATTCCGGAGGCTCTAGCATTTCTAAAACTTCAACTAGCTAACATGTTTGATTTTTAATTTTTGTAAATGTTAGGAGTTTGAAAGCTCGTTATAAACTAAAGAGAACATAAAAATAATCTCGATGTATATAAAAACAAAAAATCTAATAAAAGTGTAAGAAAAACTTAAGGTTTGATTCATTTAAAATAGTTTTCAGAACTTGCGAATTTGTGTTTATCTGATTCAAACTGTAAAAAATTCTTGATAACTTCAAGTATTTATGTAGGAAACCCGTTTGAAATCTAAATTAGTTCAAAAAGAAGTGCTTAAAATCAGAGAGCTTAAATTTTTTAAAATATTGGGTCTTTTAGGAAATTAAATATTCGGGACGTAATATAAAACAGTAGTCTTATTTTAAAATAATTCCTTTTGAAAACTTCTTATGGTATGTTCAGAAAATTGGAGTAGTGTTCGCTACAGATTCGATTCACGATAAAAGGAAACTGAATTATACAAACAATATTTAAGTGCAAAAGAGAAAGGAACAAAATCTACCCTGTATAATAGAGTACTCAAGTATTTTCTTCGACCTGAAACTTAGAAACATTACATGGGGGAACTTGGTCTGGTCGGGTTTTAATAAAAATTTTCTTTAAACGAATGAAGTTTTTTTACAAAGTGGCAAAATTTGGAAATTTTTATTAAGCTATTTTCAATAAAAGTTATGCAAATGCCTCATGAACTTTTAAATAAATAATATGAAATTTTTCACAAAGTTCTATGAACAAATTCATTAATCTAATTAAAAGTTTCAATGGACGAATTCCAGCGAACGTACGTAAATATAATGCAAAAGTTCATTAATATCATGCATATAATTACATCAGTGTATACTTCAATATATAGAAATTATCTATCTGTGTTTGGAATTTTTTATGTAAATTTTGGTAATTTTCATAATCTCAAGTTACTTTTGAAGGCAACAGTTCCCTTAATTTACAATTTTTCAGCAGCAAATGTATAAAAGATTTTGAAAATGTTGTACTTAAATTACAAATTCAAAGTGCTTAGTTATTTTTTAAACAAGAAAAATTTTAGAAAACAACAATTTCTACAAAGTGAAATAAATAAATTTATAAAAATATCCCATAAATAATTTGAATACATATGGGCCACTCCATGCCAAACGTAACACTTTTTTAAATCTCAATTTTTGTTTGAGTTGAAATTTTTCAAAAATATTTGACATTTGTTTTTGGAGAATATAAATATTAAAAGAAATTTAAAAGAGATATTTGTGTTTGAAAATTGGGACAAAACATTTTTTATTTTTATTTTGCCATCGTTGGAAACGGAGTTACCTATAGCTAACAACATTTTTAAAAATAATCCTATTTAGCACTATATGTAGAACATAAACTGGGAAAGGCCAAAAATTGCGGTTTTTGTTAAAATATAAATTGTTATTGCTCAATAAAATATTTATTAGTTATTGCACACAATTCAATGAATGTTTGGAATTAATTAATTTGGAATTAATCTTTGCAGCCATAAATGTGAAATTGATGTCAGAGTTTAAGATGTGGTGTACAATTTCCTAAAATAATATTTAAATTTTCAAAAATGGGATTTTTTACATCGCCGTTTCCAATCTACAGAGACTGGAAAGAATTATAAAGTTGATTACTTATATGTTGGAGTATCTGCAACCGCTGTCTAATTAGAAGAGTGCATATTTTGGAACAGTACATCGAAATAAAATTTAATTTTTTCGTCTGCATAGCCCAAATAATACACTCACAATATTTTTTCCGTAAAGACTACTAAATATACACATTAAATAAATTGAAAATCAGTTAAAAAAGGACTACTTACTTTTCGTTTAAAATAATTGTATTTTTTCATTTATTTTCAACTGCTGAAAAATTTATTAACAAAATCGTTTATTTCAATACTTAATATAATATAACAACTTTTTGTTTTAACCTATTTTGGGCCAGAATGCAAAAATTTTCGAATCGTAAACTAAAAAGTACTTTTTTGGTCTAATTAGGCCCCAAATACCATACAAAACCGTTGTCAGAAGTTTTGTATCTCTAACCGTTTGCCCAGAAACGACTGTTGGACTAGTCGAACAACGGCCGTAGGCGACAAACAAAATTTATACTACCATACAAAAATAATTTCCAGGTATCGACAAAAAAATCACATGTGAAACAAAAACACGATTGTAATGTTTATTTTTTTAAATATTTATTATATATATTGTAATTAAATGTACTTTTTGTAATTTTCATTACTCTTGCTCCCATTTATGGTAAGCAGCAAAACACTTATTTTCGTGCAAATGGACTTGGCACTTAGAGCACATTCTCTGTGTAGGCTTATGACAAACATTGCAACGCCTGGCATGTTTTTCAGGTTGTGTTATGATTTGGTGATGACCTGACACACGAGGGTGCGGGCGAATTGTATATGATGTATCTTTGGTAATGTCATCCTCCGATATATCTTCGTCGTTGTTTTCGTCAGGCGTTAGTAACAAGTTTGTGGCCAGGTCGACCCGAAATGGCAGCTGTGAATTATATTTACGAACAAGCTTCTTATTTACTAAACAATTTAACTTCCAATCATTCACAACAGATGCCTCTAGAACGGCCAACCAAAGTGGCCACCACCACTTAATTGAACGATTCGAAACACGGTAATTGGAAACAGCATTATCATGAAGATCGACACCGCCCATGAAACTGTTATAGTTTCCGATTATATTGGGCTGCTGCACAATGATTTCACCAGGTTGGCCTTCTCGTTGTCGTTGTCTTCGCGTGGTTGATGTAAGTGGGTAAACTCCGGTGAAGTTTGATAGTAAGGTTACCTCACGCTTATCTTGCCAACGACAACATACAAACTTATTAATCTTATCAAACTTTGAATCGATTTCAACTAAAAAAAAAATATATAAAAATAATAACATAACCAATATGTATAAATATAATTACCTTTAGGCAATGCTTTGCCCGTCTTCAAATCTGGTGCAGGCTGTTCTAAGCGATTACTCCGCACAGTCCCGGTAGCGCATATACGTTTACACTTAGGATATTATGTTGGTAAAGACAACAGCAATTGTAGTCAAAAACAAATGAAATTTCATTTAAAGAAAGGACGACTTACATTTCATTAAATTCAACTAACATTGTCACTTGTTTTTTAATGTTCAAAAAATGACTAAGAATTGTAGTAAAAATGAACCACATGGTAGTAAAAATAAACAAATATTTTTTTATTTTATTTTTTTAAATAACAAAAAACAACTGTAAAAAATAAATGTAAAATCATAAAACAGTCATTTGATGTGAGTTGTTTTTTTAAATGAACTACAAGGTTAGTTAAAAATTATACAAATGACTTACATTTACATTAAAAATAATGAAACTGTATAACAACCCAAACAACTACATATTTTTAAAGCAGAAGTTCCCTAAGTGTATCAGCCAATAAACACATCAAATAATGAGAAGTTATCGAAATAAAGTTGATAACGGGAAGTAAGTTCCAATTAACAAGCCATATCCATGACTAGCTCCACCGTACGGCATCATGTTGAAGACATATCCAGTAGAAGCAGCCATGCACCAAGTCTTGTAGCCAAATTTTTTTGGCTTGTTTTTTAAGTACATCTTACAGCTGTGACGTCCAAAATAAGCTATGATGCTTGTAACAAACAAATTTTGTGGAAATGCATGTTCAAAAATTTGAAATTCAAAGAATTTATTTTTTCTGCATAAAATGATCAACTACAAAACACAATAATAAAGTTGTGGCCTACGGCCAATGTTCGACTAGAACAGTGAACTTGGCGCGTCTCTAAATATACCTGGGGATTCTAAAACTGGGGTAAAACTTACTGATCGACTATTTGAAAAAAGAGAATTTTGCTGTTCGACTAGTCGAACAGCGGCTCAAAATGGGTTAAATAAAATTTTTTAACTGATTACTTTAACTATTACCTAAAGTCCATTTTTTTTTTCTTTTTTTGTATATTTTCTGTATTGAAAAACAGACAGAAGGTAAAAAAAATATATTTCTTTGGTAATTTAACTGCATATTCCATTGAAACAATTTTACCGAATAAATTTTCAAATAACTGTTGGACTTTTTAAAAGTTCTTGTGAGTGTATAAAATGTAGTCTAAGCAAATATATATATGTTGCCTAGTAGCCAACTTACTACAACTTATTGGACATGTTTTTTTTTTTATATAATACTATATTTAAGCCATAAATACATCATAATTAAAGAAAAATTTGCTAAAAAAAAAAAAATGCAACTCTTTTTGAGCGCGAATTTTTTTGAAACCCGTAACCGTACGAATCTTACTTAATTGAATCTCTGAAATGTTTTTTACACACTGCACATGAGTAATTAAAATACTTAGAAAATCGAAAATATTTCGTTAAATATTTCAAAATCAACAAAAACATTAAAGAATTAGGGACATTTTGACACATTGAAATGAAAAAATCAACCACTTGCATGTAACATATTTAAATAAAATTTTGTACATGAATAAAATTAGAATTTTTTTTATCTTACTGTGATACAAAGCAATGAAAATTGTGACTTTAAAATTGTTTCCCACGCCTTTCTCTTTTCCTGTAAAGATCTTAAAATGGATTATATACCCTTATTGTAGACAGGCAATAATTTGTTTAAATTATTTTATTTGGCTGTCATTCAACAACAAACTACTATGAAGTCATTGAATTTAATAAATATGTTTAGCAATACCTGGCACGTAAACACTGACATTTGACCACAAATCTTCCAAAAGAGTTATCTATGAACTACCGAACAGGCTTAAGCTTTTTGCAATGAATGAGGAACCGAACAATTTAGGGGTTTTCTGACCCATTTCGTGTCCCTACAAATTCATTGCGATTTGATTATTAAGCGAAATTTATCATGTGAAAAAATTTGATTGAGCCGACTTATACTTATTTTCATTTAGGGATCGTTAACTCTTTTTAGAAAGTACCATTGTTTCATATTAATTTCTTACCCGTAGTTCTAGTTTATTAATGTAGTTTTACTTTATGTTTTCATATCTCATATCAGATTTGAGAAATTCAGAACTGCCGATGAATACTAAAGAAAATAACGAAAATGGAAAATTTGATATTTTATTTTCTTAAACAACAATAAGAACAATTTTTTAATAACTTTTAAGCAAAACCTTCAAAATAGGTTTTCATTACAAAAACAATAAAACATATCAGGGCATATGATCATATATAAATGAATTCCTCATAATCAAATAAATACAAAAATCAATCAGATAAGTCCAAAATCCCGATGAAATTTCATAATTAAGAATAAATACAAACTCATACAATTATACTTTGTTCGATTATATTGGATTATTCCATTTTCCTAATAAAATTGAATAAACTTTATTCCACTAAGTCATTTTCATGACGGAAACGATGTCGCCTACTGTGTGTTTGCCTTAGACAAATGGGTGAATCTAGTCAACGAAAGCACTCCTTAAAATGACAGTAGACTTATACTAATTGAGGAAACTTTTACTGTTTTACCAATAGGATTTTTTAACATCAGATAAGAATACTTGACAAGGCTATGTTAAATGTTTAAAAATAAATCAAAATTGATGTAACTTATTCTTGTTTTTCTCTGGGTTTGCCTGCGGCACTTTTTCGAACTAGTTACTTACGTACCGAAATTCACAGAATACTAAATTTCGATTAAATTTTTTTTTTTTTTTAATGTTCTACTTTTAAATTTTTAAAAATTAAAACCAAAAGTTTATTTTTCGATCTTTTATCACAAATTATGATGTGTGCAAGATTATTCAAATTTAAGATCATTTGTTTTTTGTTAAACAAAAAACAGTGCAATGTTAAAATTTCATCATTAGGTAATTTAAAGCAGACTTCATCTACTGACTGGTCCTTGTATGTTTCATTTCGAGTCACCGAAAATCTTCAGAGGACCAATGTAGAAGGGGTAGAAGATTTATTTACAACGCAGGACCCATATTGATTTATTTACGAGATCCGAAGTACAGAAACAATATTGGAAGAATAGAGATTCAAGCCTGCACACGAACAATGTTTATTAGTTAAAAATGTTTTATTTTTGGTTTGAATTAGTTGAATTCTTCCAATTTGTTTTTTACTCCTCATCGGGTAAATAAAACAATATGATCTTTTTCCCCCACAATTTGGGTAAATTTTCTACCCCTTATACATTGGTCCTCTGAAGATTTATGGTGACCCGAAATGGAACATGTAAGGACCTGTCAGTAGATAAAATCTGCTTTAAATTAGGGGATGATGAAATTTTGTAATTAATAACACTGCAAGGTTTTTTGTTTAACAAAAAAAAAAACAAATGATCTTAAACTTGAATAATCTTGCTCACATCATAGTTCCTTAAAATAATTAAAATACCCATTTTATATATTGATAATCAACAGTTTTTAAAAAAGACCTATTGGTCTATATAATTATATCCTATAATTTTGAGGAATGTTTTTTTTTTACCAAATTTACACATTTGCTTGACGCAAATACTTAGAAGGTGAAATCATTTCCGTCACGCCAACCTTTGAAAAGGGTATTTGTTCTAGACCTTTGTGGCGCGTAAGACCAAAGTGTTCATGCTCTGCCTGAATTCAACGTTGAAGTTTTTGATAATGTACATATAAAAGTAATATAGAATTAAAATTTTTTTTTGGACTTATTTAATTTTTTTTTGAGATTATTTCACTGGAAACTAGTTAATTTTTTCCTTTGAGAGTTATTTCATTATGAAACAACCCGCAAAGAAGTTTGGGTATTATTTCTTATCTGTTTTGGGGAATATTTCGTTTGGCAAAAATGCACCTTGACTGCAAAATATATTGATCAAATTTAATGCCTTTGCTGCCACTGAGGACTTATTTTAATTTTTTGGGATTTATTTCGTTAGGAGTTAATGCACTTATTCGTTTGGCAAAAATGCACCTTGATTGCAAAATATATTGATCAAATTTAATGCCTTTGCTACCACTACTACTTTCTGTAAAATCAAGACTATGTCTTTTATCCTTTTCGAATTTATGTCCTTGGACCAAAAGAAGTAATTTTTTTTAAAGCTGAGGCTTTGTATTTACTATCAACGGTTTCTAGTCAACATAAATATGTTTTAAAAGTTTTGAAAATTGTGATCATTCCTCGATATTTATTTAATGTAATTTTCCGAAATTGTTACTTTAACGCTTTCTGCAAAAGAAAAACTAATCCACAAAATATTTGATAAATTTGGTTTACTATTCTTATTATAAAACACATATGCTAAAAATCAATTTATTTTAGACAAAACATAAGTCATGTAAATTTGTACACAACAAAATTTTATTTGTACAACTTTAATTTGATCTTTGAATTTAAAACGAATTTGTAAATAATTATTTATTTACGTAAAACTATGTAAATTAACGTAACTAATTAACGTAACGGATAAAATTGCTTATTGTGAATTATTATGGTTTCCTTACGTTGAGCTGTAGACTTATATATGCCGTAAATGTAGTTAAAATAACGTTTCTTTATAGCTAAACATAACAAAAAATAGAACACAATAAAGAACTCCAATTTGTACTTTGAAGTCTAGCCACAAATCATTTCGTTTAATTTCTATTTTCACATTGCATATTCTCTTATAATTACTCCACGCACGGAGAAATTATAAAATATTGCGGCAAAGGCTTAACACATCTACTCAATATTTAGGTGGCTAATATTGTGCAAATTTCAGTTGACAATCTTCACCCAATATACAGTCCACACATTTCTCTTCTCCCCCTAAATATCACCAAAACTCCAAGAAGGCTGTACAACATATTTGGCGTATTTATGGCCAATTTTTGCTGAAGTCTGTGGAAGTTTTTCAGTAATGGGGTGCTTTAAAAATCATTAGTTGAAATAATAGCGCAGAGATGTAAATCTTAAAATTTATATTACTTTTCCTAAAAGTTACTAGCTGGGTATAAGTGCCGAATGCATTCTAGTCTTCCCTATCCTTTATGTTTGCAGTTAATGAAACATTTTTAATTCCACCGCAAACTTATGATTTTTAGCATATAAAAAAAATGTGTGTGTGCTTTGGTTTTAACAAACATTGTACAAACATAAACATAAACATAAGTTTTTATTTGTTATTAAAAATTGCCACAACACAGCAACACTGAGAGATTTATCTACATGATATCAATGAATTGTTGCATTAGATCTATAAAATGTCACTGTAATTTGTAAATTAAAACTATTTGTTAACTTAGTGCAGTTTTTCATAAAATTTTATAAAAAATTTAATTTTATTAATTTAAAACTTTATATTGCAAATGAAAAAGTTTCATTATAAATAGCTTTGTAAAAATGATGAAGCTTTTTTGTAAAGTTTAAGAATTTTTTACTTAACTTTGTGAAGAATAGTCCATTGTTTAAGTGAACAATTACATTAGAATTCGTCCAACCAAATTCTCGCTGTGTATAAGAGTTTTAACTTATCTATGTTATTATACATTTTCAGTAACAGAATTTATGTAAGGGGTTAACTATCTCTTTTTTTTATTGATATATCACATTTCTACACACAGAGAAATAAAGTGCCAACCGAATTGGAAAGTGCATATTAATTGCAACAACTTACAAATTCAGTTAGTATAACGATATTTACATTAGATTTCTAAATATTTTGGGTGTTGCAACTAGAATTTAGTTAAATTAACCGAACTTTGTTGTAAAAACTAATATTAATTCGAGTCAACAGTCTGAAATTAATAATAACCGAATTTTAGTCGTAATAAACGAAATTCAGTTGGCAAATAGCTGAATTTTTCTCTGTGTGTATAGTTGGAATTTTTTTCTATATACTATGAAAATTTCGCAGAAATAAAAAGTTTACAGCTTACTAAACTAACTTCTTGTGGTATTTTTTACTTTCGCAATATCTAACTTAAATGCTTTTCATCAAAACAACATATTAAAAATCGGGTGCCACCATACCACTAGAGTTATAACTTTTTTGTGCACCACCAATATGGTTTTTGATAGTCAATTCGGAACAAACATCTTGAGCACCGAAACCAATTTCCAAATGCCTTTTTTGTTTAAATATATATTTGAAATATAATAATTCAATGTGTGTGTGTGTGTTGGAATGGCGGAAAATCACTTTTTATCGATGGCAGTATAATTCCACAACAAAAACCTATGTAATTATGAGTAAAATGTAAAACTTTTTTTATTTAAAATAGCTTGTATTAAAAATTGCATTTGGTAAGTTAAATTTGTTTAATGACTGCGAAAAAGTGAGATTATGATTCTTAAATTTTTTTTATATTTTATTTGTTAATAATCATATAATTACAAATTATATCGTTAGCTAAATGTGCAAAGGTCGTAAGTCCATTTTTTTAAATTTTACAGGACAGACAAAAAACTACTCAGTTTCTTTCCTTTAAAGATTATTGAAATCTTTAAATACAGTTACGTGTTTATTGTTCTTGCTCTTTAATTGAAGCAGAAAATATATGAAAAAAATAATTTCTCGAGCAACTACAGCAATTTTTGTGGACTTGCGACTTTTTCTGTTTTCAATTGTGAACTTTTTTGTGGACTTACGACTTTTTCTGTGTGTGTGTTTTTTTATATTGTTTTAATACAAAATATTAATACAAATAATACAATTTTTCATTGTTTTTAAAATAGTAAACAAATAATAACTAACATAAACATTAATTACACAGTCTTATTTCATTGCTGTTTAACAAATTACAAAGTACAAAATAGAAAAATTCTACAAATTCAAGATCAGAACACTTATTAAGGTAAATAGGAAGATATAAAATTATTCATGAGGTAAATCGTCATAAAATTTATGGTGACTCTTTTTTAAAGTTGACTTTAAAAATTGCAAATCTTGATATTTTCTGTTTGTTATTTTTCTTCTATTCTGGTGAAGTTGTTGCAAGTTGGACCAATCCATTGCCAATATATTTTTATTTAGTTTTTGATGGATATTTTGCCACTTGTTTGGAAATCTTATTTTATAATTTATTTGTCCATTTGGGATATATTGGATGCCACGAATATCTGTCACTTTATAATCGCCTTTACCTTGGCCAGGGCGAATATTTTTGTAATATTGAACATCACAAAATTTTTTAAAAAATGAGTGTTCCAAATACATAACGTCGTATGGTTCAGGATTTTTTCGTGCTCCTTTAACTATTTCAATGTACTCACTGGGGACATCTATATTTCTTTTTTTTATGGCACGTTCAATTGTGGAATGAACACTGTCTGCTTCCATTTGTGTGTGGCCAACTTCTAGAATCTTTTGCTCAATGACAATATTACGCTTGACAGCTACATTTAGTGAGACATTACTCATGACAGTGTTCCGATTTTGATAATTACAACCATCACTATAAAAAATTATTTTAACAGGGTTTTTATTTTCATTAAGAATTTTTTTTTCAATAAAGTAAACCCATATACTAGCGAATTCTTCCGCATTTACACCACCTTCAGCTTCATTCCATATGAAACAATAAGCTTTTTGGGTTTTAAGATTAAAAAATACCAAATTATGAACTTGCAACTTTGCGCGGTAGTATAAACTGCTGACATTAGACTTTGGAGCCATTAAGACAGCTTGAAGATCCACGGTAAAGACATGTGTTTCTTCGTTTTTATCTTTTTGCTTCTCTGTTCTAGCCTCTTCTTTTTTCTCTTGGTGGAGTGTGTACTCTTCATAAGACAGCTCACCGACTGAATAACGAGCACATATTTCGCATTGGTCTTTTTTAGGCGCGAATAATCCACAATTTCGTTGACCAGTTATTCACGTAAAAGTCGTAAAGTTCTTTTTTTGATCGTCATTCTGGTAAAAGGTATTTTTTGCGTAACAGCGCTGCAGTAGTGTGCAGTAGTTTTTGAAATTGGTTTTGAAACTATGGTCTTCTTGATCCAATTAAGCACTGTTTTTTCTCCAATATCCAACGTATTTAAGGAGAACTTTTTGCACACTCTAATATTTTTGCATTGAAATCTAATAGCGTTTTCTTTTCTGGCAAAAAATGTATCATTTTTTTTGCCTTTTGCCCCGAAAACTGCATTTTCGTGTTCTTTTCTAAAAAAATGTCTACCCTGTAAGAGGGTTTCGTGTTTTTTTCTAAAAATATTGCCCTCTTAATGTGCTAAAAAGTTGCACTTTTGCCCTGTATAAAATCAAAGAGTGAGAATTGCACTATAAAACAGCTGATGTTTGGTTTTAGTTTTATGTTTTTGAATAAAAACTTTTTTCTGCTTTGTGTTTGTTTTAAAAGTAATTTGTTGTTTAAAAAAATTGAAATGGAAATTACTCCAGCTATTTTATGTACTAAACGAGTACTGAATGACTTGTTGAATTCATCTTCATCATCTGATGATGACGAGGAAATGCTTGAAATCCTAGGTCGAAATCCGAAACCATGTGTTAAAGGATTTGTGGAGAATGTTATTCATTTATATTCTGAAGCCGATGTAAGCCTTTTCCTAAAGATAATTTTCCTAATTATAATATGTTTATATTTTATATTTTAGTTTATGTATAATTTTCGTGTTAGCCGTGACTCCGCTATGTATCTAATAGAAACATATTCCTTGTCTTGTTCAAAAAGATCCTATCAAGGAGGCAGGCAACAGACTACTGAGGAGACGCAGATTTATTAATTTTTGTGATAAATTTACCAAAAAGTAAAATTAAAGATATACTTAAAGAAGAAAATTGTTCGTAGGTTTAGCGTCAACAAAGCAACTTTCAGAGAAGTAGCAAATCTCTTTGACATGTCATTGTGGACCATCCACACATGCTTTAACAACGTTTTAAACTTCCTAGTGGATGAAGTAGCGCCAGATGTTATAAAATTTCCTCAAACAATGGAAGAGAAAGAAGCCGTTGCTAAGGAATTTGAAAAAGTACGATGATCTTTATATTTTTTCAACAAATTTAATAATATATTTTTTTACAGATATCGGGAGTTCCAAACATTTTAGGGTGTGTTGACGGAAGTTACATTTCCGTAAGGACACCAAAACATAAAATTCGGTCAACTTATGCCAACAGAGATGACGGTGTGTCAATAACTTTACAGGGCATTTGTGGCTCAAAATTACGATTCCTGGATGTATATACTGGTATTCCCAGTAAAATCCATGATGCGAGAATTTTAAAGCTCTCATTTATTGGTGCAGAATTACCACGCTTATGCTCTCCAAAATATTGTATACTAGGAGATTCCGCATACTCTATAAGAGAATACCTTTTGACACCATATCGCGACTATGGCAACTTAAGTGAGTCCGAAAAAAAATTCAACTTATATTTTTGTCGGACCCGTGTCAAAATTGAGAATGCATTTGGTCTCTTAAAAAATCGGTTTAGACAGTTAATACGTTTAGACTTTCATAATGTCGACACCATGGCTAAGTTCATTATTGCATGCTGTGTTCTTCATAATATATGCATTAATATGAATGACAGTCTTCCAGACGAATTTGAAGAAATTTTCAACAGTGAATCAGACAATAATGCCGATCCACTGGAAGAAGACAGAAGAGATAATTTATTAACCCAGTTAGGCCAATTTAAAAGAATTGAAGTAAAAAAACCTTTTGTTTAATTCAACAACAAATTAATGTTTATTTGTACAAAAAACTACAATTAAAAACTAATAAAAAGAAAATACATATGTACATTGTACATACTTACAAATTTGTTTTTAATAAAAATTCAATTCAATTAAAAATTTGTACAGAAAAATTTGTAAAATACAGATTTTTAGTTTATTACAGCCCCCAGTTTTATAACAATGGATCATATTATTAGGTACTCTCAAATATTTCATAAAATATAAATACATTTTAAAATAGTACCTCTCCCTAACGGAAACGAATATTTCCATAAAGTAAAAAGTGGTCAGTAGATAATTTTGCTAGAATTAATTCTAGCCTTCAAATTTTAAGATTTGGTAAACCAAGATATTGATACGAGGGTGTATCGCTGAAATCAAAATTTTTGTAGACATTTTTTAAGGTTAGTAAAATAATTCCAAACGTCAAATTTTTTGCAAATTTGCAATTTTGTAATTTTAACAGGTGACATTTCAATAAATAAAAAAATTTTATAATTACCCATTAAAAAATTAAAAATTCATTTAGGCAGTTACAAAAGCTTGGGTTTTCTAGAAAAATTTTTGTAACAAAAAAATTTTGTTTTTTTGTAAAACAAAACTTAAACTTAAAAAATATATTCAAAAGTTTAAAAAAACAGATTTTATTGATTTCTATTGTTTTATTAGAACTTACATTGCACTTTTTTTGAGGTACTTGGACTTTCATTACTTAAGTTTTCCATTTTTTCATAAAATTTAAATTTTTATAAAATTTTTCACAAAATACTTCTTGGCGTCTTTTTTTCTTCTTCTTTTAATTGTATTATTCTGATTGTTTACAAAAAAAAAAACACCTGTTAAAAACAGGGTAGCATTTTATTGTATTTTGTGTTCTATTCAAGTTAGAAAAAAGGCGGTATATTGACAGGGTTGGTGCAATATCGTAAAAATGTACCTTTTAAAAAGGCAAACATTTTTTCCAGAAAAGAAAACGCTATAAGATTATATTTATATGTTAGGCATCTTTTGGATTTCCTGTAGTCTTTTCTGTTTCATGGTCTAGTAATTTGATATGCGTCAACCAAACTATTTACATACATTTTTTTTTGATTGCATTCCAATTGCCAAAATTCGGAAAATATTTTCTTTCTGTTGTCGTCATTGATCTCTGAACATTTCATGGCTCCATTTTCTTTGCAACAGCATCTTTCTTTAATTTTCCGGGACTCTTTTATCTTTTTATAATTCCAACCAGAACACTCTTTTTGCTTTCCAAAATAACGTTGACCACTTTCTCTGCACTTTTTATTTTTAGACGCGAACCAACCAGAATTTTGCACTTGAACTCTCTTCTTGCGTTTATTCGACTTAGTGGGTAAATTATCTGAGTTATCGAAATCCATAAGGAACCAGGCTTATAACTCCTTGGTCTGATTGAAATTCATAATCATCAATGTTTCCGCTTTCACATGATAGGGGCACGTTATTGTTATTAGAAGAAGACATCGTAATCTTTAAATAAAATTATTAGTAGAATATAATTTTTTCACAAAAATATTATGTTATAAGTGCATTACCTTTGTCTTTCGTCAAATTTTGGAAACTAATAATTTTCCACAATTTTTTATTTACCGCATTAAAATAAATTGCAACGCACACTTAATTGAAAATAAATTGCAAGGCACACTAAATTGATAAAATTGCAAACAGTAAGTGATAGTTTTATAATCGTTTCTGTTTTTCGTTAAAGATCTATCAGGCTTTCAACAGACAACTATACGAACAGAAAATCGATGTGTCAGACGGACATCGCTAAGTTCTTCAATTTGATGAGACTAAAAAAGTATAGTATATTTTTATGTGTGTCTGACCATTTGATCTCAATATCATTCAATAAAATTGATACTTTGACTGACATTTTCAATATGTAATTTTTTAATGGACTTCTTTTGTTACATTTGGACTTAAGACTTTTGCACATCACTGCAAAACAACAACTAAAAATGACATATCTAAAATTTTTATTTTAGTAAATAATGTACTTCTGTTAAACATTTCTGCATCAAAATCTCAATTTCGAAAAAATATGGACTTACGACCTTTGCACATTTAGCTACCGATATACTATTATCCTACCCGAGCACAAGCTACTATGGCGCATTGTAGCGAAAACAGACCAGTGCCTCTGGTGGTAATCGAACCCACGACTCCCGCACTGATAAGCCAGCACGCTACCAACTAGCCTACCGGTGCGCACCCTTAATCTTTTTTCAATGTCAACATGACTAACTATATTCGCAAAAAAATATGTGCCCCTTAACGGATGATCCGATTTTCTATCGGTTTTGCTTTGCTTTGTAGATTAGCAAAATCGTTGTTTTTTATTAACAAAACTGGGATAGAATTTTAAAATACCTCTATATCAGGATCTTCAATTCTTAGTACTCTACAAAACAAAAAAAATAAAAAGTTTGAAAATCTGTCCATCCATTAAAGCATTTATATCAATAAAAATGACAATATTTAAGCAATTTAAAAAAAAAAAAAAAAATGGTTTATTCACAAAATTCTTTTTGCGATAGAAAAACACAATATCAGATACGAGTACTATTCTAAAAATTATAATTTAGAATTCGGACTATCATTGCAAACCTAGCAACCATTTCATTAATGAACCTTTTTTAAAGGCTAAATCGGAGGCCATACTGGAGCCTTTGGTATTCATCTGACAAAAGAAAATTTAATTTTGTTTCTCACACGAATGAATTATTTAGTCCTTAAGGTAGCATTAGGGATGGACTCACAACCCTGTCAAATAAAAAGCTTTAAGATTTAAAGCTGTTGGCTAAACTTGTAGGAAAAGATGAAAATACCTCATGTCGTTCGCGTAATCAATTAACATCAGCGATTTCAAACCTTGAGTTTCTTGTACGTAGTGGATTAGAATGAGGCTGAAAGCGACCTAGTTGCTTAGGTCGAAAGTGTGGCACTCCCTCTAGCGCTGATCTCCAAAATATTTGTTTCATCTTCTCTTACAGTCATTACCATTTAATTTTGAACTCAAACCTGACAATTCAAAAAGAAATGCGATTTTACAAGGTGTACAATACATACAAAATTTTCAAAACCTAACATACAATTACCATGCAAAGTTAAATCTAGTAAGAAATACAATCAACTATAAAATGTTTCATTTAAATATTACTAGCTGACCCGGCAAACGTTATTTTGCCTTCAAATTTTATTTGTATTGTAATGAGGTCTTAAATAGTAATATATGATATCACTTAATTTACTTAAATTCAACAGGATAATTTAGGCGTACTGGTGACAAAATCAAACAAATACAAAAAAAAGTAAACTTACCGGAGCTACATATCAAATGTGAAAACTAATTCACAATTGAAAAAGGTTATTTAAATTGGAGGGTGAAACGAACATATGGTGTTTATATGAGATAGATAGCTTAAGCTGTTCATAATTTATAAGTTCACCAACAAACACACTAAGAAGATAGCAAAAATACCCGGAATTGTAAGGGATCCCAAGGTACAAATTAAAAATTTATAAGCAACATGCAAAAGAGTGTTTAAAAGTTAATTATTTTTATTGAAAAATTATCGGCTGCTAATATTTGTAGTAAGAAATTTCAATATTTAAAAAAAAAAAAAACTTTAAAAAACGCCATTTACTCGCGTTTTATGAAAGAAAAGAGTAATAAACAAATTTTAACAGATTATTTTTTACAAAAAACTAATTTATTTAAAAAAAATTTAACTGATTTATTTTTAACAAAAGAGTATTACAAAAGATTACAAAAATTTTAACTGATTTATGTTTCACAAAAGATTATTACAAATTATATATATATGTAGATGAATTAGTATAATGGAATTTTACTTGATTGCAATATCTGCAGAATCAACGGTAGAATTTTCTTTATTTGATGAAACGATGTTTATTATAGCTTCAATGTCAATGCTATTTAAGACCGCAATTTCATCTTTTTCTTTTTTAGAACTTGAGAATTGTTGTTGTAGTGATGAATTGCCAGAATTAATTAGCGAAAATTTTCTTGGAACTCTTTTGATTTTTGATGAGTTCTCTCAATTCTTTGTTTGAGTTCCAAATAATGTTTCGTCTCTAGTCCACAAATTTCGCAGTGGTTGAATTTTGACGATACAATGATTATTGAATCACTTTCAATACACCGACTGTTAATGCTAAATGATGACAAAGATCTGACCATTATTTTATTGTCGCAGCTTTCACAGGACTCATTTTTTTCTCTTCAAGTATGACGAAATAATTTTGAAATTTCAATCCAAAAAAGTAAAGAAAAATGATTGAGAAAAATTAATTGTTCGAGTACATTTCGAGCAAAGTTCGAATACGTTTTAAGTAGATTCAAAGTATTTGAAAATTGTAGATTTTATCGTAGCTGCCACGCCCCTCGTCCTATTCTATAAAAATTTTACACAATAATTAAAGATGTCATAATAAAATGTGATGCAAAATTTTGTTCAAATACGTTCAACAGGAGGAAAGTTAAAAGATATTAAATTTTATTTTTTTTTTTTAATTTTAACCAATACTCAGGGGATGCCCCCTACTCTTGCAGTGCATTGTATTGATCAGGAAAATAGGGTATGGGAGGGAGGAAAGAGGGAGTAGTGTTTGTGAATATTTGATTTAAATTTTTCTAAATTGTAAGTAACAGTTTAAGAATTTAAAATTGTTGTGCTGTAAGGGAGATACCACGCCCCTTTTTCCTATCCAGCCCATATTTCACACATGGCTTAAGGATGGTGTTAGTGAAGCGAATATGGTGAACATTTTAAAATATTTGGTTGTACAGGAGGTACCACTCCCCCTTTTCTAATCCTGCCCATATTTTCCACATTACTTAAAAATGCTATAATAGAAGTTGGTGCTAAATCTTGTTACAATTATATCAACAGAAGCAGAGTTAAAGTATTTTAAAAAAAATTTAAAAATTTGCACCGTCTATCGGAGGAAGTCCAAACTACACAGAAACATTTTCCATTTTTCATATAATATGTATGTTAACTTTTGTCAAAATTGGAGCAGTAGTTCTTGAGACCATGTCTCTTTTATATATATAGACATTATAAATGCAGAATTCCCAATTCGTTCCCAGTAATGGTAACAGTACAAGTTGGACTGGCAACCCTGTCAAATAAAAAGTTTTGAGATTTAAATCTATAGGCTAAACTTGTAAGAAAAGACGAAAACAACTCATGTTGTTCGAGTAATAAATTAAGATCACCGATTTTCTGTGGTTGGTTGATAATATAGTTCCTCAAACCTTAAGTTGCGTGTGGGTGGTGGATTATATTGAGTCTGAAGATGACCTAGTCGCTTATGTCTAAAGTGCCACATTCCCTCTATCGCTGATCCCCATACGACTTTTTTCATATTATCTTACATTTTTTTTTGTAATAGTAACATGTAATTATGATCTTAACCCTGCAAACTCAAAATGAAATGCAATTTTAAGATCAACAATAATTTCAACAAATACTCGTACATACAACATTTTCATTTAAAGTAAATTTTACAATTTTTTTATATAATTAATAATTAATCAAAACCCATTCTTTCATATAAATAGCCACACCTATATGTTACTAGGCGTAAAAGTTGTTAGGGCCTGGCCGACCCCGGCCCCCAATTTTTTTTTCACGTGTGCCCGAAAAAGTAAACTTTTCCCACGCACATGTTTCTCAACATTTGTGACAGCCCAATTGTTTATCTGTCAGTGGTAGATCCAGTCAAAACTTTTGGGGGAGGCATAGTTTTTGAAAATGCTCTTTAAGTAGTGGTAGCGGAATCGAATAATAGATTTTGTATTACCGAAACACCAATATTATTGAGTAAATTTAAAAAAAAAAAAATTAAATCGATTTTAATCATAAACAATTCCAAACTTATTTATAAAAATCAGCATTTGCCAATCGTATTTCAGAAATTATTTAATGTATTTCAGAAACTACCAAATATATTTAGAATTTCTTATTATTCAATTTCAATATTAGTCAATTGTATTTCATAAATACAATTTCAAATATAATTGATAATTTCTATAAACAAATTGATGCAAATGCAATGCAAGTGTTATTTCCTCACTTACAATTGTTAAATTTGAAATACAGTTCATAGTTTCTGAAATTCAATTGATTTATTTGATATTCAATTGCTAATTACTGAAATACAATTGATAAATATGAATTGCAACTAATATTTTCGCAAATACAAATAATAAGTTCACAATACAATCAGAGTTCGAAAATTTATGTACCACTAACATAACGTTGCTATCAAAAAAAAAAAAAAAAACAATACAACGATCTCTATTATTTCGTTCGTATTTATAAACAGAACACAAAAGCTTAAATTGTTGTTTGTACTATCACAAACGAAAATGTTTCTTTCGTCAAACATTATTATTTCGTAGTGGTTATTTTTTTGTGTTTTTTCAACATAAACATTAAAACGCGTTTTTACGTTGTGGTTGGCAAAATAAAGAACTGATTTTTTTGCATGTTATCAATGTTTTTTTGCATTAGTTTTATGAAATTTTACTGGAACTCCTCCGTTGAAACTTTTTCTTAAACTAATGCAAATATTTACAAAATTCAATGAACATTTTTTTCACTTGTAATATGACATAAACACTAAGAACGGTTTACAAATAGTTTTGTTCCATTACATAAACACAACATAATCGAACTGTTTGAAATATGGGACAAACAGAACAAAATCGTTTAATACGGTCTCTCAACGAAAACTAGTTTGTGAGAGTGTTTGTGTTCTGTTTACAAATCAAAATGAAAAAAAAAAGAAATTTTGTGTTTGTGTTTATTGTACACATCAAAATGATTGTGTTGAGTTTTAGGAAAAAGCAAAACAGAACGATAGAAAACCGTTTGATTGTGTTTAAATTCGAACTCTCAATGCAATTGAAAATAGTGTAGGTTTTCTTAATTTTACTGTCTGTTTAACAATTACGAACAAAAAAAAAAAAATTTCGTAAAAATAACGAAACAGTGTTGTAGTACAGATTAAAGGTAACCCATAAACTACACTCAAAAAATAAGTTAGTAGAAAAGTTAGTAAAACGTCTTGTAAATCAGGTATACTATTTTTTAGCAAAATTTTTTGCTAACATCGTGTTTTCAGCTAAAATTTTTGTTATACTTATTCAGCACTTAACTGTTTTATACTAATGCTTTACTAATATACTAATGTTTTACTAATTAATTTTGCTAAAAAAAAATTGTGCTGATAAGCACATTAATAGTGTGGACGACAACGAGATTGAAAGATATACGCAGAATGAAGTAGATGTCACGGCATGTCAAGATGTAGTAGAGAAGAGGAAAACGATACTAAAAAGTACAACTCTAATAAACATATAAAAAAATCAACCATGGAAGTTTTTGTATCTCTTTTTCATACATAAAACAAAATTGAGGATTAAAATAACTTAAATTTTGCGTTGTCACCGGCTTGTGAAAATAATTGTCTATTAATTAAATAAAAGACAAAATAAAATATATATTTATTTAAACTAAATGTTTATATGTGTGCTCAAATTGCAAACAAACATATACAGAAATGTAAACAGAGTAAAGCGAAAGACAAAGACACACATCTGAGGTAGATTTTTATGGTTCCTTTTTCTTATTGCAAAAAGGGTTGTTTTTTTCGTTTCGTTTGTTTTTGTTTATTTTTTCGTTTCGTTTCTATAATTATCTTCGGCAGTTGCGATAGCATCATTTAAACGATAGCATGATTTAGACAACCATTGATGTAAGTAATTGAAAGACAATTTTTGTTATGTTATATATATATTAGAGTTCGTTTTCAAATTTTTTTTGATTTTGATTTCTGGATATCATCACTTTTTAGAAGGTTTTTGTATCAATAAAAATAATGGCGTATTTTTTTTTTTTTTAATTCCAACTCCTTCCCGTGCCTATAGGCGACTAAAATCGCGGATTTTGGGTCCCTCTTCCCATACAACAAAAACGGCTTAATATATGCAAAATCTGACTTCAGTATTCGACTCTACGGGAAAACTTAGGCCCATAAGCTTTTTTTTAGTTTTTGGAATGCACCAGAATGCATAATTAGAGTGGTCCAAAAAAATAATTTTTAAAAAAAATTAAAATATTTACTTTTGTTAGTATTAAATGAAAAAATACTTACATCTGACAAAAATGGTCCAAAAATTTTAATTTTGTAGTTACCCGTTCAAAAGTTATTAAAATTTAAAAATTTAATTTTTTAGTGAATACAAAATAATTTATTGGTTTTGTAATTTTTATTTAACAACAATTCTAATTAATTCTATTTCTTTCCACAGCAGATAAAGCAAAACAATTTAAATTATCTTTATTTTTAACTAAACACGAGTTGTTCAGGCGCGAAATTATACCAACAAGTTGTTCGGTGTAAATACTTGTTGATTGCATATTTTTAGCTTGTTCGATTGCATTACGAAAACCATTCTGGGCTGGCCACTCAACAGCGTTATAAAGCATAAAGGATATGTTAATTCCAAAATTAACCAGAGTTTTTAAACTTTGAAGAGTAATAAATTCAAACTGTGAGTTACTAAAAGCGGAATCAAAGTATGCCAACTTGTTAGCTGCATCAACAACATTATTAACCACTTCTTCTCCCTCTTCTACTTCTATAAAATCTTTTTTATATAGCATTTATTATATTTATAATTATATTTATTATATAACTTTTGAACGGGTTGCTATAAAATAAAAATGTTTGCACAATTTTTCTCAGCTTGGAGTACTTTTTCATTGTATATATAAAGAAAAATTAAATTTTTAAACTTTAATAACTTTTGAACGGGTAACTACAAAATTAAAATTTTTGGACCATTTTTGTCAGATGTAAGAGTTTTTTCATTGTATATTAACAAAAAAAATATTTTAATTTTTTATTTACAAAATTATTTGTTTGGACCACTCTAATTATGCATTCTGCTGCATTCCAAAAACTAAAAAAAAGATTATGATCCTAAGTTTTCCCGTAGAATCGAATACTGAAGTCAGATTTGACATATATTTAGCCGTTTTTGTTGTATGGGAAAAGGGACCCAAAATCCGCGATTTGAGTCGCCTATAGGCACGGGAAGGAGTTGAAATTAATAAAAAAAATAATACGCCATTATTTTTATTGATACAAAAACCTTCTAAAAAGTGATAATATCCAAAAATCTATTTTTCAAAACTAACTCTAATATATATATTTATATATATTTTCAGATATTAAATTAATTCATGTCGTCAATGTGGAAAAATGAAAATTTTTATATATCGTTATTATAGTAAATTATTTTTAAAAGAATCACAAAAATATGTTTTATGATTTTCAGCAAATAAATTAACTAAATTACAAATTTTCTACAAATTTTTTGCGTTTTTTTCAGTCTACTAAAATTCAGCAAAAAATTTATTAATTTCTAGCAAAGCTTTTGTATTTCTAATCTACTAAGTGTTAGCAAAACTTTTGCTGAATCAACAAATTTTGTTGCTAAAAATCAGCTCGCTGATTTTCAGCAAAAGATTTTGCTGACATTAGCAACTTTTTTGCAAGCATCCTCCTGACTAAAATTTTGCTGACTCAGCAAAATTTTTTGCTGACTTTACAAACTTTTTTTTTTTTGAGTGTACGCAATATTCTTGTGCAAAATATTACCAGTCTGTATGTTATATTGGAAGGTTGTACCATGATTTGGGTAAAATCAAAAAGTTTTTGATTCTTATTGCGCTACCAAGAAGTGAGAAAAATATTTTATAATGTGTTGGCCAAATTGTACAATTTTTATATCCCTCTAAAACAAAACAAACCCTTGTTGCCATATTTGTTACACTGTGTAGGGAAAAATGTAAATAATACTGGCAATATTATTTGCAATAGTATTGCAAAGAGGATAGGTACCTTAAGGAGTTAACAATATAACTATAGAAATGCTTGTGGATGCATTTATATTTTGACAAGAGAATATTGTTAGGTGTCCCTGAGTTGAAAAGAAAAAGGTTTACATGTGTGCCCCATCCCCCTCCCTCCAACACGAAGTGGGTTCAAAAATCGAATTTTTTAAATTTCTCCGCCAATTTGCACCGCTGAAACATTCGAATATCTAAAAATGACTAGTTTTATTTTGTTCTGGTGATAAGTTGATGCCACATGCCCATTTTCGTTATTCTAGTTTTCTTGGTTTAGGAGATATACCGAACGCCCCTTTTTCCGAGGTAAAGTTTCATTGAAAAATTCCGAATATTTAACAAAAATCGCGATTTTATTGCCCTGATGAACAGTTTACCCATAGCATGATTTTTTTTCAATGACTAATATTCTAATGAACATATGTTTGAACAAAAACAAACAACATCTTATATATAAAATTCTCGTGTCACAATGTTCGTTCCCGTACTCCTCCGAAACGGCTTGACCGATTCTCATGAAATTTTGTGAGCATATTGAGTAGGTCTAAGAATCGGCCAATATCTACAAATGGGCGTGATCGGACCAGTGGGCGTTTTAGCTGCCATACAAAGTAAATATTTAATATCATATATCTACAGTTCTATAAAAGCCAGAGTCTTAGAAATTTGTGCACGTTAATTATTTGTTAATGTGAATAGTCATGGGAAAAATGGGCGTGGTCGGACCAGTGGGCGTGTCAGCTCCCATACAAAGTAAATATTTAATATCATATATCTACAGTTCTATAATAGCCATAGTCTTAGAAATTTGTGCACGTTGATTATTTGTTAATGCGAATAGTCATGCGACAAATGGGCGTGATCGGACCAGTGGGCGTGTCAGCTCCCATACAAAGTAAATATTTAATATCATATATCTACAGTTCTATAATAGCCAGAGTCTTAGAAATTTGTGCACATTGATTATATTATGAATAGTCATGGGAAAATTGGGCGGGATAATACCAGTGGGCGTGGCAGCTCCCATACAAAGTGATTATTTAGCTCATATACAAAATTACTATTAATATTAAATATCTAGGGTTCTATATTAGCTATATAGCCTTCAAATTTTGTACGAGTCCATCAATTACAAATATAAGTAGTCGAACTGAAAATGGGCGGAATGGGATAAATGGGCGTGGTACCAAAAGCAAAAAACAAATAAGCATTAAATGAAATTATCACATTCAAGACTTTTTGCAAGGTTATTTAATAATGTTGTTCAAAAATTGTTTTAGCGTTCCTCATAGTCCTAGAATAAAGGCGATAGAAGGACAAAGAGGCGTTGGGCTTCCCATGAAATTACAAATTTTAAAATGATTTACTAATGTGAATTTATTTTTTAATTATATATTTGCGTAAAAAAATTTTCTTGATTTAAAGAATTAATTACAATTAAAATTTGAAGGCAAAGCATCGTTTGCCGGGTCAGCTAGTTTTTATATATATTTAAAAATGTGTGCACTGTAAAAAAATTAAATTTTAATTTCGGACTACCATGGCAACCCTGGTGTCTCATTATTTAAAAGTCAAAATCCAGATGCCGTGGTGCAGCACAGTGGCCCCCGATTTCCAATATGTTGTTTTGAGCAAAAGGCCTGATAAGGTTGCACAGTGGCACCCGATATGCAATATGTTGTTTTGAGTAATTGGTACACTCACATTATTTTTTCGTTACAAAGAAAGGTATATGTACTTGAAAACTACTAAACAGATAGTTAAAAACCGTTCTACTCACTTTTCTTTTAAATACATTTTTTTCGTTTATTTTTAACTATTAAAAAATTTCCTTCAAATCCAAAAAAATAAAAGATTTTATTTTAATTTTACTATCAAAAATAAAATAAAAAACTTTTAAAAACTTTCACATTCGCTTAAATACACGATTTTATTTAATTTTAATTATCAAAAATTAACTCTCAAATTAGGAAAAAACACAGCTTTTCATTAATTTGCACTATCAATAAATTTTTGGTTCAAAAAAGAATTTTTTGTAAAAAGAAAATTTTACATGAAAATAATAACTGCTACAGAAAAACAGAATTTATTAGTAGTTTGTATTTATTAGTAGTTTGTATTTTAATAAGTAAGTAAAATAAGTTAAAAAAAAAAAATAATCCTTAAAAACAAAATTTATTGATTACTTTTTAAATAAAGTACAATCAGTTACTATTAAAACATTGTGAGTGTAATTAAAGTAAAAATCTCGCAAATGATGTACAGGTACACATTTTTTTTTTATTTAATTTTTTAAAAAGCTACATACATTTATTTATTGGAGTCGCCTTCATTAAAAGATTGCCTATTTAAAAATTCAAATTAATTTGATAAAAATAGTGGCCTTGGCGAAAAACTACTCGAAAAAACTCGAGAAAACTCTACCACTTCCATTCAAATGTGTGAAAACATGCTTATTTTAATCATTTGATGTAATTTTATAGGAATTTTTTAAAAATATCTTGGAACAGACTTTTATTTTTTGGAGTCGCCTAATATTAACAGATTCTATATCCAAAAAATCAAAGGAAGGGAAATTGTGACCGTGGCGAATAACAAGTTTAAACATCTTGTGAAAACTCAAGCACTTTAAACAAGTGTGTGAAATTAGGCAAAATTTATCGAGTATTTGTTCGCCAAACCGCATAATTATTATCGAATTGCTCCGAGTTCTTGCATATCCATTACCTTCAAAAAGGAAAAACAATAAACGGCGAATATTATGCCAACTTATTGGACCGATTTAACGAGGATTTAAAAAAACGACCCCATATTGCAAAGAAATGGCTATTTTATGGACCTCGAAAAATCATATTTTTTGGAAAGGATACAAAAATAGGAGAAACGTAGGACTAAGTGTATTGAGCTAAAAGGAGATTATGTTGAAAAATAATTTTTTTTTTGCAAAAAAGACTGGGTTTCGTTCAAAAAGTCACGGACTTAGTGATCCGCCCTCGTAGCTTGGAAAATTTACTAGTAAAAATGTTTATTTACAATATTAGAAACCAACATATCAAATCGATACTTATCTAACTAGTTAACAGTAACTCATTCTTTTTCTAATTACATATAAGTACTTATATAACACATTATCAGTAAGTTTTTATTTTGTATTTTAAAGTAATGTAATAGGTAATGACCAGTCATTACTTAATAATCTATACGGTAAAGTCCTGCCATTACCATGTTTTTGCTGGGTTCTGAATCTGAGGTTCTGAATCGACTTAAAAAGTGTGTTGACATTTAAACCGAAGAACATATGCTGAGGTGTGTAACTTGTTTTTTAATTAAACTAAACAAACAAACCTAAATTACTTAAATTGTTATTTTAGTCAAATATGTTAAAAAATATCAAAAACATAATCTCTATGTTAAAGAAAAAAAAAAAATAAAAATTAATTAAAATGACGCTTTTAGCTATGCATACTTATTTTTTCATTACTGGATTTGAATTTTTTTTTTTTTGCTAAAGAAAAATATAAGAAATATATAAGAATATCTTAAGGCATAATATTTGTATAAATAAGCTGCACAACTACTACGAATGCTGATGTTATAAAATGGAAAAATAAGATTAAAAAGCACAAATAAATGTTTAATATATGGATAAAGGCCGTAAGCGAAATTATTTAAAGGAACAAAATTATATACTACATTAAGACAATAAATAGGAAATTTAGCAGAACTGTTTTTATAAAATGTTTATAATCAGTTTAGGATTTTTAACTAGAACTAGAGAAGCTTTGCATTATTGTTTTAAAAGTAAAGGGTATATATGATGATTTTCATATCAAAACCTATAGAAAAGGCACATTTTGAACCCGACCCTCTCAGATTTTGATGAAATTTTGCACACAGCTACATTTTATCTGTACATACACAACCTTATTTTTAAAAATTGCATTTTCGAAAAATTGTGGGCGTGGCAAGGTGTCGAAATATTTGAAAAATGTCCGCAATATGTACTTTTAAGCAGCGTTTACTACGGAATGGCTCAACTGATTTCAGAGATCTTGGTGCCACTAGAAAGGTATATAACTCAGCTTTCAAAAACATATACCGTAAAAATTTTATATTACACTGATTTTTTTTTTTTTTTGGTAAAAATAAAACTTTAAACTGCGAATACTCTGCAAAGGCCAAGTGTTTCTTTCCAAAAAAAATTTTTTTAGAAAGGTTTATTTAATTATATAACATATCTAAAAACTAAAATGTCGTTTTTTTTTCTTTTTTTTTAATTTTTTTCCGTAAATGCATCTTTTGTTAAATTCCTAATATTTTGTTATCATTGTGTGACAAAAAAAAATAAAGTAGATATACTTTGGAAGTTATACAGATTTTTTTTTAATTCTAATAGATTATAACAAGAATCGTATTATCAAATCAGACACCCCCAAAATAGGCTCTATGCAATAAGTCCAAGGTGCAAAAAATCCCAGTGAAAAAGCTCCCAATGAAATAAGTTCTTAAAAAATGAAATAAGTCCCGTCTCGGAAAAGTGAAATAAATTCAAAAATAATGAAATAATTTACAAAAAAAAAATTTAACAAATCCTGTGTTTTGGTGGTTATTTCATCATGAAATAATTTACAAAGAATAAAAATGAAATAACTCCCAAAAATAGTCCATGCAACACAAATGAAATAAGGCCTAAATAAATGTATGAAGTGTAAAAAAAATTATAATCACGCAGAAAAAACTTTATTTCGCGAAGCCGCCTGCCGCGTTCTAAGGAGGAAAAAAACCCCTAAGAGCGGCCGAACGCCGCCACCCAAACCCACTTGTTTTCAAATCAGATGTCGAGTCCGTTATAATCTTATATTTTTAAGACATCAAGTAATATTTATTTAACCTGTCATAGCTTTTTATGTCCCAAAATACCAACCCACACCAAGATTTACTGTTTGTTAATAATTATTTTTTTTTTTTTAAGTCTATTTTATTAAAAATTTTACGTATATATTAGTGTAGAAACGTTAAATAAGCAGAAGGCCACTGCTCTACTCTTTTATTTAAGATAAAAAATTAGCTGTTTAAATGACAAAGCTATGACTGGTCAAATTATATTACTTATTGTCTTAAAAATAAGATTTCAACGGATTCGACATTGGATTTGTAAAAACAAGTTTTTCTGTGTGGCGGCCTTCGGCCGCTCTTAGGGTTTTTTTCCTCCGTAGAACGCGGCAGGCGGCTACGCTAAATAAAGTTTTTTGTCAGTGCGACACAAAGAAATGAAATTGAAAGTATTTTTTTTTAAATTCCTTAAAACTCTTCTGTTTGATTTCATGAATCAGCCTTCACATTTAAGGACTTATAACATTAAAAAAAAAAAAAAATTATGATTTTGTTCAATAATAATAATATTTTGGCCAAACAAAAAACCGTCATAGCGCCCAACAAAAAATATTAATAATGTTAAAAAAAATAATGAATTTTTGAAATGAAAATGAAATAACTCCCACAGCAAATGCAATAACACCGAACAAGAAAATAAAATGAAATATGTCCTACGCTAAGTTCTGTTGGGACTTATTTCATTTCGAAATTATTGCATTATGAAATAACACCTAATAACGAAAATGAAATAACTTCTAAAAAAAATTAAATAACTGCAAAAGAAGTGGGTATTATTTCATTTGAAATTGCTCCCAAATTTGTATGAAAAATTTTTGGGACGTATTTAATTTTTTTTTTGGGACTTTTTGTACCTGGGACTTATTGCATAGAGCCCCAAAATATGGACTTACCCTTGGTAAATTTTTTTATTTTTATGTTTAAAGCAAATAAGACATACACTTGTGCTCATATAATTAAGTCACTGTAATACTAAATATGAAACAGCAAAATTTAATTATCTGTTTTACTTTAACTTGGTTCTTTTCATGAAAAAGTTGTCCCGTTATATTATAAAAATATTCAGTGTAAAGCATATAATTAAATGTTGCTATTTCATATTGAATGTAAAAGAGATCTAATTGTATGAGCACAAGTGCTTTTTTTTCCAAGCAAATTGAACAAGCATAAAAATAAATATGTAATCTGCTCATATGTAC
This sequence comes from Delia radicum, assembly GCA_021234595.1. Taxonomy (NCBI): domain Eukaryota; kingdom Metazoa; phylum Arthropoda; class Insecta; order Diptera; family Anthomyiidae; genus Delia; species Delia radicum. Next base: position 85,354,748 of record CM037851.1, on the reverse strand, counting down.
AGATGTGTTCATCTATCAAAAAAATGATATCTGAAAATTTTCTAGCAGTCTACAACATTGATCGTTGCCGTATGTGCGTAAGTTGTCGGTTAAAACTGGAGAAGGATGTCAACATTAATGATGATCAGCGTTCTTCTAAAACGGAAAGTGAAGAAGCACACGAAAGATTTTTCACAGAAGCTCCTAAATTTTCCGGCTAATTTTATTTTTTTTGCTTTAAGAATCAGCAATAAAAAAATGGGCCCGACTCCTTGTTTGGACAGGAGAAGAGCATTTAAGAGACCACCTTGTTCTCATTGTTTTTATATTTTTTATAATTGAATTATTTTTAATTATTTAACAAGAAAAATTAGGAAAATGTTATTTTTCAATTAAAGCCTGATTCAATACCTTTCCAAAGAGCTATCACTCGTTGCGATCGCTTTAGTAGTTTTTTTTTAAAACAACTTTCAATGAGGTCCCTTATGAAGAATTCTTCAATTTTGTCACATGACAGTGGTGCACACCACCACTAAACCAGTCACTATAGAGCAATTCCATATGACATGTGACAAAATTGAAGAATTCTTCATAAGGACCTCATTGAAAGTTGTTTTAAAAAAGAACTGCGATCGCAACGAGTGATAGCTCGTTGGAAAGGTATTGAATCAGGCTTTAATTGAAAATGAGGTCCCTTATGAAGAATTCTTCAATTTTGTCACATGACAGTGGTGCACACCACCACTAAACCAGTCACTATAAAAAAAATATGTAGGTACATTATTTTTTGCTGGGCAATCGATTGAGACTATTTATTTTAAAATCGGAGAGGGGTCGTCCAAAAATTTGCCAATTTTGATCGTTTTCATATGGAATTGCTCATATATAAATTTATGTTATAAGCTAGTTAGGGCTTTTAGTTTTTAGTATTTAAGGTAATTATATAACTTCTTAGTTTTAAGAAATTGTTTTTCATAAAAATACTTTTTTTTTCTTCTTGTTTTGTAATTTCTGATAATGGAGTAGCATTTGAACCCTATTTGGCCTTTAAGGCTTGGTTCTTAAATTTGAAATAAAAAAAAAAATAAAATGCGCAATGAAATCCTAAGTTATGATTTACATGCAGCAACATGCATCAGCCATACTAAATCACTTGAACGCATCGAACTCGTTGACAATATCAATGAGCATGTTATTCCTCATCTTCGAAGCCATCCATCACCAATGAAGTGAAAATGTTTAGAAAGGGATAAATACTGCAAAAAAAAAAACGCTGCAGATTGTTCTCCGAGAGTCAACAGTATCAGCTGCTCAAAATTATATATTAAATCTAAAAAAATAAAAATACAAAAAAAATTACCAAGGGTAAGTCCATATTTTGGGGGTGTCTGAAAAATTTGATACTACGATTCTTGTTCTAATCTATTAGAATTACAAAAAAACTGTAAAACTTTCAAAGTATAGCTACTTTTTTTTTTTGTCACACAATGATATCAAAATATAAGGAAGTAAACAAGAGATGCATTTACTTTAAAAAATGTAAAAAAAAGAAAAAAAAAACGCCATTTTAGTTGTTAAATGTTACATGCAAAAAAAAATTTTTGGAAAAAAAAAACTTGGCCTTTGAAGTATTTTCCCAGTTTAAAGTTTTATTTTTGGCAAAAAATCAGTGTATGTTCTCGAAAGCTGACTTATATACCTTTATAATGGCACCAATATATTTGAATTCGGTTGAGCCATTCCGTAGTAATCACAGCTTGAAAGTACATATTATCATCATTTTTCAAAAACTTCGATACCTTGCCACGCTCACATATTTTCAGAAATGCAATTTCTAAAAAAGAGGTTGTGTTTGTATAGTTAAAATATAGCAGTATGAAAAATTTCATCAAAATCTGAGAGGTTCGGGTTCAATACATATCAGATTTGCTATGAAAAAAATCATATGTACAATTTTCTTCACATAATTTTCTTTAGAAAATTCTAAAAAAATTGTATTTTTCACTGCTTTAACACATTTTCAAGAAGATCTTTATTTAGTCAATTTGAAATAATTAATTAAAATCCTGCTACATAAATATATTAAAACATTGAACAAGGCATCGATAACTTTATGTGTATACCCGAGCAAAGTATATCCATTTATGTTTTTTAATTTTGTTCATGAAATTTTTTGTAACCTAATAACAAACTTATTTGAAAGCATAGAACTATTTATTTCTCAACTTGAAAATTTACAAATTTTAATCAACCTTTATTCGTTAGAGATTTTTTAGCTTTTTCTGGATTTTTAATTAAAAAATCTTATTTTAGCTTTTTTCTTGCAATATAGACTGCAAGAAATAATAATGTTTTTTTTTTCACAAATCGGTAATTTTTTTTTTAATAAAAGGTAAAAATTAAATAACAGAAGTTAAATTCATATAACCCAATGTTAACTTAAAAAACTTAAGTAAAACAATTTCCTGCTATACCGTTCTTTGACTGTCGAAGTTTCAAGAAACATATAGGGTCCGCCATCTAAAGTTTTTTTTTCCGATGCCGATTTTGCCAAAAAAATTATCTTTTCAGATGAAGCTCATACTGCATGGCCAGCCGAGGCAGCCATTTGAATGAAATTATTTTCCATTATTAACCGAAAGGATTGTACTTTCAAATAAAAAAGAAATTTGAGAAAATATACAGTAGTTTTTTTTATAGCATTTTCAAAAAAAAAAAAGTTATTTGGCGGACCCTTTAGAAACAAACTATCAACGATTGAAAATAATGAATCCTCAAATTAACTTTTATTACTGAAGTAGATTTAACATGGAAATTTTAAATCTTTATTATTGCGAAGCTAATAAAGCTAAAAGGCTGAAGCTATTGCGAAGCTAATAAAGCTAAAAGGCTGAAACGTGAGTATGAGTTTACAGTACGTTTAAATCTTGCACAGGCATTTTTTCTTTTGACGAACTTAATCAAACTTCTAGGAATAAATACAATAAACGATCAACGGGTCTTATTCTGCTAGATATCGAACTGACACTGTATGGCATAATGGCCTTTTGTACAAGCTTTTATTTGCAAATACTCCAAAATACATTTGCAAAATTATTGCAGATTTCATTGAATACAGAACCATTAAGGTTGTTATTAATAATAAAACATCATCTTAAAAAACTATTTCAACAGGGTTACCACAAGTTTTATCACCATTGCTCTACTCGATATATACGTCAGATTTTAAAGTCCCCAAATATATGAAAATTGCTTATTGTGGCACGGGGCACTCGCTGCTTTTGGTGTCGGAAATGTCTTCTCTCGATTTATAACGAGTTTTCTCAGAGACCGCACTATACGTGTTGTTTTAGATGGGGTCTCATCAAAGGAGTTACAGCTAAATTCAAGGGTACCGCAAGGTTCTGTTCTTTCTCCTACCCTTTTTCGTATTTTTATTAATGACCTTCTTGGTCAGACCTTCAATCCTATCTACTCTTTTGCAGATGACAGCAACATTTATCATTCATTTTCATTAGATCACAGGCAAAGCTCTTTGGATATAGAGGGCATGCGGCAGAACATGAATGACATACTCAAGCAAGACCTTTCTACAATCTCCGAGTGGGGTAGCGCGAATAATGCTATAAACACATAGACGACTGCAGCTACACGACCACAGCCTGTCAAAAATAAAACACACACGTTTATATGAAAACGATTATTTTGGCACCAACACAGCTACACGGCTACCCGACTACTTTTGCCGCTGTAGTCAACTTAGGATAATTTCTATTTTTGTTGGCTACAAAACAAAAATAGTGCTGACAATAAAACAAACTATGTAGCAAATTAGTGCTTAAAATATTTTATATTGTTAAACACAACAAACGTTGCAACATTAAATGCTATAATTGCATTTGTAGTGTGATTAATAAGTCAACATTGTCGTGCAATAGCAATCACTGTCATAAACTTGACACTTAATTTTGATTGGCTAAAAGCCGTACTTTTTTGGTTGATTAATCTGACACCTTCATAATATGAACCGTGGGAACCACTCATTTGATGGTTACCCACGAAATATAATTAAGGTAAATTTTAAGTATAATAAATAATAATAAATGAGTTGCTCATGAGAGCCAAACGAAAAACGTTCTTTCATTCATTTAAAAAATACCACATGGCGATCCTGCCAGGAGGCAGACGTGAAAACACTTATCTAAATATATCAATAAAATCCAAAAAAAAAAATATATATAAAATTGAAAAAAAAAAATTTTTTTTTAATTAAAAAGTTGCAGTATAAACTACCCGTTTAAATGAAGTTATTTGTGAAACAAAAAAAAAAATTAAATTATTTGTGAAACTAAAAAAAAAAAAAAAAGTTTTGAGATACTTAAACTTATAAAAAAAAACAATTTTTTTTGATATATAAAATCAAAACATTCAAAATAAAACAATTTAAAAAAAAAAACAATTGAATACAAAAAAAAATAGAAACTTAAAGAATAATTATATTAAAATATGTGCCTAAACTAATATATACAACTTTAATATAAAAAAAAAATTTTAAAAACTAAAATAAAAAATAAAAAAAAAGTTGGAACTGATGTCGTTAGCAAAAATTTTAAAAATGTGTAGTAACATACACCAACTACTCTAAAAACACACAAAAATTGCTTTCAACCCTACAAATAATTAAGAATACAAGAAGAAGCAATGTGGCCAAAACATTGCGGGGAAACATGCCGGGTTGCTCCAAGGATGGTGTGTCCGATACACCATCGGACCTAGACAACAATAACGGCAGCTAGTTTAAATTTAATAGCCCAACAGCCGCATCAATTGATATTAACAACAGCAAAAACCATTGGAACATAGGCAGCAAAGTTAAAACATCATCAACAACAACTTAAAACTACAGCAATACAACAACAGTAAGATGAAAATTCAACAACAGTAAGATGAAAATTCAACGAGATAATAACAGATTTAAACAAGGTAAACATATTTTAAGATATAGCGTCGTCTATTCCGTACAGTACAGTACAGATGTCAAATATTAAATTTGTTTTTTTTTCCAACTACATTTTTTTTGTTTTAAATTAACAATTCATATTGCACAATAAAAAAAAATAATTTAAATATTTCAATTATAAAGTTTTTTAAAAAAAAAAAAAAATCAGTCAAAAAAAAAATATATATATAAGAATTAAAATAAATTTAAAATAACTAAAACAGAATTAATAATGTTTTTTTAATAGTCCATTATTGTGAATAATTTTTTTTTAAAAATTAATATACAAATTAATTATAATTAATTTTCTTTTTAACTACTAACCAATTTTTTTTTAATTTCCGTCGGCTGGGATGATTCTCAAGGGACACTCTCACAGCGCGACAGAAATCATACAGTCACCAAATAATGAGTGACTGATTTATGCCACATCCACCTCAATCTGTTGTCCTGAAGGAAACGGATAGGGGATGATGTGACATAACTGAATTTTTGTTTTGGATTCATACTAACAAAATTTTTTTATGAATTGTATTTTTTAACGAGAATTGAAGATGGGGAATCACGATTCGAAAATCGAGAACCCCAACGCTAATGTTATAAATGAAATCACCTTCCAGTGATATACCTAATAATAATAATATCTATACTGGCATTGCAATTACTCACGACCATGTATCAACTACATAAGAGGTCGTTGAGAAAAAACTATATCAGAACCGCGTCCTTAGGAAACGGTCTTGATAAAGTCTAATTTTTTTATTAACACTTCATTTTTGTTCTAATTTTTTTTTATAAATAATTCAACTTAAATTAATCATGCCATTCTATGGATTGGATAGACATAGTTGCCAAAGCAAGACTTCTGAGAGAGGATTTCGACAAATCCTTTAAGTGTTTAAATACCTACAAAGGACCTTCAAGGAACGAAACGGTAGAAAAACACATTAAGAATTTGTTCAACAGTCTTGAAGAAGTTAGGGCGTTATTTGACGAACATTATTCTCGTCTCACCAATAATCATCAGTTGGCAGCGAATGCATTCTTCGATGACATTCGTAATAAACTTTCAAACCTCTTAACAAAAAGGAATTTGAAAGCGGAATTACCAAAAACTATCCATGAGAGAGTGGTCTACGACCCTGCTCTTGTTAATGCTTGGACTAGCCAAGATTTAAATGTAGAATCCGAAAAACCAGTTATTCAAACCGCGAAAACCATATCTAACATGAATAGTGGTGGCATAGTGTCCAATATAGAAAACACAATGCCTCAATCAATAACTGAATTTCTCGGTTTGGCATCGAAACTTTTACCAGATTTCGATGGTAAACCGGAAAACTTACAGAGTTTCCTCGACGCACTGACACTCTTGGATTCCGTAAAGGATACCCATGAGGTCGTGGCGGTAAATTTAATTAAAACAAAACTAAAGGGCTCAGCCAGAAATTTGATTTCGAATGAAACCACAATTAATGCGGTTATAACTACATTAAAAGGAACTGTCAAAGGTGAGTCGGTCGAAGTCATATCGGCCAAATTGATGAATGTCCGTCAAGGTGGCAAAAACGCCAATACCTACGTGGCAGAAATAGACTCCCTAACCAAATCATTGGAGAGTGCCTATATTACAGACGGCCTCCCACAACAACTAGCCCAGAGGTACTCGACCCAAGCGGCAGTTAAAGCAATTACAAAGAATGCGACAAACGAAAGGGTTAAACTGGTCATGGAATCAGGAACCTTTTCAAATATGAACGAAGTGACGGCTAAATTCGTCAATAGCTGAACGGAAGCTTACGGGCAGCAAAACTCCGTTCTATTTATGAAAAATAAATCTCAAATCCGTAATGGCAATAATCGCCAAAATCAGCCAAATAGCAATAGATCCGGCTATAGAAATGGCAATAATCGCGGAAATGGCCGTAATAATAATTACAATGGCAATAATAATAATAACAATAATAATAATTATAATAACAACCGTGGACGGAACCGTTCAAATAATAACGGAAATCGCCACAATATACGACACGTTACCGAAAATGTTTCGGGAAACGAGTTAGTTCCCCTGAATATAAGCGAATATACAACATAAATTTAAGTCTCTATAGCTATCTTCCCTGTAGAACATCTTTGAATAATGGAAAGTCAACATTTTTAGTTGACACGGGTGCAGACATTTCTATATTAAAAATTGGACAAATCCTTAACGGATACATAGACGAGACTATAACTACCCAATTAAGTGGAGTCGGCCAAGGATTGACGACTACCCTTGGTGAAATTCATACTGATTTAAAATTTGAAGAACTCCTTATACCACATACATTTCATGTGGTCGAGAATGATTTTCAGATTCCCTCAGACGGAATCATTGGTATGGATTTTTTGCGTAAATATAAGTGCCTTCTGGATTACCAGGATGACCAAGATTGGTTAGTCCTGAGATCTGGTAATTTTCCACAACACATTGCAATAGCAATGCGCTGTGCGCCACAAGTTAACTCGATCTTATTGCCTGCAAGATCAGAGGTAATCCGTCACGTTAACATTCAAACTGACGAGGAAAATGCGTTAATTCCAAATCAGATACTTCAAAATGGTATATTCATTGCAAGCACTATTGTCTCAAAATCAAGACCACTGGTCAAGATAGTCAACACAACAAATAAAAATGTTGTTATTTCAAATTTTAAAATTCAAACAGAAAGTCTTAACGACTATAAAATTGTCCATCCAACTAGAGACCCTCGCAAAGATCAGGAAAAATTAAATAGATTATCGAAAAATTTTCCAGAATTTGCAAAGGCCAATCTGAGGAACTTATGTTCTGAATATGTTGACATTTTTGGATTAGAATCTGAAAAAATGACAACCAATAACTTCTACAAACAGAAGCTCAGATTAAAAGATAATGAACCTGTTTACATGAAATCATACAGAATACCACACTCTCACAAAGCAGAGGTGCGTACACAAGTTGATAAGCTTATAGAAGATGACATTGTAGAACCCTCCATATCAGAATACAACAGCCCAATTTTATTAGTACCGAAAAAATCTTTACCTGGTACAGATCAAAAGAGGTGGAGATTGGTCGTTGACTACAGAGGAATTAATAAGAAACTCGTAGCAGACAAATTTCCACTCCCTAGAATAGACGATATTCTAGATCAATTGGGCAGAGCCAAATTCTTTTCTTGCCTTGACTTAATGTCAGGTTTCCATCAAATTGAATTAGAAGAAGGCTCTAGGGACGTAACATCTTTCTCAACGGATAAGGGTTCGTTTCGTTTCAAACGATTACCCTACGGTATAAAAATTGCTCCAAACTCATTTCAGCGAATGATGTTGCTAGCTTTTTCAGGATTATCATCCGAACAAGCATTTCTTTATATGGATGATTTAGTAGTAATTGGTTGCTCTGAACAACACATGTTGCAAAATTTAAGAGATGTTTTCGAAACTTGTCGAAAATATAACCTGAAATTACATCCAGACAAATGTACCTTTTTCTGTAACGAGGTCACATTTTTGGGACATAAGTGTACGGATAAGGGCATATTGCCTGATGATGGTAAATTTTCAGTAATTTTAAATTACCCTACACCAAGGAACGGCGATGAAGCTAAACGCTTCGTAGCTTTCTGCAACTATTATCGAAGATTTATTCCTAATTTTGCCGAACATTCAAGGCACATAACAAGGTTATGTAGGAAAAATATACCATTCGATTGGAGTACTGAATGTGAAAAAGCATTCAACTACCTTAAAAACCAATTATTAAACCCAACAATTTTGCAGTATCCTGACTTTGAAAAAGAATTCTGCATAACAACAGATGCAAGCAAATTTGCTTGCGGTGCAGTTTTAAGTCAGCAATACTTTGATAAACAGCTACCTGTGGCTTATGCTTCACTGTCCTTCACAAAGGGCGAAAGTAATAAGTCTACAATTGAACAGGAATTAGCAGCTATACATTGGGCAATTAAATACTTCAGACCATATATTTATGGTCGTAAATTTTTGATCCGAAGTGATCACCGTCCCTTAACGTATCTATTTTCCATGAAAAATACATCGTCGAAACTTACGAGGATGAGATTAGATCTGGAGGAGTATGATTTTACGGTAGAGTATATCAGGGGAAAGGAAAACCATGCTGCAGATGCTTTGTCTCGATTAGAATTCGAAGACATTAGAAATGCAGACAATAATAAAATGCTGAAGGTAACTACAAGACTTCAGTCTTCCAAAAATTTGGAAAAAGTGACCAGTACAAACCCAAACACAGAATCGGTGGATATCCGGATATATGAGGCAATAAACGCCCATGAGTACAATAAAAATGCAAGATTGCATTTTACTAAAGATAGGCTGGTTATCCAAAAAGGGAAAACCAAGCTTTTCCAATTTGAGTCACGAGATTTTATTACTAATGGAAAGGTAGATTTAGGTCACCTTTTTCCAAGGCTTGAAAAAGTAGCCAGTAATTTGAAAATCACGACTCTTCGCATGTCTTTGGACAGTGTGTTGTTGGCCAACGTAAAACTAGACCACTTCAAGAAAGTAGGAAATGAAAAGCTTCGAAGATTAAAAATCGTACTCACACCACCAATTACAAAAATCGTAACGAATTCTGAGAAACTAAGAATTATGGAGCTGTACCATAACAACCCATTGTTTGGAGGTCACCCTGGCATTACAAGAATGCTCAGGAAGATAAGATTGCAATACCACTGGAAGAACATGACGAGGGACATTACCCGTTATGTGAAATCTTGTGTAGAGTGCCAAAAGAACAAGTCATTACCGAAAACAAGAGAACCGATGATCGAAACGCAAACGCCAACGCGTGCATTTGATACCATCATTATCGATACAATTGGTCCTTTTATGAGATCGACCAAAGGTAATGAATACGCTATAACAATAATATGTGACTTGACCAAATACTTAGTCACAGTACCAATTCCTGACAAATCGGCTCGAACAGTCGCCAAAGCGATTTTTGAGGGTTTTGTTTTGATTTATGGACCCATGCGGAAAATGATTTCTGATATGGGAACAGAATATAAAAATCAGACCATAATGGAATTATGTCAATTGTTGAATATCGACTTCGTCACTTCAACAGCCTATCATCATCAAACACTGGGTACCATAGAACGATCCCATAGAACATTCAATGAGGACGTACGTTCGTACATATCCTCAGATAGAACTCATTGGGATGAATGGTTAGCTTACTTCACGTATTGCTTTAATACAACACCTTCAACAGTACATAATTACTGTCCATATGAACTAGTCTTTGGTAAAATACCACCATCCATAGACGCTTTAAAGTCGGATAAAATTAGTCCACTTTATAACATAGATTCATATGAGAAAGAAGTGAAGTATAGACTCCAGACAGCACAGAAGAGGGCTGCATTGATGCTCGAAAAGGCAAAATTGACCAACAAAGGCCTATATGATGGGACAACAAGGCCGATAAGCGTAAATATTGGAGATCTAGTTCTTTTGGAGGACAATGCCGGTCATAAATTAGAACCACTCTTTAAGGGTCCCTTTGAGATCAAAGAAGTGGATGACCATGGCAATTGTTTATTAGCAATCGACGATACCAGGATTATGAAAGTCCATAAAAATCGTCTTAGAAAATTCCAACTGTAAATATTGTAAATTATTTAATTAAATTCTAATATATTTTTATACATTATAAAAAAAAAAAATTTCTAGAATAAAATTTTTTTAATAAAATTACAACTTAAATTATAAATTTTAAACTTTTTAAAAAATTAAAAATAATAATTAAATTATAATTTTTACATTAAAAAAAAAAAAAAAAAAAAAAAAAAAAAATTTTTTTTAAATAACAAATAATTAACAAATAAATAAAATAAAAGAAAAATATTTAATTTTTTAAAAAAAAAAAAAAATGTTAAAATAATTATTAAATAAAATAGAAATATAATATATAAATTAATTTTTAAACTAAAATTAATTTTTATTTAACTAAGTTATATAAAAAGATTGATCAATTAGCTACTGATCAATCTTTTTCCCAAAAAAAGGAGGTGTAGTGTGATTAATAAGTCAACATTGTCGTGCAATAGCAATCACTGTCATAAACTTGACACTTAATTGTGATTGGCTAAAAGCCGTACTTTTTTGGTTGATTAATCTGACACCTTCATAATATGAACCGTGGGAACCACTCATTTGATGGTTACCCACGAAATATAATTAAGGTAAATTTTAAGTATAATAAATAATAATAAATGAGTTGCTCATGAGAGCCAAACGAAAAACGTTCTTTCATTCATTTAAAAATACCACACATTAATATTCAAGAGGGGCTAGATAAATTTATTTTTACGTTATAGTAATGTATTATAAATAAGTAATTGTATTTTTAAGGCAACTCTAATACGTGTCTACAACCATGCATGTTGTTCTATTTTAATAAAGCAAAAAAAAGATGTAATTGGAACTACTGAAATAAAAATTCATTTGTATAAAAAACAGCTGTTCACAATGTTGCTGTCGTTTCCAAAATAATAAGTAGCTGACCACACGGCGACGATTGCAGTGAACGGCATTTGTAGTCGAGTAGCTCTGAAGCCTGCTGTGGTATATGTGTTTATAGCATAAGTTCGATTTTAGTGCATGCAAGACCCAATGTTGTATGTTGACCTACAGAAGGGCTGTGGAAGAAACATTGTCATCTGTAGCTATGGGTGGTATAGTTATTGAAGAATCGGATACTCTTGATCTTCTGGGCATGAGAATACGGTATGATGTCCGTTGGAATAAGCACGTATTTCAAGTGTCGAAAGAGGCATTCAAGTGTCTTGGTTTTCTGAAACGGTGCAAGACTTACTTCACTCCATCCGATCTCCTTAATATATTTACGAGCTATATCCGGCCGAAAATGGCATACAACTCTCATATATGGGCAGGGGCTCCACTGTCTATTCTGAAGCTTCTGGAGCGTGTTCAGGGGATTGCGGTGAAGCTTATCAATGACAGTAGTGTATCCAACTCTATTGATACATTGGAGCATCGTCGGAATGTGGGTTCTGTGACACTTTTCTATCGATAATACCATGGGAGATGCTCATCTGAGATAAATAAACTTATTCCACGAGCCCGAGTTTTTATTCGTAATTCTTGCTTATATAGTAGAGCACAGCCGTTTGTAATTGATTGTCCTGTGTTTCGCACAACGCATTACGGAGAAATTCGTTTTTTAGTCGAACGATTCGTATGTGGAACAAACTGCCCGCAGAAGTCTTCCCTGTGACTTACAATTTAGAAAAAATTAAATCAAATATCCACAAACACTACTCCCTCTTTCCTCCCTCCCATACCCTATTTTCTTGATCAATACAATGCACTGCATGAGTAGGGGGCATCCCCTGAGTATTGGTTAAATTAAAAAAAATATATATTAGCTAAGTGTGGCAAAAAGCAATAAAATCTGTTAGAGCTCTATTGACATTACTAAACAGACGTTCATATCTGAACGCAAAAAAAAGAAATCTACTTTTCAAAAGTGTCATAAGACCAATATTAACGTACGCGTGTCCCATTTGGAGTACTGCTGCTACCTGTCACCTTAAACGTTTGCAAGTTATTCAATATAAATTTACGAAAATGATAAATAATAAACACTGGAGATACCCAACACACCTCATTCATGAAGAAACTGGCTACGAAAAAATTATTGATTTCATAACAAACATTAATAATAAGTATTTTGACAAAATTGAAAGTTCTTCTTATCCACTGATAAGAGAATGTAGAGAAGTAATAAATTAAATGTAAATTATCAAATTAAAAATGATATGTTTATGAAGGACTATTATTACTAATAGTACTACTGTAAATATATACATTTCCTAATAATATTTTAAATAATTTTTTAAAACCATATAAAGGTATTTTTCCCATTTTGCCTTTAACAACCTAAAATTAAATAAAATAATGTTAATATCTTTTGATACATTGTATTATTTGTTGTAATATCTATTTGTAAAGATAAGATCTCATTTGTAAATATTTAGTAAGTAAAGTAAGAAAGAACATAAAATTTAAAAAAAATTAATAAAAAAAAATGTTGACGAAATTATCTAAAACAATCAGAACTATTGAGGGATCAAATTGTTAAAGGACATTTTCAAAATTTTTGTTCCTGAAATATTACGACTTAGAATTTTGTGGAGTTGCACAATTGGCATCATTTAATTGGTACAAATATTTAAATAATTTTCTTAAAAATTTAACTTTAAATGTCCTTTTTAAAGGACATGTGATGTGATAACGAAAATCTGAGTACGCAATTTATCCTGTTTAACATGCATATCGATTTTTGCATGCGTGGCAAGAAATATTTAAATTTGTCGTAGTGTAATTTGTCAATATATTATATTTATTTAAAATTTAGTTTATTTTTGAATCCTTCTGATGCCCAACTTTAAATTTTTATATGTAGTAAGTGATACGTTGGGTTAATTGCAAATTAAAATTTCAGAAAAATTATTTATTCTTTATTTTGAAATATTCGCGAATTAAGAAAATTTTTTTTTAATTTCATTATCCTTTTCGCAAAAAAAAAAATATTTTTGTGCAACACTGTTTAAAGAATTTTTATTTTCTGTGAACTTGTTTAAAAGTTTATTTAAAAGCCCCAACTTTGAGTAGCGATTTAACGTGATCTGTAATAAATTTAGCAAAAGGAAACATACGTAAACTCCATATTTGCTAGAATAATATAAAAAGCAAGTTCAATGAAATTTGGGAAACCATTATCCGAAAGGTCTGCCGAACGTTCTTAAAAGCTCCTAAATAGAAAGTTTTTGGTCTTCAAAGATTAGTAACGTCATGCTGCTTGTTTGGAAACGACCCTATCCACGCGTTTGATTGCTAAAGCTCTGCCTATTCTGCAGGCTCTAGCTTTTCTAAAACTAGTAAAGTATCTTTTGTAGTCTAGCTTATTTAAAACTAGTGAAAGTATCTAATAGTTTAATTCGCATTTTCAGTATATAATTTCCTAAAGTCTAATTAATATATAAACTGAAATAGAAATAATTTGGGATAATAATTATTTGCATCCAAATATAATTTAGTCAACAATATCTGATTGTATATGGCACAAAAAGTAATATAAAAGAAGACGTATTTTTGGATATGATAATATATGCCACCGGATATTAAAAAGAATTAAATCAGAATTCCACATATAATTGCATCTTATCTTGTACGATACGAGTAAAGGGTCCGCCAAATAACTGTTTTTTTTTTTTAAATGCCAAAAAAAAAATTACTGAATATTTTCTCAAATTCCTTCCGCTTAATAATGGAAAATAATTTCATTCAAATGGCAGCCTCGGCTGGCCAAGCAGTAGCCTACACGATCGGTCCAATTTTTAAGCACATTATCGATTGTGTGCAGCTGTAGTTCACCAAAGGCTTCCTGTTCCGTCCTGTTGAAATCAAATGTTGCCAATATCCTCCTCTTCAATTTTTGTGAACAAAAATTCGTTCAACATGGCCCGATAACGATCGCCATAGACTGTAACGGTCACTCCTTGCTTATTTTCGAAGAAAAATGGCAATTTTCGCATACATTCTGCAACATTACCATGACTTTCAAAGTAATGTCGCAATATTTCCCAGCGTTGTTCAAGCGTATACACAACCATATTCGTTCAGCTTAAGGATAAAACTAATTATCTGTCAAATCAGACATGAGATAAGTGTTACCATTCACAAAATAAGCACTAGTTGAAAAAAAACGTTAGATGGCGGACCCTTTATTATTCAAAAAAAAAAAAATTAAACAGATATAATTTTGTCAAATTACATTTGTTCAGGTTTTTTCACGTTATGTCATATTAATTTTTATACTTAACACGTTGACTGCCAACTACGAGATAACTCGTAGATTGCGTTCCCTTCTATGGTGCCAACTACGAGTTATCTCGTACTAACTAAACCTGCCATTTTTGTGTAGCTACGAATAAAAACGTATTATATCAGTGCTAGTATCGATAAATGGCTTTTGGGAAAAGAACAAAAAGTCAATGTTGGCTTGCGTGAACTGAAAATTTATTAAAAACAAAAAAAAAAAAATATAATGGAAAAATTCATTCAATGCAATGGAAAAATTAACTAAAATACAAGAAATAAAGTAATATTTTATTGTTTGTGGAAGTTCTTAAAACAATTTTCCACACAAAGGGCTGGCTTCTCTTCACAGGCTGGACAGAAGTAACGCGTTTCTCGGCGTTTTTTTGCTTAGGTACGTACGAATTAACTAGTAGTTGGCTTCTGCGTAGCGATTTCTGTTACAGAAACCAACTAAGAGATAATTCGTAGGTCCTTTTTCTCCTAAAAAAAATAATTTTTGCTTTTTGATGATACCTATGATCTAGAAATAGAGTTTTTAGTAATATAATGTGAAAAAATCAAATTGTCATTTTTGGCTAGTTTTCTGAAAATTGCCGTTGCAGTCAACGTGTTAATAGCAAAAACTTCTAAAAGACACTCACAAAAAGTACGCCTTACTAAAATTAAGTTTATAAAATTTTCCTTAAAGTAAATTAAATTGCTTACTTATATAGCTTTTTACTGATATGAGGTTAAGCTATACACTAGAGCGGCATTTTTTTCAAATTTCGATATTTATAAATTATTGTTACGATTATTGTAGAACTGGGCATAACAGTTAGGTGGTGCGAACTTGAGAAAAATTGAATAACATTAACGCGTGGCTCCCCGTGATCAAAATTTTCGATTTTTAGAATTTTTTCTTAAACTGCTTTAATAAAAAAGTCTTGCGACACAGAATTTTTAATTAATTTTGATATGCTAAGTACGAATATTTATTTAATTATTTAATTTTTTAAATCAGACTAACGGGTTTCAATATATTGCGACGTGATTTTTACTACAAATTTAGTTTCTTTCCTTTGTTCTGCAAATTTTTTTTAAATTATCCAAACAATTTTTCAATTTTGCACTAGCTAAGTAGACAAAACTACTTTTTAAAATTCTAAGATAATTTTTAAAACATTTCTGGAATTCAAATCGCAATATCTCGAAAACCGTTAGTTCGGTTTCAAAATATTCGTGTTCAGCGTGACAAAATTTATAAAAAATTATGTGTTGCACACAGAGAAATAAAGTGCCAAGAGAATTGAAAAGTTTATATTAATGGCAACAACTTATAAATTAAGTTGGTACAACGATATTTACATTGGATTTCTGAAAATGTTGAGTGTTTGCATCTAAAACTGTAGTGAAAACTAATGTTAACCTTAATCTCACCCTCAAAAAAACTTACGTTGTTTACCCTCATGGGTGGCTTTCCACACATACGGTATATGTAGGCATATTTTGCATTTGCAACATAATTTTTTTGTAGTCAAAATCATGGTTTACCATCACTAACATATTTATTTTTATATTTTGTTAAGCATTAAATCAAATAAGTTTCTCTTCAATACATTTTACACAAACATTTCGGTTATGAGTATGTTTACATACACCCTTTTGGCAGGAATAACACATTGTTTGGCATACATAGTTCTTAGTTTTCGACTTCCTGCTATAACAAATGTGACATCCAGCTTTTCCTTCGATGTTCGGAGGAACACTTTTGGATCTTTTTGGAGGAACGTCGAATGATAGTGATGAGTTCTCGCGTGATTCTGAACTTTCACGGAACAGCGAAGATGTGGACTGGGCTTTTAAGCTACTCAGGTCGCCCATTGATTCATTTATTGAATTGTTGCTAATTGCAAAAAGCAAAGATGCCGCTGATTCGGTTCGTGGCACGCCTTTTCTTATTGTCATATATGATTTTGCAAGGGATATTCCAAGCTCACGCAAGAAAACACGAATGTAATCAACGCGTTTAATGCTGAGATGTCGACCATATTTGCGAAAACTGGCAACGGCCATCGATTCGTCTTTATTTTAGAACTGTAACAAGACAACATTTTGTCAACAGTATCCACGCCACCTATAAGATATAGAATTTAAAGGTCGTGATCAATGAAAACAAAATAAGTCTTTAAACGAACCTTTGGTTTTATTATAATATTGACTTATTTTTGGCAACTTTTTTCCGTCGGATTCTACATCATTCGAAGCATGCATTGTACTTTGCAGTACTACGCAATTTTCTTTTCTGCCGATGTATGATACAAGTGTTGTATTTTCGGTGAATGCAAATGTTGATGCGAACAGGGGAGTTTTTTTGCATTCTAAAGGTTTTGGTGGAATGCTTCTTTATTTATTGCTCGTCAATAGT
This sequence comes from Delia radicum, assembly GCA_021234595.1. Lineage (NCBI taxonomy): Eukaryota > Metazoa > Arthropoda > Insecta > Diptera > Anthomyiidae > Delia > Delia radicum. The sequence continues at coordinate 85,337,439 of CM037851.1, read as the reverse complement.
AATACACTCAGACGGGTTGAAAAAGTCAGCCAAATAGCTCAGACCATTTGTCGAATATTTCACGAATTGGAGCAAATTTGTCTGTAGAGTGCATAGACGGGGAAGAACATGTTTACATTTTATAATACAGTTTGTAAGAATATGAAAAGAAATGCACATTTGACGACAAAAACTCATGTGCTTAGGTTAAAATTCATTGATATTACATATGTGTGGAAAACCACACACCAGGGTAAGCAACGTCACTTTTTAAATATCTCGTTTTAAAAAAAAAATTGAATCAATTAATGTGTTTTCTGTGGTAAATTAATGCGGCAGGAAATGTCAAGGAATTTCATGATCATCGCTCAATTTTTTTTTTATGTATAAAAAAGTTTGATTTTGTATGGTTTTCCACACAAGGGTGAGATGAAGGTTAAGTTGTGCAACAGCTTTATATTCGAAATAACTGGATTAGGGTAGTAATTTCAGTTGACAAATAGCAAAATTTTTCTCTGTGTGTGGAAGAAATATTGTTAATAAAGTAAAATCGTAAACTTAGGTAGCGGGGCGAAACGGGTTACAGCAATTCCATTTTTTATTAAATTTTAACCAAATAACTTTTAGACATAATACTTAAATAATCTGAACAATAAATTGAAATTTTTCAAAAAAAAAAAGGTTTTCTACATTTGTTTTTGCTGTAAATTTAAATCTGCATTGAGTTATTTGTTGGTTTTATAGTTTGTTCACAACGCCATAGTATGACCAAATCCTAAATTACCATAGCAGGCAAACGACGTATGATTGATTTATATTATATTGCTCATACGTATAGGTGATTGAAGTTACCAAACAAATCATACAATCCAATAACTGACACAATTTGTGTATACTACTGAGTAAACATGGAAATGTGTGACAAAAATGCATATGATTGACATTACTCACGCATGAGTCTGAGTAATTAACCATAGAGTAAATAAAATATATATAGAGTATCAGTTGTGTTCTTCACCAAATTCAACATCAGCACTTTTCAGTTTTTTTCCATTAAAAACTATTTAAAAAAAACGTGGTGCAAAGAGAGAGGTAAATTTGTTGTGAGAGGGAAAGATATTCTATTGGTATTTTATTTACTCTATGGATGAGCTGTTTATCATTTACACCTAAAATTTCTCTTAACTAAATTATAATTTCTGTTAAATTTACAACCAACAAGTAATTGAGGTAAAATATTCAATACTATTCACTATGTCTCTGGTTACAAAATGTCCAACATTTCTTATAGTGAACAAAAATTGAGGTGAAAAAAAATTTCGAGGTGAAAAAAGTTTGAGGTGAAAAAAAACTTCGAGGTGAAAAAAGTTTGAGGTGAAAATAAAAATTTGTTGAAAAAACTCCTTGAGGTGAGTATTCAACACTATTCACCTCTATATGTCTGGTTACAAAATGGACAAGTCACGTAATTTAATAAAATTCGCACATTTGTATGAAAAATTTTGAGGCAGCCTTACATTTTCAATCATAACTTTAGAATCGCTAAACCGATTTAGCTCATTTTGAACACCACACTTCTAAAGAAGCTACCAAACAGTCTGTGTGAAAATGAGCATCATCGCTTTCGTCGTTATTGCATTTTATTTTTACCCATTTCAACATTTTATTTTCATTCATAGTAAAAAAAGAGCAAAAATATGCTTCATGTTGGTCGCAGTGTTAATTTTCTGTTTTATTGGGTGTGTGGAATGATAATTAATTAAGCGTCCTGATGCTACCAATTTGCTGTAATAAAATTACAGTTTTTAGTTAATCGGAATATTAGTGCAAAAGTGAGTCTATGACCTTTTATTATACAATTTGAGATTGTACAAGATATAGTGTGGCCAAAATGTTGGACTTCTATGATTATAAAGAATATCCATTATCATAACGTTATTCCTAACTAAATATGTTTTTACAAGAACATTTGGAGAATAAATACATCTTAAGTTTTGATTTTCAAACATTGGCTCACTTTTGCTCCACAGTGTATATTGTTACCAATAGTCTAAGCTTTTATTTGAGGTATGTCATCAATATGATTCTCAAATTTGTTTAAGGGTTACAATTTTTGAAGTCTAATTTTTCGATTCATTAGTACAATGTATAAGATTCATAAAATTAGTACATTGTATATCAAATTAACCAGCGTGAAATCTAATAATGTTATTATTTTAAAATAGTCAATGCGAGGCCGTTACTAAGAAGTCAACATTTTGTGTTTTTTTTTAAATAATGCGGAAGATAATGATATATTAATATTGGTAATGCAAACAGTACTGAGATGACATTACCAAAATTATGCTGGGCTCCTACAAGAATTTGATGCTAGTGCAATTTTAATGGAAATGCAATTTTAAACGTATTTTCAAAATTGTTTTTCCCCTTCAACATTTTTCAAACATGGACAAATCGAAAATTTAACATGTTTTGTATAAAATTAAGTTTTGCTTTTTCTGTGACGCAAATATCATCAAATTTTTTAGATTTTTTAAAAATATTTTTATTCCACTTTAATCATTATTAATTCTGTTGAATCTTTTTATTGTCAGTTTTTTGTGTTAAGTTGCGTTAAGAAAACAGAAATAGAATATTAAGTACAACATTCCTTTATACAATCTTGATGGCATTTGTAGCAACTGCAAATTACTTTTTTACACAACTTGCATTAGTTGGTTAACGAGATAGCTGGTTGGCGACAAAACAGCTAACAAGGGAGGTATCCCGACGCGGACCACCGAACCCCCAATAAAATTTGGATATGTGACAGAGGAGACAAAGAAATATTCGCTGAAATACATACATATATTTTTAGTTGGAAAACTGAGCATATGTAGGTAAAGATAACAGCAATTGTAGCCAAAAACAAATGAAATTTCACTTGAAGAAGGGACGACTAACATATCATTAAATTCAACTAATATTTGTCATTTGTTTTTACTATTCAAAAAATTACTAAGAATTTTAGTAAAAATTAAACACATATGTTAGTAAAAAATAAACAAACATTTATTTTTTTTTTATTTTTTTAAATAACAAAAAAAAAAAATTAATGTAAAAAATGAATGTAAAATCATAAAACAGTCACTTGATGTGGTTTGTTTTTTTTTTTAAAGAAATGGGTTTGGAGTTCGTTCGAAACTTTTTTGTTTAAATTTTTTTTAATAGCTCCACTGGATGATCTTTAAAAAACCTCTCATTTGATATCCAATTTTAAAAATTTTTTTTGCAACCACCATCAATGAAACACAAATAACTAAAATTGGGGTCATATTTGAATCCACGGTTTAGAATTTAAATATTTTTTCCTCTCTACAACATACCCAATTTTCATTGCGAGCCTAGGAACCGTATCGGGATACCTCCCTTGTAAGTATGTCATTAGTTTTTTTTTTATATTTTTGTTTTTCTTAGCGAAATAACTAAAAGATGCAACAAACTTGCATAGGGAAAATAACAGTTGGCTAAAGTTTTGCAACAACTAAAAGATATGTTAGTGGTTGTCGTCTCTATAGTTAAAAAATCATTTTTAAAATCTTAGAAATTGCATGTAGCAATCCATTTAAGTATATCTTAATACTCACTTAACATTTTTATTTTTTGGTTTTTACCCTGAATAGGTCCAGTGTTAAATGCAATGCATTGGCAAACTATATAACTGAGTTTTAATTTGTTTCAAAATCCACAAATGATGCAAATTTGTTAATGGAAAAGTTTTACCAACTTTTGTATTTATAATCAAATAATTTTAAGTGCAAATGGTTATAACAAAAACATTTTTTATATTAAAAAGAAAATGGTGTAGTAGTTATTTGATGTACAAATGTATAAATTTAATTACATTTTTTTTTTTCTTTATAACAAAATTAAATGCAGTAGGTATGGAACTTCACAAATATTTTGACGCTTTGAGGTAAAATATTTTTAAAATTTTTGTTCGTATGCTATGAATAACATTTTGAATAACATTTGGTGTATATGTTAGTGAATGTGTATGCATGGCAAATCTATTTGCGTTAATCATTTATCTTTAAAGGATCAACAATTATGGCAGTTTTAAGTTTCAAACTATACAAAATTACAAAATTTGTCAAAACTCAATTCCATTAAACCGCGCAAAAACCCTATAGAAAAAACAGCGAAAGTTTAAAATCGGAAAATTTTGCTTTTACTTGTGAACGACCATACAGCATTTTACCAAGCAGCGATATGGAAATTACTCTTTGAGCGAATCTCCCAAGCCTAGTGAGCCCATTTTATATTGGTTTGGATCTCAATGGTTTAAACTATGAGCAAAAAAATTAAATTAATAAAAAAAAATCTTGTAGGTTTCAAGTAGTTTTCATGTTTCGGACCCATGAACTGGCCTCCAAGATCGTGCGATTTAACGCCGCTGGACTATTTCTGTGGGAATATGTGATGTCGCTAGTCTACGCCGCCAAGCCCGAAACAATTGACCGCTTGGAGGACAACATTCGCCGCGTTATTGCAAATACACGGCCACAAATGTTTAAAAAAGTCATCGAACATTATATTACGTCCGAGCCAGCCGTGGCGGTCATATTAAGAAGTCATATTTAAATTATAATGCCAGAAGATTATCTTTCGAATAAAGTAAATTTCATGTCAATTTAAAAAATTCATCTTTGTATACATTAAATTAAAATAACAGCAAAATCAACTAGTTATAAGCAAGTCCTTATTATTTGTGCTAAACTAATTTAGGGAGGAAGCTGATGTAATTACTGGCAGTGAGAAAAGTAAAGGCAAGTCGTAACCGTTTCTACACTGGGTTACTGCAACCAATTTTATGCAAATTTAGTATTTAATTTTTTTTTAAGGGCGAAAACCCAGAACAACTTCTAAAAAAAATTTTATTTTTTGATAATTGCTCTTATTAGAAGAAATCGAAAAAGTTTCTCTATTTTTGACTCCACTCACAAGAGATTTTCCATACAAGTTTAACAGTTATTTATAAAGTTAATCCGTAAAGTTATTTTAATTTAAAATGTACTTTAATTTCCAAAGAAGTATATTTTTTTACTTTTCTGTATGTTATGTAGTAAAAAGAAACCCACTGCCGGTATAAGTTAAAATATTTATTCAGTTAAAATTTTCCATTTAAAACAAAAAGTTGTTTTATTGTATTAAGCATTGAAACACAATTGTTTTTATCGATTTTTAATTTCTTAACAGTTGAATTTAAACTGAAAAATACAGTTGTTTTAAACCAATAGTAAGCACACTCTTAAAAATAGATCTATATAGATAAAAAGTTACTAAAAATTAGTAACAATTGACGTTACAGGCAAAAGAAGTAAAATTAGCAGAATCTGTTTTCTAAATATAAGTAAAATAAAAACTGTTTAATCTACAATATTTTAGTTAAATTTTTAAATTTGTATTTATAAGATAAATAAAATACAGTGCAGTATCTGTTTTTTATTTGTCTTTATTATTTCCTTCGTTCCTTTTGTATGTAGTACATCGAAATGCCTTTTGTTAAATACTAAAACGTAATCTAAATAATTTGAATAATACAAAGTAATGAAAAATAAAAATTTAATTACATAGCCACTGATTTTTCTAAAGTTTGCTATATCTATTCATTCTTAAAAGAAAAATATTATTCAAACTCATTATTAACTTTTTTAAACATTATAAGTCCTTCAATTCAGATCTTTAAATTTTTTCCATTTTTTGTAGCTTCCCAGGTGAAAAAGTTCATATATTGTCATATATGGCCACATATATGAGTTCATATATGAATGCGTATATGTTCGGATGCGAAATTTGAGGGTATATGGACATATATGCTCATATATGGACATATATGAATGTTCATATATGGACATATATTAATGTTCATATATGGTCATATATGAATGTTTATATATTGTCAAATATTATTACTTTTCCTATATTCTCGTATATAAAAGAGCTATTGTTTAGTTTTTTTTTCAAATTTTTTCAAATTTGAAGTTTTGTTTTGCGATTTTATACAAAAGTTGTGAATGGATCCGCATCATTTAGGCATCATCGGAAAGGTGTTTTAAATATCTTTCCAAAGATATGTCCCCATTCATTAACCCATTACGAGTCAGTTTAACATTTGGTATTTTTTTTTAAATTTTCCTGTCTTTTTTATTTATTTTAAAAATTATCTGTATTATAGGTAAGTTTTATAAACAAGATATTGTGCTTTCATTTAAGGTATAATACGACCCTGTGAATCTATAAACTTGGTTAAACTTAAACTTGGAGGTTTTACTAGTTGCGAATTTTTAATAAAAAAAGATGAAAAATACAAAATTTTAAGATAGCTTGTAATAGGTTAATGAATGGGGACATATTATACCTTTCCGATGGTGCATAAATCGTTCCGAGCAACTCACAACTTTTGGATAAAATCGCAAAACAAAATTCCAACTTTGAACACCTCCCCCGGAAAGGGGGTACGTTCGCCAACAAATTTTACCAATGGTATACTATATTTAGCGTGATAATTTCAGTTGTTGGACCAATTTTCACCTCTAATTTCAATTCAAAGCTCATTCTCTGCAATCGTCTTTATAAATCAATAAAACATTTATTTATATATTTTTGTCAAGAATTCGTAGACAGGCATAATAAGGGTTAAAAATAAAAAATTTCATCCTCATATACGGTCATATCTGATCAAAAATTAAAACATATTAACCATATATGGAATAATATATGAACTCATATATGGAGATATATGGCATATATGAACCAATATATGAACCAATATATGCAATATATTATCATATATTATCATATATGGTGTCATTCATATCCATATATGAACTTCTCATTTGAATGTTTTTACCCATATATGCTCCCATACATTACACATATGTTCATATATGCCCATATATGGAACCATATATGCTCATACATGAAACCATATACGGCAATATATGATCATATATGAACATGTTCACCTTTTTGCATAAACGATTCAAAATGTTTTTCTAATACACTTCACATGTGTATTTTATACGCAAAGAACGCATTGCGACAACCTCTGCTGATTTTGATTATCAAAATAATATTTTTAGACCTCAGTAAATTCAACAAAAAAATTAATAAAAAATTGTGTATTTCATCAAGTCAAAATAGCAAAATTTTTAACTAAAATCTCAATTTTTCTATTAACTTCTTCTATGAGTGTGTCCTTTTTTCAACTAATTTTTAATTATTTTAATGTGTATATTTAGTAGTCTTTACGGAAACAATATTGCCAGTGTGGAGAATCGATGTGTAGTATAAAGAATACCGAATAGGTAAGTGACTACCAAAAGTACTGAGAGTATGCATTGGTCTGGTAAAAAGCAGACATGTGCGTTAATCATTACATTTTGTAATTAATTATACATTCAGTTCAAATTTACAACTACATTTAATTGAAAAAAAGGAATTGGGTTTAAGAACTAATGATAAGAAAAATTGTTACATTAAAATTTTTTTTTTTTATTTAGAAATGTTGAGGTTAAGAAGAAGAATAAACGTTTTTCTTTAAGAATTATAAATTTTTAAATCAGACTAGACTAGTTTCTGCCTTTTTGTAGACAGGAGTCATCAGTGGATTTCCATTTAAATTGTATTATTATTTGTGTCCTATATTTGTTAGATTGTCTCTATATGATACATTTTTTAACAACCTGCGGCTCTAAGAATGAAACCTGCGCTCTTCTTACATTACAAACCTAACAATACCAAATCATGACTGTTTAGCGATCACACCCAATTTTATTTCAAAAATGTATATTAATATACATTTGACCTACTCGCCTTGTATGAAGCTTAAAAAAGTAAAAAAAGTGCCCCTCTGAAAATGTGATTTAGTTTGTTTTATGACTATTCCCAAAATATATTTGGTCCTGCGGCCGCCGTTCATGAGCTGGACCGTTTTTAAAAAAGATATTTTATTTTGATTTTTTGGAAAATTTTCGAAATTCGCGGAATTCAATGAAATGTAATTTTTTTTAAAGGTTTTTGCACAAAAATATAATAATTTTGCTGACACATCAATATATTTTAATCACTATTTGACATTAAAGAAGTTATAAAATACTCTATTTTTTGACTATTTGTTTTAGTTCGCGATTTACCAAAATTTTTCGGATGTTTTTAGTATGGGCAATATGGGTATCAAAATTTTTTTTCGCGAAGACTAGTCCAACGGGGTAAAAAAATATTACTGAGTATGAACTTGCAAATTCAGGGAAATGTTTTTTTTTTTGCAGAACGGCGGCCTCTAGACCAAAAATATTTTGGAAACAGTCATAAAACAAACTAATTCACATTTGCAGAGATGCACTTTTTTAACTTTTAACTTTTTAAATATCAGTGTTTTTTGTTGTTGTTAACTGTTGCTAAAGAACAGTTATACCTTTCTAATGTTCGAATTGGTATAAAGTTGAAAATATTTTTTTTCGATTTCTGAAAAATGAAAAATTTTGAGTTGAGTCACTTTTGAACTAGGTGTGCGATATATATAATAATGAAAATCATAAAAAAATAAAAATAATTATAACAATAGCCTCGTTTTGTTTCTCACACTTAATATGGATGTGAAAAAAAAAACTTTTGCCAGCAATTTTAATATTTTTGTATACAAACAGACAACTTATCGGCGCACTGTGGCGCCTTTTCCCTAAAAGCGTTGCAAAAATCAAAAATTTTACAGAAGAATTTGATAAAATGAATAATTACATATGATAGAGAACTTCTCACTGATTTGAAATCGGATAAAAATTATGAATTCTAGAGTCAATCAAAGTTGACAATTTTTCGGACTTACAAAAAATGTTTAAATAAAAAAAAAATATCATCTTTTCAATTGAATTTCAGGCAAACTATGCAACCGATCATTAATTTTTTGGTGTCGGATGAAAGGTATGTTAATTCCAATGAGACGATGTAGAAAAAGGGTTATTCGGTCCAATACTTTTTTTCAGGCGCAAAAAGACCCAAACACATGATATTTTTGTCTTTTTTCACACTTAATAGAATAGAACAAAAAAAGTGACGGTTTGTGACGGGAACTATTAAACAGAGGTTGTTAAGTATTTAATACTCTGTTGAATAATAGTAATAGTAACACGTTCGCATACGCAGATGACACAGCAGTTATTGTAGCGCACGAAAACTTAAACACAAGCCGTGTGTTTAAGTTTGAAATTATGCAAAATGAACTCAACAAAATAACAAAATGGTGTCATGATAACGGACTTGTTATAAACGCAACAAAAACCAAAGCAATGCACATCAAACCTACCCATATTAAACACACCAATATCAGCATAAAGTTTCACGATATTCAATGTCTACATAACGCAAGCAATAACAATAACTCTGCATATACAGACACATGTACAACTTTTATTGAGATAGTAGAAACATACAAATACCTGGGAGTCTACGTAGACGACAATTTTAAATGGTTAACCCATACTCAAAATCTCAGGAAAAAATTACGAAAAACAGCATACAGTCTGTATCACTTAAGCAACTGTGCCACCTTTAAAGTGCTTAAACAAGCTTATTTTTCATTGGCAGAGTCATACATTAGGCATGGCATAACTGCGTGGGGAAGTGCTACCTACTGTAAATCCCTCCAACAAACACAAAAACAAATATTAAAGATACTACTTAAAAATAAAAAACACAACAATATGCTCAATTATTCTTTGATTTACACCAACACTCCCAACAACACACCCAGCAACAACAACACAATCGGCAACAACATCACATCTAACAACAACTCACGTAATTACAACACTGCGCTCGCCAACAATATATCTAATCACAATTTCAATAATACTGTTAATAATATTGGCGACTCATCAATGAACAACTTGATAAACAACACCAACAACCAAAACAACAATATGAACAACAACACCATCAACAACAACGCTAACAACCAAAACAACAGCATGCGCAACAGCAATATTAACAATTTGACAAATTACAACCTCAACTACATAAACAACAATATGCTCAACTGTTCTTTGATTTACACCAACACTCCCAACAACACACCCAGCAACAACAACACATTCGGCAACAACATCACATCTAACAACACGCGTAATTACAACACTGCGCTCACCAACAACACATCTAATAACAATTTCAACAATACTGCTAACAATATTGGCGACTCATCAATTAACAACTTGATAAACAACACCAACAACCAAAACAACATTATGAACAACAACACCACCAACAACAACGCTAACAACCAAAACAACAATATGCACAACAGCAATATTATCAATTTGCCAAATTACAACCTCAACTACATAAACAACAATACGCAAACCACATATAATAACATCGCGAGTGAACTTGGGATATTGAATGTTGAAAGTATTTATCGCACAACCCTAATAAATGAATTCTTCAAAGATAGTCGTTTCCTAAAAGTCATCGACCACGAACACAACACGAGACTTCGTTCTGAGGGAAGGTTCAAAGTGGAACGTCATCACAACACATATGGGAAAAACACCTTAGCCGTTGTATTGCCAAATATATTTAACAAATTGCCATTAAATTTATTAGATATTTTAAATACACACAGAAGAAAAAAAAAAATTAAGAGAATATTTTATAACTTCGCAATGAAGTAAAACTATTAATATAAAAAAGAAAAGGAAAAAACAAAATGAATTAATTAAATTATACAATTAAATGAATTTTTAGAATATTTTAAAATAACTCACCATATTAGACAAATAATATTACACATCCTACAGACAAGCCATATGGCTTCGTGGGATTAGATTAATTTAAAATTGTATTAAATGGTTTTAATAAAAAATTGAATTATTTTCTTGAAATTGGGTGCCCGTACTTGCCCGTGTACATGAAAAAACAATAAAACTGTAACAACTTTTACTACAAAAAGATATATTTTCAAAATATTAAAACAGATTTTGGGCAGCACTGAGATCCACTCTAATTGTATACCAAACTAGTAGATGTATTGGCCTTTAATTTATTATTTAGTTTTTTTATGCTTTTTCATTCGCTTACAACGCCCCCTAGCGGAAAAAAAATTCGGAAAAGTTACCACTTTGATGAGCTCTATCTCCTGAACGAACTAAGATATTTTAGAAGTTTAAATTTGGGATTTTAAATAAAAAATATGTTAAACATATGAATTGCAAAAAAAAATACTTAAGTACAAGTATATGTGTCATGTTGGGATTTTTAAGAATTTTTTAAACGGACAAAGGTTTTTGTACAAAAAAAAAATTATCTAAATTTATTTTTAGTAAGTTTTTAATTTAAAAAGTATTAACTTTTTGAACCATAGTGAATGAACTGTTAAAATTGAACCTACAGCTAATTATAAAGAAATGAAATTAAAGCAATGAGTATTTCATCTGCACTTAACTGAACATTGCAAAAAAAAAACAAAAATAAAAAATATTGTAGTAGGCATCGGCAAGCACACATATTTTTTAAAGCTTTATTTCCAAATATTCTGTGCTAATAATGTTATCTAGTCTCAATATCTAGCCAGTGACAATCAAAGTGAAAAAAGTGTGTGGAAAAAAACATTAAAAAATTTTAAACAAAAAACTAGTGATAAAATTAAAATCAAATAAAAAAAATTCATGTAAAAGGAAATAAATTAAAATAAAATACATTTAATAAAGAGAACAAAGCAAAAACAATAAAATATTGTGAAAAGTTTAACATTATTAATATATAAATTCTAAATTATTTATCCATAAATAAGCACAATGTCTTTACAAAATTTAAAATTGTTTGAGTTATTTAGAAGCTCGGAAGATGAAAGTGCATTTAATTTGGCTGTTATAAAAAAATTAAAAGTTTTATCAGAATATGAAGAAAGCGATGGTATTAAATCCAAACTTCACAGCACTTATATGTCTCTTAAAGCAAAATGGAAAGCCTCCAGCCGTACAACGGTGCCACAGTGGGCCTTTTACAATGCGGGTGCGGTTTTCTTGAAGCTAAACGAGATAAAATTTAAGTGCGTTTTAAACATTAAATATGTCCTGATAATTTCAACAGTTATGATTTCTGCAACGAAAAAAGTCAAAACGATGCACTGTGCCGGCCATGCCGGTTAATTATTCTTAAGCTAAAGGGATTATCTTTCAAATACTTTATAAATTTTAATAATATCTTTATTACTTTAAAAGTTATAATGATTACAACGAAAAACGTCAAAATACAACACTGTGTACATGACCCGCAAGGCCTATCACCTTGCGGGTCATGTATTTTGAAGCTAGGGGAGTCTTCTTTCAAATGCTTTTTAAATTTTTAAAATGTCTTTATTACTTTAAAAGTTATGTGCGGCGTTGAAAAAATTGAAGACCTAACAGTTAACATGTCCAATGTCATATTTTTTATGCGATTTCTTAGTTTAATAACGATAATGATAATGATAATAATCACAATGAAACCAATAATAATAATAATTGTAATAGCGATATTCTACTTAAATGTGACTTAAGGAAAAGTCAACATATCTCTTGTGTTTTTGTAAATTTAAATTTCACTTGAAATAACACTGTTTGCGAGAACAAGCTCAAGCCCAAGAGTGCGAAGATCATTCACATAAATTTTGGGTGTCCGCAACTTTTGGGTGAAAACTTGTTCCTATACTGATAGAAAAAATTAGTACAATTTTTTACTTAAACTACTAAAAATAAGTAAAAAAATAACGTTGCAAAAAAATGTTAAGTAGCAGATTTGTTTTTGCTAAATATTGGTTAGATAAGAATAGTATAAATAAATCTTTTGAAAATACATGTGTTAAGATATATTTGAGCTAAATTTTAGTTAATTGGAAGTTCCAAATTTATCTGCTAAAATCAGCAAAAATTTGATAAATATTTAGTAAACAAAAAAATCATACAAAATTTTAAACGTTTTTTTTTTAGATTGTGTTTTGTTGCGATTAAAAATCTGACCTTCTACAATTAGCAATCTACAATTTTGTATCCAAAAATTTTCGTTGATTTTGGAAAAATATATATTTCCACTAAATGTAAGCTGAACAAAGCAAAAACTTTGTTTATATTACAGTTTTTGTTTACTGTTTTTAGTCTACAAATATTTAGTAAAAGTTTTCACAAGTCATTGCAGAATTAATTTCTATTTTCAATTAACAAAATTCTGCTCAAATATAACTTTAATTTTAAATACTTATAATTTGTTGTTATTATTTTATTAATATTTAGCAAAAAAAAAAATATGCAAATTATAGCAGTTTTTTATGAAACGTCATTTTAAACAAATTTTTAGTAGCTTTTTCTGCTATTATTATAGGTTTCTCTCAAGTGAAATTCAAAATGAAAAAAAAACTAAAAATATATCAAAAATTGCTGTTTGGATACCAAAAAGATTTAAAACTGCTTTGGTATACTCACAAATAAGTCGGTAAAGTCAAAAAAATGTTTGCTGGCAGAATCCTTGCAGAACATTTTTTTATATCAGCAAAAAATTTGTAAATTCAGCAAAAGGAATAAAAATTAAAAATTTATTTATTTGTCTTAATTATATGTAATTATAATTTTTTGACAATTACAAGTAATTGTAATTTTTTAAATTCCTTCTTTTCAATTGCAATTACTTGTAATTGTAATACGTAGTGCATATCATTTAATTGTAATTGTGATATACAGTAGTATTCAAAACATTTTGAGCTGAGATCGCATTTGTTTTTTCATTGATTTATTTTCTTCAAATCACACTTAGTTACTAAAATTTATGTTTTACGTATTCTTCATACATTGTTTTATGTTAAACGAATAAAAAAAATTAATGCCGTTAAATTAAAACAACAAACAAATTAATAATAATTATAGATGTACTCAAAACGCAGGTGTTCAAAACATTTGCAACTCTCATTATTCTTACTCTTAACGAAACAATTTATACTAACAAATGCTGGGATATAACGGTAATCGCATTCCTTTTTAATATGAGGTTCAGGCCGTTGCATTTTTTAAACAAATTTCTTATAATTATTGGTCTTTAATAGTTGTAATCAGATGTTGGAATCATAAACATTGTAAGAATAATTTTTGTAAGAAATGGCGGGAAATAAATACAATTCTGATTTTAAATTAAAAGATTTAAATAATTTTCAAAATGGACTTTCCCAAAAAGAAATTTCTATAAAGTACTCCGTTCCAAAATCAACGATTTGCCGAATTGTTAATAGTGGTAACATCCACACAACTCATAAAGGTGGAAGACCCTGTACTACAACTGTAAGAGAAGATCAGGAAATCGAGAATTTTTTGACGAAATATTCCAAAGCAGTTCCCAGAGAAGTTAAGACTGAACTCTTAATAGATGCCAGTCTTCCCACCATTAAAAGAAGAGCCCGAGAATATGGTCTTAAAAGTTATAGATGTACAAAAAAACCGTTTGTGTCGGAAACAACCGAAAACCTCGGCTTGACTTTGCATGCACCCATTTGAACTGCACTCAACAGCAATTGAAAAATGTATTGTATTCAGATGAGTCTAAATTCAACCTCCGGGGATCAGATGAAAGAGCCAATGTTCGAAGACCACGAGGCGAAAAGTTTAATTTCAGATACACAACCGCCACAATGAAGAACGGAGGTGGAAACATTATGGTGTGGGGGTGCTTTCCAGGAAATGGGATTGGCCCAATTCACCGCAGTATTAGCACAGTGACGGACACAATCTGAATGGGAAATGCCACTCTCATGGACCTTCCAGCACGACAACGACCCAAAACACACGGCGGGGGTTGTAAGAGTTTGGCTGCAGGAAAATTAAATCAATATCATGTCGTAGCCGGCTCAATCTCCCGATGTCAACCCGATTGAGAATATGTGGATGATTGTAAAACGGCATATCGGCAATAAAGTATTCCGAAATGGTGATGAACTTTTCGTCGACTTGGAGAAGCAGTGTAATGAAATTTCTGACGATTATATTAAAAAGATCATTGCCTCAATGCCTAAGAGGTGTTCAGAAGTTAATGGCAGATAATGGCTACGCTACAAAATACTGAGCGTTAAAACCATTATTTGTATTTCTTGTTAATTACTTTAAGAGTTGCAAATGTTTTGCACTATCGACTTATTTTGTTAAAATTACTTTTTTGAGAAGTTATGAATATTTTTTTTGTATTTGTAAAATAATATGCTAAAAAAAACAAAAAAGTATACCACAAATCTTTTTGATCAAAAAAATTATAATTACCTAAACCATGATTTCAGTTGCAAATGTTTTGAACACCATTCTAGTTGAAATCGCCCAAGTCTGGTAAAAAGTGCAATTTTAACGACTTATCAATAACATCCAAGTTTTGAAAAATAACTGCTGTATAAAACACTAAATCGTATTTATAGTCAGCTTGAAAGGGCGGGTTAATGCGATGGAAAACATTAAAAAAGTTGCTTAGTTATAATCCCGTACAAAAAAATTTAAACAAAAAGTTCTGAAAAGTCATAAATTTCTAAAAAAAAAAATATTCAAAACCTATGCAACATGGACGATTAAAAATTTTTAATCTTATGCGCCAATTAACGACAGGGACAACACGTTTCCGAAGGCCATATCTTTATAAATGATAAAATAAAATATTTCGTCACAGTACCAACACCACCAAAAATCTAGTTTTAAGAACGAGATCAACAAAATCCTAACATCGAAGTTTTTATTAGCTATGGACAAAGTTCTTATAAACTGCCACAACATTGGTTGAATTTGGCCAAATTATTTTCGTATTAAATTCATGTAGCGTACTGTTGTTTAAATACATAAGTAAAATGTACTTTAAGTTTTTGTTATAAAAAAAACAACGTTTTTCGTGTTGTCGCAATTTCATTCCGCAAACGGAATTTTACTTACTTTGAAATGTATTTTGGAATTTATCATGTATTTGCTTAAAAACCTTAACTTTATGCAGCACTAAAACACAAACCACAGAGAATTCAGAAAATAGCCCATATACATGTGTTTTATTTATTATTTATTTATTTTATTTAAATCTGACATTACAACTACAAACATTAATTAATACAAAAATACTTTAAAAAAGTTAAATTAGACAACATCATTATATATTAAAATTTTTAAAAAAATTGTGTATAATAATTGTGATGACATATTTACCATAACAAAATTACTACTTATCAAAAAATATTGAAATATTTTACATATCTCATAACACTGTTCAACAATATCAAATTTTTTCCAAAATTACAAGGTCCGACCTCTAAATTTTGATAGAAGGGACAAACAAAAAATACACTTGTATTGGCGTTTTGAAAGTTTACATCTGATTTCATTTTAGGGGAAGGTAAATTTTCCCCCAAATGCAAATTTTATATTGTCAATCGGCATAGAAAATCGAGTAAAGCTTAAAACAGGGATTTAAGGGGTTAACATGTTCCGAAAAAATATTCTCCGTGAAATTTTACTTTAAGTCCCTGAACACACCAAAACGAAAAATTGAACCAGTCAGAAATAAGACACAACAAAGAGAGCTTAGGGTAAATTTCGCATTTATTAAGCATTTTATTTTAAAGTACCCCAAAAATTTTGCATGAAAAAAAATAGTTCAAATTTAACTAAAATCAGTAATATCTCTATTATTTTCCCTTCGATAGCAAATTTGGATAGGAAGTATTCATTAATTACATTTGTTTTTTAGCTCTACGCAATTCCACTTCATTACACTGTACAACACAAAAACAAATTACAAGGTCAGACCTATAAATTTTGATAGATTGCCAGCTGTTCTTTGGCTTTCTTTCTTATTGAACTTAAAAAGTGTCAATTTGCAGTGCATATAGTGTGTACATAATTTGTTTTGTGATTTGAGTGTATTCAGATTTTTGTGTATTCAGGGGCGAATATTTCAATGCGAGTATTTTTGCGAAACATTTTAACCCCTTAAATCCCTGTTTTAATGTTGTTTCTTGCTCTTTTTTAAAAGAAGTACATAAAACACCGTTGACTTGCGGAGTTAGAGGGTTAACATATTCTACAAAACTTTTGATTTTGGTACTTATAGTAAAATTTAAGGGCGAATATTTTTGCGAAACAATTTAACCAATTAAATACCTGTTTTTTTTTTTTTTTTTTTTTTTATTTATTTCAAATTTAAGAACCAAGCCTATAAGGCCAAATATGGTTCAAATACTACTCCATTATCAAAAATTACAAATCAAAAGAAAAAAAAAAGTATATATATAAAAAAAACAATTTCTTAAAACTAAAAAGTTATATAATTAACCTAAATACTAAAAACTAAAGGCCCTAACTAGCTTATAACAGAAATTTATATATAAGAAATTATAGTCAGTGATGGAAACCCTCGTAAAAGAACAGGGGGTAAATTAATCAATTAAAGAGCATCAAAATGTTGTTTAAGTTTACGCTTAAAGGTGGTATCTGTGAATGCAAATAATTTTAAATCTATGGGAAGGATATTCCACACCCTAGTTATACGTACATGAAAAGATCTTTCATATATAGATGAGGATATACGGTGACATATTATCTGAGGGTTTCTACTTGATCTAGAAAATCTAAAATCATCTCTAATGTACTCAGGACAATTTCGCATAACGACCTTTCGAAAAAGTAACAAAATTCTCAATTTAATAAAATTCTCAAAAGAAAATCCAACAAAGTCCATTACAAAGGGAGACACATGATCCCTTAATCTCAGTTTATAAATATATCTAATAATACGGTAAAAAGTAAGATGCAGCCTTCTTAGAACAACACTGTTTGTACCTGAAAATACTTCCATAGCATAAATAATCTGCGACATGAGCAGTGAACTGGCAACATGCTTCCTCACGCGGAGAGGCAAATATAAATCTAATGAATATAACCGTCTAATGGTACTATTAACACGGGAACATATATGATCAATATGTTTTGCAAAACTCAAATTATTATCTATAAAAACGCATAAACATTTCATTTCAGAAACGAAATTTAGCCCCACATTATCCAACGATATATTTAAGTCATTTGAACCTAAACCAAAACACATTGCCCGAGTTTTACCAAAATTAATATTCAACCCATTCTCCCGCATCCATAGACTGATTTGGCTAAGAAAGTAATCAATGTTGGCTTTCAACACATCTAAAAATTGTCTATCTGATGAAAACAAAATCTGAACATCATCAGCATATAAAAATGTCTCAATTGAGTTATTATCAAAAATATTAACAAAATCATTTAGGTACATCATAAACAAAATGGGGCCAATTACTGACCCCTGAGGTACACCACTAGTAACCTCCAAGGTCAATGACTCCCTACCATCAACTGACACAAACTGCGATCTATCACGGAGATACGACTGCACCAGCTTACAGGCTGATTTAGAAAAATTATACATACTACATAACTTGTACACTAACTTTGAGTGTAAAACTTTATCAAACGCTTTTGACAATTCCAATGAAATCAGCACACTACATTTCTTGTAATTCAGCTTTTGTCTAATTGAATCAGTTAGCCCAATCAAAAGGGTGGTTGTACTATAATTTTGCCTAAAGCCTGACTGATGTGAGTGAATCAAATTATTTCTATTAATAAAGCCTAACATCTGATCTTTTACAATGTGTTCTACAACTTTCGAAAGTATAGGTATCATAGAAATCGGACGTAAATTATCCAACGCGTTTGAATTTCCCTCTTTCTTAATCGGGACCACACGTGCTATTTTCCAAGATCTGGGATATCTGGAAGTCAAAAAAATTGTATTAATCATGTGAGTGAGTGGCATACAGATGTAAGGAAAGATTATTTTAACAAATTTAAGCGGTATACTGTCATGACCAGCAGCATTCGAACGAATTTTACAAAGTGCTGAATACACCTCGCTCTCATTTATGCCTTGAAAAGAAAAAGAATCCTCATTAACAAAGTTACATTCATCTAAAAAATCACTTGTTGACTCATATGACTGATTTGAAATAAAAAAATCGCTTATATCATTTGGGTCAACATCATTGACATTATCTCGTGATTCCACACAACCATTCGACTTAAAAATTCTCCACATATGTTTACTATCCAGCCCCTTAAACCTTTGTTCATGGTGTCTTCTTTTTGCTTTTCGAATTATAGTTTTAGTTCTATTTCTTACTCGACTAAATATCCTCCAGTTCTCAGTACTACGATCATCAATATAAGCCTTATATGCAAGATCACGAAGAGAAATATTAAAAGTTATATCCCTTGATGAAAACCACTTGTTATCATCGAAATCCAAAATCTTACGTCTCTTCGTTGGTACTAAATCATGCAAGGCATCTACATTTGACATGAGATTCGCAAGCTGAACATCAACATCATTGGTCCGGAATATCGGATCAAAGCAACATGACAAAGCAGCCCGATTCAGACTATCCATATCAATGGCATCATAATTACGAAATTCAACATATTGCACCTGACTTATACAGGGCAATTTAATTACGGAAAAAATGAAAGCATGTCTCGAAATACCAGGGCATTGCATTTGAGAAGACGCAAGGAATTTTAAGTTGGGACTTAAAATATAAAAATCAAGTAAAGATGTAGAATTACTTTTAACATCAAAGTGTGTCGGTAAAGAGTTGTGAGCATAGGAAAGATTTAATCTGTTACACAAGGCATGCAATACTGCTGACTACGTTGGACAAAACAAGTTGTGATTAAAGTCCCCTGTTATAATCACATTTTCATACTTCACCACTATATCCCCCACAGCTTCCTCAAAAGCAACAATGTCTCCACTGGGAAGGTAAACTTCACCAAACAAAATTTTAGAAGAACCCAATTCGATCTCCAAAAAAATATATTCACATAACCTAGATTCAGCAGATGTCGACACCACTTTGTATTTAATTCCCTTGGATAACAAAACTGCTACACCACCACCACGTCTATATCTTCGATCATTTCTCAACAAATTATAACCCGGTATATTGACAATATTTGAAAGAATTTTACGTTTAAGCCACGTTTCACTTATCCCTACAACATTCAAAATACTTTCATTTAAAATGTTTTTTATTTCACTCAATTTAGATGAAGAATGTTTTACTTTAAAGCTCTGACAATTAAAATGACCCACCTTAAGGTCATTACAAAAATTTCCAACACAACTACTCAAATAACTGTTATCGCTACAAATAGGGCCTAAATTATAACTTATATTCATTTTAAATTGATATTTATAAAGAATAAGATAAAAAAAAAGATTCTTTTTTCTTTTTTTTTTTCTAACAGTTTCAATAGTTTAGAGTTCATAGATTGAAGTTTGTTAAGCAAAAATATAACCGAAATACTTTAAATATACAACTCTTTTAATGAAAATCACAAAAAAGCTAAATTAAAAGTAATATGTAATTACATATAAACGTTTGGCTAACCATCCGTAATAAAAATGAAATTATATGGACAAACAACTTTTATAATGAAACTTTTTAGAACTGGTTAGTCCAACTAAAAAACAATTTAATAAATTATGGAGATCATAAGGAAAGAATAAAAAAAAATTAAATATAGCAATAATAGATATATATATATAAATTATTAATCCTGATTCGAACCCAAGTTGTCAGATAGACCGCCATCGCCGCCACCATCAGAAACACCAGCACACTCACCGCCATTATCGGAAACGCCGCCACCATCAGAAACACTGCCACCTTCACCACCATTGACATTTGAAGTACTAGGAGGTAAATTATTAATTTCTGATAACCTTTCCATACTTCCGTGAACCGGCAAATCTTGATTCGAATCATCCTCCAACAATGCTTCATCTAGCAAATTAGAAATTTGCTGTGGGCATAAAAATTGTTCAGTATTGTCCGGTAGTGTAATCTTTACTTTAGGTATATCTGTGTTGATGAATTTATATTTAATTATTTTCTTACATTCTCGCAGCTTAATACATGCTGATATAATTTGTGACGCAGCAGGTGTTAAATGATCCCTGAGAAACACCTTAGATGTAACATTACCGCCAATTACGTCTTTAAGAACAAAAAACTTCTTTTTCGAAAAATTCATCATAATTTGATCTCTATATTGGACCGAATTAAGTTTTATCAACACAGCTTTCCCACTGTATATGTATGTACAATGCTGTATATCAGCCTGTGAAATAGTAAGACCACAAAGCGAGACAGTTTTTATAACCGTTTCACTTAAATCCTTAATTTTTTTCGGTAAGCCTTTCACTATAATATCTGCTCTGTTCAGTCTTCTTTGCAATATATTATTACGGGACTCTGCTCCAGCAAAACTATTGTTAACCGAAGATTCAACTTGTTTAATCATTTTAGTATTTTGGACAACTTGTGTTCTTAAATTTTCCACACACTCTCGTTGTTCTGCGCGAAATGCATCAAACAATTCAAGCAATTTTTTTTTCAAGTGCAGCAATACTAGCATGAACCTGTTGTTGTTTGTTGAATGAGTATCTTCAACACGATGCGGGAAATGAAACACAACTTTGTGCGTTAGTGCTGTGATCGTAACAACACTTTATTTACAAATTTAAAATTCTTATATAAAGGATGGTTAAATTTCAAGGGCCGATGTTGATTTTGAATAAAACACAAACTATTTAGGAAATTATTGTAATTTTATTTTATTATGATATATTGGTATTACTCAATTATGTATGGAACAAAATATCGGCCAAATGGGCGCCGCGACCACGGCGGCACACCTCCATCCGATGGTCCAAATTTTCGATGACGCTGAGGCATAATGGAGGTTCTATGCCGTTAATGTGCCGAATTATCTCAACCTTTAGCTCTTGAATTGTTGCTGGCTTATCGACGTACACCTTTTCTTTCAAATAACCCCAAAGAAAAAAGTCCAACGGTGTCAAATCACATGATCTTGGCGGCCAATTGACATCGCCATTACGTGAGATAACACGGCCATTGAATTTGTTGCGCAAAAGAGCCATTGTTTCGTTAGCTGTGTGGCAAGTGGCACCGTCCTGCTGAAACCACATATCGTCCACATCCATATCTTCCAATTCCTCATTTTGGAAAAATTACGGCCCGATGATGCCGCCAGCCCATAAACCGCACCAAACAGTCACTCTTTGTGGGTGCATTGGTTTTTCGACAATCACTCTTGGATTCTCATTCGCCCAAATGCGGCAATTCTGTTTATTGACGAATCCATTGAGGTGAAAATATGCCTCATCACTGAAGATGATTTTCTTCGAAACTTGATCATCCACTGTTGCCATTTCTTGCCACCATTCTGCCCATTCACGACGTTTGGAATGGTCAAGAGGCTTTAGTTCTTGAGCCAATTGCACCTTGTAAGCGTGTAAATGCAAGTCTCTATGCATAATGTTCATCAACGACAAGCGTGAGAGGTGCAATTGTTGGGCACGACGACGAGTTGAGGTGGACGGCTCTTCAGCCACACTATCGCGAACAGCAGCAATATTTTCTGCAGTACGAGCTGTACGAGCATGCACTGGTGTTCTCACATCTTCTACAGACCCGGTTTGCTCGAATTTTTCCACGATTTTTGCGATTGTATGCACATTTGGACGATCAAATTGACCAAAAAAATCACGAAGTGCACGATATGCATTTTGATTTGAACGCCCATTTTCATAATAAGTCTGGATAACTTTAACACGTTGTTGGATTGTGTATCTCTCCATGGTTCAAATTGAGTAAGTCTGAAATAGAGAAATGTCAAAAAAAAATTCGGAAAAAAACTTGGCGTTTAGGTGTGGTTCACATTCAACATCGGCCCTTACAATTTAACCACCCTTTACTAAAATTAAACTAAGTATCTTACAAGCTAAATACCTGCTTATATGTGGTCTTTTATCTACAGGCTGCATTACTTATCATACAAAAAAATATACGTGACCTCACGTAGATTCCATGTTCAAACGAAATGATCGTACTAAAAAAGAAGCAAAAAAAACCCCATATGTTTATGATCAGTCATAAACAAACAGTATATCCATTGTTGCATTCTACCTAAAGTACACTTGTAGATACATAATTAAACATTCTGCCCACATTGAAGGATTGTACTCTTTCAAACTATATTTTAATTGATTTTTTCATATCTTCGTTTTAATTATGTATCTTTTATGTACTGTGGACTGGTTTTAGGAATAGTTATTATTCAAAATGCTTCGCAGAATATTTTCTTATTTACTTTCTGTATTCAAGTCTAAAAATATTATTCTGTTCGACAACATTTGTTTTAAACCACAATAAAAATTAATAATTTGTTGTTAGATTTGACTTAAATTAGATTAATTTGCATAAATCATTAAAAATACAATATTTTCTTAATTTAATATCTTATTAATTACCTTCTTTTTCCTCGAAACAATTTTATTTTACATCTATGGGAAGTACACTTAGGAAATTATGTTGGTAAAGACGACAGCAATTGAAGTCAAAAACAAATGAAATTTCATTTAAAAAAGGACGACCTACATTTCATTAAATTCAACTAACATAGACATTTGTTTTTTAATGTTCAAAAAATGACTAACAATTATAGTAAAAATGAACCACATGGTAGTAAAAAAATAAACCAAAATTTTTTTTTTTATTTTTTAAATAACAAAAAACAACTGTAAAAAATGAATGTAAAATCATAAAACAGTCATTTGAGGTTAGTTGTTTTTTAAATGAACTACAAGGTTAGTTAAAAATTTTATTTGTTCTACAAATGACTTACATTTATATTAAAAATAATGAAACTGTATTACAACCCAAACAACTACATATTTTTAAAGCAGAAGTTCCCTGAGTGTATCTTTTTATAAATGTTATTATATTTTTTATTATTCAATTTCACTGGCTAAAGCTGGTGACCCCGCCATCCGTGAGACCTTTCGGTCACACTAAGTGATTTGTATTTTTAAATTTCATTCTCGTCTTATGAAAATTACTACGTTTATTTCAACGATTATGACAAAGATCTTCCCTATGTTCATTATTTTTAACAGTACACTTTTCTGTACCTAAACTACATATATTTTTATGCTCGTTTCTACCTGATATTATTAATCTGCGAACTACTGGGTTTTGTAGATTTTGCTTTGTCTTTCTTTTTGGAATTTTTGATGTGTTCCTTTTCTTTTAAACTGCTTTTAACGAATTTCCCATCATGCGATTTGTTACCTTTCCCTGTGGTACTTTTGCTTTTCTTTTTAAATTGTTTAATGTATTAGTTCTTCTTTCCTAAATTTGGAACATTGATTTAGAAAATGCAGAGAACTACATTCCATAATACACTTCGGCATAATATTATTTACACTACCTTCGTAGTTTTCTTTTATTTTATATTCTCCAAATACTTCACACGCTTCTAGTGCATAATATCTTGTGTCTAAAAAGTCTAACATTGATTTTATGTTAGGGATTTCCTTAGATTTAACGACAATTCAAAATCTATTCTTAGGTTTTCTTCTAACTTCCCCTCTATCATATACGTCACTAGTGCTTCGAATTTTTCCTCCTCAGTAAGTCTTACTATGTTAAGGATTTGTATACCTTCCTCTGCTATATTTTTTATCTGTCCAACACTTTCCAAATCACCCACAGTGTAGGTCGCATGAATAAACCTATTAAAAGCATGAGTTGCTAAAAATCTATTATTAGTAAATCTTTTATCTAATATATCCCATGCTATATCAAAATTATTTCCACTAATTGGAATATTCTTTATACATTTTAGTGCATCTCCTCTTAGTTTTTATTTTAAAACTTACATCTTTTGAATACTAGGTACATCAGTATTTCCAATAAGCTCCTGGAATAATTCTTTAAATGTTCACCAACTATTATATTCACCTTCAAACAAAGGAATATCTATTGATGGTAACATATATGGGAGCGATTTGGCATAGCTTTCAATACCAGGAATATTTCTATATGAATCCCTTAAAAAGTAAAAATTTTCCGTCATTTTATCGTCCGGATATTTTCCTATATATTTAATGAAAACTTGTTCTGCCATTGTAAATCATTCTTTAAGAATGTCTACTGAAATTAGCTTTTTCCTGAATTTATCCAGTTTCGTCTCCAATTTATTAAGACTATACTTTAACTGTCGGATTAGGCCCTGATGATGAACCTGTTCTTGTACTGTCTTTATAACAGCAAGATCTTGTTCATTTTTATGTCCTAATTTCTCTTCAGAAATATTGTTCTTTAAACTATAAAATAATTTGTCAATACTTATTAAATTAACATAGACTTTTTTCATGATGTCACCTTCTATAAACGGCAGCATCTCCTCTGTAATGCTGTGGACCAGGCATGCCCATTTCATCAGCTGCTCCGATGATATCTTACAGATTCCAATATCTGACTCCATATTTGCTAATGCTCTAATATCTGACTCCATTTTATTTAACAGGTTTTCATCTATTATTTTTGTTTGATATGTGCTGCACTTTAGCAGCGATGTTTTATTATATTTTTTTTTTAATAGCGCGAGCTCATTTCAAGCTTCGGCTAGTCACCAAAATGTTGAATGTGTATCTTCAACACGATGAGGGAAATTAAACACAACCTTGTGCGTTAGTGGTTTGATCGTAACAACGCTTTATTTACAAATTTAAAATTCTTATATACTAAAATAAAACTAAATATCTTACAAGCTAAATACCTGATTATATGTGGTCTTTTATCTACAGGCTGCATTTCTTATCATACAAAAGAATATACGTCACCTCACGTAGATTCCATGTTCAAAAGACACGATCTATTAAAAAAGAAGCAACAAAAACCCCATATGCTTATGATCAGTAATAAACACACAGTATATCCCTTGTTGCATTCTACCTAAAGTACGCTTGTAGATACATAATTAAACAGTGTTTTCTGCTCTTTTTAACAGAAGGACAAAAAAAGACCCTTACCTTGAGATATACTTCAGAATTAAGCTTTAGTCGATTTTCTAAGCCGATTGACAGTACAAAATTTGCATTTGGGGGAAACTTTACCTCCCCCTAAAATGAAACCTAGATGTAAACTTTAAAAACGTATATTTTTTTCTCTCTTCTATCAAAATTTATAGGTCGGACTTTGTATTTTTTTTTTGTGTTGTACAGTGTAATTAAACATTGTTGCGTTATGTGTACATATAAAACACAATTTCGCAAATTAAACACATTGAATATAATATTTGTAGTATCCCTACTAACATTGTTTCTAAAACTGAAAACATTTAACTCAAAAAGTAGCTAAAAACCTTTTGCTTTTGAATTATAAAAAATTAAACCGAAAAGTTTATTTTTCTATGTTTTGTAATAAATTATGATGTGAGGAAGACAACTACAGTTCAACATCCTTTGTTTTTTGTAAACCAAAATCCGTGCGATGTTATTTATTAATTAAAAATGTCCGCTAATTCAATACAGATTTTATCTACTGACAGGTTCATACGTGCTTCATTTCGTGTTATCGACAATCTTCAGAGAATAATGTAGAAAGGAAGATGATATTCTCATCAAACATTCAAAAAATATTTTGACTCCAAATATACTCATATTTACTCATATATCGATTAATGTTTACTCACGCAACCTTCTCTAATATTATTTTTAAGATACCTAGACGTATGAGTGTTATTTAATTCAGCTATTCAAATATTACGTATGCGTGGGGGTATATTACTTTTATACAGACATTAAATTAAACAATTAAATCAATGATAAGCAAAAATTTCTCTGTCAGTATAAAATATATATTTAAAACTACAGCATCTAAATGTGAAAGCATTATCAATTACATATAATAACAACATTCTATAATAATGAAAATAAAAAAAATATAATAATAATAACAATAGCCTTTTTTTGTTCCCACACTTAAATATGGAAATGAAAAAAAAAAAAAAAAAAAAAAACTATTGGCAGAACTTTTAATATTTTTGTATACAAACAGACAATTTATAGCCGTTAAAAAACGTAAACAATTAACAGCTAACATGCCCAATGTCAAATTTTGTATGCGATCTCTTAGTATAATAACGATAATAACAATGACAATAGTCACAATGAAACCAATAAACATAAATATTAATATGATAGTATGCTTGCGGATTCTGGCAGATTTCGATAAAAGTTGATTATTTGAAATTAGATTGTTTTACATATCGGAAAAAAAAATAATACGAAAGATAGCTTATATTTCAGTAGTTTGATCAAATCTTTGTAATAGTTTTATGCCAATGATACTGCAATTGTCGCTTCAAGTAATTCCCCAAATGAGGCAGCTTTCTTTGTTCAAACCGAACTTGATGAACTTGGCCAATAGTTGAAAAGGTAAATTTGAAGGTAATTTCAGAGAAGTCAGTTGAAGGTAAATTCAGAGAAGTCAGTTCATAGAACATTTGCTCTCAGGAAAGGTGATTGTCCTGATGTAACTATAAATGGAAACGTAATACCTAAACGAGAAAAAGTTAAATACCTTGGAATGGTTCTTGAAAGACTACTCGCATGGAAATTTCATATTAAAAGTGAACACTAATTAAAAAATAAAACGAAACGGCTTTATTGGCTTATTGGTCCAAAATCTAATTTAAATTTAAATAATAAATTAAGAATATACAAGGTAATTCTGAAACCTGTTTGGACGTATGGTATTCAACTATGGGGTACAGCTAGCAAGTCAAATATAGATATCCTGGGAAGATACCAATCGAAAATGTTGAGATTAATTCTTGACGCACCGTGGTATGTGAGAAATAACGTTATTAAAAGAGACTTATCAATCTCATCTGTACGAGATGAAGCTAGAATATAAGTGAGAGATATTTAAAGATTCTGAGCAACCATGTTAATTCTGTGGCGATAGCTTTGTTGGACAGTACCAATGAAACTAGAAGTCTTAAACGAAGCCATATATTGGATCTCCCATTTCGTATCTAAAATGTACAACCATTGAAACAAAATGTTTTTTTTATTATAATGTTGTAAATATTATTAGTATTATTGTATTATAATATTTTTATGATATGTATCTCATTGGAGTTGCATAACCCCTGTGATGTATTAAATTCAACAGATTTGCTTATTATCCTCGGATAGATTGTAAATAAAGAATAAATTTATATAAAAAAAATATTTTTATTTTTAAAACCTCTAAATCGTGCCAAGTTTAGTGGTATTTGATTATACACATAGTATTCCGCGATTCTATTCACTAAATTAACTAAAATTACAAAATATTTTGAATGAATAGAGGGTTAGATTGAAAACACTTATAGAAATGATTTTAATATAATATGATATTTCTATGCTTTATCGACAATAAATTGATTTTGATGCTTTTCTTGCATTTGCTTTGCTTATATTTACCAATATTAATACAAATTACTGGGATGCAGAATATTCAAGAACTTATGTTTTATAACGCCAAATTCAGTAAAAATTTTGAACTTATGGTTCTCGAATAAACCGTTTGCAGAATGAAATTGCAACGAATTTTGCTACTCAAGTAAAAAAAAAGTAATAACACCTATCCCTTGATTTACACGATATGTACGTTCCAGAAAAAAACGTGTAAATCGAATTCAAAAAAGTTTGTATAGAAAATCGTGCAAATCGAAAAAAGACAAAAGCTCTATATAAAGTAATTTTTGAATATATAAAGGGTCCGCCAAATAACTTTTTTTTTTTTGAAAATGCTATAAAAAAACTACTGAATATTTTCTCAAATTTCTTTTTTTATTTGAAAGTACAATCCTTCCGGTTAATAATGGAAAATAATTTCATTCATTAATTCATTCATGCAGTAGTCTACACCAATAAATATTCAGTAGTTTTTTTATAGCATTTTCAAAAAAAAAAAAAAAGTTATTTGGCGGACCCTTTATATTTATTTGTTTGAATGCAAAAAACGTTAATAAAACAAAAAACTAACAAAATGAATTAACTTAAAAACAAAAACTTAGTTATAAAATGCATTCTGGATGGTGACGAATCACTTTCATCACTCGATAGTATTTCATAAGTTTCTGTTTCGATGTTAGCGATAACTTCAGGAGATTTGAAAATATATTTTTTATAAGAAATTGTGACGAATTATTGTTCAAGTCTTTAGAGCTTTTTCAACATATTGGAACTTTAAAGCTTTTTCAACATATTGGTTATGTTGGACAAAGTAATTTCCTAATTTAAAATGTTCCTAGTTATACATTGTAATTTGTTATATTTGTATATACATTGTAATGTGTTTTTTAATGTTCAAAAAATGAACCACAATTTTTTATTATTAGTAAAAATTTAATTTGTTCTACAAATGACTGGCATTTACATTAAAAATAAAGAAACTGTATTACAACCCAAATAACTACAAATTTTTAAGGCAAATAAAATTTTTTTTTTTAAACAAATCGGTTTTACACGAAAAGACCTCCCAGAATAGTGACGCACAGTTTATATGCTTAGAAAGAAAATGTTGATCTGTAGGTAAACGACTGTTGGTGCTTTTTGGATAAAAAATCGAAAAAATGTCATTTATTTTTATTGTTTTATCCGTATATTTTTTGGTTAAATAAGCAATATATAAAAAACGTAAGCTTGATATTACTTTGCTTATTTGTTACGAAACCCCAGTTGTGGCGTTCCCGGAAATAGCACTTCTCCGTCCCACCAGCTCGGTGACGTCAGGGGAGGTACGACCCGCTATTCCGGCATAGGGCCGAACAATAAAAGTCAAAAATCACACTAAACACTATACTACACTCTAAACTTGAATTCCTTTGAAGACAACAACTACACTAACAAAAACCTACACTTAGCGAAATAGCCCCTCACGATATACCGGACCGACATTTAATACAACTTTTTAACCCTAACACGATTTCACGAGGACATTTGATGGAATTCTGCACCAAATTTCATTGCAATCGGAAAACTCAAAAAAATACATTTCTTAAAATATGCTCTGGTTAGCTAAAAAAATGTTTCAAGTTTAAAAAAAATGTCTATTGACTTTGGTGTCAATGATTTTATACTGGATCTGTATTCATTTAGATATGGGGATTCCGAATTGCCATAATTTTAAATTTTTAGAAAAAGTGTAAAAGGTGGTGCGGGGAACTCAATTTTTGATCAAAATGTTTTACTCAAAAATATTTTTTTTTTTGCATATGTCAAGAGTATTAAGTCTTAATTCAGTACTCTGCAAAATCGGCATGTTTTGTATTTGTCAAGCTTTTACTACTAAATATGCAGAATAGCCGATAAAATCATTATGTGACCAAATTAAGTGGTTTGTGGATAATTGTGTAAAACTCAGTATTTTTGTCAAAAAGAAAATCGAAAAAATCGATGTTCATGATGAGCACATCAACCTAAAAAGGGATGATTATTGAAAATAAATTCAACACGGACAAAATTGAGGTGGACGAAAAATAATGAAAATGTTAAGTAAACTAATGTAACTTTTTTTAAATGAAAATTGTTCAAGTTCGATGCCATACTCTATATTTCTTTATTAGGATATTGTCCTAACAAATAATCTATAGAGTTTTTGTTTTCAAATTTATTAAAGTGGTCAATTAGTAAATTTGAAAACAAAAACTTGAATTTGCATTGCACTATTAAAGGTCGAAAAATATAATTTTAGTTTTTAATAAAAATTATATCAAACTTGTAACTTTTTTTATAAAGTTTTTTATCTATTTTATTTATGTATTTTAATTTCAATTTATTTTAATTTATTTTAATTGCATTTGTAGATGAACTCTTATGAAGCGCAACTATAAGTTCAAAAAAAAAAATCTTGATTTTCTGAAAAATACATGTTTTTACGTTGAATGTTTTATAAATTGAGCGAAACATTTGATATAATTAAGGAAACTTCTTCATTAAGTGAATGAAACTCTTAGTAAATGAAGAAACTTATAAAAAATAAAATTGTATGAAAATTTTCATTAGTGTAAATTGGACGCAGTTGCTTCTATGTAAATATTCATTAATATCATGTAGAGAATTCTCTTAGTGTTGTACATGACCAAAAACTTTGGTCAAAAAAACATATTTTTAGCAGTTTTTGGCATTTGCAAGCATTATAGACAAATTTTTGTATTGCACTGAGGGAATTATCAGCACGATATTAAAGAATTTTGGCATTACATCAATGAAATTTCATGAATAAGTTTTATTCAAAAAACTGAATTCAAAACAATATTAAACTTTTCATTAATTTTAAGAAAGTTTTCGTTTACTTTGTGATGAAATCTACTTTCGTCTATAAAACCTTCTGTTATGAAAAATCGCCTATCAGGAAAACATAATTTTTTAAAAAAACTATTCAGAAATTCTTAAAAACATGTTTAACCCTGCTGTTAGTTTCAGCCCATTTGGTTCAATTTTTGTATTGTTACCTTTGGTGACATTTAGTGACTTAATTTTACAGCTCACGTGGTCTTTTTATAAAACCATGTTATATACAAAAAAATCAAGGTTCTGACTTAAAACAGGACTGAGAAAAATAAAAAATTACGAATCTTAGGTTAAGGGACCATTTGGTCCATAGTATATTTTCTTTGATTTTTTTACATTTATTTAAAAAAATAAGTATTTATTAGTTGGTTTTATAATAATTGTCATTGCATGATTAGCAACATGTTTTTCGGTTAGTTTTGCAAATAAACTTGCTGCAAATGGAGTATTTTATATCAGACTTAGACTAGCAACAACTACAAATTCCACGCTTTCGAGCCCCTGAATTAGAAGTATTATTTGAAGAGGCCACTGGAACTATGCATGGTAATCGTATTTCAGTCAATAACTTTGCTGAGAACTCTTGTTGAGGTAATCTAGTCCGTTTCATCATATACGCGTTAGCCAGAGAAAGTGCTAGTTACCGCAAAAACTCTGGTCTCCTGCGATTCCGATCAGCTGGAGCCCATGAAACGTCGATTTCAGAAAATATTATTTACGCAGTCAATGCGGATATATCAAGTATGTCTGCAAATACAATGTTTGGCCATTGATTTGTTTTCCGTTTTGTCCTGTAGGAACCAACCATTTGATCAGCAGTATCTACGCCACCTAAAAGAGATGAAATATTAGAAATTATAGGAGAACATAAAACTAACATACCTTTCGTTAAATTGTAATACGAAACAATCTCTGGTTTTTTTCTTCAATCCACTCTCATCAACTGCAACTGTCTTGTGCATTGAGCTAATCAATATTGTTGCTTTGTTCTTGTGGCTGATGTATGATACTAATGTCGCAATGCCATCGAATTCAAATGTAGAATGGTACATAGGGAGTTTTTTGACAGTCAGCAATTTCGGAGGAATGAATGTTTTATTTTTGCGTACTGTTCCCACATATGTAAATTTCCTTTCGTGAAGTTTTTTTACCAACTCAAAAGTGGAAAAAAAATTGTCGCCTGTTATATTTTGCCCTTTCAAGCCTTCTGTTAAGTCCAATACAACGCGTTGCCCTTGGTTCTTTTCAGTCTGTGCATTTCTAGGCTTACCAAAGGTATGCTTGTATTTTCCACATGTAGCTTGACTTAGAATCCCCCGATAACCTAAATTTCAAACCATATTTTGTTGGTATTGATGGCATAAACTGTCGAAAAGTACATCGCCCCCTGAATGCAACAAGTTGCTCATCAATGGTGACATTTTCGTGACAATTGTAAAACATTGGAAGAAGTTGTTGCCAACGGTCCCACAGTTAACGAATAGGAGCAAATTTATCGCAACTACGCATTTGTCGTCGACTCAAAACATCATCAAAACGGATGGCACCATCAATCAATGAGTCTTCATCAATATCTTTCCACTTGCTACCAAACTTGACCCTGCCGTACTTATTAGTACTTTCGATGATAATTCTTTCTATTGGAGGCGGAAAAAACAACAAAAAAGCTGACAGAGTGTCATTGCATCTGGACACTGCAAATCGTTGAGATAATATTCTCAGCCGAAGCTCCAATAGGCTGAGGTAATGGAGTGGCACTCCAAACCATTTTGTTTTTAGCAATAAAAAACGGATCAACAGAGCTAGCTGCAGCTAGGACGGGTTCCCGTTCAGTATCTGTTTCAGAAGAACTTGTTACGCTATTTTCTGAAATATAATCAAATTTCGAATCTGAAATATCGGAGTCACTTTCTGCATTGAGCAGTTCTCGTATCTGATCTTCGTTCAAGTTTGCCATGTCGTAAGTTAAACACGTCTGAACTATGGAAAACAACTCACAAAATGAACCAAGCAGTACAAATATTTTTGCTTCTTTACAACAAAAATCAAAAAAGGGGGATCCCACAATTGTCTTATACATATTTAATCAATGTTGATTAAAAAAAACAAAAAAGGGGAAGCCCACACTTGTTTTTTACATTAGCTGTTTATGTTGAATAAAAAAAAATGCAAAAAAGAGGAATTCTACAATTGTGTTTTACATTAGCTATCCTGACTGAGTAAAGAAAAATGCAAAACAGGGAATCCCTCAACAAAATTTTACATTAGCTGTGTTGAGTAGAGATTTGCGCTGGACACGTGATTTACGTGGTTCACGTGAATCACGTGAGCGTGAGTTATTTTAATTTTACTGATGTGAGTAGTGCGTGAGTAAAGAAATATTCGAATGAGTGATTCATTAGAGATTATAATATTTCTTGCATGAGCCAAAATTCACTCACGCACCCATCTCTAGCGTTGAGTAAAGCTTAAATTAATAATATTTATAGAGAAGTGATCCAAAATAGATACAAATATAAGATGAAATGGTTATTTTGTATGAATATTAAAGTATGGACCAAATGGTCCATTAACGTAACATTCGTTAGTTTTTTCTAACCTAACAGCAGGGTTAAGTAATTGGCACCACAACCAGTGCTGATTAGAGTAAGCTCTTAAATATGCCATAATACATACTCAATTTATGTATTTTTTATTACATAAATAATCAAAATCTGTATCTGATAAAAAAAAATTAACAGCAGTTTAACAATGTATGCTACTGATTTAATCTGTGATAAATTTTAATGATTCGAAGCAAGTGTTGGTGAGAGTGCGATTTAAAAAGGCTTTAAATATTATATTCCACAAATGTAAACAGATCCGGACAAAGTGTTTTGATTTAACTGTTTTGATTAAACATTACCATATTTTATAAAATTAATATCTCTAATTGCACCGCAAAATCTCACT
This sequence comes from Delia radicum, assembly GCA_021234595.1. Lineage (NCBI taxonomy): Eukaryota > Metazoa > Arthropoda > Insecta > Diptera > Anthomyiidae > Delia > Delia radicum. The sequence continues at coordinate 85,303,179 of CM037851.1, read as the reverse complement.
TTTTAAACTATAGATACACACAGAGAAATAAAGTGGCAACCGAATTGAAAAGTGTATTTTAATAGTAACAACTTATAAACTCAGTTAGTTCAACGATATTTACATTAGATTTCTGAATATGTTGGGTATTACAACTACAATTCAATTGACTTAACCGAACTTTGTTGTGAAAACTAATGTTCCATTGTACCAACCGACTGAAATTCGTAATAACCGAATTTGAGATGTCGTAACTGAATTTCAGTTGGCAAGTAGCAAAATTTTTCTCTGTGTGTATAAATAAAATAAGCTAAAAGCATCGCTTTCTTAAATTTCTTTGTGCGATAACTAAAAAATTATATATAAGACACATTAAATCTTAACTATATCTGACACATTAAATCTTTCGAAATACCCATAACCAAATTAACCAGTTATCTGCAGAATTATATGAAAACATAAAATCTACTTAGAAGTAGAATATTTTTTTTCAAACTGAAAAATTTTAAGATCTGCAGAAGATATGTTAAAAAATATCTTTATGTGCATTGGTACGGTTATACTAAAGCGCTGTATGCTTAAAATGTCTGTTTATTTTATTTAACTTAAAGCTGCTTTAGACGAACCGTGCAATGTGTCTTTTGAACAAAAAATTAATTTTTGTTCTTTTGTATTTCAACTGACGATGTGCAAAATTATTTAAACCGCATTTAGTTTATTTAACACCCGAGTAAAAAATTATATATTATGTTTCTTAAAATATATTATAATATGATATTATATGGTATCATGCATTGCCATATATTATTATATGTTTCTTTTGTGGTAACATATTTAACGATATATTGACGATATATATTGACCTTTTTTAAATTAGATATTAATGATATATGCAATACATTATAAAATATGCCAGATATATTGTCATATATAATGATACATTTTCATTTATAGCATAATCATATAAGGTGCAATAAAAGCTATATAATTCAAGATCTAATAATATATTATGTATTATAAAAACATTTTTTGTGCGATCTGAGGTATGCCTAACGTATGCATAATACAACTTAATATATATTTATATATGACTTTAAATGATTTCAGATATAATTACGTGAGATTCCATGCATGACACAAGCTTAACAATTTAGTTTGATGTATGATACATTTTTTCTATGTGTATGAGATATAATTAGATATTGATGAATATAACCCCATACATAATTATATATGCTCCAGATGTCTTCATTATTTTTCATTAAATGTTGTTTTAAATCTTAATAAAATGTGTATGTAAATGTAATTAGATTTAAGTAACTAAATCCAATTTATTCGTAACATATCTTATTCGTTAAACCAAAAAATACTTATCGTTTTGGAGCAAATTAGATCCAATTAGATCTAAATTAATCTCAAGCGATATTTTGGGATCTATAATGATCTTCAATTAGTTATTATTGGATCCCCAAATTTTGAGATCAATTGTGATCTAATTGAATCCAATAATACATTTGAGTGGTCTAAGCGGAGAGTACTGGATGTCCCAATAGTGCGATAAACTTGAATAAGAATAAATATCGATTTATATCAAATGAGATCTTATTTTGTATTTGAGATGTATCTTTTTGTTGGTATGTCGGGTATGCAAAATATTATCACACATGTAATATATAAGTAAATAGTTATGTATCTATATGCCCAAGTAATATTATCTAATAATATATAACCGCGGAATATAAACCATTTTTCATGCCAAAAAAATTATTTTATGGTTTTTGTGGTATGACACAGTAGTTTAAATTATGAATATATATTTCGTAAATATATTATTTTTTCCCCCATTCTCAAAGATATATTTGTACTAACAGTTTTTCTTTTTGCAAACATTGTATTCGTACAATGCATTTAACACACAAAAAGAATTATATGTAAAGTGAAATGGAAAGTATAAAGTTTTGTAAAATATTCCATACAATGCTAACTTTAGTTTTAACATTGAAACCTTAGTATTAAAGAAAAACTTTTTAACAAATTGAAAAAAAAAAGGAAATATCAGCCTTAAAACAAAGTCTTTGTGTACTTTAGATATTTTATAACTTCCACAACTATTAAACAACTCGATTTATGGCATAGAGTGAATAAAATACCTACAGAGTACAAGTTGCTGCCACGACGAATTTACCTCACCCCGTTGTTTACATGTTTTTTAATAGAAAAAATTTGAATGTGGTAAAGAACACGACTGATACTTTAGATGTATTTTATTTATTCGCCAACTAAAAGATACTCAGTCTGTTTTTTATAAGCGTCTTCGCTATTTTGTGGAAAGAAGTTGTGAGAAGCAGTCAGTGCGAACAAATTAAAAAATATTAAACAAAAAGGCATAAAAATAGAAAAACAACGTAGTGGTGTCAATTAGTAATGGTGGTCTCTTTAGTGGAGGCAGAAATAATTTCCTAGCCTCAACGCAGTATATTATGGGAGACTAGCCAAAAGTTAGATTGACACACATTCCTTAAATTAAGTTATTGTTTATTATACTTAAAATTGTTACAAATTAAGTAAAAAGTGATAAAAAAGTGATGTATTCTTAAATTTGTTGTACTCATGCAAAATAAATTGTAAAAAAAAATTACGAAATAAAATTTAATTAAAATACACATACTACAGACTCAGTAGTACGATATACTAATAATATGTTTGTAATAATCATAATATGGTAAAAAAAAATTATGACGAAACTATTCTCCGTGATCATATTATGATAACTAGTGATATAATATGGTTAATATACAAATATTATGATTGCTACAAACATGTTATGATCATTATAAATGTATTCTAAATTTTTATTCCTAACAATATTTTAGTGCTTACATTGATGTGATTACATGTTTCTATTACTTTATTTTTCATGACAAAATAAGATTTGTGCGGAAAAAGAGAAAGTTTACTTTTGCCTTTATGTAAACATCGCATAGCGACAAAATAATAATTTATGTAACTCTTTAAAAGCACAAATTTTAATCTTCAGCGCAAAGACAATATGATTACATAAATTATTTTAAAATAACTTTATTTAAGTGTGTATATTATTAAATAAATATATACGTTTGTACTATTAAAAAAAAAAATGCATAACTTTTTAATCCAGCTTCAACAGCATGCTAGGAGAATAATATAAGAATCATAATATAATAATATATAAACATTTCCATAAACATAATATAGTAATATTGAGATCAATTGGGAACAATAATGCGGTAATGCAGTTATCAAATCATGATGAAGAAAAATACAAGAGTATGAATTTCACAACCATAGTATCATGGTTGTCGCAATCATAAATCCAAAAATGTATGATGCTCTGCGAATATGGTGGTCCAAACATGTTTTTTCTTTGTGTGTATTTAATGGTAGTTTATAGTGTAACTAGCTGTATTAACACGGTATTTTTCGCGAATAAAATGCTTTAAAAGAACACATTTTAGAAACAAATTTTTTGTTGTATATCACAAGACTTTAAAAAAAATGCTGATATTACTCCGATTCAGTTTTCACCACCACCCCCATTGCGGTGTGCCCCGTGTTTAATATATTGTGAAAATTCTTAAAGTATTAAATTATTTCAATGCGAATCTTACACTCAAAAAAATAGTTAGTAAAGTCAGCAAAAATTTTTGCTGAGTCAGCAAAGTTTTAGTCAGGAGGATGCTTGCAAAAAAGTTGCTAAGTTCAGCAAAATCCTTTGCTGAAAATCAGCGAGCTGATTTCTAGCAACTAAATTAGTAGATTCAGCAAAAGTGTTGCTAACACTTAGTGGATTATAAACTAAAATACCCTTGCTAAAAATTAATAAAATTTTTGCTGAATATTAGTTTAGTTAATTTATTTGCTAAAAATCAGAAAAACATATTTTTGTGATTCTTTTAAAAATAATTTGCAATTCGTTACAAAATATAAAAATGTTCATACTCCCGAATTAACAACATGAATTAATGTAATATCTACAAAAATAGAACTAATTATATATAACATAAACAAAATCATGTGTCAACTACTTACATCAATGGTTGTCTAAATAATGCTATATTTTAAAGTAACGCAAATGCTGCAGATAATTATAGACACGAAACGAAAAAATAACAAAATATAACATATACATACAGTGAACTCTCAAAAACGTGAACTAATTTTTGCAAGTGGTGTTCGCGATTCTGATTTTACTACTTAATTGATTCACTTAGAATAAATTCTATTACAAGTACTTCAGAACCAATCATTATGTCATTATATGCAAAGATTTTGAATATTTTATCCTGAAAAATTCTGAAATTCAAACATAAATTTTTATAAAAATTTTTAAATATTAAGACACTTGATTATAGAAAAATATTAACACTTTAAGAAATTTTTCGTATTAGAAAACTTTCTGATTCTGGGACTTTTTATATAGACCAAATTCAGAATCTAGGACAATTTTTGCATACCCAAATTATTGATATTTAACAGCTCTTAATTGCTAATACATTTACTATAAAAATAACTGCTAATTCCATTTAAATTTAATTCTATACGTTTTAAAACAATTTTTATATAAAAAATTCGTAAATTCGGAGATACAGGAAAATATTTAATGAGTTTTTTTGTTCACGTTAGAAAAGGTGTTTACTATAAGAACGTGGTGAAATTACTTTTCGGGAATTACCCAAATTACTAAAATTTGAAGAAATAGAAAGAAATAGTAACTGACACTAATAGAAAACATATGATTTTCTATTGTTGATTTACTTGAATAAACGTCACTACATTGCTAGGTCTGTCAAAAAAACAGAGTAGTATTTGGATGATGACAAAGCCAATTGTGACAATATTTTGTTGTTGTTTTTGTTTTTTCTTTGATATTTTAAATTTTGAATCTTGCTCCTAGACGAGGACAAGAAATTCTCATTGAGTTTGTGATTTAACATAACAAATATCTCTAGAAATTCCAATAACAAAGTCCCCTGAAGATTTCCTTGGGCAGGAATGAAATCCGGATAGGGACACGCCTACATCAGATTGTTTTTCACAATTTGTTAAATAAGTTTTGGGACTTTAGCACATTTAATTACTATAAAGAAACATTGTTTATAAAAAAATGTGTTCACGTTTTAGAGCTATTGAACTTTGTTCACGTTTTGGAATAGTCAATGTAAAAAAAGTGTTTATGCTGGATGTTCACGTTTCTGCGAGTCCACTGTACAACCCTTTTTTTGCAATAAGAAAAACTAAACATAAAAATCTAACTAAGATGTGTGTCTTTGTCTTTCGCTTTAGTCTGTTTACCTGCTGTATATTTGTTTGCAATTTGACCACACTAGACTATTAATCTCTATAAACATATGGTTTACAAATACACATTTAATCTTTATGAAATTAAAATATTTTATTTTGTCTTTTATTTAATAAATAGACAATTACTTTCACAAGCCGGTTATAACGCAAAATTTAAGTTGTTTCAATCCACAATTTTGCTTTATGTCTGAAAACAGATACAAAAATCTTACATGTTTGATTTTTTTTTATATGTCTTACTAGAATTGTACTTTTTAGTATCATTTTCCTAGTCAATACTACATCCTGCAATGCCGCGACATTTTATTTATTCATTAATATGCTAATCAGCACTATTTGTTTAGCAAAATAAATTAGTAAAACATTAGTATAATATTAGTAAAACAATAGCTCAAAACAGTTAAGTGCTGAATAAGTAAAACTAACATTTTAGCAGGAAACATAATTTTAGCAAAATATTTGATGAAAAATAGTATATCTGATTTACAAGACGTTTTACTAACTTTTCTAACTAATTTGTTTGAGTGTACTCTTTTCTTCGGTTCTGCAAGATGTTTCAATGCAAAAATGATTTTACTTGCATAAAATATAAAATCAGATTGCTTTTCACAATTTGTTAAATAAGTTTTGGGACTTTAGCACATTTAATTACTATAAATGCAATAAATGTTTATCCCGATGAAAATAAATTTAAATAACAAATATGCAGGTGCTTGTGCAAATTTAAATGTAACTGACACTAATAGAAAACATATGATTTCCTATTGTTGATTTACTTGAATAAACGTCACTTCATTGCTAGGTCTGTCAAAAAAACAGAGTAGTATTTGGAAGATGACAAAGCCAATTGTGACAATTTTTTGTTGTTGTTTTGGTTTTTCTTTGATATTTTTAATTTTGAATCTCGCTCCTAGACGAGGACAAGAAATTCTTATTGAGTTTGTGATTTAACATAACAAATATCTCTAGAAATTCTAATAACAAAGTCCCCTGAAGATTTCCTTAGGCAGGAATGAAATCCGGATAGGGACACGCCTACATCAGATTGCTTTTCACAATTTGTTAAATAAGTTTTGGGACTTTAGCACATTTAATTACTATAAATGCAATAAATGTTTATCCCGATGAAAATAAATTTAAATAACAAATATGCAGGTGCTTGTGCAAATTTAAATGTAACTGACACTAATAGAAAACATATGATTTTCTATTGTTGATTTACTTGAATAAACGTCACTACATTGCTAGGTCTGTCAAAAAAACAGAGTAGTATTTGGAAGATGACAAAGCCAATTGTGACAATTTTTTGTTGTTGTTTTGGTTTTTCTTTGATATTTTAAATTTTGAATCTCGCTCCTAGACGAGGACAAGAAATTCTCATTGAGTTTGTGATTTAACATAACAAATATCTCTATAAATTCTAATAACAAAGTCCCCTGAAGATTTCCTTAGGCAGGAATGAAATCCGGATAGGGACACGCCTACATCAGATTGCTTTTCACAATTTGTTAAATAAGTTTTGGGACTTTAGCACATTTAATTACTATAAAAGATCCAATTTGTTTAACAAATAAAAAAAATACTTAATTTGTATGGAAAATATAAACAAATATGCACTTTAAAGGACAACGGACTAAAAAGCACAATATATGCAAAAAAGTTAAAATATTAATCGAGCGCAAAATATTAATTGAGCGAAAAGTTGTTGCTCGCCAACTGATATTGATTTGGCGAACTGATTTATTAGTTTACATCGGTGGGTTAAGTGCTACGTCAGAGGGCTATCCCTCATGCATATGTTTTTTCTCCAAATTGATGTTGTCGTCGCCGTCGGGGATAGAACACGGGACCAGCTGAGTAACAATTCAACGTGCTAACCATTCCATCGCAATACCCAAATTAATAACTACTTAATTAAAACATATAGAAAAAATCTTTGTAAAATATATTGAGAAATATTACAATGTAAATCCAACCCCAAATTTGTACAAATTTTTTCTAAAGACAAACTCTTTATTCTTAAAAAACATTACTTATTATATAAAAAGTGAACTATTTCGGCGATCTCTAAGTGTTTACAATTTTTTTTTTTTGGAACACGGCTAAAATTATGGAGATAGCTAAATCTAAATTTCATAATTTTTGAACCACTCTAGTGTACATATTTACTTGTGCAATAATAATTACATTCATTCTCAATTTAATAAACGAACACACAGAGAAATGAAGTGCCAACCGAATTGAAAAGTGTATATTAATGGTAACAACTTATAAATTCAGTTAGTACAGCGATATTTCAATTAGATTTATGATAATTTTGGGCGTTGCAACTCCAATTCTGTTGCATTAACCGAACTTTGTTGTGAAAACTAATATAAAGTTGTATCAACTGTCTGAAATTCGTTATAACTGAATTTCAATCGTAGTATCCGAATTTCAGTTGGCAAATAGCTAAATTTTTTTCTGTGTGAACACACACTTTATAAATAATTGTTTTACAAACTTTTAGTCGGCAAAATGGAAATTCTAGAAAAACTCGTTATGCGTGTATAAAGTGTTCGTTAGAACCAACCCGCATTGTACGAAACCGCATTTTTCGAGGGATGAGTGTATTTTAACCCTTATTACGCTGTATTTACCATATGTAATACAAAACATGAATGTACATTTTGGATGTTTGTGCTTAATGGAATAAAAATTTCGTTTTCAATTATCACGGATGTTTTTAATAAAGTGGAAGGCTACAATTCCACTTTATAAAAACAGTGGTCACTTATAAGGGTATTTTTATTCCATTAAGCACAGGCAGTCAAAATATACATGGAAGTTTTGTGTTACCATATGGTAACTACTGAGTAATAAGGGTAAATAACTAAAGCAATTGTGTACATTTCAGTTAGTGTTGCTAAAAGTTTTCAGCATAATCCCATAATATTGGTATTTTACTTCAGATATTCGCTATAAATAAAACCGTTCCTTTCAGTAGCAGTTTTCAAAAATCACAAATTATGGGATGTCTAATCAGGATGAGAAATCTACACAGCAAAAAATAACCTGGATTTGGTAAGCAGTAACTACATTTGTATGCTTCCAAAACAGCGCTTCGCCGCCTTGCATACTATAAAGCAATTAGGGAAGGCATTCTGTCGTGCTTCCAGGAATGCCTTCTTTGAAGCAGTGAATAATGCTTACAATGAAGCAATAAAGTATGCATACCATGAAGCAATAATGTTGTCAGCATACAAAAAGCACTTCTTAGTACCTATGAAAGCATGAATTTGCTACTTCTAAGAGCACATGAAAGAAGCGCTTTAAAAGAGAGATACCAAGTGGGACATCGCGAACATAAATATTTCCTTCTTTATTGGCTTTGAAAGCGCTTAGGTTAGGTTAGGTTAGAAAGTGTTATGTGCCCAAGGGCACATCTCCACTCGGAGACCAATACGGTCCATTGTGAATCCCTTAAATGAAAAAATAGTAAGAAAGAATAGTAACCGACAGCAAGATAGATTTAAAGATAGATATAAAGGATGATAGAAAGGATATATACTCCCCAGAACCAGCTCCTATCGTCCCCTTGCTAGAAACAGCCGTCCTATCTCCCTGACAAATCTCAGCAAATCTACTGGATTACATCCAGCGACACACCCAAGTTTGTCGTAACATCTATCTCCTAGCCATTTCTGTCTGAGGCCCTGCAACCTAGGACAGTGGCACATTATATGCTCAACTGTCTCCAGTTCCTCAACGTCCTCGCACAACCTTCAAAAATCCGGTACGTCCCTATCCCATCTGCATGTGAAAGCAGAACAATGACTCTGGACTAATAAAATGATGTAAAAAAAATAACATCCTCCCTGCCCCGCATTTCGGATGGCGAAAATAACTTGAATTTGACGAAAAACAATTTTGTCTGAAGTGCTTTTTATTCCATAGACCCCATCCTTGCCTCTGATTTCTATTATCAAATATTTTCAATTTTCGCCTTAAACAAAGAACTTTTAGAACAAATAATTAAAAGCACCAAAAACGCTTGGATACTTGCCTGTGGTCGTCAAAGGGTTAAGTTGGACACGTTTTTTTACCCCTCCCTCAGGAATTCTGATAATTCCGTCTTAGCGGATGTCAACTTCTATTTGAATAAATCGTAGTAGATATTTTAATGCAGTCTGTTAATCACAATTTAGTTTTTTGTTGGATAATTTTTATTTTGATAAACACAAAAAATATTTTCAAATTTAAATTGCTTATTGATAGATACAAAAATGGCGCCTCTGGCATTTCCTATAAATGATAAAGTGTTTTTGAAATAATCTAACGATGATTTATCACTGTCAACTAAAATCATGTATCTGAAAAATATGTATTATGTATGTTGACTATTACAGCATTGTCATTGTTAGTATTACAAGTGGATAAATAAAAAGAACAAGAGGCTTTATATAAACATAAATGTTTCAAAATGTCATCACGCAAAATGATAAACTAGGCATTGATATGGATTATGTATTAAGAAAAATATTTTTTACATATATTTACTACAATGAAAAGCAAAAACTGGAAAATTTAGTTATTTAAATAAATAACAACTTGCTATTTACAAGAAAATATAACTACGCAGTCAGAAAAATACAAACGAACCACCGCTGGCATGGTACTTTAACATGTGGTACAAGTGCTCTTCAAATTCCAAAACGATAACATCATTAGACAAAAGATCCGTACAGAAAAGCACTGGGTAAACAAAATTTCCAACGCCGGCAAAATGTTTTTAAAACCATATAAAATTACAAAAGGATAAATTTACAAACAAATCTTTTAAAATTTTTTTGGCACTACCGAGATTTGAATCCTGGCCGTCAGATAGCCAGCGTGTAGATCTCTTCACTGAGCTAACAAGACATATAACAATTGCCAAAAACCAGGCTTTAAAACATAGCCATAATGTACGCCTAATTCAGGTAAAAATATTTTTTTCTCATTTTCACTTCAAATTTAAAGTAATTTTCCACATGCATAAAATCCCTAAAATAATAAAAAATAAAGTCCTCATATTAATAATATATTTATTATTAACATTACTACTGAAGAATTTTCCACTTTTTGCGGAATCTCAACGAAAAACTTTGCTAAAGAGTGGGAATAAGTAATGCATTTTGCAATTTGAATTTTGATATCATGCTAAACAATCATAAAATTGACATTGTGTCTTTGTCAAAAAACATGGGTGTGATATTTAACAACACACGGAATGATCACGTTAACAGTGCCATAGCAAAAACGTATGGTATGCCTCGTAGACTATGGGCAACTAAAAATTATACGCCGTTAAATATAAGAATAACACTTGCGAAAGCATATCTAATGCCAGTTCCCTTATATGGATGTGAGCTTTTTGCTCAATATGATTCAGCTAATGCCAAAAAGATGAACTTGGTATACAATAATATCCTAAGGTATGTGTTTATGCTTCGTAAACATGATTCAACTCTCTTTTGACAACATCCTGAAAACCAGAGTTCTAATTTTAATACATAAAATAATATACTCAAAGGAACCCAAGCATCTCTTTGACCACCTTACGTTTACAAGATCGCAACGAAGCAAAAAGATAAAACCAATCTGATATCGTAGCCTGATCTCAAAATGGCAGTTCTACTGTTGTTAAGAGATATTTAGCAAATTCAGTTCTAACACATAAATTAGAACTGTGCTAATTTTTCTTTCTCTGTTGTAGATGAACTTCAAGCACTTGTAACTTGGAGTTCGGTGATCAATAAATTAAAGAATGTTCTTTTTATTACTGACAACATTAATGATTTTTATTCGATTATTTATACTAAAATTACTGTTTATTTTACTTAATTCTATTAACTTAAAATTTATGGCTTTTTAGCCAATAAGCGTCGAGAATGCTAAAACTTGCTGAGTTACCATTATTTGGTTTAAAATTGGTGTATAAAATTTACGTCTTCCCAACCAATGGTTGAAAGAATGCATTTAATGCCACCTGATATTCATGTGACAATTTTATTCACATAATGTGTAATCTGAAACACTTAGCATTAAGGTGGCTCACAAACTAAAAATTAATATTAGGGTAACTCAATTATCACAAGTTTGAACATTCTCCCCCGCGTTGAACGGACGTTCAACAATGTTGTTATATGCCAGCTAGGTATTCACTGTGAATCTGCGTGGCGCTGGTGACGGTGTTGGGTTGTTAGTGGTTGATCCACATGATGGAAATTCGATGGTCTCCGTGACACCTTCAATAGGCGGTTCCCGTTTGTTTTTGCATGTTACGTATCTAGTTAGCAGAATTATGAGTGCTACCAAACTGACTGTGAGTGCTAGGTACCCAATCGTATGGCTGTGCAGTTGATGGGACCTCAATTTGTTTGGTAGGTCCATGATTTCTTGTTCCTTCAATGATTGATGCAAGATTGTTAGTTCATCAATGTTTTTGGCAAACGCATTATTCAAGTTTGTAGATCGATTGTGGTTTATTAGGTGTGTGACATTCTCGTATCCCGCTAGGTCAAAGATTTTTCCAAGGCTTGTGAATGATGATTCTAATGTGCTTGATACAGTTTGTTGTCCAGTCATGGTGATAAATTCATTTTTAAGAATACATCCTGGATCAAGCGCCAGCAACCCCGATCCTTTTAACGAGATATTTATGATTTCTTTATCACAAACTGCAGTGGCCCGTGATGATGATGATGCGTAGATCCATTGATTTCTGCTGATGAGTGGGAACCATTTTGTAGTAGTGGTTTCGAGTATGCAGGTTGGTGATGTTTTGTTGTTGTACAAGTTTATTTCACACCCACACCTCTCTGACCCGTAGGTGTATCGGATTTGAACGTTGGAAAACAAGAACACACCGGGTTTAGTTATGTCGCATGAGTTCAACTCCGCCTGTGTGAAAATTGCGTATTGTTTATGGGATGCGCTTATACCTAGGAATCTTGAACATGGCTTGATGGCTACCAAGGTCTTGTTGATAATGTTAGGCACAGGAATCAAATGTACTAGTTTAAATGGTTCACGTTCAATTAACGGTAAAGTTACCTTGAACACTACATGACGTTGCGTAAGTCTACCTCGTACCTTCATTAGTCTGAATAATTGTAATATATCATCTTTGTCATCCACAGGGAGGATTACTGAGTTTGGTGAATGAAGCTTGTATTTTTTGGACGTTGTTTGCAATTGTGGTTAAGTCCAGGACTCCAGAATTAAATAGTTGAGTGAGGTGTACTTGGAATAACACGTTATTGATGTGTTCCATTTCGTCCGAAAGGGTTTTGATTGTTTGCTCCAACTGTTCAAATCTTGCCCTGGTCGCTATTTGGCCGTTTTGTATGACATTTAGAGTCGAATCCACAACTGATGTTTGATTTTTAAGCAACTTCAACAAATATGACTCATTTTCATTCACTTGTTGGATCGTATCAGATATCTGGTCAGCATATTCTGAATCCAATATGCCAAATAATGAGTGCGCAATAGTTCCTACGATATTTAGGGCTCCTCTTTTGCTCCGTAGTAGTTGATTTTCCAGCTGTAAGTCGCCTTCCATTTGTTTGAAGTGATCGATGATACTGAGACATGATTCTTTTAATTTTATCATTTCACAAATCTTCTGTAGCGATTTTGTTCCGTTAGTCAAAATTGATGTTTCAGCCCAGTAAGCATTCAGATCATAATATACAAATATATTCCATTCGGTTGTTGAAATTGCTGCTGTCCCAACTTGTTCAAAATGAATTCCTATTTTTGATCCAAATTTTTTATTTTTCACCGGAGTTCCACATGTTATTGGCAACAGCAAAACTATGATAAGCAACGCTAGACTGAGATGGGATGACAGCGTTTTTTTTCTCTTGGCCCTAGGTTCTTCAGTGGTCTCAGGCACTTGGACCTTGGCTTCCTCATTATTCTCAACAGTGTCCAAAGATTCTGATTCCATGATCTGCTGGCGCAATTGCGGTCGTGCCTTGGTACATTGAATGCATTTTTGTATAGTTGATCTTGCTGTTATTTTTCCTTTAACGGGCCAAAATTGTTGTCTCAAGGTATTCAGTAACGCCTGATGTCCACAGTGTTTATTTTCCTTATGATACATCACGAATAGTAGTTTGACGATAGGATCGTTATATGGAAGTACCATTGGGTGTTTTGCCTCGTACTGTAGTGCTGAGGCATCTAGTCTACCCCCAACACGAATAATGGATTGGTCGTCAAGAAATGGGGACAAACTGCTAATAGAGCTGTTCTTTCCAACTTCGTTGCAGTTGCGAATTTGTTTTATCTCTTGTGAGAAATCGGAAGCCTGAATGGTTTTTACGATTACGGATAGTGCCTCGTTCAGTTCATCAGGTGATAGTGATTTATGTGTAGGACGAAGCTGCTTTGATATTCTTGAGTTCCTTATGAATCTGAGGGTATATCCAATAACCCTTTGCAGAGTCCTGAATGAGTTTTTGTGATTGATTTTGTATACAAATTCAAGATTGCTGGAAACAGTTACTGCCAAAATGGTGCACAGTTTCTTTTTCTCGATGTTGTCTTCAATTTGTAACGTCCTTGAAAATCTAGGTGGCCATAGTTCTTCTCGTCCATGTAGAAATAGAGGTCCATAAAACCATAAATTACAGTCAGGCAGTTTATGCGCTGGTAATCCCCTGGATAATATGTCAGCCGGATTGTCTTTTGACCCGACATGGCGCCATTGTTCGGGCAGTGTTAATGATTGAATCTTAGCCACTCGATTAGCTACAAAAGTGTGGCACATAGACGATTGGGCATTTATCCAAGACAACACTATTTCAGAATCCGACCATAGAAAAACAGGTTGATTTTTTACTTGGAGATCAGTCCTGATTCTTTGCGCAAGTTGGGCAGCCAGAAGTGCTGCACATAACTCTAGGCGTGGTAGAGTTTGTTGCTTTAATGGAGCCACTCGAGTTTTTGCACAAAGTAGTTGTACAACTATGCTTCCCTCTTTAAGCCTTGCACGGATGTAAGCAACGGCACCAAAGGCCTTCTCAGATGCATCAGCAAATATATGTAGCTGAGTGTTTGTTGGAAGCTGCCCTTTAAAAATGTGTCGTGAAATCCTCAAATTGTTTAACTTGTCTAACTCGTTTCTGAATTTAACCCAAATTGCCCTTAGTTCTTCAGGCAATGGCTCATCCCAGTCTAATTTATGTTGCCATAATTGTTGGATAAACATTTTCGCTCGGATAACCACAGGTGCAACGAGTCCGAGAGGATCAAATAATTTTGCGATGTCCGAAGTTGCCGACCGTTTTGACACAATCTGAAGTGTATCAAGTTTGACCTTGACACAAAATTGGTCAGTTTTAGGTAACCATAGTAGTCCTAATGTTTTAACTGTATTATCGTTGTTACTGTTGAAGTCCAGATCGACTTCTTGATCACCGATTGGAATACTGTTAAGTAGTTTTGGGTGGTTGGCACACCATTTCCTTAAGTTGAAACCATGCCTTTTCAAGATAGTAATCAGTTGATCCTGTGTTGCAATTGCAGTGTTGAGGCTATCCGCACCACCAAGACCATCATCAACGTAAAAGTTGTGTTTAAGCATTTGAGAGCCCTCTGGATAAAGTGCTGCATTTTCATCAGCAATTTTCTGTAGACATCTTGTGGCAAGATATGGAGCCGCCCGTGTACCATATGTTACAGTGTTGAGTTTGTAGTATTGGATGGGTAACGACGGATTTTCTCGCCAAATAATCAACTGATATTGTTGGTCGTCCTGATGAATCAAAATTTGCCTGTACATCTTCTCGATGTCTGTAGTGAAAACAAATCTTGGTTGTCGAAAACGTAATAGGATTGAAAATAGTTCACCTTGAACAGTTGGCCCATTGTACATCAAGTCATTTAAGGAATATCCTGATGTTGTTTTTGCAGACGCATCAAAAACCACTCTGAGTTTCGTTGTGGAGCTTTCTGGTTTAAGTATGCTGTGGTGGGGTATAAAATATTTAGGACCGCACATGGTGTTGATATCCACCTTGTGCATGTGTCCTAGTTGTTCATATTGTTGCATGAATTCTATATACTGGCTTTGGATGGCCTTATTTTTCAGAAGTCTGTGCTCAAGGCTTAAAAATCTGTTGAA
Organism: Delia radicum; assembly: GCA_021234595.1. NCBI lineage: Eukaryota > Metazoa > Arthropoda > Insecta > Diptera > Anthomyiidae > Delia > Delia radicum. Next base: position 85,287,701 of record CM037851.1, on the reverse strand, counting down.
TGCCATTGTGTGTGATTCCCCCAAGGCTTCTGGATTTTCTCGAAACGGAAGATTGACTATGAAGCGCCCATCGCTGTTGGTGTGTACATGTTGAGCAAAGTGTGCCTCACACTGTTTTTCTGCAGGAGAAAGGCATTTTTCAGCTAATTCTACCTCATCTAATTTCCATAGTTGTTCTATCGTTTCTTCCAATGATGTAGCCTTGTTAAATATTGCACATGTTAATGTACATGAGTTGCTGGAGACCGAGTTCCTTTTGATAGGTCCACCCACAATCCAACCAAGTGACGTATTTCGGAGGATTGGGAGATCTTCAGCGAGTTTAATTGTGTCATTTTGTAATATGTTATAGAAGAATTCGCCGCCGAGTAGAATGTCGATTTTTCCTGGTTTGTTGAAGTGGGGATCTGCCAATTGGATATGGTTAGGAATGACCCAGGACGAAATTTCAATCTGTTGACTTGGTTGTGGTGGGATGATAGTTGGAAGTATATATGCTTCCAAGTTGGTTGCAAAACTGCTGTTTCGGGACTTCATGATGACATTAACTCTATGCGATGATCGTTTTTGGAGTTTTCCAACACCGTTTATGCATAGCGAAGCTTCTGTTGGTGAGATTGCTAATTTATTGATGAGACGTTCAGAAACTAGATTCACCTGTGAGCCTGAGTCTAACACTGCCCGGAACTCACCGGAGACACCATTTGGAGCCGTTATTACAACTCTCGCTGTCGCTAATAAGACAGAACCCTGGCGGCCCGCAGCGTCACTTGATGCTGCCGTTGTGCTTGTTACTGCATTCGAAGTAGATGAAACGCTGTTCGTTGCTTGGGGTGATTTTTTCTTTTGGGAGCTATTTTGTTGTGGTAAATGTAGCAATGTGTTATGCGGTTTTGCGCATTTTTTACAGCTACCTAAAGTGCATGTTTTCGCCTTATGATCAGATCTGAAACAATTCACACATAGTTTTTGTTGTTGCACCCAGTGCAGCCGTTCTGCTTCTGAAAGTTGTTGAAATTTCTGGCAGTGGAAAAGCTTGTGGTTGCTCATGTTGCATAACTTACATGTTTCATTGTGTTTTTCGTTGGATGTTGCAACTGATGAAACAGCCTTGTGTGCTGATTTCTCTTTTTGACCAATTGCTTCCATCGATTGGAACTGGAGTTCCAAAAATGATAAAAACTCACCAATCCTCGGTACGTCCTTCGGGTTGGTCAATGACTGGATGTACCTGATGTGGGTATTCCTGTCAAGTTTCTTCATCAATAGTTGAATAAGAATTGCATCCCATGATGTTGTTTCAATTCCTAAATTATTTAAGGCCAATAAACACTCCCTGGTGGTGTCATGAAGGGCCTTAATTGATGGCGCTGATGACGTCACAGAAGGTTGATTAACTAATTTTTCTACCAGATTTGCCACAAGAATTCTTTTATTGTTGTAACGATCTTGTAGCGTTTGCCAGGCGGTGCCGTAATTTGTTTCTGACAGAGAAAACTGGCTTATTAAGTGTTCAGCTTCCCCGGACAAATTGTTTTTTAGGTACCACATTTTTTGAATGGCTGGAATTGGTTGTCTGTCTACCATTGCGGAGAACAAATCATGGAACTGACGCCATTTCAGATAATCTCCATTGAATTGGGGTATGGTCAATTTTGGCAGCTGTAATGAGTTCCCATTTAAACCATTATTATTATTTATTGATTCTGGAGTTTCGGTTTGCCTGCGCCTATCTTCGTGCTGAAGTTTGTCTGCTTCCACCGAAAGCCTCACAAGATTTTGATGCATTGAGTCATATACGGCGTTGTATTCATTCTGGTCTAGGCCATATGCGGCTGGGTTTGTCAATTGATCATGAGCTTCATCATGTAGCGTTTCAATTTGTTCCCATAGCTTCTTAATGGTGCTTATATTTAGTTCGAAATATTGTTTTGGTTGATCTTCCGTAATATCTAGTCCATTTAATAGCCGTTTAAGAGCTGTTAACCGAGCCATTAACCTTCGGATGGTACCAGACGTGTTATTGCAATCTTTATGAACATGTGTATTATTGTGTGTGTTTGAAGCTCCGCTGAGGTCTGTAGAATCCTCGTGATGGTCGTCATCAAGCAGTTTTAGACGATTAGCTTCATTGCTGAACAGTTCCATGTGCTGCTTTGCTATGTTACTGATTTTGTCATAGTAGCCTTTCGAAAAATAATCCAGTTTCAATGGTTCATCGCATTTATCCCGTATTTCTGAATCTGTTTCTTGAAACTGTTCCCAAGACTCCAGTAGACGCTGCAACCGTTCCTCGAAATAGGCTGATGTTGCTTTCCTGTCTGGTGAATCCTTTTTGAAGTTTCTGATGATTTTCTGGATAACTTCGCCGGTTTCATTTTGAAGTTCTAATAGTTTTTTCATTGTTGTCATTAATACAATATCAACTACTGTATTTAGGGGAAGGAAATTGGGCGCTGGATGGAAACCTCAAAATGCTGATGATCCGAATGTTTGTGTGTTGAGACGGCCTTTAGAATGTTTCGAGTCCCTTACCGCTGGTGGGGGGAAACTCAAAATTACAAAAAACAAAAACCGTTGGCAAAAAAAACCGTTGGCTAATTATCAGCAAGTTGCGTGTTTAACGTGTTTTTAGGATGTTCCGAGTCCCTTACCGCTGGTGGGGGGAAACTCAAAATTACCAAAAAACGTCGGGGTCACCAAAATGTTAAGAGATATTTAGCAAATTCAGTTCTAACACATAAATTAGAACTGTGCTAATTTTTCTTTCTCTGTTGTAGATGAACTTCAAGCACTTGTAACTTGGAGTTCGGTGATCAATAAATTAAAGAATGTTCTTTTTATTACTGACAACATTAATGATTTTTATTCGATTATTTATACTAAAATTACTGTTTATTTTACTTAATTCTATTAACTTAAAATTTATGGCTTTTTAGCCAATAAGCGTCGAGAATGCTAAAACTTGCTGAGTTACCATTATTTGGTTTAAAATTGGTGTATAAAATTTACGTCTTCCCAACCAATGGTTGAAAGAATGCATTTAATGCCACCTGATATTCATGTGACAATTTTATTCACATAATGTGTAATCTGAAACACTTAGCATTAAGGTGGCTCACAAACTAAAAATTAATATTAGGGTAACTCAATTATCACAAGTTTGAACAACTGTATTAATGTACATCTCTGGAACTTTCTTCCAAATATATATATATATATATATATACATACATGTATGCACAGCGCATACTTTAGGGACACGGCCAAAATTGTCGCCGGAATATGCGGTGTATAGAAAAAATTGTTCTCATCTTATACGCTAGATGTATGAAAAGGCGCGAAAACTTTGGGGACTGTCCCCAAAATTTTCGCGCCTTTTCATACATCTAGCGTTTAAGATGAGGACAATTTTTTCTATACACCGCATATTTCGGTGACAATTTTGGGCGTGTCCCTAAAGTATGCGCTGTAGTATTACGCATTAGTATTATACATTCAGCATTATTAGTATTATACATTCAACATTATTTCGAAGCACAGAGTATTGAGTAACCAATAGTTAGTACATACATACTGCATTGTAATATATACTCTTCTTTTTCAACATTATTTTGAAATTAAATGTACTAAGTTACCAATAATGAGACACTCATGGGTAGGGCTCGGAAGTTAATGCACTTATAATCGTGTTTTATATACAAACAAAATATGCATTAAAAAACGTAAAATATGCACTTAAAACTTTAAAAATATGCATTTATTATTGATTTTTTCAACGTTTTCTACATTTCAACACAATCAAAGCTATGTTTGTCTTACAAAGTGGTTAAAATTTCAAAATAAGCGATAATCATCGTAAGAAAGTTATTATTTGGATTTTTCTCATATTTGTGATAGAAAAATAAATTTATTAAATATATAAATTTTGTTAAAACGCATATCGAGGGCCTATATTCAAAACGCTCTATCTTAAAAAACACAACTTTTCAGGAGAGCCAAAAAACTGTTTTTTCGCGTATTACTTGAGTTATTAAAATTCGGTATTCTACAATATTTTTTAAAGCAACTACTGAATATCACATATAATTGGTTTTTAAAATGTTGCATTATTGGGGACTTTATGATAGATAGAGGGTTTTGCTTCTCAAAAATATTCAATGCTTATGTATAAAAATGATCAGATAGAGGGTTTTGTATTTTAATAAAAATAAATTATTTTGATTTCATTTATGTAATTTGTCAGTTTTTAAAGTGATTTTTTTTAAGATAACGGCTAGTAATACAACATAAGATAAAAAAAAATAATAATAAACAATATGAAACAAAAATTTATTTGTTTTTTTTTTTTTTTTTGCTTTTTTTAAGTTTTTTGGGAGTTTATCGTAAAAATAATGGTATTCCGGTGGAACTACGCTCTTTAAATCTTGCAAATTCTTTCACTTATTTGGCTGAATTGATAATGGACCAGAATATAGAGGTTTTGTTTCTATATGTCCTGAATACGAACAGGTAGATAAATGTAATCTGTATCAAAATCTAATTTATATGTTATGTTACCATCTGGAAGATATAAAAGAGATATTAAATTAGACACAGTAGGATCGTTCTATACTTGTCCTGGTCTAATGGAAGAAAAACGCATAAGTTTGTCATCGTTGTACTTATTAAAGAAATCATAATTTAAATATTCTGCATCAGACGGCTTTTTTACGATCTCATTGTTAATTTTAACAGTCTTTCTGACTTATCTAGTAATTAAATAAAAATAAATAAAAATAAAAAAAATATAAAAAAAAATATTTTTGTTATGAAATTCATACCATACATGAGGGCTGTTTTACTGAACATTTTACCATCAAAAAGTAATTTTCGTGAAAATCAAAGATAGAGGGTTTTGAATAACAACAAAAATTGTTTTAAATTTTTTTTAAAACATGCATTTTAATGCAAATTATGCAAATATATGCATTCATAGCATAATATGCAACAAAAAAGGTCAAAATATGCATTTATAACAAAATATGTAAAAGCATGCATTTATAGCAAAATATGCATTACAAATCGATGCAATTTTGCAAATTTATTGATTTGCAAAAATATTTTGTTAACTTTGTCCTAGAGCTACAACAAACATGAATTAACATAAATTTCCAAGTCCTCCGCATCATTACTTGGAAACTAATGAACCTTGAAATGATGCATCATTACCTTTTACATTTTTACAAATTTTTACAAAAAATCAAGCACTGATATACAACTGGCTTAACGAGAAATTGTAAATAAATTACAGGCAGAAGATGTTTTATCAGCGTTTCCAAAATCAGTTTTGAAAGTATTTGTTTTACAATAATTTCAGAGGAGTACAAATAAAATATTGACAACCAATTGGCTGAAGCGTTGGCAAAAAGCGTTTTTTCTTGTGCTATCCAGTCAGAAATTACCAACGACTCAAAAGTCTAAGCACATTTATTTCATAAAAGTTATGATGCTTTCGTTAAAAAAAAGTTTGTAGTCGTTATGTTCCGAATTTGATCCCGATTTCAGGTACATTTTTCTTTCGTTTTTTTTGGATAATTTTAATATTATTTTTTGTATAAAATCAATGTTTTGTTTCTGGAAAACCAACCGGCGGGGCCAAAAAAAATATAAAAAACTTTTTTTTTAATTTTATTTTGGAAAATCTTTTTTAAGGCTACATTATTTATAAGGAAAATATTTTCAGTATGACATAACATATTGTTTAATAAGACTAAGTATGGTACCATTTATAATCATATCGATCAAGACATATATATGCATTATTGATTTGTGGCTTATGTAGTTATATATGGAGTAAAATATGTAGACATATAATAATATTAAGTATATATAATATGTGTATAAAAAAATATGAGATGATATAACCCCTAACAGATATGACTTAATGATAATATATATGACTACATATATATATTTTTACCTGGGTATGTATAATGTTGTTATCATTTTGGGACTGGGGAAACACGTTTTGCCAGCACTTGTACCACTTGATATAGTGCCTTGTCAGCGGTGGTCCTTTGTCTTTTTCTGACTGGGCTTTTTATAGTCACATTACTTTCATTTATTTATTGGATATTGTGTGGTTTTGCTGGGCTGTCTTCATAATACATGTTTTCTCATAGATTAAGGTACGTTGAACAAAATCTAGAAAACAAACTTTTTTCTCATTTTAATTTTCTAAAATATCACGGTTTTTATACAGGGTGTTTTGTATAGAGGTATATACATAACTTTAAATTGGCAACACTTATTTAACTGGCGGCCATTTTGTCCGCTGTCAAGTCATTTATGTTTAGTTTGGTTTGGCATTTCAACATGAATAGACTGACGCCTGCACAACGCTTCCAAATTATGCAAATTTATTTTCAAAATCATGGTTCTGTTTGAAATACGTATCGCGCACATCATAAGCGAATTTTGTTCAGCGATGAAGCTCACTTTTGGTTAAATGGGTACGTCAATAAACAGAACTGCCTTATTTGGGGTGATGATAACCCTCAAGTGTATGTTGATACACCGTTACATCCAGAAAAACTGACTGCTTGGTGTGCTTTATGGGCTGGTGGAATCATTGGTACTCACTTCTTTAAAAACTATGCTGGTTAGAACGTTACAGTCAATGGTGACCGCATTAGAGCCATGATTACTGACTTCTTCGTTCATCAATTGAACAACCATTATGTGCAGGAGCTGTGGTTTCAGCAAGCAGGCGTAACATGTCACACAGCTCGTACCACAACTAATTTATTAAGGGAAAGGTTTGGCAGCCGCATATTTCTGACCCGTGAATTGGCCTTCAAGATAGTGCAATTTAACGCCGCTGGACTATTTTCTGTGGGGATATGTGAAGTTGCTAGTCTACGCCGACAAACTTAAACCGATTGAACAATTGGAGATCAAAATTCGTCGCGTTATTGCCAATATACCGCCACAAATGTTGGAAAAAGTCACCGAAAATTGGACCTCCAGATTAGACTTCGTAAGAGACATCCGTGGCGGTCATGTGCCAAAAGTCATATATAAATTATAATGCCAGAAGATTATCTTTCGAATAAAGTAAATTTCATGTCAATTTATTCCATTTCAAAGTTATGTACCTCTATAGAAACACCCTTTATTAATATTACATAATCATTTTTTTATACAATATATTTTTAATTTCTAGGTTAGGTTGACACGTGTAATGGAGATTTTTCATCTTTCATGATCATCAATAGTATGTCTTACACTTATGCCACAACCACTCCAGCTCCGATATAACTTTCCGTAGCCAATACCTCACCCTTATAGCCGAGAAGGCTGGGCAAAAGAAGTATTCCAGATACTCATCGTCCTCGCTACAAAACCTAAAAACTTTACAGCCACCCCTTCCCATTCTCGAAAGGTGTAAGTTAAGTGTCGAGTGATCCGCTAGGATTCCCATCAGATCGGCCAGTTCCCTATTGCCCTTATCCAGACCCACCCACAAAACCTTGGTGACCGCACCAGTTAATAAATTAATCTGAACACACGAATTGTGTTTTGAAAATTGTACCAAAGTACATGAAACGCACAGAAAATTTACCAAAAAAATTAGCTTAAAGTGAAACTAAAACCACAAAAAGTAAAAAAATAATAAATTTGCATATTATACACAACCCAGCAAAAATAATGTGAAGTAGTTCAAAATAAACAACATTTTCATTACACATAATGTAGCTACTACTACTGATTTTTCTGATCTAGTGCTGGTCTTTTAGATCAGTTTCTAAACTTAGCATATAATGCCATCATATACAAGGCTAACTAGTAGAAATGTCACGAATGTTACAATTTGGTGTTTGACATACTCGAATGGAACCGGCAGTTTGTGCTTTTAACAACTATTTACTTTAACCTAGATGTCGCTTTGAATTTGTGTTTTCTGAACTTTAAATTTGAAAAACAATTATTACAAAATATCAGACTTAACAATAGTTTTCTTTCTTTTCAGTTGAACGAAAAACTATTATTCGCTTTGTTTTTAAAGATAGAAAGCTGTTTAAAGTTTTTTTTTATTATAATATTTAAAGCACTCCTCAGATACATATTATCACGCAGTAAAAAAGAAGTGACTTGACATCATACCTTAATCACTAATTGAAAACAACAAATTAAGTTCTATACAAAAAAAAACACCTAAAACTACAATATTTCATAACCTTACAGATAGTACTTTTAATAAAGTGAAGTTTGAGAAATTGGCAGTTCCTCCGTCCTATGACAACCCCATGTTAAAGTCATGCGTATTTCACCTCAATTTGCACTATATCTGAATCCGTATATGTGACGATTTTACAACATATTTTTCCACTCTTTTTTCGCTGGGAAGTAATAAAAATGTATGTGGGGCATCAACAAATTATAAATAAATTAGATATGCAATCAGATCTCATTTGATCCGAAAAAGGAGAGCATACCGTTAAAAAAGTTTAACAGTCGAATATACAGAAAATGACAGTTGAAACAACTGTAATTTCATTAATGTTAAAATAACTAAAAGTGTAGTTTTTTGAACTGCTAAAAAACCTCTAACAAGTTAAGTAAAAGTAAGTGTAAATTTTTAACTACAACAATTTTGAAACTACTGTTTTTTCTGCATTTTTAAAATGTATTTTACTAAAGACAAATATGTTTTTCTTTCAATTGCATTAAAAATTTATATTTCCTACATCTTACTTAAAATTCAAAGTCAAAACTCCAAACGGTACTTCAGTTATGACGTTTTAATGCATTAGAGATATAATAAAACTTTCTCATTATTATTTGCAAACTCTGAACATATCAATAATATTTCAAAAATTGCTATTTTGGTAGTTGTTTACAGAAAGGCTAAAGCAACTAATTCAAACAACTGTTAAAAATACAGCAGTTTTTTTAGTTGTTTTTTTAAATAACTTTCAATATAGTATTATTCTTCAGTTGTGTTTTAAAATAACTTTCAAAATAGTTGTTTTTTTATTATTTCATAGAAAGTAATAAATTTCACAGTTAGAAACATTTACTAGTGATTACTATACTAACAACTGTCATTTAGTAACTGTAAAACTTTTTTCAGTGAATAATTGTTTATAAAATATATCAATATGTCGAATTTGATACAACTGTATCGAATTAGATCTTATTCTATACAATTGAATACAATTTTGTACACCCTGACGTATACTAGATACAATTTCATCCGAATTTTGGCCCCAGACAAATTTTTCTGCATTATATATAATTGTATGGAATTAGATATAATTGGATATTATAAGATAAAAGTTGATACAAACAGTTCACTAAAGTGAAGTTAGTCCATTCTACTACCACACTTTATTTAAAACAAACAAAAGCGGACTACATTGCAGTACACAGTACAGTGAAGTTGGCCCACAATTTTATTTAAATTACAAACTTAAATTTAAAAACCAAAAATGCATAAAAAGAGGAAAAAAAAACTGTATAATAAAAAAATTTAAAAATAAAATAAAATATAGGCACGATCGGAAATTTTCTTAAAATCGTAAGAAAATTTCCTCACACCAGTTTTTATATATGTTATTCAAAAATAAATCAGAAAGTTGTAAAATAAAATTCAAGGATGAAAACAGAATACAAGGGCATCAAACTGAACCAGTGGTGTATCCTTCAAAACAGGGAAATTGCAAAAAATTTTAAAAATCTTAAGAAGATTTCCGCACTTCAGCTTTTATATATGTTATAAAAAAAGATACAGCAGAATTCTGAAAAAAATTTCGAGGACGATATCAGGATTCAAGAATAAAAAACTGAACCATGGGGGTTTATATCTTACGAAAGTTTCCGCGCTCCAGTTTTTGTATATGTTATTAAAAAAATATCAGAAAGTTGTAAAACAAATTTCAATGACGAACTCAGAATACTATGATATCAAACGGAACGGTAGGGGTATCTTTCAAAACAAGGAAATTTAAAAAATAAATTAAAACTCTTGGAAAGTTTCCTTACTCCACTTTTTATATATGTTAATTAAAAAGATATCAGAAAGATGTGAACAAATTGAAAGTACGAAATCAGAACACAAGGATATCAAACTGAACGATGGTGTATACATAAGGGGAGAGGTGGCAGAAACTCTTGTCTATGATGAGGGGCGAACTAAGGACCGTGACGGGTTACCTCAAGGGCCACTGTGGGCGTAGGTATCAATTGTACAAGATGGGACGATCCTCTACAGATACGTGCCGGTTTTGTGAATTGGAACCCGAGACCTCAGAGCATGTTCTCTGCAAATGTTCGAGGCTCTCCGACAGGAGGGTGCGTTATTTTGGTGGTCGAATAGTGACGCCATCCGACGTTTAGAACTGTTTACCTGGTAGGATAGTTGGCTTCGTAGGGAGCCTGAACCTATAGGGTATAGTCGCTGGCAGCACAAAATACCACCTTCTGGTCGCGGTGCATAGGGACACTCTAGTCTAATATAATACTTCCAAAGAGGGAAATTAAAAAAAAAATCTTAGGAAAACTTCCTCACTCCAGTTTTAATATATGAGAACAAAAAATATACCGCAGATTTGTTTAAACAATATCAAGGACGAAATCAGGATACAAGGACATCAAACTTAACCATGGCTTTATCCGTCAAAAGAGGGAAATTAAAAAAAAAAAATTAAATCTTTGAAACGCTTTGCAAAGCTGCTCCACTTCAGTTTTTTTTATATGTTATGAAAAAATATATCAGATAGATGTGAAAAAAATTTTAGAGACGAAATCTGAACACAAGTACATCAAACATAACCATTAGATGATCTTTCAAAAGAACGAAATTTCCAAAAAAAAATCTAAGGAAAATTTCCTCACTCCACACCATCTTTAACGGAAGAAAATCCGTCGTTACAGTATGTTAAGTGGCTGGAGACCCAAGATCGAGTCCGGTGTGGTTACATTTTATTAAAAAAATTAACAAAATTCTTTTTTAAGAAATTCTATTTTTTTTACTTTTTTAGACTAGTAAGCATAAATACATAAAAGCATCTTCTGATTTTTTGTAAGGTGTTTAGTAGTGATATGAACGACAAGTAAAGAGATTTTTTAATGACAATTGTAAGTACTTGGCATTACCAAATATGTACTTATATAACCACTTATATGGTAATTGTTTTCTACACTTGAAAGTTTCATCGTGAAACTCGGATTAGTTTTGTAGAAAATATTTCATATTCTTGTATATTTCAATATGTCTGTACTAAATCTAAATAACTGTACGCGCAGGAGCAATAAACCTAACATGAGTAAAATAAAAAATTTCCATTCCTTGCCATACCAGTAAAATATCCCGAAACAAACACCTGCATTAATTCATTCAAATAAAAGATCATTTTATGTATTTTAATATTCTTTAACACATTTCTAAAAAAAAAATCCAATTCCGAAAAATAAATCAAAATATGCATAAAAAAGATGTGAATGATGAAAATGAAAACAACATTTTTTAACCAGATGCGGATTAAGCGTACCTAAGACTTTTAAAAATTATATATTTCAAAGACAGGTTCTGCGAAAAGTTGAAATTTGTTTCGGGTGTTTTTTTTTTTGATTTGAATTAAAAACCACGACACCAAATCTTATGTATTTTACGAATATCAAAGCTAAATTAAAATCGGAGTTGAGGATTCAGCGGAATTGGAAAATATCATAAAAACATCTAAAATCAAAATAATTTTTTTTTCGATTTTTTAACATTTTAATCAGTTTTGTTTCTTGACGGACTTAAATAAAATAAATAAAAATTTAAACATAAATGGATTTTTCAATTCTTTACATGGGTTATACCCCTCAATTATAACATCCAATTGCTCTTACTCACTAATACCAAAATCGAATAATATTTTGTAAATTACTTTTACGTTTTAAAGACCACACTCGCACAAAACAACCCACTGAGCTTTAAAAAGCCATTTCAGAAAACAAAATGAAAACGAAAAGACCGCTTATAGATAAGTGTGGTTATAAATGAATCTTTGAAATGATTTTATAACACAAAACAGCAGGAAAATTGTTGATACGGCTTTAGTAAGGAGATGATGTGGTTGCATTAATGGTCACAAGTCACTTTCACATATGAGGCCTTTCAAGCTAACTGCCCCGCTATAGGAAAAAAGTCATATAAAAGTGGTACTTACATTATGTGTTCTCCTGTATGAGATAAATAAAAAATGCAACAACTTTTTTATTTCAGTACTTCCAAAAGTGTTCGTTGACAAATTTCTAGTTCATTTTTAGGATATCATATATAATAATTTAGCCCTATTACTGGCAAACGATGTTTTGCAACAAAATTAACACCATGTGCTTCACTCGAAAAACAAATAATAAGTTCTTCAACAAAATTGTTTAACGTTGCCTAATTTAGGCGATATGAGCCAAAATATTTTAGGGTGCATTTTGGAAACTAAACAATATATGAGAGAAGTGTTGGACAAAAATTATTTTTATTACCAAGATATAAACGCACAATTTTTTTTCTGCTCCTATTTAAGAAGATATCGTGATTTTCGCTTTTTGGAAAAAGCGAAATATGGCGAAGGAGTATCTAAACTTCAATTTATATTGTTCAAACTTCAACGCTTTGCTACGAGTATTAATACTTAATGTCTTCTTTTTCCAAAATTTTCATAAAAATCCGTCTATTAGTTTATAAGTTAAGACGATGTCCTTTAGAGGAACCCTGATAAAAACATGTGAGTCCTTGGACTAAAGTAATTACTTATTATTAAAGATAAAGCTTCAATCTTACTTATATTTTATTTTAAGAGTTTTTAGACAACTTAAATTGGTTTATTAGATGTTTGAAAACAATTTTTTTTTTAAATAATTAGTTTTTGAAATGTTACCAAATTTTGATTTATAAGCTTTCTCGCTTCCAAGCAGTGGACGGCACACAAAAAATTTCTTCGCAAAATATTTAGAAAATTTAGTTTTATAACACCCATTCGTATGAAAGCGGTCTCGTGTTTTTTTTTTTTTTTTCTTATAGTTTTTTGCCATAATTTTCATTCAACAAAAAAAGTCTGTACCAAGTTTTTATAAAAAAAATTTGTGTAAAATTACACAATAATTTAGGAAAACTTCATATTTTCACACATTCCTATAGCAGTCGTCTTGTTTTCTTAAGTTTTTTAATTAATCGGGTTTTTTTCGAGTAGTAGTTGCCCCAAACACACAATTTTCATATAGAAGTTATTAATTGTATTTTAGAAAATATCAATTGTATTTCATATTTATAAATTGGTTTTGAGAAAATATCAATTGTGTTTCTGATTTAATAGAACTTTAAAAACTATGAACTCTATTTCAAAAAATATTAGCTTTATTTAATTTTTATCAATTGTTCTTCAGAAAGTAGTATTTCGAATAATATGAATTGTATTTAAAAAATTATCTATCAATTGTTTTTCAGAAATTGTATTTCAGAAATAGTCAATTGTACTTAAGAAATTATTAGAAATATATTACAGAAATTCTGTATTGCATTTCAGTAATTATCAAGTACATTTAGAATTTATTATCAGTACTTCCGAAAACATCACCTGTATTTCATCAACTGGTGTAATGGTTAGCGCGTTGGACTGTTACACACACTCATAATAATCCATGCTTAAAAATACAAATATATTTTTCGTAAATTTCTTTTCGTAGAATGTACAAACATTTTGTTTATATTACAAAACTTTTGTATAAAACAAATTATATAAATTTACAAATTTCGTAAAAAATACAAACATGATTTCATAATATTTTTTTAGTACATTGTACAAAAATTTGTAATGTTACAAATATTACATATGGATGTTTATGTGGTTAGATGTCGGATTTGCAATCAGAAGGTTGCGAGTTCAACTCTTGGCCAGGACAAATTTTTTTTTTTTTTTTAGTTTTTATATTTTTTTTGTTTATTAATGTTTTTTAAATTTCTATGTTTTATTTTTTTATTTCGTTATTACTATTTTTGTGTTTTGATATAAATGGATATGTTGTATTTTGTTTAATAAAGAGGATCCTAAAACAATTTAAAGAGGACCCGAAAACACTACTTCCACTTTATTTGCCGGGTTAAGTATGAAATTCAATAAAACAAATATTTAAAAAGATAAAATATTTAATAATAAAATGCAATTAGTTTGAATTTGTTATTTAAGTTTTTTATTATTATTATTTTATTATTTTTTTATTTTGTTTTTTAATATATTATTTGATATATTTATAAAAAAATTATATTATTCTATTTAGTTCAATAATCATAATAAAAATATTTAACTGCCATTTTACCTTTTTTATTAAATATTTGTAGCATATTTTTCTAGTTTTCATAAAAATTTCATAATATTTTCGACTTAAGTTCCTTTTTAGTTTGTTGTATTGCATCACCTACTTTGGTGCAAATGGTAGAGGTGTCTACTTCAACACAGCATGACGTCACTGAAATCGTGAGTTCGATTCTGGTGTGGCACCATTAATTTTTTTTTTTTAATTGTAAAATAAACCCGTAAGGTATGCACCACATTTTTATTTAAAAAAAGTTTTTACAAAACTTTACGAAATGTGATTTGTATATTCTACAAATTTTTTCGTAATGTCAAAATAACCAAAACTTTCGTAAAATGAACAACGGTTTTCGTGTATTTTACCTATACATTATTATGAGTGCAGATATTAACGGATTCGATTCCCAGTGCCGCCAACAACTATTTAAAAAAATAATAAATATGAGTTTTCTATCCCTCATATGTATCGCAGCGCCAGTCTTTGGTGTTCCCATAGCACTTAACACCACCGAAGTAAAATAATGAATCAGAGCTATGAACCAAAAAAATCTTCAAAAAGTTCGCCAACTCTCCATCAGGTGGCGAGCAACAACTGTTCTAAGACTTATCATCTCGCGCAATTACAGTGTTGCCATGTTGGAAGAACTTCATCATTTCCCATCTTTCACCTCTCTACTATCTCCTTTCCAAAGAAAGCAACACATTAATTAATAGGAAGAATTTCCTGAGTGTTGCTTCTCTTTATAAAAAAAAAAATACAATTGTTCAACATCATATACAGTTCATTATTTCTGAAATTCAATTAATAAACATGTAAGTGTCAATTTATTTTTGACGCAAGTAATTGTTAATTTTTATATTTCCATAAAAGTAAACAAGCCCTTAAGTACACACAGAGAAATAAAGTACAGAATTGAACAGTATATTTTAATGGTAACAACTTATAAACAACGTTATTTTCATTAGATTTCTAAATATTTTGGGGTTCAAAATTTAGTTGAATTAACTGAATTTTGTTGAATTTTGAATTTTTTACACTACAAACCGTCTTATTTTCTTAATAACTGTATTTGAATCGTAGTAGCCAAATTTCAGTTGGCAAACTGTTAATTTTTTCTCTGTGTGTAGATAACCATTAAAATATGTTAACAATTTTTTCCAATATGTACTTTCAGTCAATAAAAACAAAAGAAAACATTTTATAATGATTGATTTTTATTTAAAAGTTGTTTGAGGTACACTCAGGCGTGTACTTTATTATTTGTATTTGCATCACTCATACGCCACGGTGTTGTAGTATAGAATAACAAGTTAACAATATTTAGCTATCAATATACACAACAATATGTAACCAATTATAAAAAATAAACAAATGGTTTATTAAAAAAAAAAAAAAAACGTTTTTGCGATAGAAAAAAACAATGCATGTACACTCAAAAAAATAAGAATAGATGTTGAAACGTCTTGTAAATTAGATGACGCGTGAAAAGGAAGAAAAAGAAGAATCGTTTCGATTTAAGGTTATAATAGAACTCAACTTAATTAACAAATTTTATTCCTACTTAAATAAGTAAATAAGTTCACGAGTTCCTAATCGCTTATATGATTTTGAATCAAACAACGTGATGTTATCTTAATATATTTCTTTCGTCTTACATCTATTCTTAACTTTATCAAAATTGAATTGGCATTGCCAGATTAGAAAATAAACCGAATGTAGGGTTTTCATATACAAATTTGGAAAATAATATATTACAATTCATTTCAAATATTTTATAAAGTTTTAAATTAATATTTAGTTTTAAATATTTTATAATGTTTTAAGCTGATATTATGTGTCAATGCTGTGAATTGATATAATGTGCTAACTTATACTAAAATATTTTAAAAGTATGTTATAATTATTATTTAAAAAAATAAAAATTATGTTTTTTCGACCTATAATTCTGTTATGAATATGAATTTATTCAAGTTCAAGGCCATACTCTATATTTCTTTATTAGTATATTGTCCTAACAAATAACCTATAGAGTTTTTTTGTTTTCAATTTATTAATTGACTACCTTCAAGAATTTGTTGATGGTTCCATTTCGGGGATTTTCTAGGTCCCCATCATCAGAACAAGTTTAGAAAGCAGTGGTTACCTCATTCACAAACTCAAACACTTATATATCCCATAATTTTTATTTTTTTAAATAATAATTATAACAAACTTTTGAAAAAGACAAAGTGAAGTCTTAGTTTATATCCCCTCGCAATCATTGTATTTTATTTTAAAATAAAAGTAACAAAGGTGGAATATAAACGAAAAATGTATATATTATCTCTGTCAAAGACAGAGTGTATACAAAATCAAATGTTTTCAGTTTTTAATTGTTGGTGGAAATTTTATTTTCATTCTCAACTTAATTCTCATTTGTTTTAACAAATGGGATATATAAGTGTTTGAGTTTGTGAATGAGGTAACCACTGCTTTCTAAACTTGTTCTGATGATGGGGACCTAGAAAATCCCCGAAATGGAACCATCAACAAATTCTTGAAGGTAGTCAATTAATAAATTGAAAACAAAAAAGCTCTATAGATTATTTGTTAGGACAATATCCTAATAAAGAAATATAGAGTATGGCCTTGAACTTGAATAAATTCATTTTCTAAAATATTTTACTTAGAAACTATTTAAATGTATAATTTTCCCACACTGCAATGCGTAGGACAATGTTTTCTTTTTATAAATAAGAAAAGGTTTGCAAACTATGCCCTGTTCTTTGTCTAAACATTTCCCTATCTAATGTATACTATGCAATCTTGAACACATGCTGAGTGTACAAGTAAAGCAAAAAAAAAAAAAGGCTGTGACCTAATCATGAGTTTTAAAAGCTGCGTTGATAATAATGCATGAGGTTAACAAACATATCAAATTTAAAGTTATATGAGTTTTTTGTTTTTATATACATCGAGATTATTTTTATGTTTTGTTCAATTTATAACGAGCTTTCAACCTCCGGATATTTACAAAAATAAAGCAAATCAAACATATTAGCTAGGTTGATACTAGTATTTCGATCTGGCTAAAAACCTCATCAGAACCAGAAGTTTTAGAAAAGCTAGAGCCGCCATAATAGGCAGAACTTTAACAAAAAAACCTACTAATAATCAATTTTGCTCCATTCTTGTCTTCTTAGTAATCAAGCACGTAGTTAGGTCTTTTCCTAACAAGCATTATGACGTTACTAAACTTTGAAGACCAAAAATGTTCTATTTATATAAAAAAAATTTAGTTTGTACTCTGGCTCAAGTAATATGTTTTACAGTTATATAAGTTTTTTGTTTTTATATACATCTAAAATGATACAATACATTTAATATGATACAAAGAGTCACATCAAATGAGCAAATTTATTACGTTACAATTCTTATTTGTTTACAATTAAATAATTTTATACATAGACTATTTAACTTGTTCAAGAAGTGAACATCACGTATAATAATCTTGCTAAAATTATGTTTTGAGTTAAAATTTTAGTTATACTTATTCAGCACTTAACTGTTTTAAACTAATGTTTTACTTATATTTTACTAATGTTTTACTAATTTATTTTGTTAAAAAAAATCGTGCTGATTAGCATATTAATAGTGTGGACGACAACCAGATTGAAACATATACGCAAAATGAATTAGTAGTGAATTATATGTAGTAGTAGGTCAAGGTATAGTGACGAGTAAAATGATACTAAAAAGTACTACTCTAGTAAGACATTTATACAAAAAAAACCATGGAAGATTTTTGTATCTGTTACATAAAACAAAATATTGGATTGAAACAACCTAAATTTTGCGTTGTCTTCGGCTTGTGAAAGTAATTGTCTATTAATTAAATAAAATATTTATATTTTATAAAGATTATATTAAATGTTTATAGAGATTAATAATCTAGTGTGGTCGAATTGCAAACAAATATACAGACAGGTAGACCAACTAAAGCGAACGTCAAAGACACACATCTTAGATAGATTTTGATGTTTTGCTTTTTCTTATTGCAAAAAACGGTTTCATATGCTATAATTTGTTATCTTTCGTTTCGTTTCTATAACTATCTGTGGCAAAAAATTGATGTAAGTAGTTGAAAGATAATTTTGTTAATGTTATAGATAATAATTTCTATTATTTAGATATTACATTAATTCATGTCGTCCATATGGGATGATCCTTTTTATATATTGTAAAGTATTATGAATTATTTTCAAAAGACTCACAAAAATATGTTTTATCATTTTCAGCAAATAAATTAACTAAAGTATAATTTTTCTCTTTTTTGAGTTTTTTTCAGTCTACTAATATTTGGCAAAAATTTAATTAATTTTTAGCAAGGTTTATTTTAATTTATAGTCCGCTAAATGTTAGCAAAACGTTTGCTGAATCTACTAGTTTTGTTGGTGAAAACTAGTTCGCTGATTTTCAGCAAAAGATTTTTCTAACATTAGCAATTTTTTTGCTATCACCCTCCTGACTAAACTTTTGCTGACCTAGCAAAATTGTTTGCGTTTTTTTGATTGTAGGTATAATTCGAAAATTTATAATTATAATTTTGGACTACCATAGCTACCGCCCTTTATATCAAAATCAAAATTCATGTGCCATTTTGCAGATATTTGTACTAAAAAGTCTCGAATATAGCATTTTTGAAGTGAATCTTCATTTCCGTGCCAGCGATTGAAGTTACTGAGTGTAATGCATTTTAACCAAAAAAAAATTTAGATTTTTTTTTTCCAAAGAGGGCTCAAAATTTTCTAAAGTTTTGGTTTATTACTAGAAAAACATATTTAAATTTTCTGTAGCGTAATTTTGGTACACCAGAGTATTTTTTACTGTATACCAAGTAAAATTTCTGTAAATTATATTTTTTTAAATTTATACAGAAAAAAATTGTACTTACTCAAAACTAAAAAATCAGCTGGTGGGCGAAAATTATTCTACAGAAAATTTAAAAATATTTTTCTAGTAATAAACCAAAAACCACGAAACATTTGTGCCATTTTCGAAAAAAAAAAATCGAAATTTTTTTTTGTCAAAATGCACTACCACCGGTAACTTCAATCGCTGTTAGGGAACTGAATTTAAACTTAAAAAAATGTTTACTTATTTTTTCCATATTTTGTGGTATTCCAAATGTTTTTTTCTGGACACCCTAATGAGTACTTATCTCCTCACAAAAATTATTTTTTTTTAACACACGAAAAGATTTTTTTAGCATTGACGTAACCGGATTTTTTAAATTTTTAAGGTGCATTAAAATGGTACTAAGGTAAACTCAAAATTAAAAAATATAAAACATGCTAAAAAGTCGTTGTATTTTATTAAAAAAAATGAAAATAAATAATTGACAAAAATTTTAAAGTGTTTTTAGTGTTAGTCATTTACAAAATAAACCGATTGAAAATTTTTGCAGCAGTTAAGTCGGCACCCAATTTTCAATATATTTTTTTGAGAAAATGGCAATCCGTTAAAGCCACTCAGTGGCACCCAATTTTCGATATGTTGTTTTGAGAAAAGGGCAAAGAGTATGCCTAACAAGCTATTACTTTTCTATTTCTTTTTATCCACAATTTTCACAGTATTTAGAAAAAAGAATGAGCTATAAAATTGTGAATTAAAAAAAATGTTTAAATATAAAAAAAAAAATATGAGCACTCTATCACAGATTTTATTCAGTGGAAACGTATCTATTTTGGACTTGTTTTGAATCAAAACATGTTTTGTACATGTATTCCCATATTTTTTTTCACCAACACATACGATATTCTCAAGCCATGCAAGTGGAAACATAGTAGAGGACACATGTGAGCTGGACATATTGTTGGCAGCCTCCTCTAGAATTTAATACATTTTACAGTTGTATAGTTCATGAACGAACTAGTTCAATTGAACAACTTACTCAATTGAACGATATAATTCTTTCACCAATATTCGATCTTGTCATTTCGTTCAATAGTTCATTTCGTTCTTTTTGTGTTATAGAACAATTGCATCTCTATTCAATCAAATTGCTTGCAAAAGCAATTATTTTTTTTTAAAAACAGCAATAATATTGTTTTAAATTAGGAAAAACAATTATTGTCATACAAATAAAATGTGTGTTACACAAAATAAATATATAAGTTTAATATAACTTTTATTAAAAATAAAAATTATGTTTTTTCGACCTTAATTTGTGCAATAAAAATGAAAATGAAATTTTTGATCAATGCTGATAATCTCTTTTTTACTTCGAGCTCATGTAATGAGTAAAGTAGTTCATATGAATGTTTGATGTTTGGCATGGGATTGTTACCGCTTTCAAAACGTGTTCTGATGATGGGAACCTAGAAAATTCCCGAAATAGATCTATCAATACATTCCTGAAAGGGTCAAAGAATAAATTTGAAAACAAAAACTCTATAGATTATTTGTTAGGACAATATCCTAGTAAAGAAATATAGAGTATGGCTTCGAACTTGAATAATTTTCATTTTCATGGCAAAATAAATTAATTTTTGCTAGAAAAGTTGCAATTTTATAACACTTTTTGTCTATGTACAGTAAAATTTGTGAAAAAAACTCGTAAATCATGAATAGTGCGTAAAAATTTTCAAACAAACGACACAGTGCACCACACGCAGATCAGTCACAAGTCAAAGCAAAAAAGAATGATTGAACGATTTGAACGAACTAGTTTACTGACTCGAATTGAACTATAATGACCGAGTCACCAAAATGAACGATTAAGCCCAACTCTAATACATTTCACAATACATATTTTATACTTCAATAATTTTGTCTAAATATCAGACTTGGGCGACGTCAATTACATTTCAAAATCGTTCTCTTGTGAAATTTTTCTATATCATTAATAATTTTAGACCTACGGTCACACTTGTGGGCTTAAACGCGTCCTTGGGAAATTTTCAATTTTGTCAATACAAGACATGGGACATAATTCCAATATCTGTGTATTTAATTAAAGGCCAATTACTTTTTTATGTTCAATTGCATGTAATTGGGTGTAATTGAGTAATTTCCCTGTAATTAAATACTCAGATGTTGTTACCAATCCCCATGTTTGGTATTAAAGAATTTACAAAATTTTCCAAGGAAGCGATTACGCTCACAAGTGTGAGTGTAGGTCTGATATTAATAATGATATAGAAAAATTTCATAAGTGAAAGATTTTGAAATGCAATTGACGTCGCCCAAGTCTGCTAAATATGATTTCAAGTTTACTTTAGAAAAGTTAGATATATATACATAAAAGTACATATAAAAGTACAATTAAAAAAAAAAACTGAATAACTTCTTATAACTTTGCTATTTTAACAAAATGTAGACGGTTACATTATGTTCTCAGATAATTAAAAAAATAAATTAGTATCTTGTAAAATCAGTTTTAAAACAATTCTTTTATACGAAAGACTTTCGTGCATTATTTTTAACTTTTAGAATTGATTACTCCTTGCTTTTTTTGCTGTCTGCTGGCAATCTGTTTTTTTAATGCAGTAATGAAAATTGGTACACTAAAGATATTATGTAGGTAAAGACAATAGCAATTGTAGTCGAAAACGAATGAAATTTCACTTGAAGAAAGGCCGACTAACATTTCATTAAATTTAACTAACAATTGTTATTTGTTTTTACTGTTCAAAAAATTACTAACAATTGTAGTAAAAATTAACCACATATGTTAATAAAAAATAAAGAAGCATTTATTTTTTTAAATAACAAAAAATTACTGTAAAAAATTAATATTAAATCATAAAACAGTCATTTGATGTGGTTTGTATTTCTAAACCAACTACAAGGTTAGAAAAAAACTAAATTTGATCCACCATTGACTGACATTTACATTCAAAATAAAGAAATTGTATTACAACACAAACAACTACAATCTTTTAAGGCAGAAGTTCCCTGAGTGTAAACTTTTATATGGCAATGACTTGTTAGGGTAATGTGTATTTTTTTCCTGGTTAGTACATAAGTAGATTAACAAAATATAGTTGATGAGATCCTCACTGCGCCGTTGTTGAGCAAGTTCCAGTGAAAAAAATCCGTATCCCATGAAACCTTAGCTGATCCTGTTTCAAAAATATGAACATTTCAATTTCAATATCCAAGAATCTTCGAGTGTTCAAATTTAAGTCTTACTAAAAAGTCCATTATTTTTAAACGACTTAAAATAGTTTGGTTCTGTGAAATTCTGTGGATAGAAAATCCTTCAAGCTTTCTTATGCTATATAATATTGTTGATATCATTTCCGATTTCGCCGATTTTTTTTAAATAGTATCTCCAATAGACCTACTCCACTAATAAACAATGTTTTTCATAAATGCTGAGAAGATCAACTCTCCGCATTTTGCTTTTCACGACATGACCTCATTTTTTATTTATTTATTTATTTCATTATTAGCTTATAATTAAAATTACAAGATAATATAAAAGAGAGCAATAGCTGCAAAGGCCTTCAGCTCTGCATGTGTTATAACTTACGTACTAGCTATTAATATTTTTTTTTATATAAGATTGTACATATTTGACTCTTTTAGAAAGGTTATAACTTTCATAATATTTTCAGGGGAGGGATTTGATAAATATTCAATCGGATCTTTATTATTAAAACATATATTCCTTTTGTTGTTAAGTTTTGGACAGTGTTGGAGTATGTGGGAAGGGTTTGGGGTAGGGAATAAGCAGTTGCAGGTGGGAGATGTTGGAAGGTTTAAAAGATGTCCGTGAGTAAGCTTAGAGTGCCCGAGTCTAAGTCTTTCATATTTTATTATGTCTAGTCTATTGCATCCAGAGATATTATTTTTCAGAAAACAGCGAATATCTTTCATTTCATGATTGACAGTTTTGTACCAAGTTGATGTTCTATTGAATAGTATTTGTTTGTATTTCTGATTTAAATTTTCTATGATAAAGTTATTCCAGTCTTTGTAATTATGATTAGGCGATGTAATTAATGGGGAAATAGTGGCGTTTTTTGCAGTCATATCAGCAAAGTCATTACCAATAATGCCGCAGTGGCCAGGTACCCAAATTAATATTATGTTAGGTTGTCTTTCAACTAATAGATTTCTGATTTCATTCACATAGTGATTGCCGTTATTTATATTTGTAAGGGATTGTAAGGAAGAAAGCGAGTCTGAACATATGGCAAATTTGCCCCTGTTCTGGTATGCATGTTTTGTGGCTTCGTAAATAGCTATAAGTTCTGCAGAATATACGGTACTAAAATTGGGAAGGATAGATGATTTAATAATACTATTTTCTGTGGTTACACTAAATGATACAGAGTTATTAGATTTAGAACCGTCCGTGTAGAGGAATGAATGGTTATTGAGCTCATTTTTTAGCTCGTAGAACAGCTTACGGTACTGGTCTGGGCTACAAATGGATTTTGTAAAGTTATGTAAAGATGTACTGATTACGCTTTTATCAAAATACCATGGTGGATATTGTTTGGGATTGGGTTTTATAATTTGGAGGGGTAAATTTAATTTCTTACTATTTTGGATTGTACGATAGATAGTTGACGGTATACGTGGTATTTTTTTGGATTTCTGGCATTTTTTACTAATCCTAATAATGGAGTGTTTGTGCTAAAAGCTAGAGATTTTAAAAGCTTTGTAGTTAAAAGTGTTGTCTGTTTTTCAACTGATAAAATGTTAGCTTCAAAAAGCATGTTTTTAATTGGAGTTGTACGAAACGCTCCGAGGGAAAGTCTTATTGCTGAATTAATCTTGCTCTTAATTTTTCGTAATTGTGATGTAGGAGCGACTCCATAAATCGGTAATGCATAATTAATTTTTATTGCGTATTATTTTAAACTTTTAGTACCTAAACAAAAAATAACTTATCGAGACTACTAAAGCATCGACTACGAATTCTTAGAAGATGAATTTTGTAGGATTGATTGGAATATATTATATGATATGGTTAATGTAGATGATCAACTCACTTTTTTGCAACGTAATTTAAATTATTTATACAGTCATACTGTTCCCCTGAAAACAAAGGTCATAAGTCGGCAGAGGAAACCCTGGTTCTCTCTTGACATTAAACGGGCAATTAATCATAGAGTTTTTTTATACTTACGATGGAAACGTTTTAAGACCACTGAATTACAGGAGCAGTATCGTATATCACGAAGGGAAACTAATAAATTAATAAGAAAAGCAAAATCTGAGTTTTATGCATCTAAGTTTTCTAATGCCATTGGATCAAGAAAAACATGGCAAACGATTAGTGAAATCGGTATAGGCAAGGTTAGTAGTCATGATACCTGTGCAGTTGATGCGGATACACTAAATGAAATTTTTTTAAACATTCCGATAATACCACCTGATCGTAATTACTACCAAGACATTGATGCTTCAAATGAGAACTTTTAATTTTCTAATGTTTATCAATGTGATGTGTTATCTAGTCTCTTGTCAATTAAATCTAATTCCGTTGGTGTTGATCGCATAGATACTAGATTTCTCAAGATCCTCATACCACAACTTCTTCCCTTGATTACTTTTATTTTCAATAAGCTACTTACCACGAGTGTTTATCCTAAAATTTGGAAACTGGCAAAAGTAATTCCCATTCCTAAATCAAATTCTGATTACAGGCCGATAGCAATTTTACCATTTCTATCTAAAGTTTTCGAGAGGTTGATTCATAATCAAGTTACTCATTATTTAGATACTAATAATATGCTTACTGATCGTCAATCTGGTTTTCGTAAGAAACACAGTTGCATAACTGCTCTGGTGGATGTTTCTGAAGAAATTCGACAACAACTGGATCGTGGAAATGTTACGTTTTTGGTTCTTTTGGATCACTCGAAAGCGGTTGATACTGTCGACCATAACATTTTGTGTTTTAAATTGAGACACATGTTTAACTTCTCATCTACTGCCACACTTCTTTTATCTTTATACTTAACGGAGAGATATCAATATGTTGAAACAACTACAAATAAATCAAACTATTTGCCTGTAACTAGGGGTGTTCCACAGGGGTCGATTGTTGGCCCTCTTCTTTTCTCGCTATACTCAAATGATCTCCCAGGGAAACTTGAAAACTGCAAGGTGAGAATGTATGCTGATGATGTCCAACTTTATATTAGTTGCAGGGTCACAGCGATTGAGCAATGTGTAAGAACTTTAAACCACGAGTTAAGTCGAATTTATGAGTGGGCTTCTGCTAATGGCCTTGGAATAAACCCTAATAAATTTAAATGCCTAATTATTAAGATTAGATTATTTAAGCTCGATTATATGCCAAACATTACTTTAAACAATCAAAGAATTGCTATTGTAGACTCTGCCAAAAATCTTGGTATTTATTTTAACAATACGCTTACTTGGTCTAGCCATATTAATTATGCTTGTGGTCGAACATTTTCAATGTTGAGAAATCTTTGGTAAACTCAGTACTGTACACCAATTAAGATTAGAAAACTTCTTGCCAAAACCTATCTGATGCCAATCTTATTATATGGTTGCGAATTATTTGCCAGTTGCGATAATGAGAGCAAAAGAAAACTGAACGTTGCATATAATAATATCGTCCGTTACGTATATGGTCTAAAAAGATATGACCACATTTCGTCATTTACAAGTCTTCTTTATGGCATTAATTTTGATAATTATGTTAAAACGAGACTATTACTTTTTATGCATAAAATTATATATACACGTCAACCAGAACATCTCTACCCAAGATTAAAATTTTCAACACTAGATAGGGGTAAAAGGATACTTACATTTAAGCATCACACGCAGATTTCTAAATGGCAGTTCTTTATTTACGCAATCGGTCTCTGGAACAGAATTCCACATAGCTCTCAAACTATAAGTAGCGCACTTCTATTAAAAAAAAAACATTATTAGGTATTTTTCTTGATAGATAATGTATTTGATAATGTATTTAATTTGATTTTCAATGATATAAATATTTTAAATCTTGCTCACATCATAATATTTTTTATATAAATTTAAATTTTTTTTAAAATTTTTTTTTTTCTTTTATTTTTATTTATAATTTCAATTTTTATTTTTGATTTTTCCTGTCTTTGCTTTAATTGATTTATTTATTAAATTAACAGTTATTTTTTTTTTATTGGGGATTTTTGAGTTTTATTCATCGTCTTCTTAGACAGTGTGCAATTAATACTATAATTAATATGCACATATTTTCAATTGTTTGAGATAGGCGTGGTAGAGAAGATTAAGCATACTTTTCTAAAAATCATAACTACAATGTAAATTTTTATTGAATTAGACTGCGCAGTTTCTGGTAATACAAATTTCATCAGTAATCCTTTTTGACAATACTGTAATTATATGTTATGGTTTTTATTGTTTGATTGCATCTATATGAAATTTTTTTTTTTATTAAATGCAATCCTGACCTTGGCTTGGACCTGCTTCCATTTTTTTTTATTTATTTATATTTTCTTCTTTTTTTTTTAATATTTCTATTGTTTAATTTTTTACTTGTCTTCTTATAATTATAAATTTTATTTTTTTTTTTTATTTTTCTTTTTCTTTGGTTAATATGGTATTGTATGTGCATTAATGTAGTAATATTTATATATATTTAACGAATTATTGTATTTACCACTTGCTCAGTCCTATACTGCAATATAAGACCTATAGACTTGTCTATATTATATAAAATAAATCAAATCAAAAAGTAACTACCGCGTTTTTTAATCGTGCCGAAAATGTTGGATCATCGATAATATTTATCTTGAATCTATCCCAAAATTTGAGAAATTCTCTATGAATAGATTCGCCAGCTTGTTCGGACCACAGCCCCAAACAATCATAATTCAAATGTATAAGACCCTGCTCTAAATGATCAAGAATTACATGAATTTTAAAAGTTTCGTACTTTGAAAAGATCTACGAAGTTCAGTTAAGTGCTTATTTATATTAGTAATATAGACTGTGTTCGTTGTCAGGTAATTGTCAACAATAGTATTCATAGCTTTAAATGATGCAATGAAAGGCTGAATTTTAAATACTCCAACTTCCTCATAGATTTCTGGATCCTACAATTTATCCACTTCTATTAGAAGTTTTCTGCAAGCATTCCCTTCAAAAATATCGTAATGATAGTTTTTTGGAATTTGCTTAAACTTCTTTACACATAATAGAGCTTTTTCCCGTCCTACAATTGGAACTATGCCATACCAAAAGAGATGATTGACAAATCCTTGTAAAAGATGGAGTTCATGTAAAATACATTTCTCAATTAAATGGATGTTATCATCTTCGTCGCCATCTTCTTTCACAAATAGGAAGGTGATTAACTACACGATGTTATTGTGGAGCATTCTTTTTATACTTACCAGCAGACTTAAATTTTGTATAATCCTGTTTCAAGTGTTTAAAGGGCCTTAGCTCTATACTATGGACATCATGGTTCTGTAATTCATTTAACTTTACAAAGCAATAAAGTCATGGGTATGTTGCAGTTGTAGTCTGTTGGCCAATAGCATTTAATAAAAGTTTGAAATCCGAAACAAATTTAAATGGTATGTCATTGAGTTGTGTTAAATCCACTATTTTTTTACATTTCCGTAAGTTTCTTTTATATTTGGTACTATATATAATAGTATTAGAATAGTATAGCCGAGGTGTCTATCCCAAGGATGGTGTGCAAATAATATCAACTCTACTAATTAAACTTGCAGGTAAATATTTGTTCAACTTGAACAAAAATTATGAATTTTTTCGGAAAGGTAACCATACAATGATATATAGCATAAGAAAGCTTGAAGAATTTTCTATCGATGGAATTTCGCAGAATTAAATTATTTTAAGTTGTTTAAAAATTATCGACTTGTTAGTAAGACTCAGATTTGAAAACTCGAAAATTCTGGATTTGAAATTGAAATGCTGATATTTCTGAAACAGGATCAGCTAGGATTTCACGGAATACGATTTCTGGTAGGGCAGATCGCTCACAAAAAGATGGCATAGTCACTTTTTGACGTAATTTTTTCCAAACTGAAATGTCTAAAATAATTCTTTTAGAGACTGTCAAGTTGTAATGGAATCGGAATGAAAATTGGCACACGCGGGTAGCTGGATATGGCATCAGATTTTTAAAGTTCAAAATGGCAATTATGACTTCAGATTTTCAAAATTCAAAATGGCGAATTAAATACGGCGGCATCAGCCCAAAAATATAAATTAACAATTTTGAGACAATTTTCACACAATATTTTAAATAATTCGCCTTATTAGATCTGTAATTTTGAATTTTAAAAATCTGATGTCAGACTCGAGTTCAGCGACGCCAAAAACTCCCGTGAGTCAATTTCCAAGCATCACTTCTTGACACATATTAAAGCGTCTCTGAAAGTAGTATCTCAATTTACGTCTCTATATTGGCTGAACCATCACCGCCTCCATATAGCGCCTCTCGACTTTTACAGCTCTATACGTCCAGCTCAATTTTGGAAGGTAGGAGGTCTCATTTTAACAAAGAATGCCCCATATATACAACAACATTTTGTGATTTGTGTTTTTATGTATCAAACCAATATACCGGATATTAGAGCTTTTGGCTAATAATCGTGCTTTTATTGTCGGCACACGCAGAAAAAAAAAACTGAACAACTATTATCGAAGTGATTATTAATTATACAACAAGTTTCAAATTAGTTTTACAAATTTTGTAGTAAAATATTTACAAATTTTTGTAAAATATATACAAGCCCAGTATAAGTTTCTA
The DNA here is from genome assembly GCA_021234595.1 of Delia radicum. Classification (NCBI taxonomy): domain Eukaryota; kingdom Metazoa; phylum Arthropoda; class Insecta; order Diptera; family Anthomyiidae; genus Delia; species Delia radicum. Next base: position 85,258,585 of record CM037851.1, on the reverse strand, counting down.
AACAAATTCATATATTTTATATGAAATTTGCAAAACTAACTTGAAACTTATGTAGTTCTATAATTACTGAGCACTTCGATAATCTTCCCCCAATATTTTTCTGCGTACATATAAAAGTTATAAAGAATGTTATCAAAATGTTTCTTATTACCATTACCAGTTATGGTATTATAAAACACAATACTTGTTAATGTTTTTCTACACTGGGTACATAAAACTACTCAAATTTCATATTGGATCGCCAAGTCTGTTTTAAACAATTTAAGGCAAAAAAAAAAAAAAAAACTGTATTTTTTGGTAAAGTGTCATCACGTTTTAAAAACAAACTCACTTGATGTCGCAATTTTACACTTCGATTCGCTTTCCAGGCTGTCACAGTCACACAGTTTATGGTTAGGCTCAATTTTATGTTTCTATTTGGTTTATATCTGTTACTACATTTTTGGTTAAATTTTGTGTCATCTGCAAGAAGAGATTTACTATGAAAACTTGAATAATTTAGTTAAAGGGGTTTTTTTTTGCGTACACCACTGACAACTGCTATATGTAAGTTGTAGATGATATTCGTCTTTGGAGCTGTTATTAAGGCACATGCAAGAAGACAACAGTTTTCTTATATCAATAGAAGAGTTTTAGATGCACATAAACTAATATGTCTGCTTCCTTAACAGAAATATTAATTAAACTTTAAAATGTTTAGTATCTTACAAAGTTATTAAGTTTGTAAAGAATATGTGAGTTATTTCAAAAGTTTTCGACCCCCGTTGAAACTGACCTTATATGCCTACTACTTCGCAATTTTTTTTTGAATTGAGAGAAACCATTGAGACTGCGTGGTAAACTTAAAAACTATGACATGTTTATAATAATATATTGTAAAAAATATATTCATATAAAATCGTAGAAAAGTCTATCTCAAATATATAATTTTACATCAGATATGCCTCTAACTGAAGATGTAACAATTGCAACATATGCTGATGACACAGCTGTAATATCGTCAGATGAATCTCCTATTATAGCTTCAACAAAAATACAAAGAGAACTAGATATGCTAGATATATGGCTAAAAAAATGGAAAATTGTAGTTAATACTGAAAAATCAGTACATATAACATTTACTTTGAGAAAAAACGATTGTTCGCCAGTTTATATAAATGGATCCCAAATACCTGAAACCAGTAGTGTCAAATACTTAGGAATGAATCTGGATAGAAGACTAACATGGAAAGATCACATCAAAAAAAAATGAGAACATTTAAATATAAAAACGAAAAAGTTGTATTGGCTGTTAGGACCAAAGTCTGAACTCAGCCTTGAAAACAAAATTAAAATCTATAACGCTATATTGAAACCTGTTTGGACATATGGTATACAGTTATGGGGAACTACAAGTAACTCTAACGTAGAAATTTTACAACGATACCAATCTAAAACACTACGACAAATTGTTAAAGCACCTTGGTATATAACAAATCACCATATTCATAAGGATCTCCTGATTCCAAACATAAAAAACGAAATAAACAGATTTAGTTCTCTCTCCTAGAAAGGCTCAGTAACCATCCAAATACCCTAGCTATTACCTTATTGGACGAATCAGAAGAGATTAAAAGACTAAAAAGATTCCATGTATTAGATTTGCCATATAGAAAATAATATTGTAAATATGTAAATAATGTAAATAGTTCGCATTATATAAGGTTATTAGGTTTACTGAAACCTAATAACGTAAGTTAATTACCCCCTTTTTATATAATTTACTTAATATTGTAAAATAGATTGTAAATAAAGATCAATAACAAAAAAAAAATATATATATATATAATTATATCTTTCTTTATATTATATTGCATATGGTGCAATATGGAAAAACATATAATTACATATCGATCCATATATCATAAAATATGTCACATATTATTACATATATTTTTATACAATTATATCTAATTGGATTTAAATATACAACCTTCTATATAATTTGATATATTTGAATGAGAACAAAATTTGGATATAATTGCATCAAACTATATCTAATTTCATCAAATTAGTTCAAAATGTGTCAAATAATGTCTAGTTGTATCAGAAAAGATCTTAAATGATATAATTGTTTGATTTGTCGGAGCCACGTGGAACAACGTGGATTAAGTCAATTTCCTCTTAAAATACATACCTAATACTGTCGTTCTTATGAACAGAAATCTAAATTTTTTAAGTGAGCTCTGAAATGTTCAATCTGGATATTGTGCAATTATATCCAAAATCTCTTAGAAAATAATTTTGGGAATAATGTTGATATGGCAGCACACATAATTTAATGTGGCTTTTTAATGAAGCATTTATAATCATATCTTAGATTATTAAAAAATACTCAAAGAGTGGCGCCTTATGACTTTCAATGTAATTTTGTATGGAACAATATATGGCTTTATCAAAAATTATAAAAGAAATATTTTTATTATTGGTTCACATGTAGATATATAAAGGGTCCGCAATCTAACTTTTTTTTTTCAACTAGTGCTTATTTCGTGACACTTAGCTCATGTCTGATTTGACAGATAATTAGTTTTATCCTTCCGCTGAACGAATATGGTTGTGTATACGATTGAACAACGCTGGGAAATATTGCGACATTACTTTGAAAATCATGGTAATGTTGCAGAATGTGTGCGAAAATTGCGTACGGATTTTGGAAGAAGAGAAGCACCGTCAGCTCCGTATGTTCATTATCTCTCGTTTGGCCACCTCGGAGCTGCGATTTGACACCGTTGGACTATTATTTGTGGGGTGCCGTCAAAGATAAGTGTTACGCTAACAAGCCAGAGACAATTGACGCTTTAAAGGACAATATTCGTGAAGCCATTGGTGAAATACAGCTGCACACAATCGATAATGTGCTTAAAAATTAGACCGATCGTGTAGGCTACTGCATGGCCAGCCGAGGCAGCTATTTGAATGAAATTATTTTCCATTATTAACCGGAAGGATTGTACTTTCAAATAGAAAATTAAATATGAGAAAATATTCAGTAGTTTTTTTTATAGCATTTTCAAAAAAAAAAAATTATTTGGCGGACCCTTTATAATTAATGAACATTTATGTTGAATTACATACAAACCCATTTATAGCTCTATATTGTATCTTTGTATAGTAAAACGATTAAAAAAAATTATATGTATTTATTTTTTTTATCCGGGCCCATATTAAATTTTATCGGAAATATGGGCCCGGATAATTGTATCTGTTTGCATGGGTTTAGATCTAATCTAATGCAATTAGATAAATGGCCCGTACAAATTTATCCGAGTTATGGCCCGATAAATTTGTATTAGAATTGTATCAATTATGTATCTAATTTCATCAGTGTATATCTAAACTGATACAAAAAGATGTAATTATATAAAAACCATATATTGTTGTATCTGGATTTTGACCTGATATACTTGTATATGATTTTAAGTAAACTGATATATCTAAAAATAATTAGATCAGAGTTTTAGTCCACTAAGTATTACATTTTATATATGATTGTATGAAAATATGCACAACTTCATACAAATATATGAACATCCTATCATTTCCGTTCAGTCCAAAAAATTTTAAGAAACATTTTACTTTTTGGCGGTTTTTAAAAAAGTTACGACATAAATCTTTTTTAAGATTCAATGCACAATAGGGTGCTCCGAATGTGAAAATTTTTACGTAATAGTGTGCAAACGATGAGAATTTTCTAGTAATCTTATCCATAATCTAATTAATTTAATTTAATTTCATTTAAATCATTTATTTATAACAATAACCTAACCTAATGGCCATAATTTGTTACAAAATTTTGCTCAAGTTTGGTAATTCTGAGCTTATTTTTGGAAATATATTTATAAAATTTCCATAGAGTAATTTTGGTTCACTACATCTTTTAATTTAAGAGGCAACAAAAGATTTCAAAAAAAGGTGCGTTTTATTTCAATTTAATATCCTTATTTGTTTTTTTGTACACTCATAGAAATAAACGTGTGAAAATAGCAGAAAAAGTTACTGAAAGTTAGTTCAAAATAATGTTTTAAAAATTTTTTTTTCTATAAGTGTAAAAATAAACATTTTTATTGAAATTGTTTTTCTTGTTGTTTCCATTTAAATTATTTTTCCAGAAATTTTCGTTTATTTTATTTTATATATACAAATTACAGTGGTCGGCAAAAAGTTTTTTTTCCGGTTTCTATTTTAATGCAGAAATTTTAATTGTAGGCATCGAAAAACACCAACATATTCATTCCTAACTTTCAAAGTTGACTTTTGCTGTTTTAGGTCTATCAGAAAGTTTTGAAGATTTTAGGATCAGCAGTACAAAGCACTTAGCTCAACAGCAAACTTTAATAAAAAAAAAAGTTTCCCTAACATAAAAGAACATAAAAGAAACCACAATTAGACATTTAGAAGTCAGATTCAAAAATCGTGTCAAACGGTGTTACTATATTTTGCATATTTTGAAAACAATTAAATTTGTGTCAAACTTTTTTACACTCCAAAAGTTATGTATGTTTGGGGTAAAAAATCTAAAACCAAAATAAATATATGAACATAAACGGAAATTTATTTTTAAATGCTCACCATAAATTAGTTATAGCAATTTGACTTTATGCCAAATTAGTTAAAGAAACCAGAAAGCCATAATATAATATATAGACAAACAATAAAATTTTTGGCATCCTTGGCAAATATTCATTGCAGCAATTAAAACAGGAAATATGTAGGTATATTTTTTCATTTCGTTTTGTTTCTTTAATATCAAATTTGAACATTTTTATGCATTCGTTTAATATAAAAAATAAAGTTAGAAATAAAATGGCTATAACTAAATTATTTACATGAATGAGTATTACTATTTTATTTTAACTAGAAATGTTTCGTTGGTCCACTGTTTTGATAATATTTTGTTTGTATGTTTTGGCAATAGGCGCATGTAAATAATAATATTAACAACTTAAAAACGTTGATACCATTGCAACCCAGTTTAAACCTGGAGAAAGTTAGCAAAAACTATGTTGAGGTAATTTTAACTGGAATTTCTATAAACAAAAGTTCAGGGTTCGATAAAATAACACCGAAAATGATTCTATGTAGAAAGCCCAAAATTGCGAATATGTTTGGCAAAATGATTGATTATGGTGTATAACCTGAAGTAACAGAGTTGATATATTTCGTCCGGTATCCGTGTTATCAGTTATCGATAAGTTCTGGAAAAAATAATTTTTAATCAGTTGTCTGACTATTTGGAAAGAAATTTGGGTTTTTTAAAGGCTCTTGGAACAGATGAAGCTGTGGTTAACGTCATCGACTACATTTGTGGAGGCTTCGATGCTGGTTTTAATGGCGTGGCTGGAGTGTTTTTTGATCTTTCAAAAGCTTTTAATCTAGTTGATCATGATATCCTGATCAGAAAGTTAGAGTTAATGGGTGTGTCTAATAACTATATTTTGTTATTAAAAAGCTATTTAGAAAGCACTTTGTACAATTTGGAGATGCTTGCAGTTCTTTGCTAACAGTGAAATGTGGAGTACCTCAGGGTAGTGTGCTTGGTCCACTTTTATTAAAGATTTATATTAATGACATTGGCAAATATCAAATTTAATGGAAAGCTGTTCATGTTTGCGGATGATATTTGCTTACTTTGTCGCTATAAGCATGTTAGACTGCTAGAAACCCAAGTAGGATATGATGATTCAATTTAAGCTGAATACATAAGGCTTAATAAAGTGGTTTTGAATGCAGACAAAACTAAATTCATAAGATTTAGGCCATACGTTCTAAGGAATGATCCAAAAATGTCAGTTTATATGGATGGTGTTTTAATAGAGGAATCGGACACAATAAAATAATTGGGTATGCTTTTTTGCAGTAACTTACAGTGGAATCGTCAGATTGATTTAATTAAATCTAAAATATTATCTGCTGTTGGCATATTATATAAATTTAAGCACAAATTTGATTTAAAAACTAAAATGCTAATTTATGAAAGTTTAATACATAGCCACTTGTCATACCTGCCCATGATTTATAGATGGAAGAATACTGATTCAATGAAGTCAGCACAAATCAAGGCTTTAAAGATTGTTTTTAACTTGCCAACAAAATATCATACATCAGTTTTTTTTTAAATATCATGCCATTAATATTTTACCTGTAAGAGCACTATTAAGATGCAACTTCTAAAATATATTTTTAAACCAACAAGAAGACTTGGAAATACTTCGATCAGGTTTCAACAGAATGTTGAAGTTTCTCATCGGTTTACGAGACAGAGTCAAAATTTATTTGTAACCAGATGTCGTCTGGAATTGTCAAAGCAGCGAATTAATTTTGCTGGGCCGAAAGAATTTAATGATCTTCCAAATACATTAAAAAATATTATGCCCTTATCTCAATTTAAAAGAGCGTTAAAATCTCATTTGTTGGCTAGCCGTGAAACACTACTCAATTAAAATTTAATTGACTTAATACAAAAAAAAAAATAAAAATAAAAATGAGGAACTTCAATAATTTTCAACACTTAGAGGTAAAATATTTTCAAAAAATTTTTTTTGTCTGACATGAATAACCTTTTGTATGTATATTATCTGATGTTTAAGCATACTAAATCCATTCGCGTTAATCATTTATCTTGAACGGCAAAAAAAAATTAGTACAGTTTTAAGTTTCAAGCAAATTCCAAATATTAAAATATCAGTTTTTCCTTAGATTAAATAAAAGCTACATCAATTTACAGATCATATTGCATTTATCAAATTTTAAAACATACACTTAACCACCAAAAAATATTAAAGTACAGCCAAGTAAAAAAGTTTTTATATATTTAGATACAATTTTATACAATTAAAGTGTTCCAGTATAAATATTTGTATAGTCATATTAATATCTATGTTATAGCATAACTATTTGTATCTAATTGTATAACGCATTGTGTTGTTTCAAAAGTTTGCATATATAGGTATATCCAGTAATATATTGTTTTATTTGGTTCTGTATATAATTGCACTTAATATACCTGATTAAATATAACTATGTATACAATATCGAGTTATATATGGGCTCGTATATAAATTAACATAAATGTTGATATAATTATATATAACTTTTATATATATTTTAATAAATGCTCCATACAAAATTATATATTTTTGTAATATTCTCAAATGTGATTATTTTCTAAGTTAATGTGGGTATAATTATATAAACGGTGATATACTAGCAACTTTCTGTGTGGCTACACTCTTTTTGGCAGATCAGCTGTTTTCGTGTAAAATGTTACTGTTAAACATGTTCAGTTTGGTCTATAATTTAACCATGAATCGACGTACAAACGAACAACGCTAGCCGATTATTGAATTTTATTATCAAAATGCGTGCTCGGTTAAGAAAGTGCATCGTGCACTTCTTCCAAAGGTCTGTACTTGGGTGACATTTGGTTTCAACAAGACTGTGCCACATGCAACACAGCACGCGAAACAATGGCCCAATTGAGAGGGAAGTTCGGTGAATAGTTTATTTCACGCTTGGGGCCGGTCAATTAGCCACCTAGATCGTGCGATTTAACGCGTTTGGCTATTTTTGTGGGGATATGTTAAGGCTCAGGTTTTTGGGGATAAGCCCACAACGACTGACGCACTGAAAGCCAATATTGAAGAATTTTCTTCGTGAGATACCGGCCGTTATGTTATATAGAGTATGTCAAAATTGCACCCAGCGTATGAACCATTATCCGCGGTCAACATTTAAATGAAATCATCTTTCAACATTGAATTATACAGATCGTTCTATCCACTCATATAAAGATTTCATACTTTTCTCTAAATTTTATGTGTTTTTTTTTAAATCAACCTTTAATATCCGAACTAATTTAGCTCCCTCTGGCTCACACTTGCGCAAAAGTATTGGGTATGTACTTTAATTGAAAATTGACCAAATCGACGTTGATCCACGAGGCTCCAATAAATCGAAAAATGTATGCAAAAAGCACTCGTTAAATAATGTATAGTCACAGAATAGGGAAAACCTAAATTTTTCTACAAAACAGATAAATTGTTTTATTTTATAACGAGCTTTCAACATCCGTATATTTACAAAAGGATATTATGTTATTAAACTCTTCAGGGTTAAATTGTGTAAATAGAGCCTGGCGTTGTGGTGTAATGGTTAGCGCGTTGGACTTTTACACAGAAGGTCCCGGGTTCGATCCCCGGTGCCGGCAACATCAAAATAATATGTATGAGTTTTTTCTATCCCTCATACGTATCGCAATATCCACCTTCGGTGTTCCCATAGCAATTAACCCCACCGAAGTAAAATATAATAAATAAATCAGGGCTATGAATCAAAAAAGCTTCAATAAGTTCGCCAACTCTCCATCAGGTGGCGAGCAACAACTGTTCTAAGACTTATCATCTCGCGCAATTACAGTGTTGCCATGTCTGAAGCCCTTCATCTTTCCCCACCTTTCATCTCTATACTATCCCTTTCCAAAGAAAGCAACCCGCTAAATATAGGAAGTATTTCCTGAGTGTTGCCTCTCTTTTCAAAAAATAAATAAATAAATAAAAATAATGTAGAAATACTATTTTTCAACAATGACAGGTATTCAACACAAAATACTCGCTATTCTGCATATTTGCCATGATTTGAAAATTCGGCCGAATAGCGAATAGTAGCACTATTCGATGGAATTATTCATTTTATATGTATTTTTCATGTAAAAATTGAGAAAAATTTAGATTTTCATAATAATGTTCTCTTTTAAATGTCAAACAAGGGTACTTATAATGATTCAAGATGATTTTGCAGCATACGGTTCAGTTTAATTTCGTCTATATCTAGAGTACAGCCTACTTTTATATCAAATTAATATGAAAGTGAATATAAGAACTATTCGGCAAATATTAGGTTTTTGAATATAATATTTGTGACATCTCTAGTTATCAAACAAACAACATACATCTGTCAACTAATTTTATTCGCTTTGTAGTATATTGAGTTACAGATAAGAAAATCAGTTGATTAAAAAGATTCTGTGATATAAGGATTAAGATTTTTGATGTGAATTTTTATAAATTTTGATTATTTATATATTTATTTACTTAAATTTATGTCGTGTTGTCAACTTTTTATAGATGAAAGAAATATTTAATCGATGTGATTTATAAAATCAATTTAATAAACATAGACTCCTGATGAAGTTGGAAAAAACAACCAACGAAACATTGAGTGAAAGATGACGTAAATTATTTCGATTTATTAAAAGACTGACAATCAACAGCCCGTAGAGAAATCTAAAATTCATAAAAAAATATTTTTTTTTACATTTTTTTTTTATTTTATAATGTTCTATGTGGACTTTAAAACTATGAAATAAATACATTTTCATTCTTATTTTTTAATGAAAAAAAAAATAAAAACGCAAATACTTTATAGTAAATACTTCATTAAAAACAATTATATGTGCATAAAAGAAGGCTCATATTTATTCGTTTTTGTAACACTATAAATAGTTAATTCGTAAGATGATATTATGTTGTCCTTGTGTATTAAAACTTATTGTAGCCTTCCCACTCAATTTCTCAAAGTGCCAGTATCAATATTCTGCCATCACATCCATATTGCTAATTTGAATTCGTTAACTACATACACAGAGAAATAAAGTTCCAACTGAACGCTCAGTTGAATTTTGTTTCGAAAATTAATGTTAAGTTGTGCCAACCGTGTGAAATTCGTAATAATCGAATTTGAGTCGTACATTTAGGAAATTATGTTGGTAAAGACGACAACAATTGTAGTCAAAAACAAATGAAATTTCATTAAAAAAAGGACGACTTACATTTCATTAAATTCAACTAACATTGTCATTTGTTTTTTAATGTTCATAAAATGACTAACAATTGTAGTAAAAATTAACCACATGGTAGTAAAAAATAAACAAACATTTTATTTTTGTTTTATTGTTTTAAATAACAAAAAACAACTGTAAACAATGAATGTAAAACCATAAAACAGTCATTTGATGTGAGTTGTTTTTTTAAATGAATGAATGATAATGCGATCTTCAAAAACAGGGCGCAAAACATCGAGTGTAGCTTCGGCTGTGTGGCACGTAGCGCCGTCCTGTTGAAACCAAATGTTGCCAATATCCTCCTCTTCAATTTTTGTGAACAAAAATTCGTTCAACATGCCCCGATAACGATCGCCATTTTTCACATTCTTTCACATTTCACACATTCTGCAACATAACCATGACTTTCAAAGTAATGTCGCAATATTTCCCAAATTTGTTCAAGCGTATACACTACCATATTCGTTCAGCGGAAGGATAAAACTAATTATCTGTCAAATTAGACATGAGCTAAGTGTTACCATTCACGAAATAAGCACTAGTTGAAAAAAAAAACGTTAGATGGCGTACCCTTTAGTTGGATTAAGCTAATCTTATATATAAAATTCTCGTGTCACAATGTTAGTTCCCGTACTCCTCCGAAACGGCTTCACCGATTCTCATGAGCATATCGAGTAGGTCTGAGAATCGGCCAACATCTAAAAATGGGCGTGATCGGACCAGTGGGCGTGTCAGCTCCCATACAAAGTAAATATTTAATATCATATATCTACAGTACTATAATAGCCATAGTGTTAGAAATTTGTGCACATTGATTATTTGTTAATGTGAATAGTCATGGGAAAAAATGGGCGTGATCGGACCAGTGGGCGTGTCAGCTCCCATACAAAGTAAATATTTAATATCATATATCTACAGTAATATAATAGCCATAGTCTTAGAAATTTGTGCACGTTGATTGTTTGTTAATGTGAATAGTCATGGGTAAAATGGGCGTCATCGGACCAGTGGGCGTGTCAGCTCCCATACAAAGTAAATATTTAATATCATATATCTACAGTTCTATAATAGCCAGAGTCTTAGAAATTTGTGCACATTGATTATATTATGAATAGTCATGGGAAAATTGGGCGGGATCATACCAGTGGGCATGGCAGCTCCCATAAAAAGTGATTATTTAGCTCATATACAAAATTAATATTAATATTAAATATCTAGGGTTCTATATCAATTACAAATATTAGTAGTAGAACTGAAAATGGGCGGATTGGGATAAATGGGCGTGGTACCAAAAGCAAAAAACAAATAAGCATTAAAATAAATCATCACATTCAAGACTTTTTGCAAGGTTATTTAATAATGTTGTTCAAAAATTGTTTTAGCGTTCCTCATAGTCCTAGAATAAAGGCGATAGAAGAACAAAGAGGCGTTGGGCTTCCCATGAAATTACAAATTTTAAAATGATTTACTAATGTGAATTTATTTTTTTAATTATATATTTGCGTAAAAAAATTTTCTTGATTTAAAGAATTAATTACAATTAAAATTTGAAGGCAAAGTAACGTTTGCCGGGTCAGCTATATAAATATATATATTAATGCCTATTAAACTTAATCGGGGAGGAGTCTAAAGTTTATCAGAAATTCGTAATTGCCCGACTTTTATACGACTTTTTACAAAGAACTTTCTAAACCATCTTTTAAATATTTGAATTAAATGGCATCTCTAGCACTTCATGATAAATATTGATATCAAAAATTTAGTTTTCTCGAGTGAATCAAAGACGCCTTTATTTAGTTTCTGATATGTTACATACAAAAATAATTTAACTTTCAACCCAACTTTTAACAATTATACGTGAGATTGGGCCGCAAAAAAAAATTACGTGACCATTATTTTCTTTTCTTTATCACATATACAAATTTCATTTAGGTCGGAGAGAACTCATGGGGACACTCCCCTTGTTAGTTTCATTTATTTAGCCCAGTAACCAGATGTAGTGTTTCAAAAGCGAACATTCTCTTACATATAAATTAATCTTTTAAGCAGGGACCCGAAATAACTGTTATTTTTTTTTTTAATATGCAATAGGTTATAGAAAAATAAAAAAAAAAGAATCTGTCCTGTAATAACAATTATAAAGCACCCACAAAAGTGTAGTCCTGCCATAAACGTTATAAAAGATTATAATTTTTATTTTGGCCTTTGGTAAACATTAAGAAATATTAATATTTTTTGGGTCTTTGATAACCAATACAAAAGATTTTAATTTTTTTTTTGGTCTTTCATAGCCACTACAAAATACTTTTATTATTTTTGGTCTTCTATTAACGTTATAAAAGATTTTTATTTTTTCGGTCTTCTGTTAGGATTATGAATTTTGTTTTTTACATGTCTATGTATTTATTTTCCATGCGGCCAAAAAACATTTTGGTTACTCTTAATGATTATAGAAGACAAAAAAAAAAATTGTTTTCATAATGGTTACAGAAAACCACAAAAAAATAAAAATCTTTTATAATGGCAATAGAATACCAAAAATAAAAAAAGTATATTATAATGGTTATGGAAGACCAAAAAAAATAAAAATCTTTGGTAATGGTTATGGAAGACCAAAACAACACAAAAAAAATATTATTTTTATCGAAGACCATAAAATAATTGGTTATTTGTAGCTGTTATCCAGAGAACAGTTTTTAAAAATTCTTGAAAAATTACTATTTCTGGATTTTTTTTCGATATTGGTTATAACAGTTATGTCCCTGCTTTAAAGGATATTCCACCTTTATTTATTTTACAATAAGTAAAGTACACTGAAACAATTATCCGCCAAGATATTAATTAATTTCATCAAATTTTTTTCATAGATTTAATGAAGAAATTTATAATATCGAAAAAATTTTTTTATATTAAGAAATTTTTCATAAACTTTTTTTCATAAAATTTCATAGTTTCATAAAAAATACATACAAAATAAATTATCTCTTCATAAATTTAATGAAAATATTCTTTATAGCTACGAAATAGGTGCACCAGCCATTAAAATTAATAATCCAAATATACCTCAACCGAACGTATGCAGCAGGCTCTGAACTATACTCTTTCTTGGTGCCGGGAAAAGGGCTTGTCTGTCAACCCGTCGAAGACAATCCTGGTACCATTTACGAATAGGAGGAAACTTAACCTGACAATGCCTGTCCTTGATGGGGCCACGGTGGGCTTTTCCAGTAGTGTTAAGTACCTTGGCGTGACTCTTGACAGATCCCTTACCTGGAATGAATATCTTGACTATGTCTCCAAAAAGGCCACAAGAGCATATTATGCCTGCCAAAGGCTTTTTGGTAAGACATGGGGTCTAAGGCCGCAGATGGTCTACTGGTCGTTTAACACCATTGTTAAACCTATGATCACCTATGCTGCCCTGGCATGGTGGCGAAAGGTTGAACAGGTAGGGGCAAGGGATGCTCTCAAGAGGATCTACCGTCTTATGTGTATTGGCACAACAGGGGCAGGCGGAACCTACCCGACGGATGCCATGGGGGTTATGCTGGGGATACCACCATTGCATATTTCTGTAATGGAGGCTGCCTGCATAGGATCCTCCAGACTTAGAGAATTCGGTGACATGAGGGGAGGTGATCTAAGGGGTCACATGAGGATCGCTAGTATCACAATTGATGACCTGATTACAAAGGTTACGGATAGGAGGTCACCGGAGTACATCTTTGATAGGAACTTTAAAGTGATGCTGTTCGACAGGGTCATGTGGACCAACAGATCCTGAGAGCCAGAGCGGGGTTCTCAGATATGGTTCACAGATGGCTCAAAGCATGCGAATGGTGACACTGGTGCGGGTGTCTATGGACCAGGTTTCCAACGGGCCTTACCCATGGGTAGATACCCCTCCATTTTTCAGGCAGAGATTTTTGCTATCTGTGTCTGCGCGGAGGAGTGTCTACGAAGGGGCACTATTAGATCTCGCTTCTACATTCTTTCTGACAGTCAGGCGGCATTATGGGCTTTAATGTCCTACGAGGTGTCATCTGGTCTGGTCATGGAATGCATTCTGGCTCTTAACCGACTTGGTAGGTTCAACTCGCTTACCTTAGGGTGGGTTCCTGGTCACGTGGGGCATGAGGGCAACGAGAGGGCAGATTGTCTTGCTAATTGCGGGGCCCGAAGGCAGTTTATTGGCCCTGAACCATTCTGTGGTATACCTTTGGGGTATGTTAGGGAGAAGCTCGGGTCGTGGAGGGAATCAGAATTCTCTCTCTATTGGGAAAACTCTCTAGGCCAACGACAGGCTAAGAGATTAATTTCTTTTTCCAGTACAGGATCGAGGAGACTCTTGTCCCTCGGGAGGGGTGACTTGAGAACTGTGGTGTCTTACCTGACTGGACAATGCAATCTCAGATACCACCTGCGTAAAAGGGGTCTTTCGGATACGGATGAGTGCAGGTTTTGCGAACTGGTAGCTGAGACATCGGAGCATGTTCTTTGCGAATGTCAGAGGCTTTGTGAAAGGCGTGCCAAGTTTCTTGGCGATCGCTTTGTCTCCCCTTCGGACATTATGAAGATTTTGCCTAATAGGATTATTGGCTTGAATCTTTAGGGTAACTTTAGGCAGCACAAAAGACCTAAGTTGGTCGCGGTGCATAGTGCCATATAATCTAATCTATACCTCAACACACATCTGTGAAATATCTCAGTATTAATTTTGACCGTCGACTCACGTGTAAAAATCATTTAGATGCGAAATTAACTCAGATGAAACTAAAAATGGGCTTGGCTAACTAACTCAGATGAAACTAAAAACTCGCTTGACTAACGGGTAGAAACTCTAAACTAGACCAGAACTGCAAATTACTCATCTACAATTCGACCATTAAAACCCATATTGTAATATTTGCCTCCGCGTCAAATGTATAAAAAATACACACAGAGAAATGAGATGCAAAAGTGTATTTCAATGGTAACAACCTATAAATTTCTTTAGTACAACGATATTTACACTAGATATCTGAATATTTTTGGAAGTTCGAACTAAAATTCTGTTGAATTAACTTAACTTTGTTGTGAAAACTAATGTTAAGTTGTGCCAACAGACTGAAATTCGTAATAACCGAATTTGGGTCATAGTAACCGAATTTCAGTTGGCAAATAACTAAATTTTTCTGTGTGTAAGCAAAATAAATTCATAAGACTGATTTTCTTGCTAAATATTAATAAAATAAGAACAGCAAAAATAAATCTGTTAAATTTACAAAATTTTAGTTATATCGATGTCAATTGTGGTTAATTTAAAATAGCATTTTACTTTGTAAAATTAGCAAAAACTTTCATAAAATATTTGTAGATTCAAAATAACAAACAAAAACATTTTTGCTTTATTTACCAGAAATTTAGTAGGATGTTAATAAAATCAATAGAAATTTTTCCTCACAAATTTATAGACTTTCATTTTCATTAAAAAAAATTGAATGAAGCAAACTTTAAAAATTTCACGTTTTTTAATGATTTTTTTATTTTTAATTATTTTTATTTTTAATTATTTTGTTACTCTCAATTAACTAAAATTTAGCTCAAATATAACTGAATATTTGTGAATTCTACAGATTTATTTTTTGTACTCTTATATTACTAATACTTAGTTATATTTCTAGATTTCAGTAAATTTTTACAGGTTTATTGCTATGAGTGTAAAAAAGGAAGGACACTACGGATCTGGTCCGCTAATAAAAGTCTTCATAAAAATAATGAGTCATTTCAACATCAAACTCTTTATGGAAGTTTTAAGAAATAGATTTGAACTAAGGCAATGAACCACTTCAGGTGGATTTTTAAACAATTTCATTGAAGTCCAAAATTAATAAAAGGCCAGTTCCATTAAAATAATAGAGCACTTTATGAATTATGATGAACGCTTGAGAATTCAATCTCAAAACTAAAGTTTGGAATGTATGAAAATTAATGAATTTATGCAATTTTATGAAAAAATAAATAAATTAAATCTTTGAAATAATTTCATAGCTCGAAAGAAAATTTTCATTAAATTTTTGAAGAGATAATTTATAAAACGGAATAAATTTTTTTTATGAAACTATAAAATTATATAAAAAATTTCTTAAATTCTTGGATATAATGAAATTCTTCATTGAATCTACGAACAAAAAGATAATGAAATTGTGTCATTAATATCATGAAGAATAATTCTTCCGGTGTATGCTTTTGATTAAATTTAAGTAAACGAAAATATCACTCATACGGCACCATTCACTTTTGGTACTAAATATCACTCATACGCTATGGTTAGTCGTACTATTGTAAATAATAAAAACTGATTAAGAAAAAACTGTAACCAGGGCAAAATTTATATATTAAATATTATATTATTTTCTATTATTTAGTGCAAACGAAGCAAAAACATCTCTAAACAATCCTTTGAAGTTGTCACACGATTTCGTTTATAGTCAATTTAGGTCAAAAAGCTTTCCTAAACAAAACTGTTCATTTAAATTCGAAACCATACTGCCATATGAAATGCCTGTGGCATCAACATTCTCACGCACTTTTACTCTTCGATCGGCCAACACCATATTGTTGGTTTTTTTCAACGTTTTTGGGTGTATTGACCTCAATTGTCCCTCCAGAACGTTCAGCGTCATTTGTACTTGTGCGACCACAACGACAGTCATTGAAATCGATGTTGCAGAGTCCCCATAGTATTTATCAAGCTTTTCCTTGGTTTGATTCACGGTTTTTTTTTTTCGCAAAAAATAATGTTTAATGAGCACTCGAAATTCACTTTTTTCTATTTTTCTATTTTTATATGTTTTGAACAGCTGATAAACGCAAAGTAAATGACGGAACTTGCTCAAAATTTGACAGTAGTCTATTAACAGGTGGCACTTGATGGGTGCCACCTGTTAATAGAGCGAAGTTTGAAAAGTCACGGACTTATTGATCTGATCTTGTAGCATTTTTCGAAGGTTTATATTATAACCAGTGCTTGGCACATCTTTCTGCAAGATTATTTTTAATTAATTTTTAGTAGCTTTCTCTGCTATTTTTACA
The DNA here is from genome assembly GCA_021234595.1 of Delia radicum. Classification (NCBI taxonomy): domain Eukaryota; kingdom Metazoa; phylum Arthropoda; class Insecta; order Diptera; family Anthomyiidae; genus Delia; species Delia radicum. The sequence goes on along the minus strand of CM037851.1, from coordinate 85,241,631 downwards.
AGTTTATTTCTATGAGTTTAGTTTTACTTTTTTATTTCAGAATTGTATGGAATTTTAAGTTTTTGAAAACTTGTCGTTTTTGGTTCCAGTACAAATGTACACAGGTAGAACTTGCCAACCGTACCAAAAAAAAATAGTGCGGGCAAACCACTGATATTTTAGTAAAACACACCGTTTTACTAATATTGTACTAGTAAAACATAATTTTTTCTCAAAATTCTTTACCCATATTGTTTTTTTTTCCCAATTTTACAACCAATTACTAGCATATTTCTCAAAATTAATTTAAATTAAGCTATTTTAAAAGCCCAACATTTTTGGAATTACCAACGTTATGCCCACGGTGGCAAGATTGTTCAAACCAACGGTTGACCAGTGCTATCAATCCCATATCGGGATTGTCAAGATTTGTAATTGAAATATCAGTCATACGCTATGGTTATAACGTACCATTAAAAAAAATATATACGTATTTAATATGTAATATCAACCAGAGTAAAAAAAGTTATAAATTGTGATTTTATAATTAGGGTTACCAGATTAGTCAGTTTATACACTAAGGCAGACAAAAAGAGTCTCATAGAGTTTATTTTGTCTGTTGTATGTAATCTCTCGGTTTAAGTTAAGCTGATTATCTTTTTCTACTGCAGACAACTGAAGACTTGGGTCATGCCAATGAAACATTTGTATTGTCTATCATGAAAATGATCAAACTTTTTAATAAGTAACAAAACAAATGTAATATGACAATATTATATTGGATTTTTGGACTTGATGTAGAACAATATTCTAACTAAATATATGAAAATATGGAAAGTCCGAAAAAATATTTTTGTACTTTTAATACAAAAATTGAAAAATGTTTGATAAATTATTTTATGTTAACTTATTTATTCTCTTATAATTCGCGTTTAGACTCTGATATTTAACAAATGAGTAAGAAATACATAATGTTGGAATTATGATAGCTTGTAAACGTTTCAATAGAAACTTTAAAAAATTATGTAATTTGAAAGATTAAATTCAGTTCTTTAAAAGGTTTTGCTTAAAAATAAAAATTTTTAGCGAAAAGAAAAACAAAATTTAAAAAATATCCTTAATTTGCGAATAATTTTTTTGATATTGATTTTGAAATTAACTAGAATTTATTATGACAGTACAAAAAAAATCGTTGCCAAGTAAGTAATTATATAATGTTAATTCATTATTATTTGGTATCTCAACTTCCCGAATAAAAAAAAACTGATATGGAGGTTTATGAAGTTTTATCTAGTTTAATATGACCCCATAATCAATTAAATAAAATTTCTTCCGAAAAATTGCACGACTACATTGTATCAAATCACTTCTAGTTGTATCTTACTAGGTTAATTTAGAAACAATTAGACGTGAATTGATACAGTTTTGTCTGAATTGTGTCCCCATACAATTATATCAAATTATACTTTATGCTATAAGGTTGTATCTAATTTAATATAAAATAATATGGTCTTTATCTTATTTTACACACAGAGAAAAATTTTTTTATTTGCCAACTGAAACTCGGTTACTACAACTAAAATTCGGTTAATATGACTTTCATTCGGTTTGTAGAACTGAACACTAGTTTTCACAACAAAGTTCGGTTAATTCAACTGAATTTTAGTAGCTACGATCAAAATTTTCAGAAACCTAATGTTAATATCGTTGTACTAACTGAATTTATAAGTTGTTACCTTTAAAATACATTTTTCAATTCGGTTGCCATTTTATTTCTCTGTGTGTAAATATAAATATCGTATTATTTTAAATATAAATATCGTATGGTTTCTTTCAAATTTAAAAAAATTAATATAAGGTCTTAAGAAAAACACGCAGATAACTTGTTAGTGTGATAAACATGATTAGCATAAAATTTACTATATTTTTCAATGTACTAATGAGTTTGTTATATTTATTTACCATTTTAGTTGCAATCAAGAAAATTTAAAATAAATTTAAGTTTTCTTTTTGAAATGCAGAAAATTTGCAATTTGTATTGAACGGTTTTCATTTGGGTTATTTCACCATGGTTCATTTCACCAACAGTAAAAAACAAATGGAAATTGAATAATCTAATTAAATGAAATGTAAGTCGTTCTTTTTTTAATTTTATTTGATTTTACCTACATTCGCAGTGTTCTTTACCTACATTATAGTCTAAGAGTAAAATTTTACTAATATGGGTAAATAAAAAACTAAAAATGAGCGCATAGTTTGTCAATATTTTACCACACATACTTCGTCAATTTTATAGAATAATTTAGTTTATTCCATTTTCTTTATGACTCGTATAGCAGAAAAAATACCACTAGTTTGGTATATTTGCTATATTTTTTTTTTGCTGGACAGTTGGCTTGGAAGGCATCATATATATAATATTCCTTTAAAACCTTTATCTTTGATTTATTATGAATACAATTTGTGTCAACCACACATGGTGTACTTAAAAAATACTAAATACTTTGAGCATTTAAAATAACTACATACTTAAATCATTGTGTGTAGTATAATACTTGTCTTCTTGAAATATTAATTATGACTGAAAACATATAAAATCAAGCACTCGATTTCCTTTACCCATTCTGATTTCAACCAAACTTGGTATAGAATATATACATCATATAACTATAACATCGTCTAAATGTAAGGCAGATAGTCACAGCGGATTTATCAATATCGCTTTTCAAAATATGAAAAATATTCGAAAATTTTGAAAAAAGTAGTCGTACAAAATTTTTGACGCCTTCAGCTAAAAGAGTCATTGATACATCATAAAGCTACTTAAATTGTGGTTTTATTGATACACATAAATTATTAACTTCTTTACTGCAGAACGCATTGTTTTCTGGTTGTTTTGAAATATATATATATAATTATTAAAATTACTTCCTTGTAACGCATTCAAAGCTCTATATGCAGCTCTTACGGTATCGTGAGTTACGAAAGAAAGTGTGAAAAAATTTAACTAAAAAATCGATAACTCAGAACCATGAAGTACTTTATAGTTTATAACTAACATATATTTTTTTAACATTTACTAAACCAAGTTTTTAAAATTCACCGATTTGAGCCACGGATTGCGAAAAAATGCATTTTGCTGTCAAGAAGAGAATAACTTATGCATACCATTAAAACCAAAATTTTAGTAGCTTTGGATTGATGTAACATTGACAATCATGTGCAATTTCTTTTGTAAAATTTTTATTTTTATGTTTTTCAATAGAATATTTTTTTTTTATGTAAATCTTTTTTCCACTATATTTAGTAGATTTTTTGAGATTTTTGTCCATACACGCAGGGAAATAATATGGTTGCAATATGAATGAGGCCATAAAACTATGATTCCTACAGCCATAAATGGTTGTTTCAAATAAATTATCATTGTATCAATCATATTTTGCCAATAATATAGCTGCTTTAATCACGTTATAGTAAAAATCTATATTTTTCGGTTATCATATTATTCTCTTGTCTACAATAATAATATTATATATATTGTCACATTCATCTCTCTAGCTTTATCCATATTATAGTTGCGCCAACTATAAGATGATCAGTTTGTTTTTTATGAGCGTCTTGGCTTTTCTAGTCTTTTTTAGTTCTTGTTTAAGATTTTATGAAAATAAAATGTGAGGAGTAGGCAGTCCGAACAAATTAAATAATATTAAACAAAAATTACATAAAAATAAAAACACAATGCAGTGGTGTCAATTGTAATGGTGATATGTTTAGTTAAAGAAGGAATAAGGAAAATTAAATTGGCACGCATACCTTAAATGAAGTTATTGTTTATTAGGTGGTATAAATTAAGTAAGAACTGATAAAAACAAGTGTTTGTTATACTCACGAAAAATAAAATGGAAACAAAAAGAAAATGTAAACAAAATACACGTGATTTTAAGTCAGTAGCACGATGTAATCATAACATTTTTGCAATAATCATAATGTGGTAATACATGTTGAGAATTTTTTTTTCCATGATCACAATATTGTAATAAATTATGAGGCGAGGTAGGATCGCCATGTATTAGTTTCCACTATATAAGGCGAGTGCTGGTCCGCCTTGTAAATTAAAAGGCGAGTTTGTTAGTCTGTTAAGAACTGTTTTTTTATTTAAATTTTACCCTGCTTATATAGCTAACATGTGAATAAATCTTAACCTAGATTCTGAGTCACTTTCTAAAGTTACTCAAATAACTTAAAATTATTATACTTGAGTTATCAGTACGATTGAGTGTATTGTGCATGACACATATGTTTGATATGTGCAATATGATGCGTTGCACTCGATCGTACTTTACAATAGTATTAAGGTAGTGGTTGAATGTGTGGATACACTACAATATGATAACTAGGTCTATAATATGGTTATAGTGCAAATAGTATGATTGCTACAAATATGTTATGATCGTTATAAATGCATTGTGGAATTGTATTCCTTACAATATTTCAATGCGTGTTTATGATGTAATCACATGTTCAAATTATTTTATTTTTCCTGGCAAAATAAGATTTGTGTTGAAAAAAAGAAAGTTAAGTTTTCTGTTTTAGATATTTAGATATATGCTTTTAAGTCTGTAGCGCAATATAATCATAACATTTTTGCAATAATCACAATATGGTAACACATGTTGAGTAAATTCTTTTCCATTATCACAGTATGATAAATAAGTCTGTAATATGGTTATAGTGCAAATAGTACGATTGCTACACATATGTTATGATCATTATAAATGCATTGTGAAGTTGTTTTCTTAACAATATTTTAATGCATATTATTGATGTAAGCACAAGTTTCCATTATTTTATTTTTCCTGTCAAAATAAGATTTGTGCTGAAAAAAAGAAAGTTAAGTTCAGCTTTTTTTAGATATTTATATATATGCTTTTAAGTCTGTAGCACTATATAATTATAACGTGTTTGCAATAATCATAATATGGTAATACATGTTGAGAAATTTTTTTTCCATGATCACAATATGATAACTAGGTCAATAATATGGTTATAGTGCAGATAATATGATTGCTTCAAATAAGTTATGATCATTATAAATGCATTGTGAAATTGTATTCTTAGAATATTTTAATGCGTATTAATGATGTAAGCACAAGTTTCCATTATTTCCTTTTTCCTTTCAAAATAAGATTTGTGCTGAAAAAGAGAAAGTTAAGTTTTGTTTTTTTTTTGTAGATATTTATATAAAACATTTATGTAAGCATCGCATAGCGACAAAATAATGATTTATGTAACTTAATAACAGAAATCTTAAACGCACAAAAAACTGGGCAGTTATTATCAAAGTGTTTAGTAATTATACAACTACATAAATTTCAAGTTAGTTTAACAAAATTGTTTGTCAAATATAAAAATTTTTGATTAGGTTTATATGTATTTAACAAAAATTTGTAAATATTTTACAAGAACTTTGTAAAACTAACTTGAAACTTATGTAGTTGTATAATTACTAAGCACTTTGATAATATTACCACAGTTTTTTTCTGCGTGTATTCGTCAGCGCAAACACAATAGTATTACTTTATTTGTTTTAAAATAAGTTTATTTAAATTTGTAAATTATAAAATAAATACATATACGTATGTACTATGTAAAAAAAACATGTATAACTTTTTAATCTAGCTTCAACAGAATGATAATTTATAAACATTTTCATAACCATAATATAATAATATTGAGATCAATTGGAAATCATAATATGGTAATCTAGTTATGATATTACGATAAACAAAAGGTATGAGTATGATTGTCACAAGCATATTAACATGGTTGTCGCAATCATAAATCGAAAAATGTATGATACTCTTCGAATATGGTTGCCCCAACCATGTTTTTTCTGTGCGTGTAGCTTTTGATTCCGGAAGAGCTTCACATTGTGATTTTTCAACTGCAAAGTGGAATAATTTGTAATTTTTGTTTTTTTTTTTTAAATTTTTAAAAACCAGTTTTTTGAAATACAACTTAAACCGTTGTATTTCAAAAAACTGGTTTTTAAAAATTTAAAAAAAAAACAAAAATTACAAATTATTCCACTTTGCAGTTGAAAAACTGCATTTTACATGCAACAAACTATTTGTTTCTTATTTTATTTAAATCACTACAACAGTGATTTTAAAATAAGGTATACATTTTGTAGATTTGACCGTTAAAAATTTATAAACGGTTGTGTAAGACAACTTTTATTAAATTTTTAATTTTATTTTAAAACGCGATATTTGCAAAACCGTAAAAGCTAGCAAAACAAAACTTGAGTGATGACATATTTATATGACACTTATCTCCCGTTTTATGTTTGGTTAACTTTATGGGGGGTATAGGTCGAAAATTGTATAGTCCTTTATGCTTTTATATGGAATAAGTCTTATCATTAATATTATTCATAAATTTGTTGGTTACGAAAATTTTAAAAGCTTTACATACAACTAAAGGCCGCACTTCAAAAGGTCTTGCGTTTTGCTCTTAAACATACCTAAATAATTTATAGTTTCCAAAAATATCATTAGAAAAATTGAGCTTATGTGGTTTTGGACTACAAAACTTAACTAACTTTGATGTATATTTGGTATATTAACCCCAAATGTCAGTCACAGATTTCGAGTGATTATTTATTATTAACACCATTGGTTTTTATGGTTTTACCAAACTGTGGGTAACTGTTAACATAATAATAGCAAAACTATTTAAAAGGAGGAACAAAGGCACTTATTGTAGAGTGATAACTTATATTAATAGTTATGTTGTGTTTCTTAAACTTGATACTTTACATGAAAACAAATGAAAACAAATTACTACCAGAATTTTTTTGTTTAAGTACACAATCTGGCTTTTTCTTATACATCTGTTGATATTTAAAATTTATGTCTTGATTTTAAAGATTTAACAGTAAATGTGTACTTTGGATTTTTTATTTTTAATAAACTGCGTTTTAGTTTATCTCCGTCACGTAAAAATTCCTTTTATAAGGATTAATAACATACTAAACGCTTACAATTAAAAAAAAAAAAAATAATTAATAATTGTTGGGTACGCAGTGTATACACTTAAAATACTATGTCACTTAAAATACTATGTCAGTAAAGACCACTGCAAATGCTGTTAAAAACAAATGAAATTTCAATTAAAGAAAATACGACTTACATTTGAGTAAACTCAACTAACATTGTCATTTGTTTTTTAATGTTCTAAAAATGAACCACAATTGTAGTAAAAATTAACCACATATGTTAGTAAAAATAAACAAACATTTATATTTTTAATTTTTTTTAAATACCAAAAATCTACTGTAACAAATGAATGTAAAATCGTAAAACAGTCATTTGATGTGGTTTGTTTTTTTAAATGAACTACAAGATTAGCAAAATATTTAATTTGTTCTACAAATGACTGACATTTACATTAAAAATAAAGAAACTGTATTGCAACCCAAATAACTATAAATTTTTAAAGCAGAAGTTCCCTGAGTGTACATTAGGGTGGGGCAATTAGTATGGAAGGAAACAAATCTTAATGGGCGCTTCGCGTTTCTGATTCTTGTTATTGTACTGAGCAAAAAAGTCTACTAGACCATACGCCTACGGTGAAAATCGAGCTTCCAGATTTTGATTTTACGGCAAAAAGGCCCTATTTTGAAATTAAAAATTAACCCCTTAACCCTTAACCCCAACCACAAATATGATTGATGCATTAATCTGCTAGAGAATCTTCCAAAGAAGAGATTGATACCATAATCTTGGATAATCTCCTCCTACTTCCTCGGATATGTCCATCTCACACATTGTTACTTTCACAAAATACGGCTAAAAGTCAAAATCTGGAAGCTCGATTTTCACCGTAGACGTATGGTCTAGTGTACTTTTTTGCTCAGTACAATCCCAAGAATCAGAAACGCGAAGCGCCCATTAAGATGTTCAAATCGCCCCACCCTAGTGTACATATTTAAGATTTTCTTCCATCATCGTGATTCTATTTGTTAGTATAGACTTTAAATCAATATTATATATTAAATTCAAAAGAATAGTAAAAAGCCAAACAAAATTTTTTTACAGTATTTTAATTTTTATTTGACAAAAGTGACCCTAATCTGCATTCAAAAAAAAAATGCACACACAACAAATCCTTAGAGCGATATTAAAAAAAACGAACTACATTTTGTAGGTAAAATTACATTTTAACCATATATTTGTATAACCAAAGTGATGTTTTATTTTTATGGGATATTTGGAAAAGAATTTGCATATTATTTTGATAAACGAGTTTGTATATAAATACATAGATTTTTTTATACATTGGATTGATTTTATACAAACATTAGACCGACTCCCATTGTATGGACAGAAAAAGTGTTTTTTATGATGATTCCAAAAATAATTCGAGGTTTCAATGTGCATCTAACGGCATATGTAACATGTTCTAATTCAAAGGGCTTTTTTTTGTAAGCCTTTATTCATATAATTATACTAGTTGAAAAGCCTGCCCATGCCAGGCTGAAATTGAGAGACAAAAAATATGTGTTACCCGCTGATTTACATTTTACAAATACATTTTGAAGAAATTATTCGGAATTTTTTTTAATTTTGAGTACATCTGCTATAGAGTCATTTCATGTCAGACCGAACAATTTTTTTATAACACCTCTTCCAATTTACTTTAAATTTGCCAGACGTATTAGACATTAAAAAATATTTTTCCAGTTTTTTCAGAAAAAAATTAAAAATTTCTTTTGAAAAGGTTTTATGTGCAGTTCAAAATCGTCAAAATCGTGAAAAGTTATTCGACATGACAACCTTTAAACTGATGTTTTCCTTAAACTAGAGAAAGGCTTTTAAAGTTTAACACCTTATTTAAAAGGTATTTGAACCTTCTTTTTAAAAATTATTTTTATTTTTTTTTATTTGTTGTTTTTATTTTTAAAATTTGTTTTTTTTTACTTATTTTCTGTTTTCCACCATCTTCGAACAAGTCGAAAAATCTAAAAAAAAAATATTTTCTTAAAGCTCAATATAACCCTAATATTCAGTGTAAATTTCAGAATGGAGGTCGGATGGATTCTATTTTTTTCAATTGTAGTAAAGTAAAACGTACAAAAAAATTCTAACGGCACATAGAAAAAGCAAACCAAATAATGCTCAAGAACAATATCCAGTAAAATAGTAAAATCCAAATAACTGTTTGCAGAACAGCTTATACTGAATTAAACCAGGTTCTAATCTGTTCTGTTCTTTTTATATGGAGTTTCTCCTATTTGCAATAAGTTTACCTCAAAACAAGAACAGGTTGCTTTAGAACCGGTTCTAGAACCAGTAATAGAACTGGTTCGGGGACAGTTGCACCTTATATTTCGACTCCCAGGAACGTGTTCTAGAACCGGTTCAATGTAACCGTTATTAAAAGAATTTGTTCTAGAACAGGTTCAGAGGTAATCTGTTCTAAAAAATTTTGCTGTCTAGTTTCAGAAAAACATCAGTTTAAAAGTTGTTATGTCGGAAGATTTTTCACGATTTGCACGATTTTCAAATGCACATAACTTTTTGAAAAAAGTGTTTAATTTTTTTCTGGAAAGACGTGTAAAATATTTTTTAATGAAGAATACGTACTACAATTTTTTAAACATATCGGAGACATCAAAGTCAATTTTTAGCAAAAATCATACGGTCTGACATATAGCTATATAGCGATGTTTCTAGTTGTGGGATATCCAAGCCCACAGGGCCAAAATGAAAACAACGATTTGCAGCGTTTTATGTCAAGCGCTGCCCATATTTACAGTATTAGTCACAACATTAACTTCACTTCAACATCCGCTGCCAACTCGCACACATACATTTTCGGCGATGGTCGTAGTAGACATATTTTCATGAAATAAGCCAAGCAACAAGCTGGTGAAATTCGGCGGGTCGTGACTGAATCACCCTGTATATCACGGCATGTCTAGCTGTAGTAGAGACGAGGAAAATGGTACTATGATATATGCAAAAATTCAGAGAAGATTTTCTTATATGTTTTTCATACAAAGGGACGCCATCAAGGTGTATTCACATAAATTGTTGATCAAATGAACTAAAATATTTAAATTTAAAAAAAATAAAATATTTATTTGAAAACTAAATTCTTATAGGGTTAATTTATGGAATGTGGGGAAGGATATTTTATGTAATTTTTTTATATGTCCTCCCAATGGACCAAAACCCTTTAGAAAAATATTATATTAAGTTTGCAAGCATAAGCGTTAAGCTTTAAAAAGACTTTAGAAAGTATTGAAAAACGCTTTAATTTTATTGTGGAAAAATCAAAACGGAACCCTCGTGATAATATTACTGAAATAATATTTAAATAAGCTTATGCCGCTAATTTTAGAATAAGCTTATGTCAACAATTGTAGAATTAGCTTATGCTTACAAATTTAGAACAAGCTTATGCTACCAATTGTAGAATTAGCTTATGCCTACTTTTGTAAATTTTTTTTTTATCGCCCCGATTTTCAGAAATTTTTGTGACTGTCTTACATTTTTGTGACTCTTACCTAGAATTTTTTTTTTTCAAGGTAAGATAGTCAGACAAATTTAGGACAATTACAAAAATGTGTAAGAATCGGGCCTTATGTTTGAATATAAGAAATTCACATTTTATTTAATTTTTTTTATTAAGAAATTTTTATTTAAGTTTTTGGAATTGAAAAACACTTAAAAAATAATTTTAAAAAAATCAATTCATTAAAAATTCAAGTTTTTACTTATTGTTTTCACTTATTGTTATTATTTTTTATTTATCAAATTATGACAACCGCACTATCTTTGATCAAAATTGACAATGACAATGCAAAGTAATCAACAACGTACATACAGAATTTAACGGGACTTTGCTGCAGCGACATGTTGTCAGCACGTTGTAAAGAATACTACTTTCTCAAACACGGTTGAAAAAGGCTTTAGTATTTTTTAAAAAAAAAGCTTATTCTAAAGTACTGTTATACTTTACTTATTTTGTGGTCCATTGGGCTATATCTATTTGCAAACAAAAAATTGTTTATGTGTGTCATATTTTGTTATTTTTTTTGCTTTGTTTCTAGAGTTGTCTACGGTAGTTAGCTTCAGTCCAAATTATCGTAATTTAGTCAACCATGGATGTAAGTAGTTGAAATATATTTTTGTTTATGTTATATATAATTATTTCTATATGTATGTATGGCATTTTTATATTTTTTAAAGTATTTTCAATTTTTATTAAAGAAACAAAATTTTATTTTTTTAATTTCCAGCAAATAAATTATGTAAAGTATTGGGTGTACAAGTTAATAATGTCGATTTTTTTGCTTGAAAAATACATTTATTATAATAATAAAATGAATTGATACATTATTCAAAGTATTGTCCATCGTTAGCCACAACTTTTTCCCATCTTTCTGGTAGCATATGGATTCCGCGCCAAAAGAACTGCTCCAGTTTTGAAGTAACGAATGAATCAAACCAATTTCTCATGCCCTGTTCTGAAGTAAAGCGTATTCTAGTTAGGGCGTTCTACATCGATCGAAACAAATGGTAGTCAGAAGGGGCAAGGTCTGGGCTATAAAGCGGGTGAGCGTAACCTTCTCATCCACTGTTTTCAAATAGTTTTTGACCGGTCTTGCAACATGTGGCCGAGCGTTGTCATTAATGAAGATTATTGTCTCGTGTCTGGTCGAATATTCTGGTCGTTTTTCGTTGATTGCTCTCTTCAAACGAATCAATTGGGTTCGGAACAGGTCCCCTGTGATCGTCTGACCCGATTTCAACATCGCATAATACAAAACACCCTTCTGATCACACAGAGCATTGCCTTGGCGCCATTTATATTCGGCTTCGGCGTTGATTTGGCTGGTTGGCTCTTGGGTTTAACATAATGTATAAATTTTTCACTACCAGCAGCAATACGATGCAAAAATTACTTCTTCTTGTAGCGTTCAGGCAGCATTTCCGACATGCAAAATCGCCCTTCAACGCCTCTCGGCTTCAATTCGTATGGGACCCAATTTCTTTGCTTTGGAATGAATCCCAATGCTTTTAAACGTAAGGAAATGGCTTGTTGTGTGACTCCTAACGATAATGCACATTCTTCTTGCGTTTGACAACAATCTTCTTGGAGTAATGCTTACAATTCCCTATCTTCAAACTTTTTCGGTTGACCAGGCCACTCATTGACTTCTGTGTCGAAATCGCCACTTTAGAATCGCGCAAATTTTCACAAATTTTTAGAGTTGGTGCATGTTGACCGTAAGCTTCCAGCAACAATCGATAACTTTCAGCAGCTGTTGTCTACAAATGCGAGAAGGTTATCAGACTTCCCCGCAAAACATATTTTTTAGGCACAAAATTCAACATTATTATAGAGATCGAAAAATATGTGTGTTTACACTTTGGCGTCTATCGAATATTGAATTATAATGACAGATGTTTACCCTCCAAAATACAATATTTGTTATTATTGACACAAACCATATGTGATAGTTATACAATATGTTGTCCAAATCGACATTATTAATAATATATAATTTTTCTACAAATTTTCCATTATATTCATAAAAAATTTTATTAATTTTTAGAAAGGATTTTTTAATTTTTATCAACTACATGTTAGCAAAACTTTTGCTGAACTTAAGAATTTTTTTATTTTGTTGACATAAGCAATTTTTTTGCAAGCACCTCCTCACTAAAATGTAGCTGACTCAGTAAAATTTTTTACTAACTTTACTGACTTTTTTAGTGTAGCAGATATAACGTTTGAACAATCCCCATTGGAAAATGGTAAATTTTTTTCAAGTTTCCACCCTTTATCTGGGCATGCTAAAAATCGTAGAACTAGTTCGCTGGGCTCCACAGATTAATGATATCCTTTCAAACCCAGTTCTACAATAATCGAAACAATATTTGATAGAAATCGAAAGTGAAAAAAATGCCGCTCTTTTATACATGTTATGGACATGCTTTCCACAGTAGAAAATTTCATAAAATTTTTGGAAAAAATTCTACCATTTCTGACTTTGTCATCTTATTGCAATGAAATTTGCAACAGGTTTATCTTACGTAGTATCACAGAGCAACCGCGAGGTGCAATATGACCCTCCAAATTAGGGCACTTTTTGCACAGCAATTTTTTTTTATTTTCCTTATCCTATTTTCATAAAATTGTCATATTGGTAATCTTCTAGTAAAGACTTTGATAAAACATATTTTTGTGTATGTAATCCCTTACAGTTCTTCAGTTTTTTCTATTTAAGAATGAAGAAAGTAAGTCTAGGGTTGTAACTGAGACATTAATGCGATACCAAAAATATTTGGAAAATAATCCCAAATTAAACCAAGGTTTAAAGGCGTAGAAAAAATAAACTTTTTTCGTGAGTCAGTCTAATGTACATATTTATAAATGTTTATTTAGGTTTTTTAGCTCGTTTATCATTCCAGCTGGATTTAACTATATTTATTTTATAATCTTTTGTATATTTTATAGATGCACATGCAATACATCAATTACAATTTAGTGTATCAATGACATGATAATGATTTAACATGAGTTTAACATAGATTATTTTTTGTCAGTGAAATGTTTATGATAATAATTTTTAAAACAATTTTATATTTATGTTACCAAAGACTTACAAGTGAGGTATAGTGAACTTAACCCGACTATTTTTATAAACTTTAGATAAGTTGTAGAGAAGCTGCCAAACCTCACGTTAAAGGGCGGTAAAATTAATTTGTTTTTTTTTGTAAGAAAATATGTCTTAAATTTACAAAAATTAGATTTTTTGTAAACAGGGTAAAATTGAACGGCATGACTTTGAAAAAAATACTGGAGGTCCGACCATTAACTATATATTAGGCCTGGTCGATTTGTATGGAGGCAAAAAAATCGCTCAACGTTGAAGGAAAATCGTATTCTAGGGATCAAAATAAGGAACTTTGCCGAAGGAACCATACCTCTAAAACGAATTCTGATGTCACGAACCGGAGGGTGAAATTTTTGACCCATTTAGAGTGCCCCAATCGAATCCAACCTAATCGAGCGTCTTCCGGAGAAGAAATAGAGACCCTAATCTTGGAAAGACTCCTCCTACTTTCTGAAATATCTCATCCCGAGATTTGTACATTTTGCTATAAAAACACGGCTAAAAGGGCCTCCTTCAACTTAAATTTTAACCCCTTAACAGTCACCTAGAATGATGATTTATGCATTAATCTGCTAGCGCGTCTCCCGGAGAAGAAGTATCTCCCATAATCTTGGAGAGATTCCACCTCCTTTCTGAAATATCAATGTGGGCTTTTTCAAAATTTGACCCTATGGGTCAATAGTCGGGACATCAGAATTCGTTTTAGAGGTGTGGTTCCTTCGGCAAAGTTTCTTATATTGATCCCTAGAATACGATTTTCCTTGAACGTTGATCGATTTTTAAATCGACCCGCCCTACTATATATATATAAGACATGTTATATTCGCGATTTTTTAAAAATTGTATATGTCAGCCTAGCTTTCCAAGTTGACCCCAGAGTCATACTTTTGGTAAAACATGTTGGCACTACAATAATTTATATAAAAAAATTTCCATTTGCAATAGTTATCGTAATATAATGATTTTTATCAAGTACATTAAATTAAAAATTAAACTACGAGGGTGGATCAATAAGTCCGGGGCTTTTTGAATGAAACACAGTTTTTTTTTTTGCAAAAAAAAAATATTTTTCAACATAATCTCCTATTAGCTCAATACACTCAATACATAATCATTTATACTTGTGCGACCACAACGAAAGTCAGTAAACCACTTTTTTAACATTGAAATCGATGGTGCAGAGTCCCTATAGTACATATTAAGCTTTTCCTTGGTTTGATTGACGTTTTTTTTTCCGCAAACTTAATATTTAATGAGCACTCGAAATTCACTTTTTTCCATTTTTAAAAAACATTCACGAGGTTATATGTTTTAAACAGCTGTTAAACGCAAAGTAAATGACGGATCTTCCTCAAAATTTGACAGTAGTCTATTAACAGGTGCTACTTGAAGGGAGTAGTGTTGCATTTCATATAACTATGAGGGAAGTTCAAAAAGTCAAGGACTTATTGATCCGCCCTCGTATTAATATAAAAAGATATATAGAACTAAATCTGTAAAATGCATACATTTTAACGCCCATATTCATAAAACATCTTAATCCGGATTTCGAATACATTTTAGTTAAAACACATTTTAAGCCTTAAAACTGTATTCGTAAACGAATATTAGCTTCAAATACTTATTTTAAACCTTAAGTAAAAGTTAATATTTATTTAAGAATACAGTTTTAACTTGGGTTTTAACTAAAATGTATTTAAAATGCTGTTGAATATTTGGCAAAATTTCAGTTTATGGGGGACACCCCTGGAAAAAAAAAAAAAATGCCACGCCCCCTTAAATGACCCCAAGGAGTACGAAAATCATAATGAATAAGGGGGCTCACGCCCCTTATGGGCGTGGCAGTCTAAAAACGACCCGGCCCACCTACGTAGACAATATGGGTATCAAATGAAAGCTAATGTCTTCACGATTCCAAAAATAGCCGTAGTTGCCAGATCGGGCGATTTTTGTAGCCGATATGGCCATTTTGGCAAAATTTGGGGTGGGGGAAATTTTTTTTTTCCTTTTTTTTTGCTTTTTGCTTCTGATTGGTTAATGAAAATTTGTTATACTGGCTTCGCTTAGTAAAGTTTTTCTGCGTGACCGGCCTACGGCCGGGCTTAGGGGTTTTTAACTCCAGTATGTCTTAATTCTAGACGGCGGGGATCTCGAGTGCTCGGCCTCTGGCTAAAAAGAAATAAACAAAAAAAAGTCCTTCCCCCATTTTATAAAAATTAACATATCTTCCTCAAATTCTGGACGATCTGGCAAGTACGGGTATTTTTGGAATCGTGAAGACATTTCCTTTCATTTGATACCAATATTGCCTAAGTAGGTGGCATGGGTCGTTTTTCACCCCCGCCCCTATTTAACAAAAATGGCCGTATCGGCTGCAAAAACCGCCTGATCTGGCAACTATGGCTATTTTTGGAATCGTGAAGACATTAGCTTTCATTTGATACCCATATTGTGTACGTAGGTGGGCCGGGTCGTTTTTCGACTACCACGCCCATAGGGGGCGTGAGCCCCCTTATTCATTATGATTTTCGTACTCCTGGGAACAATCTGAAGGGGATGGCATATTCAGATTTTTTCTCTAGGGGTGTCCCCCATAAACTGAAATTCAGCCGAATATTTTTATGATTGCGTGGGTTACAGTTTTTTATTATTTTGCTGTTTTCATTTTTTAATTTAATGGACCTGAAAAAAATTATTATACTACGATAACTATTGCAAATGGAAACTTTTTTGCTCACATTTTTGCAACAACATTTTTTAGATGTGTCCGCATATTCAGATTCAATTCGTTTAAAATTGTGGGCTGTAGGAAAATTTGTTAAAAAAAGTCCAATTTTCTCCACTGTGCGTGGCCTTCAGATTAATAGTCATCTGTCCTACTAATTGCGCCACAGTTACTTTAATTATTTTTTTTGCCTTATTTGTTATTTAAACATTTAAACATTTTAATATTTTATTTTAATTAAAAAGTTTTTTGTGTTTTTCTTTTTTGAGATTTGAACTCGGAATTTCGGTGTTCCAGACCACCTCTCTATCCACTACACCACAAACACTTATTATTGTTGAGCGGTAAATTTGAATTTAAACATTTTGTTAGGAAAACAAACAAAGTCCGAAATTCGTTTAACAAAAAGCAATCGCTAGTTGCTGTAATATAATCCACAATTCGGTTGGAATACTCAAAATAGTTTTGTTTTTTAAATTAACTAAAAATTTAATTTAATAATTTACTTAAAATCCGGTCTAATTACTTCCAATTTAAATCAAATATTTCTTGTTATTTATTTTTAAATATCGTTTAAATAACTAACAAATCCACAAGAACAAATGAATATTAAGTTTAATATAAATGTTGAAATTTTAACTAGAGATCAGTAAAAATAAAAGTTTTTTCAGTTTTTTGAAATTATTTCAGTTTTTTGTTTTTGTTTGTTTTTTGTTCTACAAAATGTATACACACCCTCACTACATGTGAAAAATTTTTCAATTTCTTGTAATTTGAATTAAAATAATTTTGTATATAAAGAAAACCTTTTAATAAAAAAAGCGACACGAATTTTTTAAAATATATATTTTTTATAAATGTATTAACTTAGAATAACTGTGACGCAACCAAATAAACTACAATATTCCGTTTTGTGTTTAAATTTGTATGAAACTTTAAATAAATGAAAATAATAAATGAAACTAAAAAAATATGTAAATGGTAGTAAATTATTTTGAACAAATGTATAAAAAAAATTTTAATAAATAAATATTTTTTTTTTTTTAAGAAAGAGAAGCAACACTCAGGAAGTTTTTCCTATTTATTAATGTGTTGCTTTCTTTGAAAATTGGATAGTGGAGAGATGAAAGATAGGGAAAGATGAATGGCTTTAAACATGGCAACACTGAAATTGCGCGAGATGATAAGTCTTATAACAGTTGTTGCTCGCCACCTGATGGAGAGTTAGCGAACTTATTGAAGCTTTTTGGTTCATAGCCCTGATTCATTATTTTACTTCGGTGGGGTTAAGTGCTATGGGAACACCGAAGGTGGGAGCTGCGATACATATGAGGGAGAGAAAACTCATACATATTATTTTTCTAAACTGATATTGCCGTCACCGGGAATTGAACCCGGCACGATCTGTGTAGCAGTCCAACGCGCTAACCATTACACGACAGCATGCATGCATGTTTCTTTATTTTTGACTCATCTGAAATTTTTTTTATTAAACAGTAAACTACATAATATTCTGAGTGTATTACATAAACCCTTATTAAGTGGAATATTTGATTGGGAAAAAACATATTTGAGGTTAACACTTTTGATTTTCGAAATGTTTTTTTAATGTTGAAGATGGTACCAATTATCTCATATTATCAAGAAATAAATTGTTGCCCTACGGTATACAAATGCTAACCTAATATTATTTGTAAAGTTGTTTATAGATACCAATAAATGGATAATAGCACTTTGTGTCAGTTCCTTTTCCCTCTTTTTAATTGTAAGTACAATATCATTGCTATAGTAAAAGGTTATAGGTAATTTCAAACAATATACTGTCCTTTCAAATAAGTGTAAATGGGTTTAATGGAATATCAACCAATCTTTTTCTGGTTGCTTCTAAGTCACTTGACTTAAATTTTCATTCCAATTGTCATAATTTTCTAAATGGCATGTGTTTAATTTGGGATATTCGGCATTTTTAAAGTATATTCTTTTAAAATATCTTAAAAATTAAATTAATAAAAAAACGAAGTAATAGTGTATGAAGAAGCTTATATGGCCACAAATTTCCATTTTCAAGATATATTTGAAAGTTTTCTAGTCTTCACACCAAATCGGTTTTAAAATATTAAAAAAGAATGAGATCTTTAGCCAGATCGAAATACTAGTGTCAACGTAGCTAGCATGTTTGATTTGCTTTATTTTTGTAAATATACGGAGGTTGGAAGCTCGTTATAAATTAAAAATGACATAAAAATAATCTCGGTGTATATTAAAACAAAAAACTAACAAAACTGTAAAAAAAATAATGTGAGTTCATAAAAAGTCATGACAATCACACAAAGAAATTCTTAAAAAGATAATGAAACACTTTTTGGAAAACATTCAAGGTAAATTATGAAGATTTTATACTTTAAAGATAAATATTTTTTAAACTAAAGGGTCAGCCAAATAACTTTTTTTTTTTTGAAAACGCTGAAAAAAACTGCTGAATTTTTTCTCAAATTTCTTTTTTTATTTGAAAGTACAATCCTTCCGGTTAATAATGGAAAATAATTTCATTCAAATGGCTGCCTCGGTTGGCCATGCAGTAGCCTACACGATCGGTCCAATTTTTAAGCACATTATCGATTGTGTGCAGCTGTATTTCACTAATGGCTTCACGAATATTGTCCTTTAAAGCGTCAATTGTCTCTGGCTTGTTGGCGTAACATTTATTTTTGACGACACGCCACAAATAATAGTCCAACGGTGTCAAATCGCATCTCCGAGGTGGCCAAACGACATTAGCTCTGCCGCTGATAATGCGATCTTCAAAAACAGGGCGCAAAACATCGAGTGTAGCTTCGGCTGTGTGGCACGTAGCGCAGTCCTGTTGAAACCAAATGTTGCCAATATCCTCCTCTTCAATTTTTGTGAACAAAAATTCGTTCAACATGGCCCGATAACGATCGCCATTGACTGTGTGATGAGTTTCAAAGTAATGTCGCACTATTTCCCAGCGTTGTTCAGCGGAAGGATAAAACTAATTATCTGTCAAATCAGACATGAGCTAAGTGTTACCATTCACGAAATAAGCACTAGCTGAAAAAAAACGTTAGATGGCGGACCCTTTATAAGAGCTACTATAAAATTTGAGCCATGGTTTTTCTTCATCTCATAATTTATATTGAAAAAAATCAGTCAAATCGGTCCACAGTTGTTAAAGGTATACGGCCATAGCGCTACCCGAGTTGTTCCACTTTTACACATTACATCCTGCATTAAAACAGGGTGACAATAGTAATAATTTTCTTAAATTATTAATTTTCTTATGAAGAAGTTAAATATTTTTTAAACTTTAAGAGCTACTATAAAATTTAAAGAATTAGTTTTATTCATATTATTATTTATGTTACAAAAAAACCATCCACATTGGTCCACAGTTGTAATATGTATACGGCCATACTGCTACCACAATTGGTTCACTTTTAACCCCTTTAGCATACGCTGTGTTTAAAGAGAGTGACCACATAGAAAAAATTATCAGCCCAAAATATCTAGTTAAAGATTTGATTTGAATTCAATTTATTTCTAAACAAACATTTAATTGAATCAATTAATATTCTAATTGACTTTTAAATATATAAATACATATTTTGTTTTAGACGTAATTCTCAAATTATTTTTGCATACACTGTTAGCTTTCAGTATAAAATACTAAATGCATTTGCAGTTTACAAACAAAACAAGCACACTCACAAACAGACGCAGCATTAACAAAAACAAACTTATCGTTCACACACTTTTTATGTGAGTATTATACTTTTTTTTTGTGGATAGTTATTTATAACTTGTTTTCTTTTTTTATTTTAATAAAAGTTTTAATTGATATTATCGTTGCCATGATAGGTGCAAAATCAACTAAAATATTAATTGATTCAATAAATTTTTTAATTGAAGGCTTAGTCCCCCTCTAGATTTCTTGCTATTCCCTATTGCCGTTTGGACCAGTAGTTCAGAAGATCCATAATTATTACCATTTTTTTTTTTGATTTTGGAACCACTATGAAACGATTAAAAAACTGCTTAAAAATTTTATGCATTTGTGTGTTATTTTATATTATTTTTTAATCTACAATACAAAGAAAAATTTATAAAATTACATTTTCTTTCAATAAAAAACTTTCCTTTTGTCTGTTATAGAACATAAACAAAACGTTTGAAAACAAAAAAAAACAATATTTCAAGGATTTATTGAAACCATCATAGTAGCAATTTACGTAGAAAATGTCTAACACCTTTTTATATATACACTTACAAGGAGAGTCGTCGGAGGGTTTCTCCCCAAAAATAAGGGACATGTATGTTTTAGCGGACTAATCTCACGTTTAAGTGTTAAAATATTGTAATAAAATTTTTACTTTTTTTTGTAAGGAAAAATTTCTGAAATAACTACATTCAGATTTATTTGCACGCAGAGTTGAAGTAATTAAGTTGATTAAATTAAGTATATAATGCAAAACGTTAATGCTAAGTGAATCACTGTGGTCTTATATCTAAGGCGAAACAATTACCTCTCAAATTGTATATATATACAAGGTGGCGCAAAAATAACCTTCCGTTGTTTTTTGGCTGTAATTTAAAAAAAAAATTAAAAACTTTGATTCTTCTTGTGGATTATTTTTATTTGGTATTTTAATTTTTTTTACATCAAGTCGAGAATATGATGTCATGTAAATGGCCGCTGCCACAGTTGATTGTCATTTGAGCCCTTTTTATGGCATTTTCCATCACTTTGGCCAAAACTTCCGGCGATAGGTCCTCACATTCTTGACGGATATTGTCTTTAAGAGCTGAAGAGTCTGAGGCTTGTTGACATAAACCCGCGACTTCAAAAAGTCCCACAAAAAGAAGTCTGGAGCGGTCAAATCTTCACTCATGATTATTTTTGATGAAAAATCATCTTCCTCTTGGTGGTGATTAAGGATGGCTTGAGCGTATGTTACACGCGAATGGCGGTCAGCAGCTAACAGCGGATGCACCGTCTGGACTTTGTACGGAAACATCTTCAAATCTTGTACCAAAATTCGCTGTAAAGACCGTCGACTGATACCCATTTGCGTGGCACGTCGTCTGGTCGAAGTCGACGGCACTTCCATGACATCCTCGGCTACAGCAACAATATTCTCTGCATAACGGTGAATTGACAGAATTTACCTTAGGGGCCAATCGCAAAATTTATAGCATTTTCTGATAGGAGGATTACTTTTGCGCCACCTTGTCCCAAGAAGAACGCAATTTTTAAATCTGGCAACATTCGAAGTGTCATTGTTTGACATTTGAACTATTGTTATTGTTTGCTAGTAGAAGGTACGAGGTTAGTAAAAATGGAGCGCTACACGAATGAACAACGCATTCTCATTGTGAAATTTTTTTACCAACATGACAACATGAAAATGCTGATTTTGCCGATAAAATCATCTTCAGTGACGAGGCCCATTTTCATCTTGATGGCTTCGTCAATAGGCAGAATTGTCGCATTTGGGGTGAGGAAAGTCCTCGAGTGATTCACGAGAAGCAAATGCATCCTCAACGTGTCACTGTGTGGTGTGGTTTTTGGGCTGGAGGAATCATTGGACCATTTTTTTATGAAAATGAGGCAGGTCAAGCGCAAACAGTCAATGGTGTTCGGTATCGTGAAATGATAACTAGTTTTTTCTTGCCTAGAATTGAATAAATGAATGTGGAGGGTATGTGGTTCCAACAAGACGGCGCCACATGTCATACAGCCAGAGAAACAATTCAATTGCTGCACCAGTCATTTCCCGGTCGTGTTATTTCGCGTTTTGGAGATCAGAATTGGCCGCCTAGATCGTGCGATTTAACACCATTAGATTTTTTTCTTTGGGGTTTTTTGAAGTCGATGGTTTACGCGAATAAGCCGACGACGACTCAAGCCTTAAAAGAGGAAATTGGACGCTGCATTAATGAAATACCGCAGCATTCATGCAAAACGGTCATTGAAAATTTCATTAAAAGATCGCGTGCATGCCAGCAAAGCCGCAGCGGCCATCTGTACGATATATTGTTCCATACATAACCTCATTCTGTCTACTTTACGATATAATAAAGTTAAACGATTTTTTTTAAATATCTGTGTTTTATTTAAAATTTAAAAATTGCGCTCTTCTTGGGACACCCTTTATATATGTATACACAGCGTATTCTTTAGAGACATTTATTCGTTCCCCCGCATAGTTTAGGGACATTTGCTTACTTTGGGGACTGACCCCAAAGTTTTCGGGCCTTTTCACACATCTAGCGTTTAAGATGAGGACAATTGGTTCTATACACCGCATACTTCGGGGACAATTTTGGGCGTGTCCCTAAAGTATGCGCTTTACACCAAGGTTACTCCTATTGGATAGTAGTTTAGGCATAATTTTTCAACAAGATCGTTCAAGAACTCTCTGATTTAGAGGGGGTCGAAATTTGACATTTTAGCAGACCATTTGTTTTTTCTCATCCATGTAACTTATTACCTATTGTTCTTAGCAAAATTTGTCCTAAATAGCTATTTCTTATTTTTTCAATCTTTTTTCAAAACCAAAAATTTTTTTTTCAAACTATGCCCATTTTTTTTTGCTCAAAATAAATCTATATCTATCAAAATAAATGTTTTTTTTTTGTAACTCAAGACGAAAGTTTTTCAATTTTTAGCATTCGCACTATTTTGAATTATTTCCTATTTGTGTGTAAGTGTTTCTAAAACCATAAAAATAAAAATTCTTCTGCGCATACTGTTGGAACAGTTATTCGATACACCGCATAGTTTAGGGACATTTGCTTACTTTGGGGACTGTCCTCAAAGTTTTCATACATCTAGCGTATAAGATGAGGACAATTGGTTCGATACACCGCATTCTTAGGGGACAATTTTGGGTGTATATACAAATGTTCCGATAGTATGCACTGTGCATACATTTATATATATATATATGTGTAATAGTAGTATGGCAATTTCCCGGACGAAATTCCCGGGAAATTTGTCAATGTTTCAGTTCCCGAATTCCTACAAAAGTTCCCGAGAATTTTAAAAAACACTAAAACAACAAAGATTGCAAACTAAAAATATGTGAAATACCCAAAAAAAAAAAATGTGAAAATCCTGAAATTTTTTACATTTTTTAGCTATCAATGTAAATTTTGTTTAAATTATATACTCAATATAGATTCTTAATATAAATTATTAAATATGTAAAGCACATATAGACAAAATATTTTATTCCACTATATAAAAACGATTTTTTAAAAAAGTACTGATAAGAGTTATCTTTAGTAAGCTAAATATTTAAAACTATTCCTGAGTTGACAGTGATCATTAAATTTAAACACACTTTCCTTTTTCAAAGAAAATTAAGCTTTAATTGTCAAAAGCGCAATAATTCCGGGAATGTTCGAAAAAAAATTTCTCTATTCATGGGAGCGAAAAAATGTCGGCAATTTAAAAAACCTATTTTCAACATAAGATGAGGCTAATAAAAATATATGTGGCCCTTATTTTTTATGTTCACATATTACATTTCATTATGATTTGATGGAACCTATCGGGAGACTTTCCTTGTTAACATACGTCTTATACAGGGAATTCTATCGACAATGTTATTGACTCTATAAGAAAAATCAATTTTCTTTTATTAGTCCTAACACTGTAATTGTGCAGCGGTTTTTTTGTTTTTTTTTTTTTTTTTTGGTTTCACAAATGAGTGAACAAAAGGTTTTATTTTCTGCACTATTGACCTTTTTAACTTTTGCATTTAAACACAGCAGTAAATCAATTGTAAATCCTTTGATTTGTGATAAAGTTCCTACACTCCGGATATTATGTAGGCAAAGACGACAGAAATTGTAGTAAAAAGCAAATAAAATTTCAATTGAAGAAAGGACGACTAACATTTCATTAAATTCAACTAATATATGTCATTTGTGTTGAATGTTCAAAAAAATACTAAAAATTTTAGTAAAAATGAACCACTCATGTTAGTAAAAAAAAAATATTTGCTTTACAAAACAATTTTAAAGACTGAAAGTAAAATCATTAAACAGTCATTTGATGTGGTTTCTTTTTTCAAGTGAACTACAAGGTTAGTAAAATATTTTATTTGTTCTACAAATGACTGGCAATTACACTAAAAATAAAGACACTATATTACAATCCAACCAACTACATATTTTCAAAGCAGAAATTCCCTGAGTGTAATATTTCTTGTTTTACAATTTCTGCCATATTGTTTGTTTAATGATATGGGAAGAGCATGTGTTGGTGCTGTTTTGAATTTAGTTTTTGTTTTAATGAAATATAAAATGTGGTAACAAATTTTAAATCATGAAAGCTACTCAGTGGAAAAAATTATTTGTATAATATTTTATAATTTTTGGCTAACAAATGGTTTTGTTTAATTAAATTATTTTAGAAATATATTAGCTATTTCAAAAATGTTCGACACCTGTTGAAACTGACTTTGTATGACTCATATTTGTCAAGTTTTTTGAATTGAGTAAAACGAAGGACAGGGCTAAGGTATACTAAACTTAAAATCTAGACTTGGGCAATCCGGTTCGTTTGAGTGAGCATTCTTTCTAGTTCAATTGATCTAAATGAACTAGGTCGCTCTTCTACTTCAATCGATTTTTGACAATTTCGTTCAATCATTAGTTAGATAGTTTGTTTGATCATTTCAAGCGAAATATTCACAGTAGACACTTCTTTTTCTTCTTCTTTATTTGCATATCCACTTCTGGATTTTAGCGACTACATACATTTAGTTTTTTTTTTTTCAATGTTACATATTTTTTCGAGCATTACTTAAATATTCTAAAATATTACATAAGTATTCTAAATACATTTTTATAATGTACATTTAATTAATATTATTAATTATATTTAAAAAATCATCACTATTTCTAGCAGTGTTTATAACATCATTCATTGTTTGTAACCCAGTCCAATTTCTTATATTTCTGAGCCATGACAACTGCTTGCGACCGATTCCACGCCTTCCTTCAATCTTTCCTTGGATACTGAGCTGTAGCAATTCATATTTTGGTCCTCTTATTATATGACCGAGGTATGCTGTTTTTTGACGCTTGATGTTTTTTAAGAGCTCACGGTCTTTGTTCAAAGCCTGTAATACTTCCTCGTTTCGTACTCTATCGGTACATTTTATACTCAAGATTCTTCGATGGCACCACATTTCAAATGCTTCGAGTCTGTTCATGGTACCAATTTTAAGTGTCCATGTTTCTACACCATACAGCAAGACTGACCAAACCTAACATTTTGTAAACCTAAATCTTAGGTTGATGTTGATATCGCGGCTACTTAAAATCTTTCTGAACCTGCAGAAAGCACTTCTGGCCATTTCTATGCGACATTTCACTTCCTTATCACAGTCCCAGCTGTCATTGAGCCAACATCCAAGGTATTTAAAACTGTATACCCTTTCTATTTGCTTGTTATCTATATTCATAGATGAACTTGCGTATGGTGTGTTATTTCCTCTACTAATGATCATAAATTTGGTCTTTGAAATGTTTATATGGAGACCATATTGTTTACTATAAAGACAGACTTGATCGAGAAGATGTTGTAGATCTTGTAAATTATCAGCAATTAAAGTCGTGTCATCAGCATATCTAATATTGTTTATATATTGGCCATTTACTTTGATGCCCAAATCTATGTCATCAATAGCTTCGCTAAATATTTGCTCTGAATAAACATTAAATAATAAGGGTGATAAGATACAACCCTGTCTAACGCCTCTATTTATTGGGATATTGCGAGTAACAATATCTCCTACACGGACTTCTGCCGTCTGATTCCAATAAAGGTTTTGGATGCACTTCTTTTTAACATTAAAAAAAAATTGAGCTGGTACCATTGAAAAATAAAATTAAACTGAAAAGCAACATAAAGAAATAAAACTCAAACACAAACAAAGTGTAAAAAGAGCGAAAGACTTAAAAGATCTGAAGATTGCGAACTAGCTCATTAGTTCGGAGTAAAGTCTAGTTCGATTGAACTAGGTCGTTCACGAACTACACAACTCTATTAAAATATATGACATGCCAAGTTTCACATTCAAAAAAGTTTTCACCTTTAAAATGGCTCAAATGTTGGAAAACTAAAAGCAATTACTTAAAACTTACAAGACTTTTATTCATTTATTTTATTTTGCTGCCAATATATTTTTGACTTTCAGATTCAAACCAATACAAAAAGGAGTAACTAGACTTGGAAGTTACATGCACTAAAGAAGTACTTTCCTTATAGCTCGTTGGAGAATATATGTAAAGTTATCCGATTTTTAACATTTTTTGTAATTCTTCATATAACAATTTCCAAAACAACTATAAAGGTCCACTTTAACGAAAACCTTGCATAACTTTTAATATTTTTTTGAAAATGGTCTTAAATCGATACAAATTTTTATCGAAACTGAAGTTTATTTAAATTTTGTTATTTTTTTCTTATTCACTGAACACATATAATTAATTAATTTTTTTCCCAAATCTGACAAAATAATTCCTGTTATTAAAATAACTATTTTTTCTTATCAAATGCAACATAAATATAGACAAATTGTGCATTTGACTGCATGCACTATTTCGTTTGTATATTTTAATTGCCACATATATTTTTGGTTTTTGTTTGAAAATAAATAGAAACAATGACATTTAAAAATCAGTCAAACCAATGTACAATGTATGGAATTAATACATCCGTTTTTGATATGTAGTAAAGGGGACCGTTACCGTACACCGCTCGCATGTGGAAGCAGAAAAACTTAAAAAATAATTACGCCGTTTTTTATTCTAATGCTGGACGCGTAAAAAAGTGATGACATTCTAAAATCAAATTTTCGTGACAAACTGTAATATGAAGTATATGTCTTTCTATCTTTTTTGGAATAAAAATATATACTGTTGCATTTTACGTATAATACTGCTGCATTTTAAGTCTAATGGCTGCATATTAAGCTGTCACAAAATGTCACCAAAATTTACGAATTTCGGCACTTAATACACTCAGGGTCATGGACTGGTGAAGAATTTTCGGAGTATTTTGAAACAATATCAGGTGTTAAGCAAGGGTGTTTATTGTCGCCTTTACTTTTCGCCCTGTGCATTACCTATCTACATGAAGTTTTGGAAGGTGGACTGATGGTTAAAAATATGAATGTCTGTGTTTTACTTTATGCTGATGACATAGTCATATTAGCCGATGATATTGGCGTAATGCTACAAATGATTAAATATCTTGAAAATTATTATTATATGTGAAATCCTGAGGTAAATCTAAATTGAATTCTAACATTTAGAAATGGTGGCCGTTTAGGTCAGCAAGAAAAATGCGTTTTTAAAGGAGAAGAAGTAAAAATATCATCCGAATTTAATTACTTGGCAGTAATCTTTACGCCGCAACTTAAGTTTAATAAACATTTAGAAAAAAAAGCTTATAAACAAAAAACGCATGGTAAGATTTAATTGGAAAACATGAAATAAATTAAAGAATGAATTAAAGAATGAAGTAAAAGGTTTATCTTGCAGTATGTAGAGCAATACACTCATATTCGGCTCAGGTATGGGGCTTTAAACATTTTGAAGATGTCAATAAGCTGCAACGATACTATATGAAAATAATTTTAAATTTACCAAGCCTTACTCCAAACTACATTCTTGTGCTAGAAACTATTTCTGAAGACATTCATCTTTATACTTTGGATTTTAATCTTAAATATTTAAGCAAAACAATGTTCCATTATGGAGAAAACAGATTGCCTCATCAGCTGTCCTTAATATTATTACGTCGTAACATTTTTTGGGTAAACGAATTAAAGTCGAAAGATTTGTCATTTAACATTATTTGGACAGAAACAAACCCAACTGAGCTACAAATATGAAAAGTAGTACTTTAAATGAAAGATTACAAAGAAAATCTGAATCCACCACAAGAATCTACAAATATCTGGATTATGAAAGAGAAAACCAACAATGATAAGATAATTTTAACACAAATATTATCACTTGAAACTTTAAAGCACGTATGGGGCTTATTTCGCTAAACTACAACAGGTTTGCTGCAGCAGACGTAGGCATGTGTTGTAAATTGTGCAATCTGTATGAATTGGGAACTTTTCAACATTTTCTTGGGAGCTGTCCAGTGCTTAAAGAATTTAGACTTGCTTGCTTAACGGAAGAAGAGATAATTCATATATTAAATGGTAGAAATGAGGAAGACTGGTTAAACTTAATTTATAATAATAATTAAAACTTATTTTTTACCAAAAATACTGATAATTAATTGTGATCGCTCGACAGACGTTTTTAAAAAACATGTCGTTAATCTTTAATTTAATTTTTTTTTTTTTTAGGCATTAATGGATCATTTAATTAAACGTGTAAATTAATCTTTAAGATATTTTATAAATAAAGAAATATTCTAATTCTAAATTCTAAAAATACACTAAATGAAATTCAGCTGTAAATATTTGTAGTTGTTAGTGAAAAAACTGTAATTTTTTGACTCTAAACCACATCAAATTATTGCATAATGATTTTACATTAATTTTAAAAGTGAAAATTTTCAAAGTCTGTTAAAATTTAATATTTTAGGTATTAGCGGTATTAGCGGTATATGCGATTATGTATAAAGAAAAGTTTGTGAAAAAAGGTGTGTGTTAGTTCTTAATTATACAAAAAATAATTGGAACAATTGGAGAAAATAAACATTTTTTGCAAAGTTGTGCCAAAGTAATGATAATTTTGAGTAATTTTATTTCATTTGTCCAAAATAACTACTCCAATAACATGTAATTACTAAATACCCGATTAAAAATAATTAATATGATGTTACTAAGAAATATACCGAATATGATACAGCCTTATATCTAATTGAAATACATTTTTTTCCGAAAAATGGTGGATCGTATTGTACACTCACGGAACTTCTGCCTTAAAAATATGTAGTTGTTTGGGTTGTAATATAATTTCTTAATTTTTAATTTTAATGTCAGTCATTTGTAGAACAAATTGAATTTACTAACCTTGTAGTTCATTAAAAAAAGAACCATCAAATCACTGTTTTATGATTTTACATTTATTTTAATTTCACTTGTTTTCAACTACATTTGCAGTGGTCTTTACCTTCTAAGTGTATATAAATAGTCGTGCGTAACATATTAAATATAATTAAGATAAGCAATCGGAGTAAAATCGGTTTCTTTTTAATGTCTTAAATTATCCAAAAAAAAAATTAGTTTATTGGAAATGAGAAAAAAATGTTTTGCCAGATAGGTCTATTAAAAAAGGTGTGCACAGAAAGGGTTTTTGGCCGTAGAGTAGTGTTATAAAATGTTTTGTAAGTTATATTTATTTCTTTAAAATAGCACGAAAACCTAAAGGGAAGTTTTACGGTTTTAAAATAACGAATAAATGCCTTACACAGTAATGAATAAAAAACTTACTATGAAGCTAGGTTTTCGAGAAGGACTCATACATAACTTAATATATTATAATTATTTCGTCCGCTGTATTTTTCAAATGTTAAGAGCACATGCAGAAAAAAGCATAATATTATGTTAGCCATGTTGTGAATGCAATGTCTAGACAATCATAACATATTTCTTGTAATCATATTATGATCCTAAATTACAACAAATCATATTATGATCCCCAATCATGTTAAATCATATTTTTTCATTTCGTGTTTCTGCTTGTCCTGTTAATTGCATTTATATTAAAGAGTTGTTTTAACTAGTCGGGGCCACGCAGTAGAAGTTGGGAGGCAGTAAAATCGATAACTGGTACAATTTTGATTTTTTTCTGCATCCTCTACTGCTTCTACAGATTCATAGCTTGCAGTACTGTGTTAAAAGAAGCAAAGTCGCTTTGTTTCCCACACTTTATCGTTTCGCGAATTATTGAATTACTTATTTATTAAATTTACTTGTTAATATCAGTGAATTAAAGCCTCTAGTTAGAGCTGTTAAATCAACGCATTTGATATATCGAAACAAGTGCTTTCACACGTGATATATCAAACAAAAATCATGCCTTATATCACCAATAATGCAAGTGCTTAACTGTTCTCTGTCCCTACGGAAACTGCTTCCAAGCAAGCAATGTTTTTTGTTGAGCAGTAGTACAGGCAAAAAAAAAATTTTTATTCCTCTTTTTAAAATTTTGTTGAATAACAAATTCAATTTTTATTTTTTTACATAGTTTTGGGATTAGACCGATGCATTCGCAACAATATCTCTGAAGTCAGATGAGTTACAAAATGAATGCAAATAACATTTTGTGCAGTTACCGATCACGATACTTCCAACTTTAATTATTACCATACCTGTGGTCATGGTAGACGTGTATTTGCGTTTTCGAAAACGTTTTCTAACACCATAAATAAAAAATGTCATTAAAGTTACAAAAAAATTCAAAAATATTACTTAAAAAAATCCTATTTAAAGTTCCAACAAAATGTCCCCTAGTTTATAAATGTATTGAGGATATGAAGGAGAGAAATAATAAAAAAAATCGTAGATAAGGTAATGCTGTAAAATTCTGACAGTATTTAAGATTATGTACGACATGCCAGCTTTATTTCTTTATACAGCCCAACATTTACAATTTTTTTCCTTTTTCTTTATCATAGCAAAGCCACACACACAATTATTTACCATTCAAGAGTATATTTAATTTTGTTTTATGTATGTATGCGTAAAGTTTACAATTAATATCAGAATATGCCTAAAGAATAAAGCCTTTAGGTTTAATATAAGTTTGCTTATTTTAATATTTCAGTCCAGGTGGTTAATATCCCAGGAAAACTTTGCTAATGGGTGTGATAAAGTCGCCTTACCTGCATCAATATTTTTTAACAAATAGTAATCAGTAACCTAGCATTATTTTGATACATAAAGTAATGACAAGGATTACCTTGTAATGATACTTCATTACCTTTTACAATATTTCAAAAAATAATGACTTACCGATCATCAATGTATAACATATAGCCGTAAAGTAATATTTAAAGTATTTTTTGGAAAATCTATATTCAGATAAATTACTTTGTGAGTTTTTGTAAGCATGATGGTAAGTTATATATTTAAAGTTATATAATTTCTTCAGAGTACTGACAAATTACACGATGCGTTCGCGCCTGGTCGCACGATGTAGGTGTGCTCTGATGGAGCTCATGGAGGCATTCACTGTGAGGCTGTGTTGGGTACCCGGACACTCCAAGATGGATGGCAATGAGATGACGGACGAACTTGCGAGGGAGGGTTCGAATCTTGACTTGTTGGAAAGGGACGGGGGGTAAAGCCCCCTTATGTTACTACTTTGAGGTGAAATACCGGACATACCAAGGACATACCGGACTTTTGCAGGTTGTGCGAGGACGTTGAGGAACTGGAGACAGTTGAGCATATAATGTATCACTGTCCGAGGTTGCAGGGGTCTCAGACAGAAACGGCTACGAGATAGATTTCACGACGAACTTGAGTGTGTCGCCGGATGCAATCCAGTAGATTTTCTGACGATACGAGCCAGTTCTGGGGAGTATATATCCGTTTTTTTAGATCTTTCTTTCTATCTATCTGTCAATCTATCTATCTGTCTATTCCTATTTTTTCTTACCTTTTCCCTGAAGGGATTCACAATGGACCGTATTGGTCTCCGAGTGGAGATGTGCCCTTGGGAACATAACCCTTCTTAACCTTACCTAATCTAACCTATATATTTTTAACATCACAAAAGAAAATTCGTAGCACAGAAATTCATTTACATTTTAAGCAGCCCATCAATATATATATGACGAGAGCTCAGTTGGTAGAGTTCTCGCCTTACAACCGGATAACCCAGGTCAGAGTCTCAGCTTGAAAACGTTATTTATTTTATTAAAAAAAAAATTATTTTGATTAATTTGTTTTTTAAATTTTTTTTTTAATACAAATCTTTTTTAGACACATTACTTTTCATTAAACATTACTTTTAAAAATTGCCTACCAAAGTTAATGCTCCGGCGCTACGAAATAACCCCCAATGAAATAACACCCAAACGACAAAATGAAATAACCCCCAATGAAATAAATCCCAAAAAAAATGAAATAAGTCCCAACAAAAAAAATTAAATAATACCCAAAAGAAATGAAATATTCCCCAAAGGTGAACATGAAATAACACCCAAAATTTGGGGGTTGTTTCGTAATGAAATAACTCCCAAAGGAAGAAATGAAATAACCCCCAATGAAATAAGCTCCAAAGAAATGAAATATGTCCCAAATTTTTTTTATTTTTTGTTTTTATATATTTGATTAGATGGGGTGCAATAACGCCTTACGAAATACGGCCTTAAAGGCTTTATTTCTCAATGGAAAGTGAAATAAGGCCTTTATTTCCAAAAAGGTTTTATTGCACTTTGAAAGTGAAATAAAGCCGTAAAGGTCTTATTTCACTTAAATTTTTTTTTTAAATGAAGCAATAAGATTTCTTATTCTTATTCTTCTTATATTTTATTGAACAATTATAAAAAAATTTCATATTAACAAAAATTAATAGAACATTAATAATTAATCCCACTTCTGGAAACGAAATAAATCCCACCAAAATGAAAAAAAAATCACTTTAGTCATTACACATTTTTGCAAATATGATGATAAGCAAAAATTAATAGAACGTTAATAATTCAACAAAAAATTTAACTGCAACAATATTGAAAATCTTTGCTTTATAAAGTTTTTCTGCGTGGCGGCCGCTCTTAGGGGTTTTCTCCTCCATGGGACGCGGCAGGTGGCTTCGCTGAATAAAGTTTCCCTGCGCGCGCACACTAGGGAAGATAATGAGAAAACTGTATTCAGCGAAGCCACCTGCCGCGTCCTATGGAGGAGAAAACCCCTAAGATCGGCCGCAGGCCGCCACGCAGAAAAACTGAACAGTGTAACAAAAGAATCAAAAAATACAAAATAAAAGTTTTATTGCACCATTGGCTAAATTTCAATAAAGGCCTTATGTCACTTTCAAAGTGCAATAAAGCCCTTTTCGCAATAAAGGCCTTATTTCTCAATTGGAAGTGAAATAAAGCCTTAAAGGCCTTATTTCGTAAGGCGTTATTGCACCCCACCGTAACAAATATTAAAAAAATTTCACTTTTAGCAAAATGAAATATCCCCCAAAAAATATGAAATAACCCCCAAAATAATTGCATATGAAATAATCTCCAAAGAATTTAAATTTTGGGCTTTATTTCATTGGGGGTTGCTTCATAATGAAATAATCTCCAAACCGTAAGATGAAATAATCCCCAAAAAAAATGAAAAAACCCCCAAACAATTTTACACAATTTTTTTGGAGGTTATTTCATTTTTGGCCGTTGGGGGTTATTTCGTAGCGCCTAATGCTCCAACTGTCGGTGAAATATAGTACTTAAGCAAAATAGTTAATGGGCTGTCGCTCCGTAATGGGTAAATATTTTTGCTAAGTTCTATTTTTTATTTTGCCTAATCCAAAAATAGTCACCATTATTGTGTAAAATACAACTGAATTTTTAACATTATAAAAATTAAAAACAAAAACGCAACAAAAAAAATTATAAAAAGCAAAAAAAAATGTTTTTGACTTTGAGTAGGCCTTATAAGTCTCTAATACTATAACGACACAATTTATAGGTATCGCTAAAAACCCATATCTGTCTATTGTGGATCACAACAAGCTTTGTTAAAATCGTCCCGTAGGGTTTCCTAAAATAGCAAAAAGTTAAAATGGGACTTATATCAACGATTAGTCGTCAAAGTGTTAAATTAGTGCAAAGTAAAAAACAATATTAAATAATGTATTTTTTATATTAATGCTTTAAATTTTTTTAGTAATTAATATTTTTATGATTGATTATTTGTTGTCCCTGAAGGCACACATCATTCCCTTGTAAAATCGAATATATGTTAAATTAAATTCAAATTTGTAAACCATTGTTGATTTGAAAATAATTCGAATTTGATAGAATATTATATGTATATAATGCTTAAAACGTGGCAGGGTTTTCGCCAACAGTATTTATACAATGAGGTTATACGCGTTTTGTCTTTCATAATGATAACTCATACTTACGTCAGTGATTCAACTGTGTCGTTATAAGAATAATAATTTTTATAATTTTGTGTGCCATTTTTAAGTTTATTTTGAATATCAAAAAATATATTAAAATTGACATGGATCGAAACCATGTCAATTTTTAAAGGTTACTTGATATTTTATAAAGTTTTTTAGAGAATAATAATATTTTTTTACGTAAGAGTGGCTTAAAAGCAAAAACAAAGGGAATAGTGTTGTCAGAAAAGCCAGAGGCAGCAGAAAAACGATATAGCTAGTAAAATTAAAAACGATTCAGCCAGGTACGAGGGCGGTTCAATAAGTCCGTGACTTTTTGAATGAAACACAGTTTTTTTTTGCCAAAAAAAAATAATTTTTCACCATAATATCCTTTTAGCTCAATACACTTACAGTCCAATGTTTCTCCAATTTTTGTATCCCTTCCAAAAACTAGGGTTTTTCGAGGTCCATAACATAGGAATTTGTTTGATCAATAATTTCATCGTTGGAGCTAAATCTCTTTCCACCGAGCTAGTTCTTTAGGTTTGGAAAGAGGAAATAGTCACTGGGGGCTAAATCCAGAGAATATGGCGGATGAGGTACCAATTCATAGCCCAATTCATGGAAATTTGCCACTGAGACTGCACACGTCTACACCCGTGCATTATCTTGATGAAACAAAACTTTTTTTCTTGGCCATATGGGGTCGTTTTGTTTTGAATCCTCGTTAAATCGGTCCAATAAGATGGCATAATATTCGGCGTTTATTGTTATTCCCTTTTGAAGGCAATCGATGTGGATTATCCCTCGTGCATCCCAAAAAACTGTTGCCATCACCTTATTGGCCGACAAACTTACCTTGGCTTTCTTCGGAGCCGGTTCACCCGGATAAACCTATTGTTTAGACTGCTGCTTGGTCTGCGGAGTGTTGTAATGGATCCATGTTTCATCCATAGTTACAAAACGCCGCAAATACTCATTCGAATTGCGACTAAACAACTCCAAACAATCTCTTGAAGTTGTCACACGATTACGTTTATGGTCAATTGAAAGCAAACGCGGCACCCATCTTGCAGACAGCTTTCTTAAACCCGACTGATCATTTAAAATGGAAACCACACTGCCATATGACATGCACATGGCATCAACAAAATCACACACTTTTACTCTTCGATCGGCCAACACCATATCTTGAATTTTTTCGACAGCTTCTTGTGTATTGACCTCAATTGGCCGTCCAGTACTTTCAGCGTTATTTGTACTTATGCGACCACAACGAAAGTCAGTAAGCCACTTTTTTACCATTGAAATCGATGGTGCAGAGTTCCATTAGTATTAATCAAGCTTTTCCTTGGTTTGATTGACGTTTTTTTCGCCAAAAATAATGTTTAATGAGCACCCGAAATTCACTTTTTTCCATTTTTAAAAAATCCACGATTTTGTATGTTTTGAACAGCTGTTAAACGCAAAGTAAATGACGGAATGTGCTCAAAATTTGACAGTAGTCTATTCACAGGTGGTACTAGATGGGAGCGGTGTTACATGTCATATAACTACATGGGAAGTTCGAAAAGCCACGAACTTATTGATCAGCCCTCGTAAGAAGAGCAAAAGTATGAAAAAAAAAAACTAAAATTTAGAAATATATTTGATAATTGAGTAGATATTCTTAAAATTATTAAAGCTGAAATAATAAATTCTGTAAAAATTTCTATGCCATAAATGGTGTCGAAATTGGCCCGTAATATCAGAAAAAACCAAATATAATATATTTTTTTATTTTTTTTACAAAATAATAAATTTATTTTTGATACATATTGTTTTTCTTCACGAAGACAAATATTACAGAAAAATTATGTTACTAACTTTCTGAGCAAGATTAACTATAATTTTCAAATGTGTCTATAAAAAATTAAAAAACATTTTTTAGTGAGCTCGAATGGAAAACTTTTCTGTTTAAGTATTTTGGTGATTTTTTCTCTGTTATTGATGTGATATTATTCATCGCTAATTTTAAGCACTCTATAAATGAAATTTTTCGCTATGTTAATAATTTGAATTTTCGGTTGTGGTAAGTGAAAAATCACCAGTCTACCAGATGCATATTATTTTGCATACCAATCAAAAACTATCATATTATCCTTGAGGAATAATTTGGTAACTACATAAGCAACTTGTTGGTCCTTATCCACCTCACTCGTAAACTGGGTGGTAATTATTTAATATTGACAGAATTATTTAATATTGACAGAAATTCATTCTTTTCGTCAAAGTTAATAATTGCTAACATGTCATTTTCGTATTTCACTAAAAACTTAATATGAATACTTTTGTTTCTCAGTTCTGTATTTTCAAATAGTTCTATATTGTTAATAGGCTGTTGTTTCTAAGTCCAGTATTGTCAACATAGTTTTTTAAATTATTTTTGTACTTTTTTCGATGTCATAAAAACACGTTTTTTAAGTTTTTAATTAAATTTTGCAAAATTTAAATTTTTCCACTTTCATGAATAACCGTTAAAGGTATGATCTTTTATTTTCAAACCATCTTTATTGATATATGATTACTAAAGACATACATATTCTGAGGAAGTACAGAACAATTTTTAAATGAAAAAGAGAAAGTGATTTTTATAGAAAAAGAGAGTTTGTTGCCAAATGGCTACACTATGCATTTAAGGATTAAGTGTGTGAAATAAAATATTAAAAACAAGATAATGCTTCTAATTGGTTTTAATATTGTTAAAAACCAATATCGGAAAATTGTTTTGAGGTTGGTACTGGCAAACCACATGTTTTGCAAACAAAATAGTATGTTTATAGTTCAATATTAGTTGTACCTTTTGTAGGTTTTATGAAAAGAACTGCCAGTACTATCCCTGCAGAATATGAAGGGTCGATTGATCCAAAGTGGTAATTCTGTGATATATGATTGGGGAGCACGTCACGAAACTGGTGAAACCAAAATTGTGGTGCACCAAAAAGTGTTAATTTGGGTGAAATGTTCAATCATGTGACTATAGTTATGGTGACAAAACATTCACTGGTTGGTACCAGATATATCACGTAACTGGAGAAAAAGTAACATAACATCAAAGTGTACTGAAGCAACTAGGGTCGTTGCAGTTGCTACTGGCCATTGAACTGATTGAAAACCGTTAGCAGTGGATAAAAACATGGCAATTAGTAACGAAGAATGCAGTTTCTTGACTGCTGCAAAGTGGACACAACACTGAAGGCATTTTTTATGTTCCAACTTTGTGACAGTAGAAATAAAGACTTAACACTCCACTGGTTTAAAATAACTGAATACAGAACTGTTTAGACAGTGACCAATTTTGTCAGCTATGGCGATTTCTCGCCAAACGTAGCGTAACGTAACGTATCTTAGAACCCGTTTGGCAAGTTAATTTTCGAAATGCCGACTGACGATTTTTGGAGTGAATGGCGATTTTACACATAAAATATCGCTACAAAAAAATTATCACCAGAATATGATTTTTTGCACAACTTATTCAAAAACTTGCAACACTTTACAAGAATATAAATTAAAATTTTAAAATTTCTGCATATTGGTTTCGAAATATCTTGTTTAGATATTTTACAAGATTTTTGGTAACGATTTTTTATGTGTAAGTAATTGCCGATTTTTAAAAATTTCTTTGAGAGCAAAATTGAAACTGAGTATATATTTGGTTACTCTGGTTTATAAGTAATACATTAAATTTGTGCTGAATTGTTGCAGCTGCTTCTTTTGATAATGATATTATTGTGAACTAGAACTATAATGCAGCATACAAAATTAAAATGTACATGAAGTGCTTTTTGGAAGTGTTGGAATATAAAAATTAGTAGAAATTGTTTGATAATACCAATGTTAGCAAATAACGAAAAAACTTGCAAAAAATCTATATTTTGAACATCCTGACTTCTTGACTAGTTTATGTACTTTTTCAAATTTAAATTGTTATAACTAATTTAATGTTATAGTTTATTTTTTTTTTGGTTATGGATAAAATAAACAAATTTTTGTTGTGACTTTTTGAAGCTTTTTTGAACAGGTGGTATGACACGCTATTTTGGATAAGTGCAGTTACTGGTTCCGGACGGGCTATATATCAACCCTTACATAATATGACACACGCTGAATAAAAAGTGTCAGGTTACTTGCTAATTACTTTTCGCATTCCCGGCTACATATACCCATTAGACCTGTGCAGTGACACATCGCAAAACTATTCCATGCAAACTACCCATATAACAGAACACATTGCGCTTAATATGTGACTAGTTTTCCATCAAAAATTATTCTCCATTTCTTCGATACGTCCACCTACACCATTCAGAGATAATTTTTTTAAACACAGGTTCTGTTGCATGTCACATAAATCCTAAAATGGTCATAATTTGACACTACCTACTTCTAACTTGTCCCGTAGCATATTCATTTCAGTCGGTGCGGTGATAACTTACCTTGGTTAAGTTATTCGCCACGTCACACAAATCTTCACAGATAGCAATTGTCACCTCCTATGACAAGCCCATGTTAAAAGTATCGGTCACTTTCATATAACAGAACCGAAACTTGGACTGGTTCATACAAACAAAGTTCTAGTCACGTGACCATCAATGACTGGTCCAATTCATGCAGGGATTTTTTGTACTCACGGTTGGCGGGAAAATAAGTGTTAGTTGCGGTTCTACTTTTTTGGAAATATATATGGAGGTCTTATTGTAAGAACTTGATAAGCCACATTTTAATTTTGGTTTATTTTCGCCTTTTATAGTTGGAAAACATATAGAAATATGAATATTGCATGACTTTTATACTTAAGGTACGTGTGGTAAGTGTTTAGGCTCGACTTCTTCCAAAAATATTGTTAAAGGATGTGTGGAGAACATCGAATGCTAGAATATGTTCAAAGTGGCTTATCAAGTTTTTGCAATAAACCCTTCATATATAAAACCAAATGAAATTATGATATTTTTTATTAAAAATTAAAAAAAAAAAATCAAATTTAAAACTTCAACGCTGTTGGTGGGTTGCAATTTTTTGACGCCAGCGAAAGAGTAAAAACTTATTATTTGTATGGCCTATTTGACTATAATATGCCAATTTTGATGTTTGCAAAAAATGTTAACAAGTTGTAGCCCTAGTGGACACTATTTAAAATCAATAAGGAGTGTGAGTATCTTGTATCAAAGACGCGAGTTATTAATTCCCATAAAAATATATACATAAATACGGTTTAATATTACATGGAGTTTTATAAAGTTTATATAAAGTGATTTGTGTTTGCTTTGACTAACTGGGTGTGTGTGTAACCCATTCGTAATAACATATTTAAACCAGGGATCGCAATTATTATCATAAAATTAAGATATAAAAAGTTATCTTTACATAAAAGTTATTTTTGATTTATATTTTTTCGTGCACAAATAAAAGTTAACTTTTTCTCTTCATTTCTTTAAATTTATGGCACTTAAATATTCCAATGAAGACAATTTTTATCGGAATCCCGATATGATATGAGCTTGATATGAGCTCTTCGAAATTTTTAATGATTTTCCTTTCTTTTGTTTATAAATTATAATTATTTATTTCCAATATTTTGTCTCCACATTGGGTGACTTCTTCAGGGAACAATTATTTTAAATTGATAAAGTTTAAAGCAAAATCATTAAATAAAATAATATCAAAGAAAACTTAAACAATTCTTTTTATGAAACTATTATTTTAGCTTGAAAAATCTTGATATCAAAAATACCATTTATTTTTGCTCAAAAAATTAAAAGTAACTTTTAATTGTGCTTGAAGTAAAAAAAGTCTAGAAATAACTTTTATATTTGCTCGAAAAAATAAAAAAATTACATTTACATGTTTTTTTTTTCAAAATTTAAAATAACTCTTATTTCGGTCCCTGATTCAAACACTACCACTTAAGTAATCAAATATTAAAAAATAAAACGCAATACACTATGTTGTATGGTTACTAACGCTTTAGGGCAAAACGTTTGTATTTTAAATTCCGTTGACATACGGGAACAGTTAAATAAGAAGGTAAAAAATACACAGGTTGCGTATTTTTTTTATAAATCAATTGTTGTAGTTTAATGTTAAAATGATAAAAAGAAAAATGTTTAAAATAAAATAAACAATTCTAATATCTTATTTCAAATGTAACAGAGATTATCTTGGAGACGCAGTATATTGTTGATTTTTTTACGTCTTTTGAACTTTTACAACACTGATTTAAGATTTTGCTATCGGCAACCAAACAGTTTGGGCATAGACTAACTAGACTGGACACGATGATTTAAACTCTGGCAGCACTGACAAATTTTCTTAAATATACTGTCGATGGCAACTCTTCAAAATATCATGTTAGAATGAAAAAAATATATACACAATAGCGTGTCTGTAATAACTAATGGGTAATTCAATGTTCTTGCCCGTTCTCGCACAGCATTCAGAAAAAAGTCGTTTAAAAAGCATACGGTTTTTGTAAACAATTTTGGCATCTGCCGCTTGTGTCGGGTCTGTTTAGTCTGCGGTTTGGGCTTTTTGCTAAAATGTATATATTCATATGAGGCATTATATGCAAACTGTACCAGTATAGGAAACATTTTTTATAATAGTACTTAGCAACTCACTAGTCAATGGAATTCCTTACAAACATTAAAAATTAGTAGAAAAGTTGAGGTTAAGAAGAAGAAGAATAATCGTTTTTCTCTTAAAATTATAAACACTGTTAATTTTTAAATCAGACTAGACTAGTTTCTGACTTTTTTATTGCCAGACGTCATCAGTAATTTTCCATTTAATTTCAATTATATTATTATTTGTGTCTTATAATTGTCAGATTGTCTCCCTATGATACATTTTTTCAACTACCTGTGGCTGTAAGAATCAAACCTGCTCTTCTTCTTACATTACAAACGTAATAATACCAAGTCATGACCGTTTAGCGATCACACCCAAGTATGGCCTCGAATATAATGCAGCTTAATTGCTGTTTTCTTTCCTATTAACTTTTCTGTTATTGTATATTATACTCAAAAGTGACCAACACTAACAAACACAAATATTCTATTTTTAGATTTGTGTTTATTTTTCTACTCCCTCCGTCTCTATTTCACAACGTTACCACATTGACGAATAGTTTTTACGTTCATTGTAGACAACTTTGCGTTTATGTTGAGACATCGCCACAGGGTGAATTTTATAATGTATTTTAGTTCTATGCTATTCAACTTAATAATTTTAATTTTTAATTAATATGCATTTGACAACTTTAATTACGTATAACAGCTTTAAATTCCCAGCAAAATCTTTCATTGCCTGATAAGTGCTTATATAACGAAGTCGCTTACACACGACTACTTATCAAATTACAAATTAAATACCTTATTGTCAACTACTACGTACTTACAAACTTGTAACCACATATTTTTTTTTTACTAATTCCTTTGGTAGCCACACTCAGGGACCTTCTGCTGTAAATATTAGTAGTTGTTTGAGATGTAATATATATATAATCCTTTAAATTCCTAGGAGGAACATAGGGCCACTATAGATTAACTGTTGCGGTTTCATTAATAAGTTGATATTTAGACGAGTGGATGATTGGTCCAAAGCGTCCTAAGACTGGTACTGGGGCTGCCAGTTTGAAGCCTCCAGTCTGGCTTGTTGGGTTTTTATAACTTGGCATACGGGTTTTTAATGGCGCCATTAATCGCCATGTCAATAAGAGCCTCACCGGCACTCAGAAATTTAAAGATACACGTCGCCACTCGTGTCCTTCTGAGACCCTCTTCTCTTATCCGCTGAATTGTCCGCCACTGCTAATTTAATTCGCAGTTGCCCATCACACTGCATGATGGGGTTACTCTTCCACTATCCGCAACCTGTGGAGGCGCCCCGTAGCACTTCAGCTGTGCTTCCATATAGGAATTTACATTTTGCCTCAATGGGTTTTCCCAGTGAGACAAAATGTAGTATCCCAGGTGTAATACACTAACTTTATTTTTAAATGAAAAAACAGTAATTTGTAAAAGAAATTTTAGTTTTGACTGCAATTGTAGTTCATTTAAAAAAACAAACCACATCAAATTACTGTATTAAGATTTTATTTTATTTTATACAGTGGATTTTTTTATTAAAAAAAAAAAAAACAATTAAATGTTTGTTTATTTTTTACTACACATTTTTACTACAATTGTGATTCTTTTTTTGAACAGTAAAAAACAAATGACAATGTTTGCTGATTTTACTGAAATGTAAGTCGTCCTTTCTTCAAATGAAATTTTATTTGTTTTTAACTACATTTTTAGTGTTCTTTACTTACATAGTATTCTAAGTGCACTTTTTTTTATTTTTTGTAATGTTGTAATGAAATTTCCTACCATTATTTTTTACTTAAGAATTATTACAATAATATTAAAATGTTTATTTAAATATTATGTTGGAAGTGTTCTTAATACTATATTTGATTTAGTTGTTACATGATATGAATATATTTTCTTTAGTAACAAAGCTCTTGACTGAGGTGATTAATATTAAATATATTTCATGATATAAATTATTTTATGCCCCACAAAAATGTTTAATACTGGTTACACTAATGTAATTACATTTTTTTTTTGTCAATTACTTACACCCACATCAAATATGCAAATTATTTTTTACGGTCTCAGAAATTTTTTGTTTCCTTTTTATTCTGGTTTAATGAGTACAAGCAGAAAAAAAAGAAGAAATTTAGAACATCGCATGATTTTTTTTTATGTGCCTCACTTTGACACTTTATGGATTTGACTCCGTTATTGAACATTATTTAATATTTTTACGTTAAAAAGTAAAGTCTGAAAAATTCATAATAGAAAAGAAAATTACACAATTCACAGGTGACATTAAAATATACATTCTTTTTTAAAAATCTATTATATAAAAATCAAATTATTAATCTTGAAAGTGAATGTTAATATATAGATAAAGTTTTTTAACACTAAAATATTTTGTTTAAATCCAAAATTATATTGGTAAAATTAATTTATAATCAAGCGCTACCCACAGAGGTTAGACTTCTTTAATTGGAAAATTATTAGGAGCTTGAAATTTATTCCAGAATTTTTAATTACTACGAAATTTTGGTTACCTTCTTTAATATGGTTGGTTAGTGGACCGTTGATATGTATTAAAACAGAAATTTTAACATGTTTTTAACCCTAATTTGTATACCCATAATGTCATATAGTCATACACACTTACATGATTCTGATACGGTAATATATGCTCAAAAATCTGTAGATTTTTAGTTTGTCATAAAGACTTTTTAACTTTAAAACGCTCCATTGCATACTGGTCGAACCCATGGGCCAAAAATAAAAAATTCAAACTCAAAAGTTTGTCACCAAATGTGGCATTACTATTTCTTATAAAAACAAGCTTTTAAAATTTATAGTTGTTTTTGTTTTGTTCCAAGTGTACTCTTTAAGAACAGCTTCAAAAGAGAGTAACAGTTGGTTTTTGCAGTGTGAAAAAGTGAAAAATTAAGTGCAACTTTAAATTAATTAAAACAATAAAAAAATGTGTGCTGAAATTAATCAAAATGAATATTGAATTAAATTTTATTAACTTATTTTAAAGTCATTAAAACGTGTTTAGCTTGTTGTGGATTTCTTATAAAATTATTACTTTTTCAGTGTCATTGTTAGTGTTTGTTTGTCCATACATTTAAATTTCAAGTAGAGTTTTAGTTGTGTTCCCCCTGAAATCTATAACGGATTTTTTTTGGTTTATAACTTAATATACCAAGATTCTAAAATCGGTAATATCAGCTGCCTATTTTTGCACGTCTTTGAGTTATCTCCCACAGATCAAAGCGGCCTCGTTATTTTTGATGTCCAACTTTGAATTTGTGTTTTGTTAATTTACACTGTGTGTAATTTTTTAAGTCATGGCAAAATAACCATATACGGACACCACTACGTGATAAAAGACTAAAAAAAAAGACCCGTGTCTCCCAATTTTTCCCAAAGTCATCTCCTTTTTTGTTTATGGGCCGCCAAAGATTTGGG
Organism: Delia radicum; assembly: GCA_021234595.1. Lineage (NCBI taxonomy): Eukaryota > Metazoa > Arthropoda > Insecta > Diptera > Anthomyiidae > Delia > Delia radicum. The sequence continues at coordinate 85,197,035 of CM037851.1, read as the reverse complement.
GCCTCGGTATCATTTTCGCAAAAAAGTGATCATTTTCTCAGGCTCATATCTTGCAAACCGTTCAGAATTTCGATTTACTCTCTATGGCAAAGTTGTAGCTCTTGTCATAAAGAACAAAAATTGCGAACATATAAAATCAAAAAAAACTTCACCTTCCAGATCAAAATCGCAAAAAACTTAAAAAAATTCGATTTTTTTACCTTTTTTTCCCGTGTTCAGGTCTATAGGTAGCAAACCGGTCGACATTCTGAACGGTTTGCAAGATATGAGCCTGAGAAAATGATCACTTTTTTGCGAAAATGATACCGAGGCCCCAAATCTTTGGCGGCCCATAAACAAAAAAGGAGATGACTTTGGGAAAAATTGGGAGACACGGGTCCTATATGGTTATTTTTTTCGTGTTGCACTGTGTTATTGTTTTATGGTGTTAGAAATGTGTTTGTCTTTTTTCTTTTCTGGGGACTTTTAATTTTATTTTTTCTTAATTTAATCCTTATTATAAATTGTTTTTGCAATAGGCATATGTTCACAGAAAATATTATCAACCTAAAATATCTAATTAAAGATTATATTTGAATATAATTTGTTTCTAAACAAATATTTAATTGAATCAATAAATATTTTTATTAACTTTTAAATATACAAATATATATTTTGTTTTAGACGCAATTATCATATTATTTTTTCATACACTGTATGCATAATCATTGCCGTGATAGGTGCAAAAGCAATTAAAATATTAATTGATTCAATAAATTTTTTAATTGAAACCCGTTTTTAGTTTTTTCTGTATTATAATTGCAAACGCGTTCATATATTTATGATATTTGATGCTCAGACAGAGGTGCAAACGGTAAAAAAGCTCGAAAACTGAATTATATCGTGAAAAGCTGCAAAAAAAATTAAAATTTGAAGTAAGTCATTTAGAAACACGATTAAATTATATTTGCAAAAAAAAATTCAGATTTTTGTCAAAAATGTAATCGTACAAAAACCAGAGTTTAAAATACATATTCAGACTGGCTTGCCCAAAATTAGTCAATTTTATAACGGGAAAACAAAAGTTTCCATGTAAGGACAAATAAATTTTATTAAAATCTCTTTTTGAATTGCTAGATTAATCTTGAAGTCGATTTCCATTTAAGAGGAGTTGTCAGAAAATAAACGCCTTAATATTAAAAATTTTAAAACCGCTATTAAAAAAAAGGACGCTATATATATTAATTCTGTTTTTTTTATTTGAAAGATAAATTATCGTTATATTTTTAAAATTTTATGGTGGAATGCTTTTTTAAGTTGTACAGCAAAAACTACTGGACCGATTTTGATGAATATTTTGTTGATTTGTATATTATTAAATGTTCTAGTACTTTTGAAAAATATAGATTTTTGTTGAAATTATGCTAATGTAAACTTAAAAAATGGAAAAATTTACTTGTCTTCATCCATTAAAAAAAACATTAGATCAAAATTTCAAAATATATTGTGTATTTATTTTTTAAAAGCAGTTTAAAAATTGTTAATAATAAGGCTGTCTTTTATTAATACGCCCTCCCCCCCCCCCCCCTAAACCCTTTTATATTTTTTTTATTACATAATATTCCATATTAAATTAGCCAATATTTTTCTTTTTTAAAACAAATCTTGTAAAAAAGTTGTGAACAAATGAATTAAAAACAAGTTTCGTACCTTATTTTTCAATTTGCTTACGTGGCGTGAATGTGGGTGCTATGGTGTGGTGGGTGTGAGTCATTAACCACTCCCATTTTATCATTAAATAGTTCTGACATATTAATAAAGCCGTGACCGAAATTTCACGATGATACCTACACTGGAAGTATTTTTTGCCGCCGACTCTATACAGCACCACTGTGCATTGGTTTGCCACTTTAAAACCATATTTATAATACCTGTCATTGGAGTATCACCTAAAAGTTCATACATTTCTAAAATAGCTCTAAATTTTTTATGAGAAACATTATAACGTATGTTTAAACCCTAACGCTGTTTATAACAATTTTCAGTCAGTGATTTTAAGAAACGCTTAGAATTAACCTCTTAGCACTTACCTGGAATGATCATAAAAATATTTCTTTAAATATCTAGCAACTAAAACCTAAATAATTTACATTCAAATTAAAATATTAACTTTGAAAAGAAAAACATAAGTATACATATAAATTTAAAACATATATTTAAAACACATATTTACTTCAAAAACGTCACAACTCAAAAACATGAATTTTGAATTAATGACGCAGCACTATGCGTTGTATCATATCTCATATTGTGTAAAAAATTCGTATTGATATCTTGTATAATCAATTCTAGAGAGAAATTATGTCATTATTTTTTTCTTCCAGGTAGGAAACTTTAAACTCGTTTTCTACAAAATCAAAATTTTTGAGTTATGACGTTATTGAAGTAAATGAGGCGATGTTATAAAAATTTTTGTCAAATACTAAAAATAAATAACAAAGAAGAATTTATTTTTTTTTTTGTATAGTTTCAAGTTAGTTTTACAAAGTTCTAGTGAAACATTTACAATGTTTTGTATAATATATGCACAATATGGTGGGGCGATTTGAACATCTTAATGGGCGCTTCGCGTTTCTGATTCTTGGGATTCTTGGGTCCACTAGACCATACGTCTACGGTGAAAATCGAGCTTCCACATTTTGACTTTACGGCAAAAAAGTCCTATTTTGAAATTAAAAAATAACCCCTTAAACTCCAGCCACAAACATAATTGATGCATTAATCTGCTAGAGAATATTCCAAAGACGAGATTGATACCATAATATTGGATAAGCTCCTCCTACTTCCTGGGATATGTCCATCCCTCACATTGTTATTTTCACAAAATACGGCATAAAAAGCCCTATTTTGAAATTCAAAATTAACCCCTTAAACCCCACCCACATCATTGCCAAATTTAGTAACTGCAATACCAATCTCATTCCAACGATAGTAGTATTGTAATCAATTCTTTAAATTTAAACCAGAAAGCATGAACTCAATAACAAAGTAATTATTTACTTAAAAGAAAATAACAATGTTATTAACTTATATGTTTAACTTTCAAGAGTAATCATAGACTTTTTCTGAATAAATTGACGTTATTGGAAATAGTTCCTCATTTTGAAAAAAGAAGTTATACAACTTTAAAGAATTTTTTCAAACAAATTTTTATTTGCAGGAAAATAATACTAAAAACAGAAATTGCATGTTGCCTAAATTTTGTTAAACTGTGTTTAGGTTTAAATTAGGGAAGCGCACGTGAGCAGAAAATTGTGAGTGGAAGTTGAAATTACTGACGTTCTCGTGAGTGAGTGTAAAAAAAAAATTCTAGGGTGATTGTGCGTGAGTCATATTTTTGTTTTTCAATTTTGAATTGTTCTTTTTTTGAAAAATTTATATATTCGTGGTTTATAGCTCCAAAATTATGACAAACCCATGTTATCATAACAATTCGATGTTTCACTTTTTAGGATTTTATTTCCGTATGAGTTTTGATCGTTATATTTGAGTGACTTAGTAGAATCACGTGTGAGTAAAAGTTGAATTTACTTATGGAACACCTTTTTTTTAATGTAAGTATTTCTTATTTTGAAATTTTCTAATAATTTGAGTTAAGGTTTGTTTTTTATATAAAACTTTTTTTTTATTTTCAATATTTCGTTACTCCTTTGTGTAGCATCTTCAGGAAAATAAAAAAATGAATAAATTTTCAAAAAATTTTAAACTTTGAAAAAAATTTTGAAAGTTTGAAAACATATTTAAAATATTTGAAAAATATTTCTAAAACAAAAAATAATTAGAAAATTTAAAAATAAGAAATAAGGTTAAATAAACGAAAATAGTTACAAATTCCTATAGTAAGTATTTCTTATTTTTTCTAGGGAACTATTTATTAATTTTTTTTGTGTAAGTACTTCGTAGTTTTACAATGGAACTATTTCTTTATTAAAAAATTCATGTAGTTCTTAAAAATATAAAGAAAATGGTTCTTCGGTAAAAAAAAAATAATCAATTCTAAAGAATCAATTATTTTAGTCTCACGCCCTGTTAAAAAAATCGAGTAGGTAATCTAGTAAGGAATGCGTTCTGCCCAAAATGCTTGATTACAAACTCGCTTACCTTTTTGGAAATTTTTTGCTGGGTAGGTGACATGTCCTTTTGGGTTTGCCCTGAGACATATCACAAGTTGTCTGAAATGTGCGAACACGCCAATGACAGCGCCATGATAAAGTGAAATGTTGCTTTCACCTAAAAAGTCCGATACCGGACCGGTCACCAGCACCTTGGTACATATCCTGCGTGTAACCCGGGTTTGTTCCCTTTGGCCGTAGCGATAACTAGTGCAACTGTTGTAAGTTTAACATTAGCACAATATTTCTTCTTTAACTGGACAGTTGGCATGAAGTGCCACATATTTAAATCTGGCTTGAGGCAGTTTATTTCATACTATTTTGTATACGAAATTAATCGCATTGCTGTGGTGTCACAATTGGAACATTGAAAATGTGAAAAAAAAAAATAAAAAAAATAAGTGTCCTTGAATGTATAAAATTCATTTATTTTCGCTTCTGTTTTTCAAATTTCATGCGTACATTAATTTATTTTAAAACATTTTTTTTTTATATAAATTTGTTTGATATGTTAAACGACATGTGAATGCAAAAGTATTTTTACACACTTATATTAAATTTCTTACACTCAGGGAAAAAGCTTCATCATATTTATGAAGTGTTACATTGGACGAACAAAATAGTTTTCGCTTTATTGTAAAAAATGAGTACAGTTTGTACAAAAGCATTTTTTAAAAAAATTTGTTTCTTTCACGCGCGCTCACTCGCATACAACATCTCCGCTTTACCACACCAACAAAACTAAAATTTTCTTCCTTTGCTTCAAAACTGGTTTATATGTTGTGTAAGAGTGTGAAGAACTTAAGCATACATACACTGCTAATAAAACAAGCGTAAAATTATGAAAAAATGTCAAAGCAACCAATTTTTTTTTGTAAAATAAACGAAAACGTTTTCGTAGTTTTGACAATAATTTCGTATTTTTATGCATGGATTATTATGAGTGTAGAACACAAACACTATAAAGACTACAGCCAATAACGAAAATATAGAAAACAGAATCGTTAGTAGTAACCGAATTTGTTGACAATCGAATGTTTCGGTAGTTGCGACTTAATTTTTCGGTTGTGATAACAATAATTCGTATGAATCAACAGAAATTCTGGTAAGCAGTAGATATTCGATTGTCTCATCAGAAATTTCGAATCATTCGATTGGCTACAAACAGGGTTGCTGCTACTGAGTCCGTTTTCTGGGTGCATGAATTATTTTTAAAACGTCGGGCTTATGCAAAAAATATGTTGGTTTTGTTTTAAGTTTGATGGTGTTTTAGTCTTATATTGACATTATAGCTATTTCATCACTTTTTATTTTAAGAAAAGCAGCCAAGTCGGATTTAAAAGTAGCTGGAAATTGCATTTTTTTAGCTCCAAAATTGAAAATAATTATCAAAATTAAAAAAAAAAAAAATTGTAAAATGTGCAAATTATTATATTATTTGAGTTTTGTTTTGATTAAAATTAGCCAGTGTTACTAAATAAAGCTAAGTAATAATTAAAAAAAAAATAATTTTAAAGAAAATTTAATATCATCTATGGGCAAATAGAATACAAAAAATCCTTGTTATGGAAACGTTAAAAAAATATAATTTGTTAATGTTATTTTATGGCGGGGATGGCTAGAGTGTTCCGATTTGACACAACTTTTCAGAACATACCTTTTACTTTTAAGTTCTTGATGTAGCGTTTTTTAGAAAAATCTTTATTTATATAAATGTAAAACCGTAAATTGCAAGCCGTTATGATATTATTTTAGCACCCAGTTGTTTAAAAAAGTTGTTGTTAAAAAGTCATCTTCACATGCAATAAAATGATAGCGAGCAATTGTCAAAATCATTACAACTCCATGTAGTTCACGTGCAGACTCTTAATTTCAATGTTATTTAAATATCAAGAAATCGCTGACCTACAATCGGCATTCGCAATTATTTTTACCATCAAGTGTAACTTTTTGTTTTCATTTTAATTTAGCAATCAAAAACCACATAAATGTTAGTAAATAATTTTGTACAAAAGAAATAATTTCATGGTTGGCAAATCATGTTTTTACTTTATATTATAATGTTAGTTGCTTACCACGTCCTCATCAATGCCGATGTCAAATTTTTAATGATACGATTCCCATAGTGACATGTGTCTGATAATACTACAGGCTTTATTTCAAATTCTACCCATTAAATTTTGTTTAATCAACACAATAACGTTATAATGCTAGTTCTTCTATTCCAACTCTTTTAAAGGACGATCAATCATTCACTGACCCGGTTGATAAGGCCAACCTTTTCGCTGAACTTTTTGCAAGAAATTCTTTCTTGCCGGAAAGCGATCAACCACTGCCCGTTCTCGAAAGGGTATCCTATACTATGCCTTCGATTTTCTTTCGGGCCCGGGCAGTCAAAAGGGTTCTTGCGGATCTCAACGTAAATAAGTCACCGGGGCCGGATGGCATATCAGCACTGGTGCTGAAACAGTTCTCTTTAACGTTGGCACGTCCATTGGCAAAACTTTTCAGCTCTTCGTACCGTGCGGGAATTTTCCCCTCATGCTGGAAGGTGCGGCTAACAACCCTGAAAATTACCGCCCAATCGCAATTTGCTCTGCGCTCTCCAAAGTGATGGAGACCATGGTTAACCACCATCTTGTGAAATATTTAGAGACCAATTCACTTTTAAATGATCGGCAGTATGGCTTCCTCTATATTTTCTTTTGCAGATGACAGCAACATTTGTCATTCATTTTCATTCGATCACAGGCCAAACTCTTTGGAGATAGAGGGCATGCGGCAGAACATGAATGACACACTCAATTAAGACCTTTCTACAATCTCCGAATGGGGTCGCGCGAATAAGGTCGATTTTAATGCACGCAAGACCCAATGTTGTATGTTAACCCACAGACGGGCTGTGGAATTGACATTGTCATCTGTAACTATGGATGGTATAGGTATTGAGGAATCGGATACTCTTGATGTTCTGGGCATGAGAATACAGTTTGATGTCCGTTGGAATAAGCACGTATTTCAAGTGTCGAAAGAGGCATTCAAGTGTCTCGGTTTTCTAAAACGGTGCAAGACTTACTTCACTCCATCCGATCTCCTTACTATTTATACCAGCTATATCCGGCCAAAAATGGAATACAACTCTCATATATGGGCAGGGGCTCCATTGTCTATTCTGAAGCTTCTGGACCGTGTTCAGGGGAGGGCGGTGAAGCTTATCAATGACAGTAGTGTATCCAACTCTATTGATTCATTGGAGCATCGTCGGAATGTGGGTTGTGTGACACTTTTCTATCGATATTACCATGGGAGATGCTCATCTGAGATAAGTGAACTTATTCCACGAGCCCGAGTTTTTATTCGTAATACTCGCTTATCTAGTAGAGCACATCCGTTTGTAGTTGATTGTCCTGTGTTTCGCACAACGCATTACAGAGAAAATTCGTTTTTTAGTCGAACGATTCGTATGTGGAACAAACTTCCCGCATAAGTCTTCCCTGTTACTTACAATTTTGAAAAATTTAAATCAAATATCCACAAACACTACTCCCTCTTTCCTCCTTCCCATACCTTATTTTCCTGATCAATACAATGCACTGCATGAGTAGGGGGCATCCCCTGAGTATTGGTTAAGTTAAAAAAAAAAAAAAAAAAAAAAAAAAAAAAATTTCTAACTCAAGCCAGTAAAATATCAAAATCGAACCTGTCATATAAGAACAAACATGTATTTAATAGAATTGCTTTTTTAAAATTTTCCTTTAGGTCTTAATGTTACCAACAACCGTTATGAAAAGTTATTGAATGCAAACCCTGATTAATTTTGTATTAAACTGTATTAAAGGGTCCGCCAAATAACTTTTTTTTTTTTGAACTCCTCAACCAATTGGACTTTGTATGGCGTCATACCAAGGTCCTTATGCAAAATTCCTCTCAATGATGTCTCCGAAATGTTCAATTGTTGAAAACGATAGTGAATTGATGTTGATGGCGCTTCACGCACTCTTTCTGCCACAGCAGCAATATTCTCGGGTGTACACACTGTTTTTGGCTTTTCACGCTTTGGTTTATCGATGAGGATGCCAGTTTCTTTCACTTTTTTCACAATATAACGAACATACGGACCATATTCGTTCAGTGGAAGGATAAAACTAATTATCTGTCAAATCAGACATGAGCTAATTGTTACCATTCACGAAATAAGCACTAGTTGAAAAAAAAAGTTAGATGGCGGACCCTTTATTTTTGAAATAAATTGTGATATTTCTTAGCAATAAAAAACACAATTGACATAATTTTAACGTTTTCCTCCAATCGATTTGGCATACTAACATTGATTGCCTTTTAAGACAGAAAGAATAGCAAAAAAAAACATTTACTTTACGTCGTTAAACACAAGACAAAAACCAATATATTGTACTTGTTGTTATTACTTTGAAGTATTTCATTTTATTTATTTAAAATTATGTGTTAATTTTTGAAACAATGCTATTAACAATATATTTTATGTAATAAAAAACAAATAGCCAGATTTGTTTTTAATAATTAGAAATTATATACTATTAACTTAACCGAGTCCTAGCGACTATGGCTTTCGGCGCGTTGCAGGAAAACTGACGCGTGCCTCTGGTAGGAATCGAACCCACAACCCTCTCACTGATAAGCCAGCACGTTACCAACTAGACTACCGGGGCGCACGAAAAAGGCAAAATTATTGTTTTACTAGATAACTAAGATAGTAATCGCCAAATCTAGTTTGAAAATCTCCAAATTGGTAATACTGTATTTTACAAAAAAAAAAAAATAAAAATTGCTCAACAAAAAAAAAAAAAAATACTATGATTTTTAGGATTTAGTTCTGGATTTTTGTACAATGAAATTAAAACAAAATATTTATATTTTTATAAATTGTATACATAAGAGGGTATTCAAAGTTCGACTTTAAGAAGACATTACAAATATAACTTTAAGAATTTTTTGTAAATATCAAAAATAATATAGAGGAATAATAAAATAAGTAGAGGAATATTATAGAGGACAAATATATAGTAAAAATCATATGAATTATATTAACTTTTAATTTATTTGATTAAGATCCGAATACTGAATGTCCAGTTAGAATTTCACAAACAGTTACATTAAAAATTTCTGTGTGAAACAACAACAAATGGGTTAGCTAAAGTCCCAGTTAGTATTTAACAGGACATTGTGAAAATGAAGCTTAGTTGAATCGACATCCGAGTTGAAGAAAAGAGTCAACGTCCCAATTCAAGCTGTAACACCAAATAATTATATTTATAGTAATTAAATGTGCTAAAGTCCCAAAACTTATTTAACAAATTGTGAAAAGCAATCTGATGTAGGCGTGTCCCTATCCGGATTTCATTCCTGCCTAAGGAAATCTTCAGGGGACTTTGTTATTAGACTTTCTAGAGATATTTGTTATGTTAAATCACACACTCAATGAGAATTTCTTGTCCTCGTCTAGGAGCGAGATTCAAAATTTAAAATATCAAAGAAAAAACAAAAACAACAAAAAAAAATGGCACAATTGGCTTTGTCATCTTCCAAACACTACTCTGTTTTTTTGACAGACCTAGCAATGTAGTGACGTTTATTCAAGTAAATCAACAATAGAAAATCATATGTTTTCTATTAGTGTCAGTTACATTTAAATTTGCACAAGCACCTGCATATTTGTTATTTAAATTTATTTTCATCGGGATAAACATTAATTGCATTTATAGTAATTAAATGTGCTAAAGTCCCAAAACTTATTTAACAAATTGTGAAAAGCAATCTGATGTAGGCGTGTCCCTATCCGGATTTCATTCCTGCCTAAGGAAATCTTCAGGTGACTTTGTTATTAAACTTTCTAGAGATATTTGTTATGTTAAATCACAAACTCAATGAGAATTTCTTGTCCTCGTCTAGGAGCGAGATTCAAAATTTAAAATATCAAAGAAAAACAAAAACAACAACAAAAAATTTTCACAATTGGCTTTGTCATCTTCCAAATACTACTCTGTTTTTTTGACAGACCTAGCAATGTAGTGACGTTTATTCAAGTAAATCAACAATAGAAAATCATATGTTTTCTAAAGTTTGTCCCAAGAAGAACGCAATTTTTAAATCTGGAAACATTCGAAGTGTCATTGTTTGACATTTGAACAATTGTTATTGTTTGCTAGTAGAAGGTACGAGGTTAGTAAAAATGGAGCGCTACACGAATGAACATTGTGAAATTGTTTTACCAACATGACAACATGAAAATGCTGATTTTGCCGATAAAATCATCTTCAGTGACGAGGCCCATTTTCATCTTGATGGCTTCGTCAATAGGCAGAATTGTCGCATTTGGGGTGAGGAAAATCCTCGAGTGATCCACGAGAAGCAAATGCATCCTCAACGTGTCACTGTGTGGTGTGGTTTTTGGGCTGGAGGAATCATTGGACCTTTTTTTATGAAAATGAGGCAGGTCAAGCGCAAACAGTCAATGGTGTTCGATATCGTTAAATGATAACCAGTTTTTTCTTGCCTAGAATTGAAGAAATGAATGTGGAGGGCATGTGGTTCCAACAAGACGGCGCCACATGTCATACAGCCAGAGAAACAATTCAATTGCTGCATCAGTCATTTCCCGGTCGTGTTATTTCGCGTTTTGGAGATCAGAATTGGCCGCCTAAATCGTGCGATTTAACACCATTAGATTTTTTTCTTTGGGGTTTTTTGAAGTCGATGGTTTACGCGAATAAGCCGACGACGACTCAAGCCTTAAAAGAGGAAATTGGACGCTGCATTAATGAAATACCGCAGCATTCATGCAATACGGTCATTGAAAATTTCATTAAAAGATCGCGTGCATGCCAGCCAAGCCGCGGCGGCCATCTGCACGACATATTGTTCCATACATAACCTCATTCTGTCTACTTTACGATATAATAAAGTTTCACGATTTTTTTTTAAATATCTGTGTAGTATTTAAATTTTAAAAATTGCGCTCTTCTTGGGACACCCTTTATTAGTGTCAGTTACATTTAAATTTGCACAAGCACCTGCATATTTGTTATTTAAATTTATTTTCATCGGGATAAACATTAATTGCATTTATAGTAATTAAATGTGCTAAAGTCCCAAAACTTATTTAACAAATTGTGAAAAGCAATCTGATGTAGGCGTGTCCGGATTTCATTCCTGCCTAAGGAAATCTTCAGGGGACTTTGTTATTAGACTTTCTAGAGATATTTGTTATGTTAAATCACAAACTCAATGAGAATTTCTTGTCCTCGTCTAGGAGCGAAATTCAAAATTTAAAATATCACTCCACCCGACGACTTCACACTCTAGCAAACGTTGAACTAGTAAATAACAAAATACAAAGGCTTACATTAAACTTTAATACTAGATGTCTCAATTCGGAATTTGTTCATATCAATGAGCTAGGCTCAACTTAATTTTACCTTTAAACTTTTATCTTAATTTAAAATGTTCATAAAGGTTTTTTTGAAAATTTTTACCTTTTATCTTATATTAGCTGAAACCAAATGCATTATAATAGTTTGTTATTTATATTTAAGTAGAAAAGGAAATAAATAATCCTAAACTCTTTATGAAAATTGTTAAGAAATTAAATTGAATACCAAATAAAGAATAAATGAATTGAATTGATTATTATAACAAATGCAAATTTAAACATTTTTATTTAAGGTTAGGTTATGTTGAAAAGAGGGATTGGCAGTAAACCGGTCATGCCCAATAAAATAGTACGTACACTTAAGCCCGAAAGTCGGCTTGTTGTAGATAGGGACGATCTATTACAGAAACACCGCCCCGTTGACGAAATTCCTTAGGCTCATCCAACCCATTCTAATAAGTTCACCCAAAGTTGGAATATTGTCAGTGGACACTTGCTGAACCATAATGCTTGCAAAAACAGCCACAAATATAGTGTTTTATTGTCTCGTCACTTTCCCTACAGGTTCTACAAGTTACTGAGTCCGTACAACCCATTCGAAATTGGTTTGCCGTCAACATTGAACGCTCGATGAGTACGTACAACCCATTCGAAATTGGTCTGCCGTCAGCATTGAATGCTCGATGAATATACTTACTATCTTACCAATTTCGCTTTTACTCAGTTTCCAAAGTTCCTTAATTTTTCCCTATCCGGGCCTCCCATAGAATTCTAGTGGTTCCACCTACTACGACGGTGTCCCATATTGTCCTATAAGCGATAACAGTCCATTGAAATGATTTCGCGTTATTTAAGTTGAGAAGAACCTGCTCTGACTAATTCGTCAGCCATTTCGGTCCCTGCGATATTACAATGTCCCGGAACTCCATATAATTTCAATACTGCCCCCGGTTTAGAAGTTAATGATTTCCATCTTGCACCCGAGGATAGTGGCTTCCGTTATAGAGCTCGAATTGATTATATTTATTGCCGCCTGGCTACCTGTAAAGATTCTAATATTTCCGGCGATTCCTTCAATATTGAAAAATGTTATGCGTTCCGTTATTGCCCTGATCTCCGCCTGAAAAATGGTATTATGATCCGGGATGCGAAGGCAATTTGCAATAGAGAGCTTGCTGTTATAGAAGCCCATCCCAGTTTTTCCATCCATCAGTATAGAAGTGAATACCTGGATTGTCCTTAAAAAGGTACCCTCTAACCAGGATTCCCTGCTCTGGATTCGTGTACTACGCCTAACCAAGTTCTTCCATCCATTTTCGAACCATCCGTACAGAAGTGAATACCTAGATTGTCCGTAAAATGGTACCCTCTAACCAGGATTCCCTTCTCGGGATTCGTTTACTGCACCTTGCAGCTAGTGACAGCTCAGAGATCCCATCAAAATTCAAATCTGTGACGTTGTATCCCATTGATGTCAACCAGACTACTGCCGCATACATTAAAATTGGTCTAACTACGGTTGTGTAGAGCCTACACACAGAGAAATAAAGTGACAACAGAATTGAAAAGTGTATTTTAATGGTAACAACTTGTAACATCAGTTAGTACAACGATAATTACATTAGATTTCCGAATACTGTGGATGTTGCAACTAAAACTCAGTTCAATTAACTGAACTTTGTTGTGAAAACTGATGTTCAATTGTACCAACCGACTGAAATTCGTAATAACCGAATTTGAGCTATATTAACCGAATTTCAGTTGACAAATAGCTAATTTGTTCTCTGTGTGTACGGCTCTTCTAAATGTGGGACAATCTAAGTGGGCATTCATCTGACACTATCCATTTGTTTAAATTAAACCGGAAAAACGAAAAATTTATGTAAATTTTTAACCCACTTTTTAACTCCTAACTATGATATTGGGCCACTAAAAACAATGCGTGTCCCTTACTTTGTTCCCCTTTATCATATATCGGAGTTTCATTATGATCGGAGCGAACCCATTGGGAGATTGTCCTTGATATCTCATTCTCTGTATTTGTCTGTATTCGTATACACATGGTTTTGGTTACCATGGCGTATACTTTATACAAAAATGTATTCATATAACTCATACGCTGAGTAGATCCAATTGAAACGATTTAAAAAAATTCTTTCTGCGATTGTGTTGCAGTGATGCAGCCACAACGAATATGAGTGGAAAACAATTAACACAGAACAACACATTTTATATTTTTACCTGCTTAAACGAAACATTAAATTTCATGAATTGAAGGAATAATATACTAATACAATTTAAGTTTTAAATGTGCTAGACAATATGATATGAGGATGCAATAATATTTTTTTTTAATAAAAAACTCATAAGAGTTGCTTTTCTACAATTTGTGGATTAAATGGAGTTATAGGTTATTTTTTTATATATACTTTAATGAACAGTTCTTACAAAACAATTTTCGAAAAAGATCATTAATACTACATAAAAGAAAGTCAGTAAAGTCAGCCTCACTTTTCCTGGGAGGACGTGGCAGAAAAATTGCTGGTCGAAATCGTGGCCAATGTATTTCTTAAAGTAATTGTTATCTAATTAAGTAAATTCTTGATTTAAATAAAAAACAATATATTGCAATATCTTATTCCACTCAGAAACTACATGTGTTTAAAGTAGAAAAACCAAATTTTTGCGATTTTGCCCCCAAAAAACACCAACGGTCTTTTACATTCAGATAAATATTTTTTTTTCTGAACATATAGTGTACATACTATTCTCAAAGGTCTTTTTATATAAAAGTGAGTTGTGTTAAACAAATTCTTGATTTGTACATACTTTTCCCCCCAGCCTTTTCTAAAGTTGCCACATTTTTAAGGCAAGTATCAATTTTAACCCACTTTTAAAAATTTGGCAAGCCTGCAATTACATAGAGGAAGTATTTGTAAATACTGCAACATATACCCAATTTATTGCGTAGGTCTCTTCCAATCCCCGCTTGAGATGTATATATGGCAACAAAAAATTTAAAAATCCCATTTTTGGAAATTTTGTGTTTGGGAATTGTGGGATTGTGGGATTGTTTACAGCAAATCATAAATTTGGACATACACTTCACATTGCAGACTTAAAATTATATTAAAGTCCAAAAAAATCATTAGAGTATGCCTATTTTTAAATATTTTATTGAATAGTGAATATTAACATTTTAGCAAATACTTAAATTTTTACCTTCCAGGTTTTTGTTCTACCAAGAGCGCTAAATGAGACTATTTTTAAAAATATCATAATCTACGATTACATTTCTTTCCAACGATAGCAAACACTTATATGATATGTTTATAACTTCTTAATGGAAAATCTTCCAAGTTATATTTAGCCTTAAGGCAATTTTTTTATTTGATTTTTATATAACGTAAGTGTTTGGCAGTAATTGGACAAGACAAGATCGTATTATTCAATCCTTTAATTCGGGGAAAAATTGAGAAACATTAAATTGCTCGTCTAGGAGCGAAATTCAAAATTTAAAATATCACTCCACCCGACGACTTCACACTCTAGCAAACGTTGAACTAGTAAATAACAAAATACAAAGGCTTACATTAAACTTTAATACTAGATGTCTCAATTCGGAATTTGTTCATATCAATGAGCTAGGCTCAACTTAATTTTACCTTTAAACTTTTATCTTAATTTAAAATGTTCATAAAGGTTTTTTTGAAAATTTTTACCTTTTATCTTATATTAGCTGAAACCAAATGCATTATAATAGTTTGTTATTTATATTTAAGTAGAAAAGGAAATAAATAATCCTAAACTCTTTATGAAAATTGTTAAGAAATTAAATTGAATACCAAATAAAGAATAAATGAATTGAATTGATTATTATAACAAATGCAAATTTAAACATTTTTATTTAAGGTTAGGTTATGTTGAAAAGAGGGATTGGCAGTAAACCGGTCATGCCCAATAAAATAGTACGTACACTTAAGCCCGAAAGTCGGCTTGTTGTAGATAGGGACGATCTATTACAGAAACACCGCCCCGTTGACGAAATTCCTTAGGCTCATCCAACCCATTCTAATAAGTTCACCCAAAGTTGGAATATTGTCAGCGGACACTTGCTGAACCATAATCCTTGCAAAAACAGCCACAAATATAGTGTTTTATTGTCTCGTCACTTTCCCTACAGGTTCTACAAGTTACTGAGTCCGTACAACCCATTCGAAATTGGTTTGCCGTCAACATTGAACGCTCGATGAGTACGTACAACCCATTCGAAATTGGTCTGCCGTCAGCATTGAATGCCCGATGAATATACTTACTATCTTACCAATTTCGCTTTTACTCAGTTTCCAAAGTTCCTTAATTTTTCCCTATCCGGGCCTCCCATAGAATTCTAGTGGTTCCACCTACTACGACGGTGTCCCATATTGTCCTATAAGCGATAACAGTCCATTGAAATGATTTCGCGTTATTTAAGTTGAGAAGAACCTGCTCTGACTAATTCGTCAGCCATTTCGGTCCCTGCGATATTACAATGTCCCGGAACTCCATATAATTTCAATACTGCCCCCGGTTTAGAAGTTAATGATTTCCATCTTGCACCCGAGGATAGTGGCTTCCGTTATAGAGCTCGAATTGATTATATTGATTGCCGCCTGGCTACCTGTAAAGATTCTAATATTTCCGGCGATTCCTTCAATATTGAAAAATGTTATGCGTTCCGTTATTGCCCTGATCTCCGCCTGAAAAATGGTATTATGATCCGGGATGCGAAGGCAATTTGCAATAGAGAGCTTGCTGTTATAGAAGCCCATCCCAGTTTTTCCATCCATCAGTATAGAAGTGAATACCTGGATTGTCCTTAAAAAGGTACCCTCTAACCAGGATTCCCTGCTCTGGATTCGTGTACTACGCCCAACCAAGTTCTTCCATCCATTTTCGAACCATCCGTACAGAAGTGAATACCTAGATTGTCCGTAAAATGGTACCCTCTAACCAGGATTCCCTTCTCGGGATTCGTTTACTGCACCTTGCAGCTAGTGACAGCTCAGAGATCCCATCAAAATTCAAATCTGTGACGTTGTATCCCATTGATGTCAACCAGACTACTGCCGCATACATTAAAATTGGTCTAACTACGGTTGTGTAGAGCCTACACACAGAGAAATAAAGTGACAACAGAATTGAAAAGTGTATTTTAATGGTAACAACTTGTAACATCAGTTAGTACAACGATAATTACATTAGATTTCCGAATACTGTGGATGTTTCAACTAAAACTCAGTTCAATTAACTGAACTTTGTTGTGAAAACTGATGTTCAATTGTACCAACCGACTGAAATTCGTAATAACCGAATTTGAGCTGTATTAACCGAATTTCAGTTGACAAATAGCTAATTTGTTCTCTGTGTGTACGGCTCTTCTAAATGTGGGACAATCTAAGTGGGCATTCATCTGACACTATCCATTTGTTTAAATTAAACCGGAAAAACGAAAAATTTATGTAAATTTTTAACCCACTTTTTAACTCCTAACTATGATATTGGGCCACTAAAAACAATGCGTGTCCCTTACTTTGTTCCCCTTTATCATATATCGGAGTTTCATTATGATCGGAGCGAACCCATTGGGAGATTGTCCTTGATATCTCATTCTCTGTATTTGTCTGTATTCGTATACACATGGTTTTGGTTACCATGGCGTATACTTTATACAAAAATGTATTCATATAACTCATACGCTGAGTAGATCCAATTGAAACGATTTAAAAAAATTCTTTCTGCGATTGTGTTGCAGTGATGCAGCCACAACGAATATGAGTGGAAATCAATTAACACAGAACAACACATTTTATATTTTTACCTGCTTAAACGAAACATTAAATTTCATGAATTGAAGGAATAATATACTAATACAATTTAAGTTTTAAATGTGCTAGACAATATGATATGAGGATGCAATAATATTTTTTTTTAATAAAAAACTCATAAGAGTTGCTTTTCTACAATTTGTGGATTAAATGGAGTTATAGGTTATTTTTTATATATACTTTAATGAACAGTTCTTACAAAACAATTTTCGAAAAAGATCATTAATACTACATAAAAGAAAGTCAGTAAAGGCAGCCTAATTTTTCCTGGGAGGACGTGGCAGAAAAATTGCTGGTCGAAATCGTGGCCAATGTATTTCTTAAAGTAATTGTTATCTAATTAAGTAAATTCTTGATTTAAATAAAAAACAATATATTGCAATATCTTGTTCCACTCAGAAACTACATGTGTTTAAAGTAGAAATAAAAAAAAACCAAATTTTTGCGATTTTGCACCCAAAAAACACCAACGGTCTTTTACATTCAGATAAATATTTTTTTTCTGAACATATAGTGTACATACTATTCTCAAAGGTCTTTTTATATAAAAGTGAGTTGTGTTAAACAAATTCTTGATTTGTACATACTTTTCCCCCCAGCCTTTTCTAAAGTTGCCACATTTTTAAGGCAAGTATCAATTTTAACCCACTTTTAAAAATTTGGCACGCCTGCAATTACATAGAGGAAGTATTTGTAAATACTCCAACATATACCCAATTTATTGCGTAGGTCTCTTCCAATCCCCGCTTGAGATGTATATATGGCAACAAAAAATTTAAAAATCCCATTTTTGGAAATTTTGTGTTTGGGAATTGTGGGATTGTGGGATTGTTTACAGCAAATCATAAATTTGGACATACACTTCACATTGCAGACTTAAAATTATATTAAAGTCCAAAAAAATCATTAGAGTATGCCTATTTTTAAATATTTTATTGAATAGTGAATATTAACATTTTAGCAAATACTTAAATTTTTACCTTCCAGGTTTTTGTTCTACCAAGAGCGCTAAATGAGACTATTTTTAAAAATATCATAATCTACGATTACATTTCTTTCCAACGATAGCAAACACTTATATGATATGTTTATAACTTCTTAATGGAAAATCTTCCAAGTTATATTTAGCCTTAAGGCAATTTTTTTATTTGATTTTTATATAACGTAAGTGTTTGGCAGTAATTGGACAAGACAAGATCGTATTATTCAATCCTTTAATTCGGGGAAAAATTGATAAACATTAAATTGCTCGTACTTAATGTCAAATGTCAAATTTTAGAAAATTTCATTTTTTGTTTACATAATAATAAAGCAGATACTACTGGGCGGTCAATAATTAAAAAAATAAAAAAATTTTTTGAACATAATGTAGATTTAGTGGCGGTAATATGGTATATGCTGTTAATGTGGTATAGTAGCTTTTCTCTAAAACTAATAATAAGTGTGTTCGATTACTTTCCCAGTAAAGTCCAGTAAAAATTACTCAGTAAGAAAATTACAGAGAGTAAAACAAATTTACAAAAAAAGTAAACGAACGGAAAATTTGTAAGAATTGGTAAAATATATAAAACAGCTGATTTTAAATAACAAATATTAAAAAAAAATCAATTGGTCATAATGGAAAAGATAAAAGTTAATTGAAATTGTCGACCAGAAATAATTTAAAATGTTTTTTAATTTCTTCCATAGTTAATTCTTTAATATTTTGCACTTTGAATCCATAGACAATTAAAATTTAATTTAATATTTGTTTTTTTTTACTAAAAATACAAGCATATTTTTTCAATCATATGTTTTTTTCTTCTTACAAATTCTTACTGGCAAAAATTTATCCAGTAAAAACTTGTAAGTTTTTTGTCAACAACCTGTCATTTTAATCTCTCTTCATACTATTTTTAACTGAGTTTTTGTGTAAAAGAACACCTTCTTGTAAAAACTTTTACAAATTTTTAAAAAATTTTGTGTTATCGAACACACTTAATAAAAGAATAACGGAAACAGGATTAATAGTTTGCTGCTCTCAGTGAATTAAGAGAGCAACGATCTGTTTCATTTTTGCGCGTCATTGTGGGAGTCAGTTGAAAAAATTTGCGGTGGTGTGTGGTCGACTTTTTTTGGTTTGTGGTAAAAATAAGTTTTTGTTTTAAAGGTGTATTTTAAAGTTCTTAAGTTAAAGATTAAAATAATTAATAAGTACTAAATAAGCGAAGAGTATATGCAATTGCTTAATATATGTAGTAGTTTTTTTTTAAATACATAAATATCTATATAAAACACAAGTGCAGCTATTGTGGTATAGTTTGAGGCTGCTACTTTGGAATAATGTACTTCCAAAAAAAAAGCAGAATGCCCAAAAAAAGTGAAATAAGGAAATGGGTAGCAGAGGATATGAAAATAGCTATATAGGCTGTTTGAGATAGTAAAATGGGTATTCTCTTGGCTTCAAAAACATTTGGTGTACCCCACACAACTTTACAACGAAATGCAACAGTGTACCACATTACCAGCATATGGTTTACCATATTACCTGCACATTTCTTAAAGTCCCGTTTAATCGGATTTGCAATATTTTCTTAAATATCTCTAAAAATGTGGGTTTGATTATTTTCCCAAATGTCTTCGTGCACTGATAATAATCCATGCGTAAAAATACAAATAAATGTCAAAATAACCAACAATTTTGTAAAATAAACGAAAATTTGTTCATTTTACAAAAGATTTCGTTGTTTTGACTTTTTTTTCGTATTTTTAGCATGGATTATTATGAGTGTGGAAGCATAACACATGTAGTATGTGGATGGTTAAATCATATTTTAATAGGACGAAAACTAAAAATTTGGCAATCTAAAAACAAATAGGTATAATGCACTTACTCTATACACAGGGTCTCAAAAAAAAAATTATTTATCATATGTATGAAGTTTTCATAAATATGATGAAGAGTTTTATACAACTTTATGACAAATATTGAATAGACATTTATCATTGCATAAAAAAGTTTCATAAATTTTATGAAAATAATTTTTTAATGAAAATTAGTGATATTTAGAAACAATAAATTTTAATTTTTATTTTTCATTTGAAATATGGAAAATATCATTTCTAATTAAACTTTTTAAAAATTCAAAAACTACCAGAAATTATTTAAAATTTTCAGGAGTTTATTTAAGGAGTTCTTAATTTTAAATACAATTTTTTTAAAGCAATTTAAAGTTTCCGAATATTAATTTATATTTAATATCATTAATTGATGTTTTATTTAGCCTTTAACTAACGAGGTGGTGAAATTTACCCTCTCATTACATTTTTTTGAAATTCTCTCTTCTATTGCGCTCAATTAATTTAATTCTCTTAGTATCTTCTAATATTGTGATCGTTGTTATTCAGTTGTGTTTTGGCTGAGCTAGACATAGCACGAGCTGGTGTAGACATAGCACGAGCTGGTGTAAAAATTACCCCTCGTCAGCATAAGTTACATAAGTTTTTCTTTGAAAATATTTTACCACCACGTCAGCGTTAGCGTCAGTATTTAGTAGAAACAAATTTACCCCACATCAAAATTAACGTAATATTTTCATGGAATTATTTTTACCACTCGTCCATTTTCTTGTTGGTAAAAAATTATTTATTTCAAAAACGTTATATTATACATTTTTTAAACTACTTGATATGCTATTTATGTTTACAGATCATGTCGAAATCAATAAAACTCAGAGATTCGGTCATATCTCAATTTCTTCAAGAATGTTTTGAATTGATCCCTGTTGCTCGTAAGTTATGCTACATATGCCCGACTAGGCTAGTAGTAAGCCAATGTGTAAGGGATGCAGCAAACGTATATGCTTGCACAGTGCGAACACTGACTTTGATGAGTAAAAAACCACCTGAAAGGTGGACATACAGTTTCTACACCTGACTATTTTTTTTAATGATCTCTTTTATATCTTTAATTGTATACATTTGGCTGTGAAAAAATACCCTTTAAGTTTTTGTTTTTTTTAGTTCATATTTTTTTTATATGTTATTTATATGTCGTTTTTTTATATTAAAAAAAAAGGTTAGCGAAGTAAAGTACCTGTTTTGTTTAAACAAACAAAAAACAAATTTTTTTAAATTTATTTTCATCGGGATAAACATTAATTGCATTTATAGTAATTAAATGTGCTAAAGTCCCAAAACTTATTTAACAAATTGTGAAAAACAATCTGATGTAGGCGTGTCCCTATCCGGATTTCATTCCTGCCTAAGGAAATCTTCAGGGGACTTTGTTATTAGACTTTCTAAATTTTGTTTTCTTTATTTTTTGTAATTAAAAATATAGTAGCTTATTTTTTAAAAAAAAATAACTATCAAAAAATATTTTTTACTAAATTTTTTTTAGTAAAATTAAGAGGCGTAAAATTTACCACCACGTCATAAACTATGTCCCGAAATTTCACCTCGTCAGTTAAAGGTTAATTTAAGATTTTAATTTTTAACTTGAATTAATGTTCATAACTTCAATTGATGTATACAAATTCTACACATATACAGTCAACAAAAAAAAACTTGTACATTTACCAAATCAGGATAAAGAGAAACGCGGTGACAAAAGTATGAACAGAAAATAGGATTTATTACTAACAAAATAATATTTGAGATCCATATGACAAATTTACATAATTTTTTTTTTGTAATGCTTATCTACACAATGAAAAATAACAATAACAAAAATATGTAAATATTCTTAGACAAAAAAAAAAACTTGTACAGTTGGAAAAAACTTAAAATTATAACAATAAATATAGAGAAACTTTACTTTTACTTTTTAGTATTTTGTGTGTTGACCTTTAGCTTCTTTAACGGCTGAGTTTTTTCGGCATCGAATGGACTAGATATTTTGTAACTTCTACGGGAATAGAACTCCATATATCCAGTAAGGCAACTTTAAGGGTTTCTTAGCTAGAAATCTGGTAGTCCTTTAATTTTGTATTCATGTGTGGCCATAAATGCTCTACCGGGCTTAAATCCGGACTTTGGGGAGGGTGAGGCAATACTTTTTCGGTGCTATAAAGTAACCTTTGTCCTGGACATATACAAAGTTATCCACCAAACCCATTTTTTCAGCAGATTTCACCAAATTATTTTTTTGAATTTTTAAATAATCCGTTTTGTTCAAATTTCCTTCCAAAGAAACCAGGATTCCCACTCCGTTTGCACTCATATCACTCCAGCTTTACAGTTTGAGTAATATTACCTGCATTTAAAGCTTCACCTTCCTTTCTCCATACAAATTTCCGACCGTCACTGCCAAATATATTGAATTTGGAGTCGTCTGTAAAAATAACTGTTTCCCAGAAAGCAGTATCTTTGTTCATAAATTCATTTGCATACATTAGACGTTTCTGGGTACTTGCTTTGGAAAGGAGGGGTTTTTTTCGAGCTGCAAATCCATACAATTAATTTGAATGGAGTAAGTTTTTTACCGTTTGTGGTGTCACATCAACTACTTTGGAGTTTTTAAGATCTTTAGCAATACGAACAGCAGAAACTTTTGGATCTTTCTTCACAAAATAACAAATTTTTCACAGTTATATTAGCTTTTTGGTTTTATATACATCGACATTATTTTTATGTTATTTTCAATTTATAACGAGCTTTCAACCTCCGTATATTTACAAAAATTAATCAAATCAAACATATTAGCTCGATTGATACTAGTATTTCGATCTGGCTAAAGATTTTTCGTTCAACCTGGGCAGTATTTATTTTTTTTTTTGGTCGTCCACTTCCATTTGGTCGTTCTAAATAATTGGTTTTTTTATAAGAATTTTATAATATAGTGCACGGTACTATGTGGCTTCTTTACTATTTTCCCGATTTCACGAATTGCATTATTTTCCTGCCATAGTTTTATAATTAATTCTTTTAAATCTTTTAAAATTAGCTTTTGCGCCATTTTTTACCCACTTTTCGAAATTACAAGTGACCGATCAGCTTAAAACAAATTAACTTACTAACTTAAAACTCGATTTGATACAGTTTGGAGTAAAATATTTGTAACGGTATCTTTTGTATAAACAAAATAACAAGTGTACAAGTTTTGTTTTTGTCTAAAAATTTTAACATATTTTTGTTGTTGTTATTATTCTTTATATATTTGTTATTATTATTGTTATTATTCTCTCTCTATATATATACACTAGCGGGCGCAGCCCGCTACGTTGTTAGCGTGCCTTAGACCTAGTTTTTTTGATGATGGATAAATTTGGCTTAATTCAAATAAAAACTTTTCAAAAAGATGGTCGCAATAGCTATGCATACAATTCCAATGAAATCGGTTGTGCCGTTTAGAAGATACGGGAAATGTAAAAGTGTCACGCCCATCTTATCGGATTCTAATATAGCCTATAGTGGCTGTCAGTAGACAGATTATCTATGCACCAAATTTCAATAAAATCGGCTTAGCCTTTTATAAGATACGGAAAAAGTGGGCATAAAAGGGCCACGCCCACCATATCGAATTTTTTTATAGAATATATTTCCTTCCGGAGCTTCCATTATCTACATGATAAATTTAAAAAAAATCGGTTCGGCCGTTTATAAAATACAGAAAAAGTGGGCGTAAAATAGCCACGCCCACCATATCGTAATTTTTTTTCACTCTCTATGTACCAAATTTCAATAAAATCCGTTCAGTCGTTTGGGCGTGATGGGCGTAATATTAATCAGGATAGTGAAAATGTGGGCGTAAAAGTGCCATGCCCACAATATCTAAATGTAATATAACTTAAAGTGCTTATCTGTGATATCTTTTTCTGGGTATAAACTATCAATTACATAGCATAAGCCATATCGAGTATAGCGAAAAAGTGGGCGTAAATGTGCCAAGCCCACCATATGGAAATCAAATACAGCACATATTACTTTTCAGTTTGCCCACTATCTGTATACCAAAATTTAATAAAATCCTTTAAGCCATATAAAAGATAACAAAAAGTGGGCGTAAAACTGCCACGCCCACCAAGTCTTAATCTATTATAGCAAATAGTGCTTATGAGTCATTCCAATATGTGTGTACCAAATTTCAATAAAATTTGTTCAGCCATATAGAAGATAGTGAAGATGTGGGCGTAAAAGTGCCACGCCCACAATATCAAAATTTGATATAACTTAAAGTGCTTATCTGTGACATCTCCTTCTGGGTACCAAATATCAATTGCATCGGTAAAGCCATATCGAAAATAGTGAAAAAGTGGGCGTAAAAGTGCCACGCCCATCATATAAAAATTTCATAAAGCCTATAGTTTCTTCCAGACCGCCCACTATCTATGTGTCAAATTTGAATAAAATCGGTTCAGGCGTTTGGACGTGATGCATAAGGATAAGGATAAGGAAGGATAGAGAAGATGTGGGCGTAAAAGTGCCACGCCCACAATATCTAAATTTGATATAACTTAAAGTGCTTATCTGTGACATCTCTTTCTGGGTACCAAATGTCAATAGCATCGGTAAAGCCATATCGAAAATAGTGAAAAAGTGGGCGTAAAAGTGCCACGCCCATCATATACAAATTTCATATAGCCTATAGTTCCTTCCAGACCGCCCACTATCTATGTGTCAAATTTGAATAAAATCGGTTCAGGCGTTTGGACGTGATGCTCACACAAACAAACAAACCAACAGTCATTTTTATAATATTAATAAGGATATTAATAAGGATATATATATTAGAGTTAGTTTTGAAAAATAGATTTTTGGATAGTATCACTTTTTAGAAGGTTTTTGTATCAATAAAAATAATGGCGTATTTTTTTTTTTAATTTCAACTCCTTCCCGAGCCTATAGGCGACTCAAATCGTGGATTTTGGGTCCCTTTTCCCATACAACAAAAACGGCTAAATATATGTCAAATCTGACTTCAGTATTCGATTCTACGAGAAAACTTAGGCCCATAAGCTTTTTTTTAGTTTTTGGAGTGCACCAGAATGCATAATTAGAGTGGTCAACAAAAATAATTTTGTAAATAAAAAATTTAAATATTTTTTTTGTTAATATACAATGAAAAAACACTTACATCTGACAAAAATGGTTCAAACATTTTAATTTTGTAGTTACCCGTTCAAAAGTTATTAAAGTTTATACTGGTATAGAACTTTGAAATGGAATAAAAAAAAGATGATTTTTTTAAATTGACTTGAAATTTACTTTATTCGATAGTCTTCTGGCATAATAGTTAAAATATGACTACAGACATATGACTGGCTCAGACGTAGCCTAATCTGGTGGTCAATCGTTTCGGGCTTATCTGCGTAGACTAGCGACTTCACATATCCCCACACAAAATTGTCCATCGGCGTTAAATCGCCGGATCTTTGAAGCCAATTTACGGGTCCGAACCGTGGAACTATGCTGTTACCAAACGTTTCCTTCAATAAATCAATTGTGCCACGAGTATTTTGAACAGAACCATGATTTTCAAAATAAATTTGCACAATGTGGAAGCGTTGTTCAGGCGTCAGTCTATTCATGTTGCCATGCCAAAACAAACTTAACATAAATCACTTGACAGCTGACAAAATGGTTGCCAGTTAAAAAAGTGTTGCCAACTTAACGTTCTATACCTGTATAAAAAAACACCATTTACAAACACTTACATGATTTTACTTCAATCAAAGATAATTTTTACGTTCTTTATACAAATTTCATGATTTTATGGATCAATCCCGAAAATCAAATTATTGTAAAAAAAATTTTCTATAAAAATGTGTTGTTAAATTGCAAATAAAAAAATATGTTTGCCAGATTTGGATTCAGAGTATATAGGTCTGATAAAAACATACATATTTAAAAAAAAAAATTTGAAAGTTGATTAGTGTTATCTCTTATTGCTAATCAAATATTTTTAAGCGAGTAACCCTTCAAATTAATCAATTAAGAAAATCATCGAACAGCTCCAAACTTTATTTAATGCTTAAAAATTAAATTTGAGGCAAATTTTAAAATTCAATAGGGTTTCCGAACATTATTCTGGAAATCATTGGAATTTTAACTTGCACGGTTGAACTTATCAGCCAAAAGTTTACACAGAGCGAATTTTTTGGACGAAAAACAATTAAGTTTTTCAGTAAATAAAATTTTTTTTACAAATTAAACAAAAATTGTTTAAAAACTAACGACAAGATTCATACTTTTTATGAAACTTTTTCCTTATGTAAATAAAGCGTTTAATGAATAAAACTAAATATTTCATACAATTTTGTGAAAATTTGCATTAATACAATAAATAGTTTTAATGAGACGGTTCCAATGCAATTTCGTTTATGCAAAAATACATTAATATCGTGAAGATAATTTTCACAGTGTATATAGCAAAAAAACGATAAGATGGACAACATATTGACAGACTCACACATTTCCTCTTTTTAAGTTTTGTTTTAAAGCTCACGAAATTGTCTACAAAAACTCAACACTGCCATGTACATTAGCGTGGGTCGATAAAAAAAGTTCAACTAATCACCCCCTAGAATTAAAAATTAACTGAAGCAATTTGAAAAATATTTTTTTCTATATTTTTGCCATGCATTTGATACCTCCATTTTTGTTTTTTGTTTCCTGTGCCGCCGTTTAGAGTCTCATCGTTACATATGTCATATCATTATTATTAATCTTTTTTTTAAAGGCACCTACAATGGCAACTGGTCGTATATTACCCACTTTGATTATTTTTGAATACGACGTCAAATTCTAGTAGTGACCTCTATTATCTCGGTTTCTACACACCTAGTTCCTTTTTTTTTCTAAACAAAAAAAAAGCTTTTTAATTTCCGGTAAACTTTTACTTTAATAGTACATATATTTATTAGGCTGCTTCTTAAAGAAACAAATAAACGAATTTTGAACGGGACAACCCTGCATTGGATTAAGATTATTAAAAAAAAACGTAATTTTTTCTAAATTTTCAAAATAAATTTGGGGGTCGCTACCAGACTTTTAAAATTTTCCCGATTTTCAAAAGGGACATATTTCCATAAGGTCTAAATTGTCCCACAAAATAAAATTGATGGTCCTAACTGAATTTTGTTTAATTTAAATAATTGAAAATAAGTTTTGTTTTTAATTAAGTAAAATTTTCAAAGTAATAAATCATTAGTATTAAAAATCATTAAACCTTGTTGACCAAAGCCCTAAAATATTTCGACAAAAAAATCGAAGACTGATGTTACAGTGGTAGTAAAATTTTTTTGCAAGTATTAAGATTTAAAATAAACCATTTTTATGAAAATATGTAATATGCTCTTTTCGCAAATCGGGCAGATTTTCAAAGTTTGGTATCAACCGCTAAATTATTTTTCAAAAATTTTTTAAAAATTAAAGAATTTTTATGTTAGAAAATGTTTTGCAACCGTCAGATAATGACAATCGTAATTAATTTTTAATTAATTACTGTAGAATATTACTTTAGTTAGTGTCGTTACTGGAAGAAGAAAAAATTTTTATTGAAAAATTTTACGGACACAAGGATACACCAGACTGCCGCAGTTTCGTCCCACTCCTGGGACTCGTCAGTAATTTATGTGTCAATTGAACAAAGTATTTTAGATTGTTAATTTGTTCTATATGAAAAACTTTTTTTTTTGGTGTCGTACTGGTATTTGAACTCACTGCCTTAGCATCAAGTTAGCATCAAGTTTTTTCGTGAATCTTAAATTTACAAAAATAGTACAAAAATTCTACGTCTTTAAAAATAAGAAGCAGCCTAATATATATTCATAAACAGAAGACTTACAGAGGATTAAAAATGCCAAAATGCTATGATGTGTCCAATTTGACTTGTTTACAACATTCGATAACAAAGAGCTTTGGTCTTAACTGAAGCTAGTGTGCACTTGTTAATGTTTACTGATTTGTGTTTACTTTTGCAGTTCTATCTTTTGACTTTTTTTCTATCAATTAATGTTCTTCTTTTCTCACTATTCTTAAAAGTTAAAAAAATCGTTGGCCAGAATGACTTCTGGAATTTCTAATATATTGCATTTATTTTCATTCATAATTGGATAAATGAAACTATTTTATATACGAGGGCGTAATAATGTAGACATGAAATATGATTTTACTGAAACCCATGAAATCACTGGCTTTTGTAAGCGCTGAAATCCGCGCTTATTTTGTCCAAAAGTAATGCTTCAAAGTGGGAATTCGCCATATAAAAATCATAGCATATGTAAGCAGGTTTGTAAGGGATTCTTTTCGGCTTACTCTCTTACAAACCTGCTTGCTTGTAAGCAACGTTTTTACTGGGAACCTCGTGAATTTTTTTAAAAATGGAAAAAATAGAACTTCGAGTGCTCATTAAACATAATTTTTTGGGAAAAAAAAAACCGTCCATCAAACCAAGGAAAAGCTTGATAAATACTATGAGGACTCTGCACAATCGATTTCAATGGTAAAAAAGTGGTAATGAACGTAATAGTGGCCAGTAATTGATGGCAACAGTTTTTTGGAATGCACGCTGGAGAATCCACATCGATTACCTTCAAAAAGGAAAAACAACTGCGAATATTATGCCAACTTATTGGACCGATTTAACGAGGATTAAAAAACAAACGACCCCATATGACCAAGAAATACCTATTTTATGGACCTCGATAAATTCTATTTTTTGGATGGGATACAACAATTGGAGAAACTTTGGACTAAAAGTATTGAGATAATAGGAGATTATGTTGAAAAATTACTTTTTTTTTGTAAAAACAAAACTTCATTCAAAAAGTCACGGACTTATTGGTATGCCCTCGTATGTTGATAGTTATGATAGCCATTAAAAAACGATTTGTTGATTTTCGTACATTACACCCCCAGTTTTATTGCAAATGGTTTCAAATGGAAAAATTTAATTTTTTTGGGAAAACTTAAAATCGAGCCGAATTTAGACCGAAAAAGGCCCATTTTGGAAAAACTTGTATTATTATCAAAAATTTCTAAAACTAGAAGTTTTAAAATTTAATTTTGTAATACAAAAAACGTTTGTGACTGCCTTTATAAATTTAACCGCATTGTGTAATTAATAATTTGTACCCAACCAAAAATAATATCTTTTATGGCCCTAATCTTATTTACGTATACATTGTAGGGGGGAAACCAAAAAAACATATGCTCCTTTAAATATATTTAGGAAACCGTTAGATGCATCTTTATAATACCTTTAATTTTATAATAAGTTTTCATTGTTTCTGTGGAACAAATATGAAAAAATCCCTAAAACGAAAACTGACGTCATTTCTTACATGTTTGACGCTTAAAAGTGGGATTGAAAAGGGTGTTTTTTATAGAGGTATAAAACTTTGAAATGAATTCATTGCAAAGATATTTTTTTAAATTGACACGAAATTAACTTTATTCGAAAGATAATCCTCTGGCATTATAATTTAAATATTACTTCTGGCATATGACCGCCGCGGCTGGCTCGAACGTAGTCTAATATGGAGGTCCAATTTTCGAAGATTTTTTCTAACATTTGTGGCCGTATATTGGCAATAACGCGGTGAATGTTGTCATTCAAGTGGTCAATCATTTCGGGCTTATCGGCGTAGACTAGCGACTTCACATATCCCCGGAGAAAATATACCAGCGGCGTTAAATCGCACGATCTTGGAGGCCAATTCATAGGTGCGAAACGTGAAACTATGCGGACCAAACGTTTCCTTCAATAAATCAATTGCGAAACGAGCTGTGTGACATGTTGCGCCGTCTTGTTGAAACCACAGCTCCTGCACATCATGGTTGTTCAATTGATGAACGAATAAGTCAGTAATCATGGCTCTATAGCGGTCACCATTGACGGATAGACTGATTGGGATATTCCTCTACGCTGCGCTCTACAGCAGCAATGACTTCTTCTGTACGCACTGTACGACGTCTCCGTGGGTGCATATTATCATTTAGAGTAAACGTAGTGCGAAAACGTTCCATAGTTAATCGAATTAATTCCTCTGATTGACGATTATGTTGACCGTAAAATGAACGTAGTGTGCGATGCGTATTTTGAACAGAACCATGATTTTCAAAATAAATTTGCACAATTTGGAAGCGTAGTTCAGGCGTCAGTCTATTCATGTTGAAATGCCAAACCAAACTTAACATAAATCACTTGACAGCTGACAAATAGGCCGCCAGTTAAAAAAGCGTTGCCAACTTAAAGTTTTATACCTGTATAAAAAACACGATTTAAAATAGGGAATTGCGCTTGCTTTTTAGTTTAGTATCATAATAAAATTTAATATGCGAGATGTTGTTCTGTAAATTTCCTAGTGGTTCATTTTGGTTAACAGTAAAAATAATTATAGGCAAATATAATTTAAGTGATATGTTACGGAAAATTTAAAGAAAAAATTTAGATTTTGTTCAACTTCTAACATAATAATTAATTATCATAAAATATCCTGTAAAAGACTCCCTTCATATTTTTACAACTAATTTTTTTTTAATAACAGCCACAATCGACACACTATGCTTCGTTCCCATATAACGAAGGGACAAAAATAGAAGGAGTAGTCAGATATTTTTGAAATTTGGTACACTAGCATAAAATAGCTTAGTTAAGAAAAATAAGAATTTTTGGAAAAATCGGCCCTAGGACACGCCTACCTCCCATGTGTCCTGAAATTGAAAAATATAATTTTAGCTTCAATAATGCCCACAAAATTACAAAGAGTGGTCATGCTGATACACATGCAACTAGCAACGTGTGTGTAAATTTTTATTTAAATCGGACTAAGGACTAAAGGTCCTGCTATTTATCCTTTTTCTTAAAAACGCTACAATTCCTAAAAAAATTGTCTGATCGTAATAAATTTCGGTATGTAAATTGATATTTGCAAGATATATATTTGTGCCAAATTTGGGTAGAATCGGATTATCAATGTGGAAAATACAAAAACATCATTTATTGAAAAATAGGATAAACCGGTTAAAATGCTCTTGCAAAAATAAAACTATAAGGATATTTGAAAGATAACATAAATGAAAAAATTAAAGAGGAAAACTAGCAATGTAAACGTCATTAAAAAATTATGAAAAAATCATATCGCACTTCCATCAAAATTTTTATTTTTCCACTTTTCGAAAAAAATTGACGAGTAGTATTCATATCCGCTGTAAAAATATCGTGCTATTTTGCCTACTTTTTGATAATGAAATGGTTGGTTTAAAAATTCTTTTTCATGTGCCTTTAATATTAAATTTAAAATTGTTTTGCTTCTACTGAACATTTTGAGGTAATACCCTCCTGTTGATTAAGTGCGATATATTTTGATAAAAAAATTAAAATTATATCTGCTTTCTCTCCATAACTTATTCACTTTACTATTAAAAAACTGAATACTTTGTATTAAGTTTTTTTTGTTAAAATATGAATCGCCTATCTTATGTTTTACATATTTATACACCTCTGATATTTTATTGTTTGAGGATGCTGCTATCCAACAATCAATTATATCGGAATTTTTTTAAATATTTGCCATCTCCACAGATTAGTTACATTAATTTATAAATTTATTTTTTAAACCTTGTTTACATTACAAATAGAGATGGACCCGTTAGTATTTTCATCCACTAGCACTCACGATCACTTATGTTAAAGGCAATTAAATTTGTAACACTTACGGTTTTTATAGAATTGAAACTTTTATAGAAAATAAAAATTTCTCTCGCATTTCCGAAAATTTAATATATGGTCGTATTAGCGCTGCTGGAATATAGTTACTATCACACGCGTGTATTGTAACTTCAAAACAAATGTGTCACGCTATCATCTCTAATTTGAAAAATATAAATAACGGCAAATAATATGATAAAGCAAAACAAAAATATGAAACAAAAAAAACTTCAAAATCGAAGTCAATCGCAACTTACACTTTAAAATAGTAATTTAAATATGAAACAGAATCTAATTTATAGTTTAATTGGATCTAACTAATTATTAATGAGATATTTTACATAACATGACGCTACAGTTGCATACACTGTGCAACAAATTTTGGGTGTCCGAGTTTATCTTAAATGTTAAACGTGTTAGTGGTGTTCCATGAGGAGGGGCTGAAATGACCCCTAAAAATGGCAGATAGAGGGTTAATTAGTTCTATGAAAAGAACCGTCATCAAATTTTATTAAAATCATCTATTAGCCTTGTATTAGATTTAATACATTTTTTTTGACTTACTCAAAACGCCTTTAAAAAAAATTTAAAAACTTCAGTGGGCCATAAAAAAAAACTCGAGCTAAATTTTGAAAATACTTCAGTGGTTTTGGGGTACTAATGATATAATTTAATTTTTTTATTTTTTAACATGTAAAATATAAAATTGTGTTGCGCAATGATATTAAACACTCTTAAATGCCTGATATTTGAGTAAAAATCATAAAATTAGGCATTTCAAAAAACGCATTTTTTTTTAAGTTGTGGTAAAAAATAGGCACTAATTTTTGAATACCCTCTTAGCTAAGAGTATAAACTTACAAAAACAGAAAAAAAAAAATATCTAATTTTATATAATTTTTTTTTATACTCCATCAAACTTAAGTAATTTTTGGATTTTCAACAAAAAAAATGTGTTTTTCAGAGCAATAAAAAAAGTTATTTTGTAAAAAAATACTAAATTATAAATTTTAATTTAACTGCAAATATATCAAAGTACTTGAAAACCAAATTTCGAGCGACTTTTTAAAAAAATGAATTTTTCAGAATTATTTTTGTGAAACAACTAAAACTCATTTTTCTGTTAAGTAATTTTTGGAAGAAATTATCTGCTTTTAACGCCCTCTCGTGGTGGCAAAAGCAATCAGAAAAATTTTTTTTGTTAACATTTATTTGAGATACCTTATTATCTTTCAAAAAATCTGTATTTAAAAACAATTTGAGACAAAAATTTTTTTTTGATTTTTGTCTATGGGACAAAGCATAGTGCGACAGTTCCAAGTTAGAAATTCATGCTAGTGTCTAATAACTTTTTCTGTGTTTTTTTCTAATAGTCAAAGTAAATTATCATATAAAAATTATAATTTTTCTGTTAATTTAGAGAAAAATTTGTCATGATCTAAAACCGAACAAATAAAATCTCACACATTAAAAAAAATCTTTAAAATTAATTTAAAAAAAATACTTTTTTGAATTTCATTCAAATTTGTGGGTCATCTTTATTCTAGGCTAAAGTTGGTAATTTATATCATATGAAGTCCGAATTTTTGTTTATATATAAAAATAAATGCATTAGATTAGAAATTCCAGAAGTCAGAGTATGTTCACAATAGCAGTTAAAACTGAAAGCGAAAAAAATTTACCGTACCTTTTGCATAAAACTTTCATTCTGGCTAACGGTTTTGTTAACTTCTAAAAATATACACAGACAAGGAGTTCAATAAACGAAAGAAAAATAAGTAAAAAAAAAAAACTACAAAAATAGATACAAAAATAGACACAAAAATAGTAATCACTTACAAAATTATATAAGTGTCACTAAATACAAAAGCTCATTGTTAACGAATGTTGGTATAATAATTCTAATTTGTAACATTTTCGTATTTAGATTTGTTTAAACCTTTGTAACTTTTTTGATTATGAATACAAATATTTACTGTCAAAGCAGAAGTTTCACTGAAGTTAAAAAAAACGTTTTATGCGTTTAGAAAAAAAAGAATTGGGCGGGGCAGAAACCGATATATTTGAAGTCAGTACTAGAGTTTGACTTCGGAGGCGAAAATGATCAAAGTGGGAAATTTAGCTGTTGCCAAACAAAGAACTAAAATAAAATGTCTTATATAGAAAAAACTAAAAACGGTTTTCAATTAAATAATTTATTGAATCAATTAATATTTTAATTGAGTTTGCAACTATCACGGCAATGATAATATCAATTAGAAATAGGGACGGAGGATATTAGAAAAGTAAACACAAATCTAAAAATTGAATATTTGTGTTGTTAGTGTTGTCACTTCTGAGTATAATATACAACAACAGAAAAGCCAATAAGAAAGAAAACTGCAATTTGGCTGCAGTATACTCGAGGCAATACTTGGGTTTGATTGCTAAGTGGTCATGACTTGTTATTGTAACGTTTGTAATGTAAGAAGAGCGCAGGTTTGATTCTTACATCCGCAGGTTGTTTTAAAAATATATCATATGGAGACAACCTGACAATTATAAGACACAAATAATAATACAATTTAAATGGAAAAGCACTGATGACACCTGTCCATAAAAAGAGCCAAAAACTACTCTAGTCTGATTTAAAAATTAATAGTGTTTATAATTGTTAGAGAAAAACGTTTATTCTTCTTCTTAACCTCAACATTTCTGAACTTAAACTTTTATTGAAAATTAAAAAGAAAAAAATGTTATAAATAACTTCTAAAAAAAAATAAAAAATGATTCTCACAAAAAAGTGTGTGGACGATATGTTTGTATGTGGGTTTTTGTAAATGCAGCATCTGTTTGTAAGTTTGTAAACTTATTTTGGTATTTTATACTGAAAATTTTTTAGTTAAGCATACAGTGTATGATAAAAAAATTATTTAAAAACTTTAAAAAACAAATATATTCCATTATAAATAGGGCAAGATCTGACGGGGGTCATTTAATTTTTTTTTGTGTTTTGTACACGTATTCTTTAGCCACTAACTTTTTTAGTTTCTTAAAGTTTTGTAAACGCGCGTTTTTATTGTCATTTTTCTGATTTAAAGAAATTCAAAAATGCTAAAAGT
Source organism: Delia radicum (assembly GCA_021234595.1). Lineage (NCBI taxonomy): Eukaryota > Metazoa > Arthropoda > Insecta > Diptera > Anthomyiidae > Delia > Delia radicum. The sequence goes on along the minus strand of CM037851.1, from coordinate 85,161,873 downwards.
AGTGATATATATCCTCAAGTAGATGTACTACGTCAAAGTTTTAAAAAGCATATGAAATGTGTAATTGTCTATGTAAAGATATGTAAAATAGGCTTTGCTCTATCGAACCTAGGCCCCAAAATCGCGGTTTTTGGTAGCCTTGAAGAAGGGGAAGCAGTTAAAATTTTTTAAAAAAATTTGTGGCATAATTTTTCTTAAGTCAAAAGGATTCTAAAAACTAATGATATCCCAAAAACAAACAAAAAAGGCATTTTAAAAAAGCCCCATAGTATTAACATATTTAAAAGTCGATTAAAATACTAATTGATTCAATTAAATATTTGTTTAGAAACAAATCTAATTCAAATCAAATCTGTAATTAGATATTTTATGTTGAAAATTTGTTATGTGTTTGTTACAATCGAACTATAAATGCCAACGAAGGAAACAAAAATGGCATTTTCGAAACCATCTTTAACTAATCTTTAATTCTAAGGGGTGACTGACACAACTTTTTTCGTACGGGGAGCGATCAGCTCTAATGTACATTATATGAACTTTTAAAAGAAAACAAAACCACCACAACCAATGTTTATTTGCTTTTGACTTTCATATTAAGACCATTGGAAACAAGTGTTTTTTTAAAAACTTATTTCTTCCTACCCCAAGATAACATGTTAAGTGTAGATGCCGTCCCCTTTGCATATCATCTTTTTCATTTTTAACGATTAACTTAAGCTGTAGACGTTTTTTTATAGCATCCCAGGAAAAAATTACACATTCCAAAAAGAAGGTGATGCTCACACTTGCTTACATATCTCATTGCCAAATTTAGTAACTGCAATACCAAACACATTCCAACGATGAAGTCAAAAAAGCAAGTAGTATTGTAATCAATTCTTTAAATTTAAACCAGAAAGCATGAACTCAATAACAAAGTAATTATTTACTTAAAAGAAAATAACAATGTTATTAACTTATATGTATAATTTTTGTACTCAAGAAGTAATCATATACTTTTTCCTAATAAAAGGACGTTATTGGAAGTAGTTCCTAATTTTGAAAAAAGAAGTTATACAATTTTAAAGAATTTATCTCATATATTTTTTCAAACAAATTTTTATTTGCAGAAAAATAATACTAAAAACAGAAATTGCATGTTGCCTAAATTTTGTTAAACTGCGGTTAGGTATAAATTAGGGAAGCGCACGTGAGCAGAAAATTGTGAGTGCACACAGAGAAATAAATTGGATATTTTATGTGTTGCAAATAAAATTCAGTTTAATTAACCGAACTTTGTTGTGAACACTAATGTTGAGTTATACCAACCGACTGAAATTCGTAATAACCGCATTTGAGACGTAGTAGCCGAATTTCAGTTGGCAAATACCAAAATTTTTCTCTGTGTGTGGAAGTTGAAATTACTGACGTTATCGTGAGTGAGTGTAAAAAAAAATCGAGGGTGATTGTGCGTGAGTCATATTTTTGTTTTTCAATTTTGAATTGTTCTTTTTTTTGAAAAAATATTTTCGTGGTTTATAAAGGGTGGTTAAATTTCAAGGGCCGATGTTGATTTTGAATAAAACACAAACTATTTAGGAAATTATTGTAATTTTATTTTATTATGATATTACTCAATTATGTATGGAACAAAATATCGGCCAAATGGGCGCCGCGACCACGGCGGCACACCTCCATCCGATGGTCCAAATTTTCGATGACGCTGAGGCATAATGGAGGTTCTATGCCGTTAATGTGCCGAATTATCTCATCCTTTAGCTCTGGAATTGTTGCTAGCTTATCGACGTACACCTTTTCTTTCAAATAACCCCAAAGAAAAAAGTCCAACGGTGTCAAATCACATGATCTTGGCGGCCAATTGACATCGCCATTACGTGAGATAACACGGCCATTGAATTTGTTGCGCAAAAGAGCCATTGTTTCGTTAGCTGTGTGGCAAGTGGCACCGTCCTGCTGAAACCACATATCGTCCACATCCATATCTTCCAATTCGGGCCATAAAAAGTTCGTTATCATCTCACGATAGCGAACACCATTCACAGTAACTGCCTGACCGGCCTCATTTTGGAAAAAATACGGCCCGATGATGCCGCCAGCCCATAAACCGCACCAAACAGTCACTCTTTGTGGGTGCATTGGTTTTTCGACAATCACTCTTGGATTCTCATTCGCCCAAATGCGGCAATTCTATTTATTGACGAATCCACTGAGGTGAAAATGTGCCTCATCACTGAAGATGATTTTCTTCGAAAATTGATCATCCACTGTTGCCATTTCTTGCCACCATTCTGCCCATTCACGACGTTTGGAATGGTCAAGAGGCTTTAGTTCTTGAGCCAATTGCACCTTGTAAGCGTGTAAATGCAAGTCTTTATGCATAATGTTCATCAATGTCGAGCGTGAGAGATGCAATTGTTGGGCACGACGACGAGTTGAGGTGGACGGCTCTTCAGCCACACTATCAGCAGCAATATTTTCTGCAGTACGAGCTGTACGAGCATGCACTGGTGTTCTCACATCTTCTACAGACCCGGTTTGCTCGAATTTTTCCACGATTTTTGCGATTGTACGCACATTTGGACGATCAAATTGACCAAAAAAATCACGAAGTGCACGATATGCATTTTGATTTGAACGCCCATTTTCATAATAAGTCTGGATAACTTTAACACGTTGTTGGATTGTGTATCTCTCCATGGTTCAAATTGAGTAAGTCTGAAATAGAGAAATGTCAAATAAAATTCGGAAAAAAACTTGGCGTTTAGGTGTGGTTCACATTCAACATCGGCCCTTACAATTTAACCACCCTTTAGCTCCAAAATTATAACAAACCCATATTATCATAACAATTCGATGTTTCACTTTTTAGGATTTTATTTCCGTATGAGTTTTGATCGTTATATTTGAGTGACCTAGGAGAATCACGTGTGATTAAAAGTTGAATTTACTTATAGAAGTAGTTTTTTTTTTAAATGTAAGTACTTCTTATTTTTTCTAGGGAACTATTTTTTTTTTTTTTTTTTTTGTGTAAGTACTTCGTAGTTTTACAATGGAACTATTTCTTTATTAAAAAATGTATGTAGTTCTTAAAAATATAAAGTAAATGGTTCTTCAGTAAAAAAAATAATCAATTCTAAAGAATCAATTATTTTAGTCTCACGCCCTGTTAAAAGAATCGAGTAGGTAATCTAGTAAGGAATGCGTTCTGCCCAAAATGCTTGATTACAAACCCGCTTACCTTTTTGGAAATTTTTTGCTGGGATTGTATGTTGGCCCTGTTATGTTAGTTTTACTGAGTCAGGCCGAAATTGCGATACATATATTTTTTCTTGTAGCAAATGTTGCTGTAAAAATTTGTTGTAATAAACATTTACGTTAATACTTTATGGTATAAAAGCAAAATGAAATTTTTATTTTATGTTAAATATATTGTGTAATTCTATCAATATTTATACAGATAAGATTCCAATTATGGTAAAAAGAAAAAAATAATCAAATTTTCATTTGAAACTTTAAGAAGAATCTTCATATTAATAATGTAATCATGATAAGGATAATATTCTTTAAAATTTTGTAAAGATTAAATGCTCTTGACGATTATCTTTAGTAAGATTATGTGATATTATAAAGAAAAATGTAAATACACAGAAAGTTCTAAAAGTGTCACCTACAGTAATCATTTTTTTAAAACAAGAAAAAATAATATAAAATTGTTGGGCATTCCAAATTGTAACCCTGGTATTTTTGTTTTTTTTTTTTTTCTTTTCCAAAAATCTTTATTAGAAAAATGTTAAAAGGAACCGCCCTTTTTGATTTTGAAAAGAGAAAAATTTTGGTTTTACAACCCAAAAATGATCAATTTCCAAAATTTCACGATTAATTGGCCGAAGTCGAATAGCAATAGCCAATTTTTTTAATGGTAAGGAAAATTATGGAATAAAGAAGAGAAGTAGAAGAAAATCCAAATTGTTTAATCGCGATACACGCAGGATTTGAAGCGCTTATAAGTTGAATAGTTTACCGATTTCAAATACACGCAAAATCGTAGTTATTTCACTAGAGTTTGCAACACTCTTTTTGTTGAGATATTCGTGTACGCACGAAAACTTAATTTAGTTTCGTGTTTTTTCTGTGGTAATAAAAGTGCACATGTGGATTTAATAAACCTTATCGAAAAAGGACAATTAAACTATTATTTTTGTTCATAATTAAATTTTCAATAAGTATAAGTGTCATTAAACTATCATTTCAAAGTTGTGTGTGATTACTTTAAGAAAGCAATTCAGTTACAAGAAAAACTTCAAGACAAGACAAGCAAAACAAAAATTTTGTCTTTACTTTTATTTGTTTTCTTATAATACATTTTTATATAAAAAAGCTTTAATTTTATTATAAATAAAATGTCAATTTAATTTACAAACCTACATTTCTTTTTTATTTAATGGGGGCATATAACAAAAATAAAAAAAAATACGAGTTTTCAATTAAAACTACCATTGTTTTCTTCTCAAGTTTTAATCAATTTAACTAAACCTTTTAATTGAGGTTGTAAAGAAAAACAATAACTCTTCTAATTGATATTATTATTATTTTAATTGAAAGAGTTTTAATAAACTGTCTGCAATTTTTTTAGTTAATACTATCATTTCAGTGGTAGGTGCAAAATCAATTAAAATATTAATTGATTCAATAAAATTTTTAATTGAAACCCGTTTTTAGTTTTTTCTATGTAGGCCATTCGTTTCCCACAGGGATGGGACGTAAAATGAACGTGGTTACATGATTTTTATAAAGGCACAAAATCAAACATATGAAATTTGCAGAGTTAAAAATGGCGACTTATTGGAACATATTATGCCAAAATTTCGATATTTTTTTTAATAAGTTATTCCTTTCTTGCCCTGGTAATATCTTGCGGTGAGAAAAAACAGAATTTGGATGGACCTAATGGAAAAACGTACTATTGGCGCTACCTACGTAAAGAAAAACAATACTTCTCACTTCGCAATTTTGGTGGCCATAATGTCATTATGTGGGGAGTAGTACTGGTTAAAAAAAAATTAGTAGTGGGTATCGATTATCAAGTATTTGACTTTTTTTGGGTACTCGATACTTCAAATTAACTACTATATATTTTCATAGCTATATTTTGGGCAGAAGCAAGTACAAAATGCGACTCCTCTAAAATAATTGGCATTAAAATACAACTCTGCTAGCAGAAAAAAATCAGAGGTGAAAAGATTAAAGAAAAAAGTTGAAATAATTTTTAAAACAGTTTAAAAATATTTTATTTAAATTTGAATTTTCAATAAAAGTTAAAATTTTCAAACAATTTTAGTAACATATTAAAGTGAATTTGAAATTTAATCCATATCGAGTATCCAAATTAAACATATCGAGTATTGAATAGTAACCGAAATCACCAGCACTAGTGGAGAGCGTTTTCTTTAGCAGGTACGCTAGAAATTCAGTTCACATCATAAAGAATGAATATTTCTGATTATACTGCAGTATTGGTGCCATTTTTACGAGACCTTCCCAATGGAAACTGAATTTTCATGCATGACAATGCCAGAATTCATTCCAGCAAAGACACTAATATGTGGTTTTGCGTAACAAACATTCCACTTCTTGATTGATCTGCCTGCTCACCAGATCTGAACCCTATATATGGGGTATATTGGTTCTTTGTTTTACGCCAATGAGAGGCAAAATCCGCCATTTTAGAAAAGTGGTTTAATTTGGACCTGAAGTTATTACAAAACTTAATTAGATTATTTAAGCTAATAAAAATGAATGGTGGTCAAATTGACTATTGTTAAAATTTCGATAAATGTTAAAAATTCGATTTTCTTTAAAAAAAAAGCTTCATCTGGGTTCTAAATAACGCTGCTTAAATGTAAGCTGGTTTGTAAGGGAGTATGCCAAAAAGAATCCCCAACAAACCTGATTACATATACCATGATTTTTATATGGCGAATTCCCACTTGGAAGCATTACTTTTGGGCAAAATAAGCTCGGATTTTAGCGCTTTCAGGTTAATCAGATCTGAAGTCTACATTATTACGATTAAAAGAATAATGTTAATCTAAAGGGTCCGCCAAATAACTTTTTTTCTTCGAAAATGCTATAAAAAAAAATTATGGAATATTTTCTCAAATTTCTCTTTTTATTTGAAAGTACAATCCTTCCGGTTAATAATGGAAAATAATTTCATTAAAATGGCTGCCTCGGCTGGCCATGCAGTAGCCTACACGATCGGTCCAATTTTTAAACACATTATCGATTGTGTGCAGCTGTATTTCACCAATGGCTTCACGAATATTGTCCTTTAAAGCGTCAATTGTCTCTGGCTTGTTGGCGTAACACTTATCTTTGACGGCACCCCACAAATATTAGTCCAACGGTGTCAAATCGGACCTCCGAGGTGGCCAAACGACATCAGCTCTGCGGCTGATAATGGGATTTTCAAAAACAGGGCGCAAAACATCGAGTGTAGCTTCGGCTGTGTGGCAATTACTGCCATCCTGTTGAAACCAAATGTTGCCAATATCCTCCTCTTCAATTTTTGTGAACAAAAATTCGTTCAACATGGCCCGATAACGATCGCCATTGACTGTAACGGCCACTCCTTGCTCACATTCTGCAGCATTACCATGATTTTGAAAGTAAAACTAATTATCTGTCAAATCAGACATGAGCTAAGTGTTACCATTCACGAAATAAGCACTAGTTGAAAAAAAAAAACGTTAGATGGCGAACCATTCACCTTATTTATTTAACATAAAATTCTACAGATATTAACATTTTGTTGTTGAAATTTTTGATATGCAAAATAATTATTTCATTTTTTTACCGCTTCACGTGCTAGACCTTTAGAAGCAATCGAAAATCACTCGGGAAAATTGGTTCATATCGTTTAAAATACACGATATGAAACTTTGTGCATTACAACCTGAATTCTTATAAGGGATTATGGTATACCGCTTACAACCTGCATCCTTGTAAGGCAAAACAGTAAGCTCAAAATTTTTGTGTGTTTATTTTTATACGAAAATTATAAGTTTCTTTTGCTGCTTATGAGTATTATGTAATAGTAAGCACTTACATCAGCGAATTTGTTTTATCCTTCTATATTCTTATCCTGCTTCTAAAAACACGATAATTTTTTACTGGGATAAATATATGAAACAGATCTTATAAATTAATAAAAGTCTACCAAAATCGTTTAATTTTTTTATCCGACGCTTGTGGGAGGGTCAGACTTATAGCAACATGACAGTTAAAGTATAGAAACTTTAAGTGTACTGAAATTTAGTTGCCGCAGTTATTTTATTTTTATTTTATTACCTTTAGCAAAACAAATTTAATTAAATGTACGCGATGTAAATTTAAATTAATCAACTTTTCAATCCCCAACAAAACACATTTATACATTTTGTCCTTTGAAATTCGTTGACTTTATTACACTTTTTACTTTTTTGTTTATTTAATTTAATGCTGTTATATGTATTAACATGACCTAAATTCTGACTACACCTTTCACTCAATTGACATGGTTTACATCTTGGTTTTAATCCAGGGACCGTAATCATTATGAGTTTTATAATAAAAATTACACAATAATGATTATGTTATGAGTTTTAATGATTTTCTTCAATGGTAATGATTATTTTTGAGTAATAATAAAAAAATCAGCAATAATCATTATTTTTGAACAAAAAAATAAAACTCATAAAAAATCATTATTTATGATTTTTATTTTTTTCGCTCAAAATAAAACTCACTTTCATGTAGGTGTAAATAAATAAACATATTAGGGTGGGGCGATTAGTATGGAAGGAAAAAAATCTTAATGGGCGCTTCGCGTTTCTGATTCTTCGGATTGTACTGAGCAAAAAAGTCCACTAGAACATACGTCTACGGTGAAAATCGAGCTTACAAATTTTGACTTTACGGCAAAAAAGCACTATTTTGAAATTAATATTTAACCCCTTAAACCCCACCCACAAATATTACTGATGCATTAATGTGCTAGAGAATCTTCCAAAGAAGTGATTGATACCATAATCTTGGATAAACTCCTCCTCCTTCCTGAGATATGTCCATTCCACACATTGTTACTTTCACAAAATACGGCAAAAAAAGCCCTATTTTGAAATTAAAAATTAATCCCTTAAACCTCACCCACAAATATGATTGATGCATTAATCTGCTAGAGAATCTTCCAAAGAAAAGATTGATACCATAATATTCGATAAGCTCCTCCTACTTCCTGAGATATGTCCATCCCACACATTGAAAGTGAGTTTTATTTTGAGCGAAAAAAATAAAAATCATAAATAATGATTATTTTTGAGTTTTATTTTTTTTGCTCAAAAATAATGATTATTGCTGATTTTTTTATTATTACTCAAAAATAATCATTGCCATTGAAGAAAACTTTAAAAATCAAAAATTTAAAAATCATGACGGATATGCAAATATTGTCAAAAAATAATAATAATGGTGCAATAATTTTTTTTTTATGTCTCTTCTAAGTGATTGATTTTTTGATTCAAAAAAACGAGCAATAATCATTATTTACGGTCCCTGTTTTAATCTACTGATATATGGCACTGGGTTTGATTCTCAGCCACAACACAAAGTAAGAAGTTTTTCATATAGAGCAATTTAACAACATAAAATATTTTGATCAATTGACACATAAAATTACCACTGATGAGTCGTTGGATGGGACGAAACTGCTGCAGTATGGAATATCCCTTGTGTCCATTAAATAATAATTGTAGCAGTAGCACACAATCTAAAAATTTAACTCATTTGTGCATTATTATTCATTAGTTTAAACAAAAGTGAGCATTACACGCATAGCAAAAGTATGGTTAAATATGACTGCCGCCAAATAAATTATCATATTGTGATTCTAACAATCATAAACATTATTTCTGCTGATCATATTATAATCTCTGGGAACGATTTTATCATCATCTAGAATCATGATATGATTATGTGAATCATATTATGATTATTACGTATTTCAATCATAATATGATGCTTTTAAACTATCATAACGTGTAGAGAAAACGCTGTCACTGTAAAGTCGCTATAACTTATTACTAGGGCAAGTAATTTCATACAAATGCATGTTTGTAGTTAGTAGCCCAAAATCGATTTTGACCAACTACTTTTCCGAATCAAAGAATTTGCAACAAACTGTAATCGATTTATTGTTGAATATTTTGTTATAAATGCATATTTTCGATTATTTTGTTATAAATGCATATTTTGCTATAAATGCATATTTTGGCCCTTTTTGTAGCATATTTTTGCGTATATTGAAAAATTTAAAATTAAGTTGTATTTAAAAATAAACAAAAGAAAACACTTGCAATCCGGAACTGCCAAAAAGCGCGAGTTATATATCAATTTTTAAAAATTTAAAAATTGTGCGTACATATTTTTTTCGATTTTTAGTACATATAATTGGACGTTTAGTGCATATTGTTTGGTTTTTTGTGCATATTTATTTATGTTTAAATTAAAAACTGCACAATTCAATTCAAAATGTCTATTTGCATTTTTCCATGCACTGTTATGTCATGTCAACGCAAACGAGATGTTATGTGATGTTATGTCTACAGAAACATACTGTTGAAGCATGTCATTTACATTTAGCTAAGCTGTTGTGTTTAATAACATTGATTTTTAGATGTTTAACTGCAGCATGTTTTTAATACTGTTTGAACCTGCCTCGTATGAAAATATTGAATCACTTATTATTTAAATTCCTTATTTTTTAAGTACATATTCTAACAATTAAAAAAAAAAATCAAAAAATAGAAACAATTAAAAAAAAAAAAATAAAAGTCTAAATAAAAGTCGTTAAGCTACAATTTTCAAACCATACATCAGACTAATTAATGGAATGGACTAATTAATTGATGATTTCATTACAATTTAATTATTTTCTTTACCATTTGTTTAATTAATGACAATGAATTTCATTGATTTGATTTCATTTCATTGACTAATGGTAATGATTTCAAATTTCATTACCATTAGTAATGAATTAATTAAAGGGAGAAAATTGCAATTGACTGAATGAAAATATCCTAGGTTTGGGAAATATTCCGAAAGATTAATTTTTTATGAAAAAACAATTATTTTTTTACCCAAAAAATTACGTGAAAATAAAAATTTAATCACTCAGATAATGGATTGCAACATTGGTCCAAAATGGAACGATATGGAATGAAACGGGGAACGATTGGAATCGGAGCACTGTACACAATTGTGTTGTCGTACGTGAAAATTAAAATTTATTCATTCCGATAACAGAATGGAACATTGGTTCAAAATGGAACGATATGGAATGAAACGGGGAATGGTTGGAATCGGAACGCTGTATACATTTGCAAAATTTTTTTCCATTTTGCGATATCATGCTTAGTTTTCGATATACAAGCCATTTTACAAAATGCCGATATTTTAAAATGTCCAGTATCTCCAAAACTAAGCGAGATAGACCAAAACGGACAAAATTTTTGCTCCAAAGGAGTATTAATATACCCTTATAACATAAATAGGGTAGATCCGAGAGAGATCTCGAGTGATAAATTTTTTAAAAAACAGTTAAGGTACGTTCAGATTAGTCAAATATTTGACAAAAAACATGAAATATTTGTTTGCCGTAATCTGAACACAAAATATTTTTGTGTGTCAAACAGCAAATCAGCTGATTTTGGTCAAATAAAATGATTTGCATTCAAATAAATATTTGACAAACTTAACCATAGTGTGAACACTAGCTATAAAATATTTTCTTCTGATTTGAGTAAATATTTATTTGATCTTACAAAAAAAAATGTAAGAACAAACAATGGCAAATAACAGGTGGTAAAATCTTCAATTATATTTTTTTTTAATAAATTTATTAATAAAAGGCTTTATAAAAAAACTGAAATGTAAATAGATATTAAAAAGCGAAATTTGATGATACAATATTTGGAAGCGAAATTTGATGATACAATATGGAATGAAACGGGGAATGATTGGAATCGGAACATTGCACACATTTGTGTTGTCGGTTTTGCGATATCATGCTTAGTTTTCGATATACAAGCTATTTTACAAAATGGCGATATTTTAAAATGTCAAGTATCTTCAAAACTAAGCGAGATAAACCAAAACGGACAAAATTTTTGCTCCAGAGGAATATTAGTATACCCTTATAACATAAATAGGCTAGGTCCGAGAGAGATCCCGAGTGATCAATTTTTTAAAAAAGAGTTAGTTTTTCGATTAAATAAATCTATGTTTTTTTACACTTTGATTAAATAAATATTTAATACAAATATTTGTTTCAATCTGAAGGCTCGACAAATATTTTTTCGTTTAGTTTATAATAAGACTACAAATGGTTAAAATGTATTATTAACAACACATGCTTTATATGTCGCATTGTTTTAAACATGTCGCATATAGGTGTTAAAGTCGACATTGTAATTTTTCCTGTTGATGACTGTTAAATCAATTTAAAAACTATGCATAGATTTATCTTCAATTAATTTAGCAGTGTTCCCTTATGTTATTGTCAAACATGCATACACCGCATAACATGACAATAACATTAATGTGGTCATGTCGACATGATTTATATGTCAACAGTTGCAGCTCTTAAGTTTAAATGCAAATTTTGACCGCATATATTTCGGATTCCTTACTGCAAATTTAAGAACCTGATGCTGTTTTTAGTTGTCTCAAATTCCTTATAACTGTAACCGAAAAAAATACGAAATATTTGAAAAATTTTGACAGAGAAATTCTAAAATGTTTGAGCTTTTAAAATGAATACCTAAACCACGTGGTAAGTTACTAATTAAAATTAAGCTTATATCATCCAACTGACGTTAGTTTTAATCATTTATGAAAATTTTCAAACAGATCTGTTAAATAGATCTTTTATAAAATTTAAATTTCGAATGCAACTTAAAGAATGAAAATTTTGCAAAACTGTTCAAATTGTTTTATTTTCTAACTAATCTAAACCGAAAAAATTTCTTTGTGAAAAAATTTATAGAAAAATCATGGTCCCCTTCTTAGTTTTATTTTTAATCCGTAAAAAATTTACTACAAATATTAGGCATTCTACAAAAAAAACAATTTCTTATTAAAACTACAAGATTTTAGAAGTTTCTCAATATTTTCTTTAATGATGGGCATTTTTTTATTTTTTTTTTTTTTTTTATTAATTAATAATCATATAATTACAAATTATATACTATTACCCTAACCGAGCACTAGCTACTATGGCCTTCGGCGCGTTGTAGCGAAAACAGACCAGTGCCTCTGGTGGGAATCGAACCCACAACCCCCGCACTGATAAGCCAGCACGCTACCAACTAGCCTACCGCGGCGCACAATGATGGGCATTTCTGGAACAGAATATTGGTTTTTAATTAAGAAAAATTTCAGGGATTTTGGTAAGATAGTAAAGATGCTGCAGTGTTAGAAGCAAAAAGTGAATATTTGAATATTTTATTCGATTATTATCTGAAATGTAAAATTTTGACCACAGATTTAACAAAAAGCATCAGAAGAGAAAATAGGTTTCTTTAAGTTAAGATACATATTCACCAACTCTTAAAGTTTTTATAGCAGAAATAAAAAAAAAAAAAAAAAATTAGCTTATTTTGACAATTTATTAAATCTAGTGAATTTTAAAAATCTCCCATGAGGAAATGATCTGAAATTCAGTCAACTATTTTTTGAACTTTAATTTTTTATGTGTAGTCAAATTTGCTAAGAAAAAAAGTCAAATTTTCCACACTGTGGCGCCTCTAAATTGAAATTATTCAAAAAATTGTGTACTAATTTCAATTCAGATACCATATTTTAAAACTATAAATGTTACCAATAAATGTTATACACTTAAAATTTCAAATTCCAGTGTAGTAGATGTATGTTTATATTGATCTTAAGTAGTTAAACAAACAGTAATTTTTTAAGAATATTGAAAAATTTCTTGTTCCAGTAGTTAAGAAGAAGCTGCAGATATTCTTCACACTATAACGTTTTTATCATCAGAATGAGTTTAATATAATTTATCATATTTTATTACATTAACATTTTGTGGCATTTTTTTACTTTTACATTACATATTTGGATATTTCCACATCATTCGATTCACACAAGAAATAAAAAACATAATGTAATTGAAATAATTTAAAACAGTATCGTAAAGATCGAGGGATAGGTGTATTGTTATTGAGTTTAATGATATGATGGCCAATATAAACAATTGTTACAAAATGCCATCCATTCGAAGCTACAACAAAATTTAATACCTTTTGTTAAAATGATTGCGTTAAATATATTTCCGGGAACAAAACATTGCTTTAAATGTACCCAAGAAAACATGCATCAAATCTTGTTTAATAAATATAATATTATAAAGAAACTTATAGTTTTACGAAAATTTTTGAAATGGTGCTATTGTAATGGTTGGTTGACATTTGATTCCATATCTAGAGTTTCTTTGCCGGCGTTTTAAACGCAACTGGCAAATAAATGTTTTTATTTTGCCGGCACTAAAAAGTGCCAAGGCAAAGCACTTTTAAAGCGCTGTTGGTTTTTTAAAAAAAGAAAAAACAAGCCAATTGCTCGGCTGAAGTGCTGATTCAAACTTCTTCTTTATTTCACATTTCGTCCTACTTATAAACTAACATAACAGTACTTAAATCTAACTTACTCTATGTTCTATGTTTTAGTTTGTTTATAATTTTACTTATATCAGCTGCTGTTATCATTCACAGTATAATCAGCTGTTATCATTCACAATATAAAGTAATTAATTAGAGATGTGAGTGGTTATCGATCCACTACAGAGGAATGAAATAATTGAAACAATTAAAAGATATCATGATGACCCAGTGCAAGGTGGACATAATGAGACAACAAGAACAATGAAAAAAAACAAAAAGATACTTCTATTGGCCAAACATGATTTGTGACATATCGAGATACGTCAAATCATGTCAGAGGTGTCAAATGGCTAAAACTTCACGCCATACAAAAACCCCAATGGTAATAACAGAGACTCCAACCAACGCTTTCGACACTGTATTGATAGATACTATTGGACCATTACCTCGTACGGAGGATGGCAATGAATATGCAGTCACACTTATATGTGACCTAACGAAGTATTTGGTTACTATACCAATACCGGATAAAAGTGTGAAAACTGTTGCGAGAGCTATATTCGAAATTTTTATACTTCAATACGGTCCAATGAAGACATTCAAAATTCAAAATTGACAATATAACATCTACAGCTCACCACCACCAAACTATGGGAACCATAGAACGTAGTCACCGAACATTCAACGAATATGTACGATCGTACATATCTGTTGAAAGGGACGAGTGGATAAAGTACTTCACGTACTGTTTTAATACCATACCGTCTGTGGCACAGGGATATTGTCCATATGAGCCTGTGTTCGGAAGAATCCTAAATGGATTCGATCAATTCAACTCAATAGAGAGGGTGAATCCTCATTATAATGTATATAGTTATAGTCAAGAAGTGAAATATAGATCAGAAATAGCATGTAGTAGAGCTAAATCTCTACTAGATATGAATAAGTTAAGGAATAAAAATTATTATGATTAGAATAGTAGGGAATTAGATATTAAAGTTGGATACCTGGTTTTTCTGAGGAATGAAACATGTGATAAACTGGAAAATCGATATCTAAGACCTTTCAAGGTTCTAGAAATACTCGACAGATATAATATTATAATAGAAAATAAGGAAAAAGCACAAAAGATGCATAGAAATAGAATAAAAAAACAAATTTAAAAATAAGAAGAAATTAGGAATACTAGAAAACAATTCGAATTGTATTAAGCAAATCTTTTTTTTTTCGAAAAGGGAGGTGTTTTGTACTTCGCTTTTTTATGTTATATGAGAAAGAACAATCAATTAATATAATTGATTATTCTTTTTCCGAAAAGGGAGGTGTGGTGTATTTGTAGTGTCAACAATGACAAACAGAGTTTGTAACTGGACTCCTGCAGACATAATGGTTTGCCAAATACACGAGCTTACCTTTAGCGTGAGAACCGCTTAATTGACACATTTTATATTCTCACGCTTTATACTTACCTATTTATTAGTTTATATTTATTGTTAGAGTTTAAGTAGCTTTTAGGTTTTTAAAACAAATAGAGAACAGTTGCATTTTATGCATCAAAGTAAAAGTATCAAAAACAAACTCGTCTTTTAATAAACTCGTATCACGACAATTCAAAGAGTTGACAATTTTTGATATTACTCATATGTTTAATCAGGATGACGTGTATGAAATAGTGTAATTTATATGAATGATATTTATTAAATAACTTTAGGGTTCTGGGTTGATCTTTAAATGTTAAAGATTTTTTAATTGGAAAATTGCCAAGTGTGTAACTGCTTTCCTGAAAAAACTTCAGAGTTCTGAACATTTTACTGTTGTCCGTAGATGGGTGTATTGAAGTGGATGAAACGAAAGAGTTAATTAAAATATTTCATTAAGACTGTTCCACATAAAACAAATGTTGACTCTAATGTGGTTGCTCTTGGCCAACTAAATTATTTTCTACAAACTCCACACTCCGGGAACTTCAGCTGTAAATATTTGTGGTTGTTTGAGTGATAAAATGACAGTTTTTAAAACTAATTTCAGTTTTGTAGTTCACGTAAAAAAACAAACCACATCAAATTACTGTATTATGATTTTGCATTCATTTCATACAGTAGTTTTTTTTTATTTAAAATGCAAAAAACAAATACAAAATTGTAAAATTGTGGTTAGTGTTTTTTTTTTTTTAATTGTTAAAAACAAATGACAATGTTATTTAAATTTACTTAAATATAAGTCGTTAATTTTTTCAAGTGAAATTTAATTTGTTCTACATTTGCAGTAGTGTTTAATTACAAAACACTCTACGTGTAGTCACAGACATTCGGTCAGGATTTAAAAACATTTCAAACAATTTACTAATTAAAAATTTATTGGCGCCATTTATCCTAAGCTAGATACTAAACATGATGCTGATTTTGTCTGCAAAAAAAAAAAAAAAAAAAACTAACTGACACAAGAAACATGTTCTCTGGCTATGAAATACAAAATTTATTAATCAGGAGTAGAAAAGAAATATATGTTCTTGACTGCTAACAGAAAGTTTTTGTCACTAACTACAACAATAAGTTCACATAAAATATAAATTTGTTTAGTAATTAAATATTGAGCATTTTCATTTTTAAATTAAATTCTTGAATATGGAGTGATTCGGACAAATTGTGAACTAATGGAAAAATGGCAGTTATTATGACTGTTATTTTCAATGACGTGGTTTTTAAAAATTGCTTGTGATATGCCAGTTAAAGCTTTATATATTCCACGTCATAATATATCGATGGTCATGCGCCCGGTAGGCCAGTTGGTAGCGTGCTGGCTTATCAGTGCGGGGGTCGTGGGTTCGATTCCCACCAGAGGCACTGGTCTGTTTTCGCTACACTGCGCCGAAGGACATAGTAGCTAGTGCTCGGTTAGGGTAATAGTATATAATTTGTAATTATATGATTATTAATTAATAAAAAAATATCGATGGTCATCAATTGATTCTTCTTAAAATTTTATTTTTTTAAAACTTGAGATGAAGTTATCAAACTACTGCTGTATTACCAAGATCATAACAACTCATTATTCTAACGGATACGTTTCGTATAGATCTGTAACTACATACAATGTGTAAAAATATTACATACATACAATATGTTGTCTCTGTTCAACGAATTTGGAGAAAGTAACTTCTATTTTCAACAAAATTTACTTTTCTTGTGAAATAGAGACGGAGGAGATTATAAAAAAAATATAAATAAAAAAATCTCATAATAATATATTTGCGTTTGTTAGTGTTTTTTACTTCTGAGTATAATATACAATCTAATAGGAAAGAAAACTGCAATTTAGCTACATTACATTCGAGGCCATACTTGAGTGTGATCGCTAAGTGGTCATGAATTGGTATTGTTACGTTTGTAAAGTAAGAAGAGGGCAGGTTTGATTCTTACAGCCCCAGATTGTTGAAAAATTTAATATAGAGACAATCTGACAATTATAAGACACAAATAATAATAAAAGTTAATTGAAAAATCAATGATGACCCCTGTCCATAAAAAGGCAGAAACTTGGCTATTCTGATTTAAATTAATAGTGTTTATAATTTTTAGAGAAAAATGTTTAATATTTATCTTAACCTCAACCTTTCTAAAGTAAATCCGTTACCATTTGCTTAATAGGTAAAACAGAGACAACATATTGCATTTACGCATTGTATAGAGGTACAGTCCGTTTACGAAACGTATCCGCTTGAGTAATGAAGTCTTTAGTTTTATGCTGTTTATTTGATAAAAAAAATTAAAATAAAGAAGTGTCAGCTAATGACCATCCATATTTATATAATTGGTACACGTCTTAAAACCATTTCGTTTACAATTTGAAAACAGAGTAAATTTTGTGGCATATTTTACTTATCTAATTAATCTAGTCTTATTAATTATAATAATAACTGTGTTCATTAAAATTTAATGGATACATTAAATTGCTGATATCTTTAAAAGTTGTAATACATGTGTAAACAACCAAGATAGATTAACACAAATGAAAACAAATTTGTTTTGATAAAAAATACCTATGTCCAAACTTATTCCAGAGGAAATATATAATTGCTATAGCGAACAGTGGTTCAAGAATTGAATGGTTTGGCCAAAAGTTTTCAGTTTTCACATATTTAAAAATTTGTAATGCCATTTGCTAGTAAATATATCAAAAGTAAGGCAGCCATAAAATTAGGTTTAAGTGTTGATAACACTATTGAACAAAATTAAATTTTTTCCAAAATTACAAGGTCCGACCTATAAGTTTT
This sequence comes from Delia radicum, assembly GCA_021234595.1. NCBI lineage: Eukaryota > Metazoa > Arthropoda > Insecta > Diptera > Anthomyiidae > Delia > Delia radicum. The sequence goes on along the minus strand of CM037851.1, from coordinate 85,143,894 downwards.
GATAGAAGAGACAAAAAAAAAAGACACATGTATCGGCGTTTTGAAAGTCTACATCTGGGTTTCCTTTTAGGGGGAGGTAAAGTTTCCCCCAAATGCAAATTCTGTAGTGTCCATTCGACATAGAAAATCGAGTAAGGCTTACGTTTAAACTATAAGATGTGTTCAGCAAATTTATGTCAAAACATTTTTGTAGAATATTTTAACCCTCTAGCTCCCTAAGGTAAGGGTCTTTTTTGTCCTTCTTTTAAAAAAGAGCAAAAAACAACATTATAACAGGGATTTAAGGGGTTAAAATGTTAACATTTTACTATAAAACCCTGAATACACCAAAACCAAACATTTTTGTAAAATATGTTAACCCTCTAACTTCTCAAGGTAAGGGTCTTTTTTGTCCTTCTTTTAAAAAAGAGCAAAAAACACCATTAAAACATGAATTTAAGGGGTTAAAATGTTCCGCAAAAATATTCGCAGTGAAATTTTACTATAAGTCCCTGAATTTTTACTTATAAAGGGTCCGCCAAATAACTTTTTTTTTGAAAATGCTATAAAAAAAAACTACTGAATATTTTCTCAAATTTCTTTTTTTATTTGAAAGTACAATCCTTCTGGTTAATAATGGAAAATAATTTCATGGAAATGGCTGCCTCGGCTGGCCATGCAGTAGCCTACACATTATCGATTGTGTGCAGCTGTATTTCACCAATGGCTTCCTGTTCCGTCCTTTTGAAACCAAATGTTGCCAATATCCTCCTCTTCAATTTTTGTGAACAAAAATTCGTACAACATGGCCCGATAACGATCGCCATTGACTGTAACGGCCACTCCTTGCTCATTTTCGAAGAAAAATGGCAATTTCCACACACATTCTGCAACATTACCATGATTTTCAAAGTAATATCGCAACATTTCCCAGCGTTGTTCAAGCGTATACACAACCATATTCGTTCAGCGGAAGGATAAAACTAATTATCTGTCAAATCAGACATGAGCTAAGTGTTACCATTCACGAAATAAGCACTAGTTAAAAAAAAAAACGTTAGATGGCGGACCCTTTAGTAAAATTTTAACATTTTAACCCCAAATCCCTGTTTTAATTATGTTTTTGCTCTTTTTTAAAAGAAGGACAAAATAGACCCTTATCTTGAGAAGTTAGAGTGTTAACATCCCAGCAAAATAAACTGGAAGTAGTGCTTTAAGAACCTCTTTAACTTGACTTCCAAAGCATTAACATACGCACATTTTTCACTGTAATAGAAGTTATTGTTAACAACTGCCAAATATATTAAATTAAAGTTATTTTAAACAGCATTTGCATCACCATATAAATTCATTGGTATCTAAATTAATAACATCATAAGAAGTACTTTTTTATAAGTTCATATATATTTTTTTTTATATGGAGGTTGAGGTGGTAAGTGGTTGGATTTGCAATCAGAAGGTTGCGAGTTCAATTCCGGGCCGGGTAGATTACTTCTTTTTATTTTTTTTTGTTTTTTTTTAATTTTAATTTATTTTTTTAGTATTTTTTATTTAATTTAGTTTTTTCTGAGTACTTTAAGAGAATTAAGTAATTTAAAAACAAGCAAATAATTAACATCTTGACTTTAATCATAAAGGATTTTTTTAGAACATTGTGGACAGAGTGGACAAATAATTATTTGATAAAAATCTATTTTTTGTCTTTGCGATGGAACTTTTTGTAAAAGTTATTTAATCATATAAAAAAAACGTAAGGTTTGTAATGTACTTGTTTGTTATAAATTCTTGTTTTGTATTAATCGTAGTTTCATATTTATAATATTCATTGAAAAGAAAATAATAACAAGTGGAAGCATTAAAGTCTGATGTGCCGAATTTGGTATAAAAAAAGATTAAATTCGGCTGTGACGAATTTTTGGATACCCTCCATCTCGGTGTTTTCATAAATCAGGGAAAGTGCAAACAATATTAATATCTATATTCTTTGTAAAAATAACAAAAATAATGTTGTTTTTATAAGTAAAACAAAATATGACTGATTGATTAATGTATTTGGGATGTTACAAAAGAAAAAATGTTTAATTAAAGTTTACTAAAATGAATTTGAAATTCTGCATGCTTATAACAGTGGGTATTCAAAGGTTATTCTGATTACCTAAAGAAGAACGTGTAGTGAAAAATATATATATTTTTATAGTTCCTTATGATGTTAAAAAAACTGTTGTAAAATTCGCCTGTTGTTTGTCTCTTTGCCTATATAATAATGAAAGAAAGTTACTAAAATATATTTTTGGATCGCTAGAAGAGATGCAATGAATACAAACGCATCAAAACAGTTTCGAATAATCAGAATTTTAGATAAATTTAAGGGAACAAAAATACGCTTGCGGAGACATACATAATGAAATAATTATGAAATGCCAGTTTACATTACAACACATGTGTTTATACTATACATCACATAAGTAAAACGGAAAGTGTGATGAAACTAAGTTTGTCAAAAATTATAAAAGAAAATCTTTCGAGTGTTTAGGGTGTTTTCGAGACACAAAAAATTAAAGAAACTGGTATTTCAAATTATTGTTTTTCAGCTCAGTTGCTTGTGCAATTCTCGTTTACGACTCCTAGAATAAGAACCCTAAGAAATTTTCCCAAAATTCGATTGGTTTTTACACATCAATACTTTAATTTAGATTATTTTTGTATGTATCAAATAAAAATTAGGGCTTTTAAGAAAAACAAATGCATATAATCAAAAGATTTTAAGATGAAGTATGCACCTTATATGTCTTAAATAAAAAAGTTCTGAAAGTGAATGTCCTTTAAATTTAATGGGGTTTTTAATAAATGTAATTAGAGTGTAAGAGTTTCCTTGCAAATTTATTAAAGGTTGAGAATGAAAATAAGTAAAAATAGTGTACGAAAAAAAGTTATGAATTTACATTGTTGGATTCGGGGATTTTGTTCCTGGATATTTTTTTGATCTGATAACGATTAATGTGTCTGGCAACTCCGGTTAATGCAGTCAAATAAATAAAGAATTTTAACTAAACTATTTTGTTCTACCTTTTTTCTAATTGGTGATTTTTTGATTTGTTGGGGTTAACAAAAAAAGGTATATGGCAAGCCTGGTATATGGAAAACAAAAGCATACTTTATAAATTAGCTTAACAATTCTTCTCCCATTTGCACTCATAACCAGTGTTGCCAGGTTTGCAAAGCATAAAAACGACAAATTTTCTAGAAAAAATCGTCAAAATCGTCATCATATTTTGAAAAATCGTCAAAATAAAATATATTTGTTAAAAGAGGGATAAAGTTTTAATAAAAAATAAAATACAATAATGTTATTCACATTTCAAATGTTAACGTGTTATCGTTGTAATATAACACGGGTTTTGACACTTCTCTTTGGTTTAAACTTCGAAATTCATTATATTTTACAACGATATTCATATTTATAAAATGTTGAAACAGTGTGCCCCAGTAGGCTGGCTTATCAGTGCGGGGGTCGTGGGTTCGATTCCCACCAGAGGCACTGATCTGTTTTCGCTACAACGCGCCGAAGGCCATAGTAGCTAGTGCTCGGTTAGGGTAATAGTATATAACTTGTAATTATAAGATTATTAATTAATAAAATAACAAAAATATAATGTTGAAAGATCAAATAAATACAACTTTAAATCAAACAAATTTTACCACATGAACTGTTAATCACTTATATCTGCATAATTAATTCTGTGAACAACATTTCAGTGGCACAACTTTTTAAATATTAAATTCTTTTACAAAATTTGGAAATTCTTTAACAATAAGTCTGTTCGATTACTTTTCCTGTAAAGTTCAGTAAAAACTACTCAGTAACAAAATTACAAATAGTAAGACAAATTTACAAAAAAGTAACCGAACAGAAAATTTGTAGGAATTATTAAATTAGATAAAATAGCTTGTTTTAAATATTAAAAAAAAATCAACTGGTCATTATGGAAAAGGAAAAAGTTAATTGAAATTATCGACCAAAAATAATTTTAATGTTTTTTAACTTCTTCCATAGTTAGTTATTTAATAATTTTCACTTTCAATCCATAAACAATTAAAATTTAATTTAATTTTTGTTTTTGTTTACTAAATATACAAGCTTATTTTTATATTTTTTAGTCATATGTTTTTTTCATCTTACAAATTCTTTCTGGCAAAAATGTATCCAGTAAAAACTTGTAAGTTCTTTGGCATCAAACTGTCACTTTACTCTCTCTTTTTACCAGTTTTTACTGCGTATTTGTCTAAACGAACACCTTCCAGTAAAAACTTGTACAAATTTTTATGTTATCGAACAAACTTAATGTTATATTTTTTAATTATTAAATTTTGGCACTTTATTTATATTATTAGGCCTGTTTTTTATTTAAGCACCGGATTTATTTTTGGATTTATTTTGTTTCATTTAAAGTTGTATATATATCATCTTTCAACATGAAATATATTCGGGCTAGAGATCTGTTTGTTTCGCAAAAAAACAAATCTTATTTAAATCTAACTCCAATTAAATTTTATAAAAATTTAAAAAAATGTTCTAAACATATAAACACAGAAACTAAATTAAGCTAAACCCGTAATGAATTTATAAAAAAATAAATGCGGTTTGGATTAAGTTTTATTCAATTCTAGGATTTGCATTTTTGCAAAATTGTATTTCACATCATATTAGCATATAAAAGCTAGCTATCGATCAAAAAACAATGTTTTTGCTTTCAATTTTTAACGAAATAATATAAATTTAATAATCGAGCCGGCGATTTTATGAGAATGATAAATAAGTAGATCTTGCTGACATATTAAATTATTGTCAAAAAATCGTCATTTTGGAAGCAAAAGTCGTCAAATAGTCATTTAGTTATTTTGGGTATTAAATATCATCAAAATGACGACAAATCGTCAAACCTGGCAACTCTGCATGCGATTGCTACTAAACATACCCGGCGGGAAACGAAGGGTCGATTGATCCAAAGTGACAAATCTGTGATATATGATTTGGGAGCACGTCACGAAACTGGTGAAACCAAAATTGTGGTGCACCAAAAAGTGTTAATTTTGGTGAAATGACCAATCACGTGACTATAGTTATGGTGACAAAACATTCACTGGTTGCTATCAGATATATCATGTAACTGGAGAAAAAGTAATATAACATCAAAGTGTACTGAAGCAACTAGGGCCGTTGCAGTTGAAGTTATTACTGGTCATTGAACTGGTTCAACACCGTTAGCAGTGGATGAAAACATGGCAATTAGTGCGAAAGGATTCAGTTTCTTGACTACTACACAGCAGACATAACACTGAACGAATTTTATCAGTACCGACTATGTGACAGCAGATATGAAGACGTAACACTCCACTGGTTTAAAAGAACTGAACACGGAACTATGACCAGGGCTGCCAGATATGACGATTTCTGGCCAAACGTCGCGATCTTAAACTTAGTTTTTTGTTGCGTATAGACAAAATAAGCTAATTATAAAATTGATTTTTGTTGTGCCTTTGGTTTCAGACGGGCTATTTAGCAACTCGTGCATAACATGGCATACGCTGAATAAAAACAGACAGGTTACTTGTCAATTACTTTTCGCATGCCCGGCGACGTGTACCCCTTAGACCAGTAGTGATACGTCTCAAAACTATTACAGTCAAACTACTCCTATTACACATTGCGCTTAATATGTGACTATTTTTCCTTCAAAAATTGTTCTCCAGTTCAGCGATACGTACACCTACACCAGTCACGTGATAATTTGTTTCCCACTTGTTCTGCTGCATATCACATAAATCCTGAAATGGTCATACTTTGACACTACCTGCATTAAACTTGTCCCGTAGCATATTCATTTCAGTCTGTATGGTGATAGGTTACCTTGGTCAAGTTATTCGATACGTCACACAGTGCTCCACAGGTAGCAAATTGTCACCTCCTATGACAAGCCCATGTTAAAAGTACCGGTCACTTTCATATAACAGAACCGAAACTAAGACAGGTTCATACACACAAAGTTCTAGTCACATGACCATACCAGTGACTGGTCCACTTCCCGCAGGGTACGTACATACATACTGTATTACAAAACAAAACAAAAAAACAACAACAATATTTTGTGGGTTTTTTTAGTTTTTAAGTGTTGATCATGATGGTAACCGATTCTATGTGGTTATTGGTCGTAGTAACGCTATTTTCTTTTATTTCGGTAACGGTATTTTAGGGGAAACTATACTTCAGTTATTTCGGTAACGGGATTTTAGCGTTAACGGTATTTTATTTATTTCGCTAACGGTATTTTAGCGGTAACGATATTTTAGATATTTCGGTAACTTTATTTTAGGGAAAAAGATTTTTCAATTATTTTGGTAACGGCATTTTAAGGATAACGTTATTTTAGTTATTCAGGTAATGTTAATGCACACCACAATTTTTAACCGCATTATGCCCGAGTTTAAATGACTGTCTAGTGTATGATCATACTTTGGGAAAATATATCTATTTACAGAAGTTTTTTTGTTCAGATCTTGTTAGATTATTTCGTTAACGGTATTTTAAGGTAACGGTATTTTACGGATAACGGTATTTCAAGAATATCGGTAACGGTATTTAAGCAATGACTTTCTAGTTTATGACCACACTTTAGGAAAATATATATATTTTAAGAAGTTTTTTTTCAGATATTGGTAGATTATTTCGGTAACGGTATTTTTATGGTATTGATATTTCAATTATTTCGGTAACGGTATTTTAAGATATTGATTTTTTAATTATATCGGTAACGGTATTTTACGGATAACGGTATTTTACGGATAACGGTATTTTACGGATAACGGTATTTCAATTATTTCGGTAACGGTATTTTTGGGATAACGATAGTCAGTTGAAAGGTGTTAGAATAGGGACGGTATTTCAGCGATATTGACAGCCATCCCTGCTTGCGTATATTGTGTATAAGCATTGAATGTACGTATGTATGGATGTATGTATGATGAAATAAATAGTATAATTTAAAATTTGCTTCAAAATTTTTAGAGGTCTTCCCACATTTTGACTCATAACTTTTGAACGCGTTAACCGATTTTGATCATTTTCACTAGAAAGCTGCTCATGATATCAACAAACAGTTTGACTGAAAATTAGCAGTACCTCTTCTGTATTGTCGGAGTATTTTGTGTTTCCACAGACAGACGGACGGACAGACGGACAGACGGACATGGCTATATCGACTTCTCTATTCATGCTGATCAAGAATATATATAGTTTGTGGGGTCCCAGAATTTTTTTGAAAGAGTTACAAACATTTGACAAAGTGAATATACCCTCCTGCACTATGGGATGGAGGGTATAAAAAAGACAGTTTTGAAAAAAGCAATTTACAGTTTTTATATTTTTAATTGTTATATTGATACGAAAATGCAAAGATGTATTTCACTGCCAAAAATTAGTTTATCGAATTTTTCATATTTGTTTCAAGATATTCTTTTTAGGTGTGCCTTGAAACGTGTGCAATACTCAAAAAAATTAGATAAAAAAATTTGATTTTGGCTTTAAAAATCTATTTGAGAATTATTGTTTCGGATTGCAACAAATTAGCAAAAACGAAAAATATCGCAGCCAAATTTTGAAAGCTAGTTACTTAATAATAATAATTAATTAGTAAATTAATTAATTAATAACTTTTCCTTAATTTAAATATATCACTTTAATTTACCTATAGAGTTTTTACCGACCTCTTTCTCCAAATCTTTAGAAAAAAATACAGGAAACATTAAAACATCTTACGTTCCAAGGCACGCTCGTTTCAGTGCAGGCCACTTTTCCCTACCTGTAGTTAAACTACTTTTCCAATATTTTTTTTTTTCATTGTCTGGTATATTTTATATTATTGAAGACACTTCTCGTCAAATTAATTATTAAAAAAATATTTTAAAATATGCAATGAATTTAAAATTGTTAAATCAGCATTTTTATTATTTCTTAATAAAAATGTTTAAAAAATCAATATTTTATCTTTTTTATTATATATTTGTGTAGCATATTTTTCTTGTTTTCATAAAAATATATCAATATTTTCAACTTAAGTTCATTTTTAGTTTGTTGTATTGCATAAGTAACTTTGGTGCAAATAGTAGAGCGGTCTACTTTAATACAGCAGATCGTAACTCAGATTCGTGTGTTCAGTACTCGCTGGCACCAAAAGATTTTTTTTTTAATATTTAAAGAAACATCCCTAAAGTATGCTGCACATTTTTATTAAATAAAAATGTTAATATATATTTGAAAAAGACCTTCCATGAACTATTGCAAAATAGCATCCATGCACTGTTTAAAATGCTATTAAACAAGATATATATTTACTCCATCCGCCCAATGACACGACAATGTTAAAATCATTAATGATTCACCTGATTTTGCACCACATCCGGCTCAGTAGATGTGGTGTTTTTACTACTTCTTTCTCAGCTCTTATTTTGCTGGGATATTATCCATAACATTTTACATAAATTTGCTTAACTTACCATGTACTTTAAACGTAAGCTTTACTCGACTTTCTATGCCGATTGACAATACAAAATTTGCATTTGGGGGAAACTTTACCTCCCCCTAAAATGAAACCCAGATGTAAACTTTCAAAACGCCGATACACGTGTCTTTTTTTTTGTCTCTTCTGTCAAAATTTATAGGTCGTACCTTGTAATTTTTTTTGTGTTGTACAGTGTAATTGTGGGTGTTGAATACTGTTAAACACGACTGTTTTATTCTATTTTATAAGAAATTATTTTCTTTATTTATTTCATTATTTCTTTGGAATTAAGCTGATTAATACGCATCGTTTGAATGCCAATCCTTCAGTCATTTCACAAAAAGTCCATTTATAGGGACACCCTATTATTTTCAAAAAATGTTGTCTATATTATAAAAATTATTTATAGGTATTCATTATTAAAACAGCTAATGTATCCATATTAGAATTTTATTAAATAAAAAAATTTCAAATATAAAAAAAACACATTTTCATACAAAAAGTATAAAAAAATCTAAAGTTTTAAAATAAAAATGTATGTCACCTAAATTTAGCAGAATGTAATTCTCAACTTCATTGAAATTTCTGCTGGCGCAAATTCAGGTACCCTTTTCTGTTGTCGCATCTGAATTTTCAACTTTTTGTATGGGCTTTTTTTATGAGTGTATGAATAAGGTTTAAATGTGTCCCAATACTTTGCCAAATTTAATTCAGGAATATTTTGAGCTGTACCTTTAGATTTTGATGGTGGTGGTGCATGAATATGTCAAAAATGTTAACTGTTATCGGGGTTAAACTTCACTATCACTATTTTAGAGAAGTTTCGACATGAATGAACACGTTTTTCATGGATTTATTGGGCCATTTCAGAAAATAACGCAATTTAAAGTGTAATATTTCGTAAACATAAAAAGTGAATAGCAAACAAGTTTTGAAGAATTTTTCAAGTCGGCTTTTGTAGAAGGTAAGAATTTTATTCACAAATTTTACTAAAATGCATTGATACCATAAACAAACATAATAAATAAAATAAAAAAGTAAAAATATAAATTTTCGTAATGTTCTCTAAAGTGAACATTTTATATATATTCTTATAATTTTGATTTTTTTTTTCCAAGTTTTAGTCTTTTTCAAATGGTTGACTGTGCTTGTCTATTTCGGAAAATTTTTTCAGCATTTATCACTAAAAAAAAATACTTTTGTTTACCGCAATTAAAAAAGTTAGCATTACATAAGGTAAACCCTTAAGCAGCTTTTAATGAAACATACAATGTTTAAATAAACAAAATTATTAAAAAGTTTAATTTAAATGCAAGCTTTTGTCGATTTTACACCATTTTCTAATAATTTTATATGCTTTTAGGAAGTTTTTAATTTATATCCACTTTAGTTGTTTTGAAAATTGTTAAATAACTTTTTTAAAATAAGTTGCCGCAGCAAAATTATCCAAAGCCAAAACGTGCCCAACGAGCAGACCTAACGGGTGATTTTTTAAAGATGATTGCATGAAAATGTTGACAGCGGCTACGCCTCAAATGGAGCATACGCTGGCTCCAATTTTGGTATACTCTCTTCAACATATCGTCCGGTATCACACGAATAAATTCTTCAATATTGGCTTCCAGTGCGTCAACCGTTGGCTGCTTGTCCCTATCGACATGAGCCCTACCTTAGCCGAACAAAAAAATAGTCTAAATGCGTTAAATTACACGATCTGGGCGGCCAATTGACCGACAACAAACGTGAAATAAACTGTTCACCGAACTCGCCTCTCAATTGGGCCATTGTTTCGGGTGCTGTGTGGCATGTGGCATGTAGCACTGTCTTATTAAAACCGCATGTAAAAGTTTTTACACCGAAATCCTTCCGCAAAATTTTCCACATAGTGAATTGATAGATTCCGAATTGCTGCAAACGGAGCCGAATCTATAATTCACGGTCATCAACAACACTGGCGTATACAACTGCGATATTTTCCTCTGTCCGCACTCTACGTATGCGTATTGATGGTTTAATGTCCAATAATGTAAATTTGGTGCGAAATTTAGCGAAAATAGGCGCCTCAGACTGACCATAAATTCGAAGAAGTGCACGATGCACTTTCTTAACCGAGCATGAATTTGGATAATAAAATTCTATACTCTGCAAGCGTTGTTCGTTTGTAAGTCGATTTATGGTTAAATTATCGACCAAACTGAATATGTTTAGCAGTAGCATGTTACACGAAAACAGCTGAGCTGCCAAAACAGTGTTGCCAAAAAGAAAGTTGCTAAAAAATCACCCTTTATAAGCTGATGTATTTGGATTTGGAATATTCCACTTAGTGTTTTTTTATATAGCCCAAATTCTAGGTGTACAACCACAATAGGATAAATTCCCATGCCATAGAAACTATTCCCCAAAATGTAATTTTCATATTATTGAGAAATAAATGTGTTTACAAGGCGCAATGGCAAAATGGGGCCAACAATATTTTTTTATTTTTGTATTATATTTATTAAATTGATTTTCTAATACAACAAGACACAATATCTTATAAATTATAGTATTAGAATCAGACAAGTTAACTTAGACAATATAGCAAAATCTATAATAATAAAAGATTTACACTTATAATGAAAAGAAAAAATAAAGATTTTTATAGTTTTGCATAATATGTTATGTTAAAATTAAAATTAAAATTAATGCTATAAATTAATTTTGTATTTGTTAATTTCATTTTTAATTGTTTAAACTATGTTTCCATTTTTAATTTATTAAAATTTATTTAATCTGTTTTTATATATAATTTGTTTTCTTTTTTTTCAAATTGTTATCATATGTATATGTTTTAGCATCATAGCTCATTACTATTACTCCTCCTATACTCTAATCATAAGATTATTAGTCTTGTTGTATAGGAAATCAAAATAAATAAAAATAAAATAAAATAAAATAAAATAAAATAATATAAATAATAAATATAATAATTAAATTTTAACTTAAAATTCAAACTCCCTTATATAAAGAGAAATTAAAAACCAGTGAAATATTAAAGAGACCTCGTTACTCACCCACAAAACTTACTGAAAACACAAACAGCAGCAAAAAAGTTAAAACTAAAGAACAGATACAAAAAACATTAAAATCTTACTGGTTAAGCCAACCTTCTACGCCAAATAGGTTTGAAATATTATCGATCGATGATGATGATGAAAATAAAGAAAACCAAATACAAAATGATGGTGTTCCCCACAAACAACCAGAAAAAAATAAATCAACTAAGCCCCCACCAATATTTGTCCAAAACGTACAATTCATAGATAACCTTAACAATGCTTTAAACTCCTTACCAAATTGTCATTACGAAATACGTGTTCTTAAAGATAATGAAATAAAAATTCAACCTTTGGAATCTGTACACTACACCCAAATAGTAAACTTTTTAAGAGATAAAAACACCCAATACTACACTTATAAACCTAAAGAACAAAAAGGTTTTAAGGTTTTTTTGCGTAATATGCATTATTCAACAGATAAAGAGGAAATAAAAAAGAACTATGTGAACTTGGACACGAAGTAACACATATCCAAAATATCCTACAAACCAGTACAAAAAAACCATTATCTTTGTTTTCTATAGAACTTAAATTAAACCAAAATAATAAGGATATATATTCTTTAACCCACCTTTTACACTGTAAAATTAGCTTTGAACCTCCACGTCCAAAAAGAACTTTACCTCAGTGTACAAACTGCCAGAAATATGGCCACACTAAAAACTGTGCACCAAAAATCCCGTTTGTGTAAAATGTGCAGGTGGTCACAAAACTATTCAATGCCCAATTAAGCAAAAAAGTGAACATATTAAATGTGCGTTGTGCGGTAAAAATCACACAGCAAATTACAAAGGCTGTTTGGTATACAAATCCCTCAAAATAAAGCTCTTTCCACCACTAAGAAACAAAGAAATAGTAACCGTTAAAGAACATCAAACTCAACAAGATGATCATTCTCAAAACGTACCTACTATAAACAGTAGTATAAATTCTACAATGACTTACGCTCAAGCAACAGTACAGAATCAAAACCCTAATTCTGAAGTAATGTCCACTACTAGCCGCGTTAAAAACACGTTTACCAGTACTACAAATATTCCTATAACCAGTTCCACTACACCACAAACAAATAATGATATGCAAGACCTTAAGGATATGATGAAGCAACTGATTTCTCAAGTATCAAACATGATGAACATTATAACAGTACTTCTAACTAAGCTCGATGGACAGACAAAGTGAACTTAATATAGTACTATGGAACGCGAACGGCCTTATCCAACACGCACTCGAACTAAAATCATATTTAAATCGTTTTTCAGTAGACATATTACTTGTCTCTGAAACCCATTTCACACAAAAAAGCTTTATAGCCATACCAAATTACTCAATATTTTACACCAATCATCCTGATAACACAGCTCATGGGGGTACAGCAATAATAATACGAAAATCTATTAAATGCACTGAAATTCAAGATTTTAAAAAGGATCATATACAAGCAACTTCCGTTTTAATAGAAGACATCCACGGTCCATTTGTATTATCTGCAGTCTATTGCCCTCCAAAGCATAATAACACAAAAATTGAATACCTTGAACTCCTGAAATCTCTTGGTAATCGGTTTATAGCGGGAGGAGATTTTAACTCTAAAAATACAGTTTGGGGATCTCGTTTAACACTACCGAAAGGGAAAAATTTACTTGAGGCAATAAATGAAAATAAATGCAAATTTATAAGTACCGGAGAGCCTACATATTGGCCAACAAACATTAACAAAAAACCAGATCTTTTAGACTTTTTTCTCACCAAGAATATAAGACATGATTTTCTGAATATAAAATCAAGTTTTGAATTATCTTCAGACCACTCTCCAGTTGTACTTAAATATCAAACCGATGTACTTTTATCGAATCAAAATAAATTTATATACAACAAGAAAACCGACTGGAGTTGTTTCAGGGAGATCTTAGAGACAAGTCTCGACACAAATATATCGTTAAAAACGGAAGAAGAATTGGATAATTCTATAGCTTTTCTTAACGATAAGCTTATAAGCGCGGCTAGTGATTCTACTCCATCCAGAATACACACAGTAGATAAATACAGTATCCCTCCTCACATACAAGAGAAAATAAAAGCCAAACGAAAATTAAGAAAAAGATGGCAAACTACAAGGTCAACCCAGGACAAAACACACCTTAATAGGCTCACAAAAGATCTTAAAAATTTGTTAAAGAAAGACAAAGAAGATAAACTCCAAAGATACCTTACTAACCTTGGCTCGTCAGCTACAACAAACTATTCGCTCTGGAAAGCAACCAAAAAAATTAATAATGGAATTTTACACCTGCCACCGATCCAAAAACCAGATCTTACGTGGGCCCGCACAAATGAAGAAAAAGCAAATGTTCTAGCAGATCATTTCTCTAAAACCTTTACAAACCCAATGGAAGAAAACGAGCCATCTTTACAAAGTATTTCAAACAGCATTGCCAACTCTCAAATCAAACGAATTTCAATTAATGAAATAAAAAAAAAACAATAAAAACAAATATAAAGGATAATAAATCTCCTGGTTACGATCAGATTACCGGAAAACTCTTAAAAGAATTGCCAAATAAGGCCCTGGTGTATTTAAGAAATATATTTAATTCAATTATTGATATTAAGTACTTCCCAAACGTTTGGAAAGTCGCTGAGGTAATCGCTATTCCAAAGCCAAACAAAGACGCATCAAAGACAACATCGTACAGGCCAATTAGCCTACTGCCTTTACTGTCAAAGCTCTTCGAAAAACTCCTCTTTCAACGTATTGAACCTATTCTTTTAGAAAGGCAACTCATCCCTAAACACCAATTTGGTTTTAGGCGAAAGCACTCTACGATACAACAAATTCATCGAGTAACAAATAAAATATCGTCTGATATTGACAAAAAAAACTTTTGTGTTGCAACATATCTGGATGTTGCAAAAGCGTTTGATAGTGTATGGCACAAAGGTCTTCTTTATAAGCTAAAAAACCAATTACCTAAAGATTTCTTTCTAATATTACAAAGTTATCTACAAAACCGAAGATTCTATGTTAAATATAAAGACGAATGTTCAAAAATACTTTCTATGAAAGCTGGAGTACCTCAAGGAAGTGTCCTCGGACCAATGCTATACCTCCTGTTTACATCAGATATCCCAACTCCTACATCAAATAACAACATGATAGCAACATTTGCTGATGACACTGTTTTACTTTCATCACACGAAAACATCAAATGGGCTATGCAAAACCTACAACAACTGCTCAATAATACGCTGATTTGGTTCAGTAGTTGGGGAATACAAGTTAACAGTGAAAAAACAGTTCAAGTAATTTACACTAATAGAAAGATAACAAATTTTCAACCAATTCAAATAAATAGTTTACCAATTATTTTTGATACAAAGGCGAAATATCTTGGCATGATAATTGACTCCAAACTTTTATGGAAAGACCACATCACTCAAAAGAAAAAGGAATTAAACAACAGGTTTAGACAACTATTTTGGCTGCTAGGGAGAGAATCTAAACTAACAACTCAAAATAAACTGCTCATATACAACACAATTATAGCGCCAATATGGAAGTACGGCGTAGAAATTTGGGGTACTGCTAGCACAACTAACTTAAAAGTTATCCAACGAATTCAATCTAAAATATTGCGAACTATTGTCAATGCGGAATGGTATATTAGAGATGAGGACATACATCGGGATCTAAACGTCAAAACTGTAAAAGAAGTTATACGTATTAGCAGCTTCAAACATACTACTCGTTTAACACAACATTCCAACATGGAACTCAGTCAGTTGCCGGCAAACGAAATCCTGGCACCAAGAAGACTTAAGCGGTATGCACCTTCAGAACTAGTTGGGCGTTACTAGGAGAGTCAAAATGCTGTGTAAAATAAATTTTGTATATATCACTTATCATTCTTACATTCGATTTAAGTTATCTTAGGTACTGATTTAAGATAATTAACAACCCACCTCTGTAAATTCTATTGCTTATTGTCATTTTGTTGACAGGTGTAATAAAAATGGGAAATATATAAAAAAAAAATAACTTAATAAATATAAAGTCAAAGGTAAAATTAAAATTAAAAATTTATGAAAAATATTCCCTAAGTAAGCTTCTAAACCTTATTGCGTTGCTAGCTGTTTGCAAATTATTTGGAAGATGGTTCCAGAGACGTATGGTTAATATAAAGAATTGGCATTCTGAAGCATGGTCACGATGCCGAAATTTAATTATATCTTTTCCTCTGCTTGATCTTGAAAACTGTAAACGTTCATAAAGATATTTAGGCTCTTTTGTCATAACAATTTTGAAAAGAAAAATAACGTTTTTAAACTTAAGGTAGTTTGAAAAAGACATGTTCAGTACACGATAAGAATACTGCGATACATTATCAAACCTTTTCAAAGAAAATATATAACGGACGATGTTATTGTACGTTACTGTAAGCTTTCTCATATCATGTGAGTTGCATCCAGTAAAAATTTCGGATGAATATAAAAGTGTCGGTAAAAGATACGTTTTTGCCAGTAATATTCTAATACTCAGAGGGGTAAAGTGTTGAGTGGCCCATAAGCTTCGCAGCATACCGTATACTTTGCCACATGCGTGGGTAATATGATTAGTCCAGGTTAGACTTTTGTTAAATGTTACTCCTAAGTTTTTAGCAGAATCAACAATATCAATTTTTGAACCACCAAGTAATATATTTAGTTCATTATTTATTTGAAATGATTTTTTCGTATTATTATACATTTTGATTTGTTAGGATTGAGTCGCAAACCATTGGCCGAAGCCCATAAACTAATTTTATCAAGATCGTGATTCAATTCTTGTATTTTAGTTGTAATTAATTCCTTGGAGCAACTAAGATATAACTGAACGTCGTCGGCATATATTTGTATATTGGAGTAACAAAGTTGTTGAGGAAGATCGTTAGAATATAACGAGTATAACAGGGGCCCAAGAATTGAACCCTGCGGGACACCTCTAGTAACCAGCAAAGGCCGCGAAACAGACCCACCGTTGGTAACTGATTGAGATCTATTTGAGAGGTACGACGACATCAATTTGACAGCAAATGTAGAGAAATTAAATAATTTTAACAATTTTTTACATAATAATGAATGGTGCACAGTATCAAAAGCCTTTGAATGGTCTAATAATACCAAAAACGTTATTTTCCTCTCATCTAAATTTCTTCTAATTTCCTCTATAACATCAGTTAATGCTGTAATGCAGCTACGGTGAGGTCTAAATCCTGATTGACGATCAGTTAATAAGTTGTTGTCATTAACATGCTTATAAATTTGTTTGTGTAATAAATTTTCAAAAACTTTGGATAAATAGGGGAGGATCGCAATTGGACGATATTCATTTCCAGTTTTTGGCACCGGAACAATTTTGGCATGTTTCCACTCCATAGGAAAAGTATTAGTCATTATTATTGTATTAAAAAGGTGTGTGATGTAACGAATTATCCATGGTAGAATCATTTTTATAAATTTAGGATTAATGTTATCTAATCCTTCTGAATTAGATTTAATCGCTTTAAACGCTTCAGCTACTTCAATCACATTTAGAAATTGAAAATTGAATACACTACTTGAAATACTAGTTGAAATTTCGTCATAAAAGTGAGACTGAATCACCGGAGAAGGAATATTGGTAAAGTTTTCATTTAACAAGTTAACATCAACTTCTAACGAACGGTCCACTGACTTTCCAATGCCAATATCGTGTATATGTTTCCATTTACTTTTACTGTCAACTGCTCTATTAAACTTATTAAAATAATATAAAGATTTTTCATGTTTAATCTTTGAGACAACAGCTTTTCGTGCTAAACGATATTCCAGTTTAAATTCAGGTGTTCTGTAGCGTTTCCAATTATGGTATAGATTGTCTCGATGAACTATTAACAATTTAATTTCATTTGTGAACCATGGCCTAACTCTATTCCCAATTGTTTTTGTCTTTATTGGTACATGAATGTTATAAATCTGCAGTATTAATGTATTAAGAAAAGTAAGCTGCTCGTCAACCGTTGGTAAGTAGTAAATTCGGTCCCACTCTGTGTTATTTAGAGCACGCTGTAATTCTGTGGAATTAAAACTGTTAAAATCCCGATAGCTGTACGTTTGAACCATATTTAAAGATGTAAAATTATATGATATAAAGATTAAATCATGCTTGGAAAATGTAGACACTGCCAACTGCTCATAATGTAATATTTTTTGCTTGTTACTTACAAAAATCAAATCAAGCAATGTGCTTGTTGTAGTTGAGAAATGTGCAGGCCTAGAAGTGCTGACAGCGGATAAATTAAGAGTGGACATAATGGTAGTAAGATTTTCATCTTCAAGCAGATTACAATTAAAATCACCAGTTATAATAACCTCAGAGTATGTTACAGAAAGATGTTCCAATTTTTCAATTAGCGTATCCCATTTTATATATTTATTTGGCCTATAAACACACCCAAGGAGCATTTTATCACCATGATAATTTAATTCAATAAAAATGAGTTCGACATCGCCGGTTCATTATATGAAGATATAAGTTTACACGTGATGTTATTTCTACCATTACTTAATCTGTCAGATCGAAAAATACGATAACCTTCTATCTTGTATATATTGTTATATGGTTTTTTTATTTTTTAAGAAATTTTGATGCCAAGCGACAATTTATATTTTAAATAAAATGAATCAGCCACATTTGTTATTGTTATATTAAATTTTATGATACATAAAAATAGCAACTTTTTTTTATATAGATTTTATAATTAAAAAATTTAATTTTCAAACTATAGAAACAATTTTTGAGTTTATTATTTTTCTTTTTTTCTAATTTAGTTTTGTTTTAAATTATTCCATGGCAATTTGAAGTATTTCGATTACACTCAAATAACTAAAGTCTGTAAAAGTGACAGAAAAACTGTATTTGTTACAGAAAAATTGCTAATGAAATGAACTAGTTCAATATTTTTCTATATTTTAATTCATTTCGTTGTTTTACTCATGGCACAATTTTATCGCATCTTTTTTTAGAGTAATATTTGATACCCAAATTAAATGAAATGCAAGCGAAATATTTTGTTTTTACACCATTTTTCTTTATTTTTATAAAAATATTATTTCACTTTTAGTATTTATAGTTTATATAATTTATATTATTGAAATATAAATTTGTTCCGCCTTTTGCGTTATTAATTAATAGCAATATATACGAAATATCAAATACAAATAGTTTGCTTAAATTTTATCAACCAAAAGATCTGATGAAAATTGAACGAAATTGTCATAAATCGATTGAAGTAGAAGAGCGACTTAGTTTGTTGCGATCAATTGAACTAGAAAGAGCGCTCACTCAAAGAACTAGATTGCAAAAGTCTATAATAAATTGTGTTTTTGTCTTCTATTGACAATATTGCCATTTCGCATATATCAAACATTTATAAAATGGACAAAGAGTTCAGAGTTTCCATTTAAAATTCAGCATAAAATTAAAAAAATAATAAGATCTAAGTTTTTTCATTTAGAAAACATGGAAACAATTTTCTAATTGAAAATAAAGAACATTATTTTTTATTTAAAAAACATCAATTGAAATTCAAAAGATTTAAATACGCGTGTTCAAATAGTTCCATTTAATAGAACATTTCAAATAATATTTCGAAAATATCTATTCGTAAAAAAAATCGCTATTTGTAATTTTGAAACATCTGTTTAAAATCCAAAAAACATAATTGAAAATTAATACGAAATTTCTGATTTTCAAATGATGTTCCAGAATTAAAAATTATTTTTGAGAAAAGAAACCAAATTACAAATGATATATAATTAATTTCAAATGGAATATTAAAATCTCAATCCATGATTTTTCAATTGAAGTTAATATTCGGAATTCACTTGATATTTAGCAACCTTCGTTTAGATAAGGTCACCAACATTTTTTGTAAATGCTATATGCTAAAATAAAAAAATATATTTTTGTCTAATGCTATAAATAATAAATAAAACTAGTCAAATTGAAATAAAATTATTTTCACAAACTTTCTGAAACATATTTACGAAGTTATGATTATCTGTCAAATATTTGTCTGTAATTTAGATGTGAGAACTTCAAAAATATGATGACCAATTGATGACAAACGATTTATTAAACATTTTCATCAATACGTAATGAAAGTTTTTTCCTTGAGTGTAAATAATATAAAATTATTCTTTTTTTGCAATTTCGGCAAAGCGGGTTTAAAAAGTTTGTAAAAATAAATTAGTTAAATTATAAACCAAAATAATTAAAACATTTTTTAATTTGTGAAATAAGAATAGCAAAAAATTTTACTAAATAATAACTATTTACTAAACTGATTACTAGTTTTTTTACAACGTTTTTTTGAGTGTAGGTATTTCAATGATTTAGTCAATATTAAAAAACATATTTTTAAGAAATAAAAAATAAATTAAAACTACCGAAGTTAAATGCGCTCCAGAAAATTCTTGTTACTTTTTGGAGGTTGAGGCTTTACTTTATTTGATTATAGTAAATGTCATTATACTGAGAGAATTATCTGCATGATATCAATGAATTTTTGCATTAGATCTATGAATTGTCACTGGAACTCGTACATTGAAACTTTTAATTAAGTTAATTAAATTTTTCATAAACTTTAAAGAAAAATTGCATATTATTTATTAAACATATCATACAGCTACTGAAAAAGTTTTATTAAAAATAGTTTCATTAGAACTAAGAAAGTTTTTCATGAAGTGTAGGAAGTCTTTCATTCACATTGTAAAGAAAACTTCATTGGTTTAGTGAATATATTATATTGCATTAAAACTTGTCCAATGAATTTTTCTTTGTAGTAAGTACTATAAATATGAGCTGATTTTTTTAGCCATTTATTTAACGCGACTCAGTATTTGTGACGGCATAATTGCAATTCAACTATTTGTAATGACATCGCAAAAGTACCAACAAATACATATCGAATGTTTTATACATATTCCAATTATTTTACAAAACATTTTTTCATATTAGTAGATATTTAAAATCATTATTTACGCCATGAACAATAGTTTTAAATACCCAACACTAGCTGTCAGCATTGTCATACCAACTAGTTGTCATCTGTCAAACTGAAGCCATCCTCACAACAAACCGAGGTCAAACCAAATGCTATACCAAAACAATAAAATTTGGTAACATTTTACAAACAGTTTAGTGTAATTTTTCGACACAGCGCTAAATTTGACGACTTATTATATTTATCACCAACAATTTATACCGAACTAGGTCCAAAGATAAAAGCTTAACAGGAAATGTATGAAAATTAAAAAAATTTTCATATTTTTTTTCATACTTACTTGGACAACCCCTGTATTTCTTGCACCCAAACTTAGACGGTAGATAAGAAAGAATATTATTTATTCATGTAATAAATCTCAGCTATTTAAATTAATAAACAAAGAAGTTATAGTGTATGACCATATTTTGCCACTATGCAAGTGTTTTTATTTAAATGTAGAAAAGTCAGCAACTTGAAAATAATTTTTAATTCTTTGACTTTAGATTAAGTGTATTTCTTTGTTAAGCAATGTAATTTTCTGTCCATGATTTATTTTTACCGTTTAATTTTCTTGCTCATTAATTTTTTTAAGTTTTTATTTATTGAGTGTTTTTTTAATTAAAAATATTTTTTTTTACTATATTTAATTAGTTATTTATTTATTTATTTATGGGGCCTCATTTGACCATGTCTGTTATATATATATGTTATATATTTATATATATGGACCTTTATAAAATCGGATAAAAAACATAAATGCTAAACATAGTAAGATACGGTAGATCTATTGTCATATATAATAATACATTCGTATATACATTCTCAAGTGGCCTTTCACTTTTCCAAATAAAAATCCTGTTTTATATCAATTTAACGTTAATTTAATAACCTTTCAAATGAGACATTGATGAGTTTCGTGCCTGTAAAACTTTTCAAGAAATTGACATTTAAGAAAGTACAACTTTGCATATCTTTATAGTTTTTTCCTCATATTTTTGGATGCTATTTGTCTTAGTTCTCTGATAAATTTTATACACATGAAAAGTCATGATTTCACATGGAATTAAAAAAAATATGGTTTATATGAGGTCCAATGATTTGCATATTTTTGAATTCAGACATGATTATATATGGTCCATTACAAAGAAAGATTTGCATATTTTTCAATTGAATTCAGACATGATTATATATGGTCTATTACAAAGAAACATTTAATTATATGTGTTGACATAAGATATATATTTTCTAAGTGATTTTAGTTATAATTACATAATTTCGGAGTTAACATTTTTCTGAGTTCGTTAGCAATACCGAATCTAGCTCCTGCGGGAGGGCACTTTGGAAAAAGTATTAGCTATATACTTTTAATTATAAAAACTTGAATTTTTTAAATTTAATTAATTTTCACTTTGACATCATTTGAACCGACAGTGCCACGATTGCTATTATGGTATGTGTCTGCTGATATAACAGTGCTTATTTGCAAATTCTACTCATTAAACTTTGTTTAATTAGCAAAATAACATTATAAATCGTAATATTGTTATTTTAGCTATATTTTAACCTTGGTTCAAACAGGTAGAAAAGCAAAATATCATTAATCACTATAAACATTTAGTTTACAAATACACATTTAATCTATATTTAATTTATATATTTTATTTTGTCTTTAATTTAATTAATATGCAATTACTTTCCTATGCCGGTGATAACACAAAATTTAGGTTGCTTAGTCCAAAATTTTGTTTTATGTATGAAAAACAGATACAAAAATCTTTTATGGTTTATTTTTTTATATGTCTTACAAGAGTTTTACTTTTTGGTAAAATTTTCCTCGTCTCTACTACAGCTTGAAGTGCAGCGATATCTACTTCATTCAACGTATATCTTCCAGTTTGGTTGTCGTCCACATTATTAGTGTGCTTATCAGCAAATTTTTTTTAGCAAAATAAATAAGTAAAACATTAGTATAATGTTAGCAAAACATTACTTCACAACTTGATTTACAAGTAGTTTTACTAACTTTTTTTTTGAGTGTAGATATCTTTCAGAATGACAGATTTTTATTCGCATTAAAAGAAACCCAAAAAATAAAACTTTTAAAATTTCACATTTTTTTTATATATTTTTTTATTTTTTATTTTTTTTTTATTTATTTATTTCAGTCTACAGATTTAAACCTTACCGACTATTTAAAAGAAAATACTATTTCATATTATTCTACAGTTCGTTAAGATGGCGAATTATATCACGTTTAACAGCATCCATACTTTTATTGAAGTCTACTAAAAAATATAGTTGATTAAACTCATCGCAAATTCTTCGAAAAGGTTCAGCTTTGGCGAAATTTGTTCGAAAAGCAGATAGACGTAAAGGCACGTAGTTCCTTGTTGAATAAACTGGAATATGTAAATTAACTTTGCTCAAAAGATATTCGGAATCCATAGCACCGTTTATCAATTTTAGGAGAAATGTTACATTGAGCATTTGTCGTCTGCTTTTAAGAGTAGGTAGTTTTATAAGTGCAAGCCGACTAGTATAGGAAGGCAAATTATTATAATCCCATCCGAGACCACGTAGACAAAATAACAAAAATTGTTTTTGCACAGATTCAAGAGATTGAGTACGAGTTTAACAAGAAGGATCCCAAATAATTGATCCATATTCTAGAATGGGTCTGACTAATGTTGTAAAAAGCTGCTTAGTAGTGTAAGGATCGGAAAATTCTTTTGACCAACGTTTAATAAATCCAAGCACGCCCATGGCTTTATTTATAGTAGTTGAAACATGACATCTGAAATCCAATTGCTTGTCTAGTAATATACCGAGATCATTTAATGTTTGCACCAAATGCAACAATTCGTTGTTCATTAAGTAACAGCCGTTAGTAGGATTTGATCTTGAAAAAATCATATATTTACATTTTCCAATATTGAGATCCATTAAGTTGTCATCACACCAAGTAGTAATATTTAAAATATCGTACTGGAGTAAAGCTTGATCGTTTAGATTATTGAATGAAAGGAATATTTTCACATCATCTGCATTCATTAAAGTTTGGCAATATTTTATAGCGTTTGGGAGATCATTAATAAAAAGTGTAAACAACAATGGACCGAGATGACTACCTTGCGGGACGCCTGATGGAACATTTATAGATTTAGAGTCACAGTTACGAAATTTGACTATTGTATTCGGTTTTTCAAATACGATTCGATCCAATTTAGAAGTGAGAAACTAAACCCCAAAAGATCTAGTTTGAACAGCAAGAGGTCGTGGTTCACTCTGTCAAATGCTTTACTAAAGTCTGTATATACATCATCAGTTTGTTTTCCTTTAGTAAAACCATCAATTACGAAAGAAGAAAACTCAAGTAGGTTAGTAACTGTAGATCGTGATTTTCTGAAACCATGTTGTTTTGGTGATAATATGGAAGATACTTGATGAGACAACAATTCCGTAACAAGTTTCTCAAATAATTTAGGAATTGCACTTAACTTGGCTATACCTCTGTAATTTGAAATATTGATTTTACTACCAGATTTGAAAAGAGGAATTATAAAAGACCGTTTCCAAGTTTCTGGAAAATACCCAAGCTTAAGGGACAGGTTGAAAATGAAAGTTAAAGGAATACACAGTATGTCTGAACAGCTTTTCAGGATACAAGTTGGAACACCATCAGGGCCACCAACATAAGAAATTTTTAGCTTCGACAAGTTAGATGAAACATGTTGTTCGTCAAGAGATGCAATAAAAATAGATGTTGATTGTTGAATAGAGTAAGGATAACTCGTATTGGTAAACTCAGACGAAGAATACGTTGAAGCAAAAAATTCTGCGAACATGTTGCTAATAGAAATGTCATCAGAAGATTCTAAACCATTGTATTTCATTGTAGAGGGGAAGTCAACTGATCGTCTCTTTGAGTTGACAAATTTATAAAAAGATTTTGGATCATTTTTTAAATTGTTTCTAATTTTGTTTAAATAGTCTGTATATGCACTATTATTTGCAATATTGAATTCCGATCTTGATACAGAATAATTAATATGATTTATAGATGAACCATTTTCCTTATATTTTTTGTATATTTTATTTTTCTTGTTTTTTAGACTAAAAAGATATTTCGTATTCCATGGAGGACCAGATGATTTTTTTATAAATGTTTTGGGTACTGAACTTAAAAAGCAATCGTTGAGCAGACAATAAAATGTATTTAAGCATAAATCCAAATTTTCGTTATAATATGAAAAAATATCAATCCAGTTTATTTTAGACAAAAGGCCCCGTAGTAATTGAAAATTTGTTTTTTTAAAACAAAACTGTTTTTCCAATGTAGGTGATTTAAAGGATTGTGAGTAAGAGTATGAGTAAGTAATTTCGATTGTAGGATGGTATCGGTCTTCGGGATATCTAAGTGGGGTTGTTCGCCTGTGAGAGAAATCATCTGATTCACTCACAAAGATGAGATCAAGCCATTTACCATAAGTGTTGACAACATTGTTGATTTGTGAAAGTGAATTGTCATATAAGCCGTTAATAAATTCCACAGGAGCCTCAGTAGAAAACAAAGGTATCAGATGGTTGGAAATTGCATCAACTTGCCAAGATAAAGATGGTATATTAAAATCGCCAACAAGTAAGATTGAATCACAGGATTTTAAGCTTTTGCTAATAAATTCAATTGCTTTACCATGTTGTTCGTACAATACAGTAGGTGAATTAGGCGGAATGTAGGAACAAATAACATACAAACATTTATTGTTTAATTTTATTCGAACGAAAATAATTTCAATATCGGAAAATTGCCTTAGGATGATTTCTTCAGATGAAATATAGTTCATGACGGCAATTAGCACTCCACCGCCAGTAGTGATACTTCCTCTATCACGTCTAAAAATTTGGTATTTCGGGCATAAAATTTCTTGATTATTTACAGAGTTACGAAGCCAAGTTTCAGTAAAAATAATTACATCATTATTGAAACCGAAACTGTCAGCATATAATGAAGATAGCTTAGTGTTTAGGCCATTAACATTTTGATTAATAATGGAAAGGTTTTGGACAGATGGGCACTGTGTGGTATCATTGTTAGTTTTTTCTTTGTTTTGATTTGGTGTTTTTGGAATTTCATCAATCAGTTTTTTGAATTAACGTTATTGGCTAATTTAGGTAAGCGAACATTGTCCTCTTCACGATATATAAACTGACGAACCAAGGTGTTTTTAGGCCAAAATTCTCGATTGACAATTGTTTCAAAAAGTTCATTTGGTACAATTGCTTTGAAAGATGCTCGATTACTCGTATTCATTTTATATACTTTCATATCATTAATGCTGTCATCAGTTATTTTTGATCGAATATAATTTTCAACATCTTCAGCAGTTGTATCAGCAGCAAGACGTGAAAGAAATATTGTTTTTTTGTGAGAAATTGTTTGGACAGGAATAGGAGCAGTAGAATGACTTGATAATGGTCTAGAGGTTAAGTTATTGACGGTCTGACGAGTTATTTCAGGTTGTGGAGTATGAACTTGTTGAGTATTAGCGGTGATATTTTCGGATGAGATTGAAACATCATTTACTACTATTTGGGGGCGTTGTAATTGAGATATATTTATATCAGGAAACGATTGGGCAGAAGTGGATGGAAGCGGAGACATAGCATCAATCTCAATTAAATTTAAAGTCACTTGAGCATTATTATTAATATTAAGACCCGTTGAAGCTGGTGTAGGCAAAGATGTTTGAGATGAATCAAGTGATTTATTTATTGGGAGTGATGATTGATAATTTTTAGCAAAATTATCCAAATTACTAAAACTGGTAAAAAGTTCGCCATATTTATTTAGACGTTGGGATAAGTTAACAAAATCCTTATTGATTTGATTAAATTCATCACGAGCATTTTTAAAGAAATTATAAAACTCGATACCTATAGTTTTACAACGTGGGCAGGTCCATGTTAATGACTTATTTTTGTCAAGAAGGGCATCAGCGTCACGAGCTTTAAGGTAAGTACATTTCATGTGGTAAATGCCTGAACATAACCAACATGATACCATACGTTCATTGCCGGTAATACTGCAATTAGGTTTACCGCACTCCATATTCAATATACAAGCAAAATGTTTGTTGGGTAATAGGTCGAGTTTAATTTGCTTAGCATTGACACAAACCAAATTACAAAGTAAAAAACGTTGTGGCAACGCTATATAAATATGTGTGTAAATATGACAATCTGGTAGACCAATGTTATTTATTACGAATGGCAAATAAGAGCAAAGCACAAGATAAACAAGGAATAAAATAAATTCAACTTAGATTGTAGGACTTTGTGGCAAAAATAAATAAACTCCAAACAAGTTGTTTACAGCAGTAATAAATGGCACTTTATTTTGTACGTATGCAGAATAATCCGGTTTTTGTTTAAACGGGAAATACTTAGCTGGGGTGTTGATTATTGTTGATAATTTCACAATTTAAATATGCAAATGCAGGATCGAACAAATAATACGAACAAACTTATCCAGAGTTGCCAAACTATTTGTCCACTAATATTTAATTTTTTTTTTTTGCTGATTTAAGCACTTCAATCTGTGTCTTTTAATTACCCAAAATTTACGTTTAATATTTGCAGATGCAACAGATTAGTTTTTGCTAATTTTATTTAGCAAAACAAATTCTGCTAATTGTACAGATTTTTCTGCAACATCATTTTTACTCAACTTTAACTTAGTGGTTTTAGCAAGTATTTTTATTTATTTTTTACTATCAGTGTAACATACCTCATACAACATAATGCGGTTATAACGAACATCGTTTATGCGAACTTTTTATATAACGATCTAATTTGAACCTTTTTCGAGTTAACACACAAATTTTTAGGCTTGTAACGAAAAAATTAAGATTTTTGAATGACTACAGAAACTTGAGAAAACTACAGAAAGGCTTAGAACGTAATTTAGTGGACGAATTTATTTATTTATTTTTATTTATTTTATTAGTATTTAAGTCCTGCACAACAAGATTGAATCTTATAATTATAGTACAGGAACAGATAAAACAAATTGATCTCAATGATTACAATTTTAGATTTAGGAATTAAAATTAATTTATAACATTTAACATTAAGTTGACAATTATAAAAAAGAAAAAAAAAATAAAAAGATGAAAAAAAAAACAAAATTTATATATAATAAAACAAAACATATTAAACTACTGTAGTAATGAAAAAAGACGATTTTTAAAGGCGTTGCATTGCTGGTTGTTGGTTCGTGTGTTCAATAAATATGTTAATATATATTTGGAAAAGACCTTCCATTAACAGTTGAAAAAGAGCATTCATGCACTGTTTAAAATGCTCTTAAAATAGTTACATATTTACTCTATCCGCCAAATGACACGACAATGTTTAAATCATTAATGATTCAACTAAGTTTGTACCACATCGGGATCAGTAAATGTGATGTTTTTACTACTTCTTCCTCAGCTGTTATTTTGCTGGGTTTTTAAATTTTGTTGGTGTGTGAAAATGTGTTTCAAAGCCTAATAGCGTTTATATAAAATAGATGTTCCGAGGCGAGAGTGTGATGTGTAGGAGCGATTAGCCTTTACCCCCTTCCAAATCTTCCAAACCGATTATTGTCAAACAGATATCTCGGCTTTTTCATATAAACTATCTTGTGAAGAAACATAAGAACTCGTTTCTTCATTAAGTTTTCGAAGGACACTCCAAAGATCCTGCTTGAGAACGATGATACATGACTGAACCTCCTAAGCCCGTATACATATCTCACAATGTTGTTGTATGCAACATTAAGGCGACTTGTGCTTTTAGCGGCAAATTTAGCAAATAGTTCGCAACCATACAACATACCCGGAATAACGTAAGTCTTGGCAAGAAGCAATCTTACATTAAATGGTGTATAAAATTGTGTTACCCATAGAGATCTGAGCTTAACATATGTTTGAACTACCAAAGAGTTTATATGAGCTGTCCATGTTAAGGTACTATTTAGAACTATGCCAAGTTTTTGGCTGTGCAAACAGTTGTGATTCTTTAATTCTTGATGAGTATCTTCTTGTCGATAGCCGGGTTAGTTGATCTTTTATGAATCATGAGGCATTTTGACTTGTTAGGGTTCAAACAAAGACCATTTTCCATAGCCCTGTGATGGATTTTACATAAGTCAAAATTAAATTTTTCAATGTTCTCGTTTACGGATTTTACAGGGCTACTTATGTATAACTGCAGATCATCTGCATACATATGTACTTTACAGTAAGAGAGTTGTGAAGCAAGTTCGTTGACATATAAAGAAAAGAGAATCGGTCAAAAATTTTAAAATTAAGAAAATTTAAAGTAAAATCCTAAAATTTTAGTGATTTTTAAAATATGTTTTCCACTCTTATAGCGAACTTTGCTTAGTTAGAACTAAATAATGCGGTTCCTTCGAGTACCTTGTAACTCTACTGTAGTTGAATGTGTAATGTTAAAAATAAAATTAAAGATTAAAGTTTTAAAGTGTAATATTTACCCAATAAAACAACCAACCATTATTTTTTCTGAATTTTTAAAATGTTTACTTTATTAAGGAGTTTTGTCAAAAAGGGAAGGTTGCCTTAATGTACTGCTGTTCTTTCAGTTTTTTTTAATTAAAAAATAGAATTGTTGTAATACACGAAGCGAATTTTACTGGTCAAAATACATATGGTGAAATTTCCACTACCTAATCATAAATTGAAGTCAATTGTGTATGGAAGTATGTATTACACTACGGTACGTATGAGTGTTAATTAATATTGATTATCACTCATACGTACTGTAGCACTGTATGGTATTTAAAAAAAGTATAGTAATATTGAACTTCCAAACTACTGATTCGATCGGTACGAATCAAAATGAAAATTGTAAAAGACGTGTTAACGTTTTGTAATATTGTGATTGAGTCACCTTGTTTAGTACAGGGTGTACTTACAGGTTGCCAAAGTTGATAGTTGTATACAATATCCGTCACCATATGTGTTTAGTATGTAAAACAGTTACAAAATATTATATGTGGGTACTATTTTTACACATTATATGGAGTTACATACAGTCCACTTGCGAAGCGTAGCCGCTCTCGTAATGAGTCGAAATATAAAAAATGTGTAAAGAAAAAATTTAAAAACCCAGCAAAATAACAGCTGAGGAAGAAGTAGTAAAAACATCACATTTACTGATCCCGATGTGGTACAAACTTAGTTGAATCATTAATGATTTAAACATTGTCGTGTCATTTGGCGGATAGAGTAAATATGTAACTATTTTAAGAGCATTTTAAACAGTGCATGAATGCTCTTTTTCAACTGTTAATGGAAGGTCTTTTCCAAATATATATTAACATATTTATTGAACACACGAACACTTTTATTAAGAATCAAACAGACAGAGCAAAACAAATAACTACAAATACAAAGGAACGACAAATAAAGAAACTAAATACACTGAAAGAAAAACATTTTAAAATTCAAGGCCTTAATTTTAATGATCATTTGTTTGAAAACAAAACTAGCCTTGTCAGACCAACGGAATGTAAATGGATTTTATCATTAGGGAAAAAATTTGCCCTACCGATAGACAGAACTAATTTTTCAGCTTTACACATAATTGCAGATGTAGAACAGTGTAGTCAAGCAATAGATGACCACACAGACAGAGAAAACGACATTGTCAGAACTAAATTAGCGAATAAAATTTCAGAATTTAACAGAAGGATACAAAATACACCTAAAGAAAAACTGATTCTTACAGTTTTTGAGAAGACGAGAAAATTTCTTAAAAGGAACAGTGACATTATGGTAATACAAACAGATAAAGGGAAAAAAACGGTTGCGATGTATGAAACTGATTACGATAATAAGATGAAAACATTATTAGATGACAATAACACATACCGCGCATTAAGAATAGACCCAACATCAAAATTACAAAGGGACAACAATAACATCATAACGGACCTATACAAAAATAAGTATATAGATTCATGGCAAAAACGTCGTCTTCTTTGTTCAGCGGCAACAGCTCCAAGAATCTACGGATTACCTAAAATCCATAAAACTGGAATCCCTCTGAGACCAATTGTTTCCTCAACGCAAGTACCATGCTACCAACTTTCTAAATACTTAGGACAAATTTTAAAAAACTTAATTTCGGATAGCTACAATATAAAAAATTCATCACATTTAAAATCACAATTAGAAAACGTAAACATCTGCCGTGGAGAAATATTGATATCTTCCGATATCACTTTTTTTTACAAATATCCCAGTTCATACCGCGATAAAGAACATAATGGCAAAATGGAACGTTTTAAAAGATTTCACCAGAATTCCCAGGTCTAAGTTTTTAAATATACTCAAATTCTGTCTTACTGACAATAATTATTTTATATACGATAAAAAAATTTTTAATAAAATAATCGGTATGCCGATGGGTAATCCCCTTTCACCAACCATCACTGATATAGTCCTAGATACTCTACTTGACGAAGCAATTAAGGAATTGGAAAATAAAAATATCCACATAAAATATATAGCAAAATATGTAGATGATATTTTAGCCATAATAAAATTTGACGATAAAGATGAAATCCTGAAGACTTTTAACAAATATCATAAAAAAATCCAATTCACAATCGAAATACAAACTGACACAGGAATTGCTTACCTAGATACGAAAGTACGCATTAGTGGAAATAAAATAGTTTTCGACTGGTGTGCAAAAGAAACTTCATCGGGAAGAATCATGAACTTTAATGCAACACAACCACGGAGCCACATAATTAATACTGACAGATATTTTATTGGCAGAGTACTTAACATTAGTGACAAACAATATCACTCAAAAAACATAGAAACGATAACTAAAATTTAAGCAAACAATAGCTTTCCAAAAAATCTTATTATAATGCAGTGAAAAAAAAATAGAAAACAAAACATCTGTCCACCATTATATCGATGAAGAGAAAAAACAATTTTACAGTGTAAAATACATCACTGGCCTTACTAACAAACATAACATCAAAGAAGCAATAGAGGAGAAAAACATATGTTTTGCCTACAAGCCCAATAAAACATAAATATTTGCAAACATAAAGACGCCAATAAACAAACAACAACAAAACAACGTTGTTTATGAAATACCATGTAAGGGAAAAAACGATCAAAGCTGCGATTTGATTTATATTGGCACCACAAAGAGAACATTAGAAAAAAGAATAACAGAACATAAAATGGTCATAAACAAATCAAAAGAAAGTACTACATTAGCCCAACACATAAAAAATACAAATCATACGGCTGATTTTGACAAAACACGAATATTAGATCGTGAAAAAATAGAAAAGAAGAGATTCACAATAGAGACATTAAGGATACAACAGAAAATAAAAAAGACGATGAACTTAAAAGAAGACACACAAAACATTAATGCCAGTTACTGTGTTGCAATATTATAATTAACCTGTGATATAATTTTTAAGTTTGTGTTTAATGTAATTTTCATGTTTACTGTTTTATGTTTGTCTACAATAAAAATTATTATTCAATGTAATAAAAATAATTTTTCTTACAGTAAGTCATAATTGTTTGTAGTAAATGTTTATTGTAATATTGTTAAATATATTTTTCTTTAATTTAAATAGACGAATCCCTTGATAAAGTGAACATAACATTCACGAAACGTTGGGAAAATATGGATTAAATGCATTTTTAATTACATAAAGAACTTTAGGCCTTATTAGCTAAAATAAAAACAAATTTAATAAATAGCGATATTTTGTATTGAACATCTCTACCATTTATGTCAAAGTTACTTATACAGTACAACAAACTTAAAACCAACTTTTATGCTACACAAATATATAATAAAAAAGATAAAATGATTTTGAAAATATTTTTATTATGTGATTTCGCGTCAGTGAGATAATATAAATTATTTTTAAAATGAAAATTATTCAAATTCGAGGCCATACGCTATGTTTCTTTATTAGGATATTGTCCTTACAAATAATCTATAGATTTTTTTTTTTTTTTGTTTTAAAATTTATTATTTGACCCTTTCAGGAATGTGTTGATAATCTATTTCGGGAATTTTCTAGGTTCCCATCATCAGAACACGTTTTGGAAGAGAAATCCTATGCCAAATATCAAACATTCATATAAACTAGTTTACTCACTACATGAGCTCGAAGTAAAAC
Organism: Delia radicum; assembly: GCA_021234595.1. NCBI lineage: Eukaryota > Metazoa > Arthropoda > Insecta > Diptera > Anthomyiidae > Delia > Delia radicum. The sequence continues at coordinate 85,110,953 of CM037851.1, read as the reverse complement.
TTTTTTGTTATGTTTTTTCCTCCTTTTTATTTATTTTTTGTTCTGTGTATAAACAAAAACAGGGCAAGTAAACTAGACTGTACATTGTCTTTCATACAAGTTTGATAATTTTTATTAAAAATTAAAATTATGTTTTTTTTCGACCTTTAACTGTGGAATGAAAATGCAAAATGGTAACATTGTGAAATAGAGACGGAGGTGATTAGAAAAATTAACAAAAATCTAAAAATAGAATATTTGTGTTGTTAGTGTTGGCACTTCTGAGTATAATGTACAATAGCAGAAAAAGCTAATAGGAAAGAAAACTGCAATCTAGCTGCATTAGATTCGATGCCATACTTGGGTGTGATCGGTCATGACTTGGTATTGTTACGTTTGTAATGTAAGATGAGCGCATGTTTGATTCTTACAGCCGCAGGTTGTTAAAAATTTATCATATAGAGACTGACAATTATAAGACACAAATAATAATACAATTTAAATTGAAAATCGCTGATGAGCCTGTCCATAGAAAGGTCGAAACTAGTCTAGTCTGATTTAAAAAATAACAGTGTTTATAATATTTAGAGAAAAACGTTAATTCTTCTTCTTAACCTCAATATTTATAAATTAAATTTGTCAAATGCATATTAATTAAAAATTAATTGCGACTGTATATATGATGTTAATATAACACTGTACTAAAATTATTCAAGTTCGAGGCCATAGTCTATATTTCTTTATTAGGATATTGTCCTAAAAAATAAATATTTTTAAGTTGCGATTAGTTTAAAAAAAAATAAGAAATAACAAAAAAGGTTATTTAACAAATTTAAATTCATTGAATATTTTAAAATATTTTTTTTTTTAATAAATAATTTAGCGATAAAGTGTCCTTAATAAGATAAAAGATACCAGACAATGCGAAAAAAATATTGGAAAAGTAGTTTATCTACAGATAGGGAAAAGTGGCCTGCAATGAAACGAGTATGCCTTGGAACGTAAGATCTTCTAATGTTTTCGGTATTTTTTACACTAAGGTGTACTTCTAAAATGTGTGTTCCTATCGGTCAGATCTTAAAGGATTACATACAATCGATAAATTAATTTTTAGCAGTAAAATACAATTTTGCATTTTCTTATCAACATAACAAAAAAATATAAAACTTTAGGTTTTTTAACTTTTAAATGATGTTTACAAAATGTCCCATCTCAAAGGCCAACAATAAATTTTATCAAATAATTATTTGTCAACCCTGAATAACAATTGTGCAGTCCTTAAATTTTGTTTAATTCTTTGCTATTAAAGTCAAGATGTTAATTATTTACTCGTTTTTAAATAACTTAAATATCTTAAAATACACAGAAAAACTGAATTAAATAAATGAAAATACTAAAAAATTAATAAGAACTAAAAACGAAATAAATTATATCTCCAGTCCGAAATCGATCTCGCAACCTTCTGATTGCAACTCCAACCACTTACCACCTCAACCTTCATTTAATAAAGAATATATCGTTCATTTACTTCAAGACCGTCACAACTCAAAAAACATGAATTTTGATTTAAAGACGCACAATTATTCGTTATATCACGTATCATATTGTGTAAAAAATTCGTATACTCACCTCTTCAGAGAAAGTATGCTGTTATGTTTTTCTTCAAGGTGGGAGTAAATTGGAAACTTGAAACTCGTTTTCTACAAAATCAAAATGTTTGAGTTATGACGTTATTGAAGTAAATGAGCGATATGTACTTATGAAAAAGCACTTCTTAGGTTGTAATTAACTAAGATACCAATTAATTTATATGATGATGCAAATGCTGTTTAAAATAACTTTAATTTAACATTTTTGTCAGTTGTCAACAATAACTTTTGTGAAAGTGAAAATTGTGCATATACTAATACAGGGTGGGGCAAAAGTCGCGAAGGGATTTGAAAAATTAATAACATTTCTAATTTAATTTTTTTTTTATTTTTCTTTTTAGGACTTGTAAAATAAATCTGGGAGATTAATTATGGAAGGTTACAACGTTATCCGGCGAACCAAAATCATAGAACTTTATTTTGAACATCATCGATCAATAAGTCAAACTCAACGAGCCTATCGTCGTCATTTTAATGTGCGGAATTCACCATCCGAATCAATGATTCGACGCTTATTGACACGTTTTCAGGAACAAGGCTCAGTGAGGGATCTTCCACGAAGCGGAAGACCACATTCTGTAATTAGTGAAGCAAATATTCAACGCGTTCTGGAGAGTGTTGAGGAGAATCCTGAAACATCAAATGTAACGGTAAATGGCGAGCGATATCGAGATATGATCCAAAATTTTTTAAGGCCAGCTCTTTCTGACAATCGAGAGATGTGGTTCCAACAAGATGGGGCCACTGCACACACTGCTCGAGCCACTATGCAGCTCCTAAGGCAGATTTTTGGCGAACGTTTAATTTCCAAAAATTCAGCATTGCCCGTCCGCCGGATTTAACAGCACCAGATTATTTCCTTTGGGGATATTTGAAAGAGAAGGTGTATATCAATAAACCCAGAACACTTGCACAGCTCAAAGAGAATATTCGAGCCGAAATAAGAGCGTTGCAGCCAGATACTCTGACTCGTGTCATGGAAAATGCTATTAAAAGAGCTCAACTTTGCGAGGCTGAAAATGGTGCTCACTTACGTGACGTAATCTTTCACACCTAAATTTAAAAAATCTCCCAGTATCATATTTTATTATTTTGTAAAAAAAAAAAATAAAATTAAAAATTAAAAAAGTTATGACTGTTTTAAACCCCTTCGTGACTTTTGCCCCACCCTGTACTTTGAAAGTCAAGTTAAACCACTAATTTCACATTATTTCGTTGGGAAATTAAAAAATTATACTTAAAATAATTGAAAAATATGCACTACAGCCCTACGGGAAATGAAGGGTCAATTGATCCAAAGTGGTAATTCTGTGATATATGATTGGGGAGCACGTCTTGCAACTGGTGAAACCAAAATTGTGGTGCACCAAAAACTGTTAGTTTGGGTGAAATGTCCAATCACGTGATTATAGTTATGGTGACAAGCGATTCACTGGTTGGTACCAGATATATCACGTTAGTGGAGAAAAGGTATTTTAACATCAAAGTGTAATGAAGCTACTAGGGTCGTTGTTGTTGAAGCTGCTACTGGCCATTGAACTGGTTGAAAACCGTTAGCAGTGGATAAAAACATGGCAATTAGTACCGAAGAATGTAGTTTCTTGACTGCTGCAAAGTGGACACAACACTGAAGGAATTTTTTATGTTACGACTTTGTGACAGTATAAATGACTGAAGACGGAACTGTTTAGACAGTGACTAAGTTTGTCATATATGTTGAAATGCCGACTGGCGATTTTTCGAGTGAATGGCGATTTTACACATAAAATATCGCTACGAAAAAACTATCACCATATGATTTTTTGCACAACTTATTCAAAAACTTGAAACACTTTACAAGAATATAAATTTAAGTTTCAAAATTTCTGCATATTGGTTTCGAAATATCTTGTTTACATATTTTACAAGATTTTTGGTAACGATTTTTTATGTGTAAGTAATTGGCGAGTTTTAAGAATTTCTTTGGGTACAAAATTGAAACTGAGTATATATTTTGTTACTCTGCTTTATAAGTTATACATTAAAGTTGTGCTGAATTGTTGCAGCTCCTTTTTTTATAAAGAACTAGATTTATAATGCAGCATACAAAATTAAAATGTTCATGAAGTGTTTTTTAAAAGAGTTGGGACATAAAAATTAGTAGAAATTGTTTGATAATAACAATGTTAGCAAATATAGAAAACACTTGCAAAAAATCTATATTTTGAACATCCGGACTTCTTGTCTAGTTTATGTACTTTTTCAAATTTAAATTGTTATAAAGAATTTAAATTTATAGTCATACTTTGACACTACCTACCTCTAACTTGTCGCGTAGCATATCCATTTGAGTCGGTACGGTGATAGGTTACCCTGGTCAAGTTATTTGTCACGTCACAAAGTGCTCCACAAGTAGTTAATGTCACCTCCTATGCCACCTCCTATGACAGAACCGATACTAGGACTGGTTCATACACACAAAGCTCTAGTCACGTGAAAATACCAGTGACTGGTTCATTTCCCGCAAGGAAATTACAAAATATGCATTAGAAAACATAAAATATGCATTAAATGTGCAAAAACATACACTCTTTCCGAAATATGCGAACATGTGCATCTAAAAATCGATGACATTTTGTTCTGAATTTGATGATTCAGTCTATATCAGTTATATAATATCTACAATTTGCAAGAAATTCCTTGCCATAATCATTACTATTATTAAAGAAACATTAATTTTTAAACACTTACCTTTAAATTTTCGTATTAATTTTGCTTTAAATAATTAATTGCAACACTTCATGTTTATTATATATTTTAATTTTTATTTACGTTATGAGAAAAAGAATTACATTCATTTTATTTACTTAAAAGTAAAATGTTAACATTTAATTTAGTTGTTAAAGTATGAAAATATGTACACGGTTATTTTATGTTTTGTTACTGCATTGTGTAACTGCAAGGAAGGAAAAACTGTAATTGATATTTTTTTTTTATTTTTATTGGACTAGACTTTTTTATTATAATTAGTTATTTTATGACTTTATCTAAAAAAAAAAAAACCAACAAAATATATCCCTTTATATGACACAACACTTCAACTTGAGATGAAAATGGATAATTTTCTTAGCTTTAAAAATAATGGGAATTATTTAAAATATGAAACCAAAGTAAAAATAGAAACTTTTTACAAAAAAATTTTTGATTAAAATATTTCTCCATTTTAAATGCATGCCTATATTAAATATATTTTTAGTTTTGTAAATACAAAATAACTAATAAATGTTAATTTTAAAAATTAACATTTTTTTATAATTTATATTTTTAGTTTTAGATTTTAATGTTACAAATTATTTAAGAACTATACTAACATTTATTGATATTTCACAACTTTACGTTTATTTCGAGAGGTTTTATTTAAATGTTTTTTTTTTTTTTGTAAATAAATGGTTGACATTTAAAATTTTTTTATGACGTCACAATATTGTATTATACTTGATTATTTACAATGAAGTTTATTTATAATTACAAAGTTTCCAAGTTTTTTTTTTATTTTTTTATTAGAAAAAATACTTACTCCCTGTTTTTTTTTTAAAAGCTAACGGAATAATTTCTCAACAGGAATGTGTGTATTTTGTTTTTCTTACAACAACATAATACAACGGTTACAAATGTTGAAATATTCAAAACAAAGTTTAATTAATAGTTTTTCACATTCTCAATAAAATTAAGTTTTGATAACATTTTTATGAAACAGACAAGGTTTGACCATATAAAAGTTAAATATATTTTTTTTTTTTTTTTTTGTTAATTAATAATCATATAATTACAAATTATATACTATTACCCTAACCGAGCACTAGCTACTATGGCCTTCGGCGCGTTGTAGCGAAAACAGACCAATGCCTCTGGTGGGAATCGAACCCACGACCCCCGCACTGATAAGCCAGCACGCTACCAACTAGCCTACCGGGGCGCACAAAAGTTAAATATATTTTAACTAAATTGTATTTATCTCAACATGTTCCTTAAGTGGTGGTTAAAGTTGTTTTTGCATGAATTTTATTTTTTTTTAATATGTATGTACACCTATCCCTCGATTTATAAGATAGAAAAATCATGTAAATCGAATTCAAAAAAGTTTGTATGGAAAATCGTGTAAATCGAAAAAAGGCAAATGCTGTATACAAAGTAATTTTTTAATATATATATTTATTTGTTTTAATGCAAAAAACGTAAATAAAACAAAAAACTAACAAAATGAGGTAATTTATAAACAAAATTTAGTTATAGAATTCATTAAACCAAAAAATAAATTATGAAGCCTGGAATATCATTAAAAAATCCATAAAACCAGGTAAATTAAGCAAAAAATCAATAAAATCAGTCTACTATTTATTAATAAAAAATAATAATTCAGTTCATTAAAAGAGATCAGTTCATTTTAATATAATAGTGCCAACTAATCTTATCTTTCTGGTTGGTGACGAATCACTTTCATCACTCGATAGTATTTAAAAAGTTTCTGTTTCTATGTTGGAGATAACTTCAGTCCGCAGAGATTTGGAAATACATATATTTTGTTATAAGAACTTGTGACGTATTATTGTTCAATTCTTTATTTACCTCCCGATATTGTGCCAGGCCATGAGAAATATATCTCTGGAACTTTAAAGCTCTTTCAAAATTTTGATCATGTTGGACAAAGGTATTTCCTAATTTTCGTCCTAATTCAAGGCCTTTACAAATAATTTTAGTTATCAGTGCAACCATTTCTTACCTGTGCAACTAGCGGACGTATATGGTAAACACTGACTGATTTATATATTTGTATATTTTTGATTTTGATTTGCTATATTTTGTATGTAATAAAAAAATCGTGTATACATGAAATCGTGTAAAACAAGTGGAAGCATTAAAGTCCGATGTGCCGAATTTGGTATAAAAAGGATTAAATTCGGCTGTGACGAATTTTTGGATACCCTCCATCTCGTTGTTTTCATAAACCAGGGAAAGTGCAAACAATATTAATATCTATATTCTTTGTAAAAATAACAAAAATAATGTTGTTTTTATAAGTAAAACAAAATATGACTGATTGATTAATGTATTTGGGATGTTACAAAAGAAAAAATGTTTAATTAAAGTTTACTAAAATGAATCTGAAATTCTGCATGCTTATAACAGTGGGTATTCAAAGGTTATTCTGATTATCGTGTAGTGAAAAATATATATATATTTATAGTTCCTTATGATGTTAAAAAAACTGTTGTAAAATTCGCCTGTTGTTTGTCTCTTTGCCCATATAAAAATGAAAGAAAGTTACTAAAATATATTTTTGGATCGTTAGAAGAGATGCAATGAATACAAACGCATAAAAACAGTTTCGAATAATCAGAATTTTAGATAAATTTAAGGGAACAAAAATACGCTTGAGGAGACATACATAATGAAATAATTATGAAATGCCAGTTTACATTACAACACATGTGTTTATACTATACATCACATAAGTAAAACGGAAAGTGTGATGAAACTAAGTTTGTCAAAAATTATAAAAGAAAATCTTTCGAGTGTTTAGGGTGTTTTCGAAACACAAAAAATTAAAGAAACTGGTATTTCAAATTATTGTTTTTCAGCTCAGTTGCTTGTGCAATTCTCGTTTACGACTCCTAGAATAAGAACCCTAAGAAATTTTCCCAAAATTCGATTGGTTTTTACACATCAATACTTTAATTTAGAATTTTTTTGTATGTATCAAATAAAAATTAGGTCTTTTAAGGAAAACAAATGCATATAATCAAAAGATTTTAAGATGAAGTATGCACCTTATATGTCTTAAATAAAAAAGTTCTGAAAGTGAATGTCCTTTAAATTTAATGGGGTTTTTAATAAATGTAATTAGAGTGTAAGAGTTTCCTTGCAAATTTATTAAAGGTTGAGAATGAGAATAAGTAAAAATAGTGTACGAAAAAAAGTTATGAATTTACATTGTTGAATTCGGGGAGTTTATTCCTGGATATTTTTTTGATCTGATAACGATTAATGTGTTATGGCAACTCCGGTTAATGCAGTCAAATAAATAAAGAATTTTAACTCAACTATTTTGTTCTACCTTTTTTCTAATTGGTGATTTTTTGATTTGTTGGGGTTAACAAAAAAGGTATATGGCAAGCCTGGTATCTGGAAAACAAAAGAATGCTTTATAAATTAGCTTAACAATTTTTCGAGGGCTTCTCACATTTGCACTCATAACCAGTGTTGCCAGGTTTGCAGAGCATAAAAATGTCAAATTTTCTAAAAAAAAACGGCAAAATCGCCATCATATTTTGAAAAATCGTCAAAATAAAATATATTTGTTAGAAGAGGGATAAAGTTTTAATAAAAAATAAAATACAATAATGTTATTCACATTTCAAATGTTAACGTGTTATCGTTGTAATATAACACGATTTTTGACACTTCTCTTTGGTTTAAACTTCGAAAATCATTATATTTTACAACGATATTCATTTTATAAAATGTTGAAACTGTGTGCCCCAGTAGGCTAGTTGGTAGCGTGCTGGCTTTCAGTAGCACAACTTTTTAAATCTTAAATTCTTTTACAAAATTTGGAAATTCTTTAACAATAAGTCTGTTCGATTACTTTTCCTGTAAAGTTCAGTAAAAACTACTCAGTAACAAAATTACAAAAAGTAAGACAAATTTACAAAAAAAGTAAACGAACAGAAAATTTGTAGGAATTATTAAAATGGATAAAACAGCTTGTTTTAAATATTAAAAAAAAAATCAACTGGTCATTATGGAAAAGGAAAAAGTTAATTGAAATTATCGACCAAAAATAATTTAAATGTTTTTTAACTTCTTCCATAGTTAATTATTTAATATTTTTCACTTTCAATCCATAAAAAATTAAAATTTAATTTTTGTTTTTGTTTACTAAAAATACAAGCATATTTTTTTAGTCATATGTTTTTTTCATCTTACAAATTCTTACTGGCAAAAATGTATCCATTAAAAATTTGTAAGTTCTTTGGCATCAAACTGTCACTTTACTATCCCTTTTTACCAGTTTTTACTGAGTATTTGTCTAAAGGAAAACCTTTCAGTAAACACTTGTACAAATTTTTGTGTTATAGAACAAACTTAATGGTATATTTTTTATTTATTAAATTTTGGCACTTTATTAATATTATTAGGCCTGTTTTTTAAGCACCGGATTTATTTTTGGATTTATTTTGTTTCATTTAAAGTTGTATATATATCATCTTTCAACATGAAACATATTCGGGCTAGAGATCTGTTTGTTTCGCAAAAAAAGTCCATGCCTTGTGTTTTAACATGAACATTTTTTTTATTTTTATTTAAATCTAACTCCAATTAAATTTTATAAAAATTTAAAAAAATGTTCTAACAATATACACACAGAAACTAAATTAAGCTAAACCCGTAATGAATTTATAAAAAAATAAATGCGGTTTGGATTAAGTTTTATTCAATTCTAGAATTTGCATTTTTGCAAAATTGTATTTCACATCATAGCTATCGATCAAAAAACAATGTTTTTGCTTTCAATTTTTAACGAAATAATATAAATTTAATAATCGAGCCGGCGATTTTACGAGAATGATAAATAAGTAGATCTTGCTGACATATTAAATTATTGTCAAAAAATCGTTATTTTGGAAGCAAAAGTCGTCAAATAGTCATTTAGTTATTTGGGGTATTAAATATCATCAAAATGACGACAAATCGTCAAACCTGGCAACTCTGCATGCGATTGCTACTAATCCATACGTACATACATACTGTATACAAAACAAAACAAAAAAACAACAACAATATTTTGTGGGTTTTTTTTTGTTTTTAAGTGTTGATCATGACCATGGATGGTAACCGATTCTATGTGGTTATTGGTCGTAGTAACGCTATTTACTTTTATTTCGGTAACGGTATTTTAGGGGAAACTATACTTCAGTTTTTTCGGTAACGGGATTTTAGCGTTAACGGTATTTTAGCGTTATCGGTATTTTATTTATTTCGCTAACGGTATTTTAGCGGTAACGATATTTTAGATATTTCGGTAACTTTATTTTAGGGAAAAGATTTTTCAATTATTTTGGTAACGGCATTTTAAGGATAACGTTATTTTAGTTATTCAGGTAATATTAATGCACACCACAATTTTTAACCGCATTATGCCCGATTTTAAATGACTGTCTAGTTTATGATCATACTTTGGGAAAATATATCTATTTACAGAAGTTTTTTTGTTCAGATCTTGTTAGATTATTTCGGTAACGGTATTTTAAGGTAACGGTATTTTACGGATAACGGCATTTCAAGAATATCGGTAATGGTATTTAAGCGATAACGATAGTCCGTTGAAAGGTGTTAGAATCGGGGACGGTACTTCAGCGATATTGACAGCCATCCCTGCTTGCGTATATTCTTGTGTATAAGCATTGAATGTACGTATGTATGTATGTATGTATGTATGTATGATGAAATAAAAAAAAAAAAAATTTTTAGAGGTCTTCCCACATTTTCACTCATAACTTTTGAACGCGTTAACCGATTTTGATCATTTTCACTAAAAAACTGCTCATGATATCAACAAACAGTTTGACTGAAAATTAGCAGTACCTCTTCTGTATTGTCGGAGTATTTTGTGTTTCCACAGACAGACGGACGGACAGACGGACAGACGGACATGGCTATATCGACTTCTCTATTCATGCTGATCAAGAATATATATAGTTTATGGGGTCCCAGAATTTTTTTAAAAGAATTACAAACATTTGACAAAGTGAATATACCCTCCTGCACTATGGGATGGAGGGTGTAAAAAAAAGTATCGTGGAAATCTATCGATTGGAGCAAAATTGACGAAGTTTCGAGTATTTCAGTGTAGAGTATAAAATTTAGTATAGCAGTAAATATTCTATCGAGCAGAAATACACGTGCGTTCCTATTTTCGTATCATTTATGCTCTGTTTTCATTATTACTAAAATGCCTAAAAAAAATTGCAAGATCTGATAGACAATTAGCTGGTTCGAGATTATATCGACCTAGAAAAATTGTACCTCCGCAAAAACGTAAAAACGAAGGCGTTTGAACAAGTAGCGCGTCAGCTAAAAAAATTAAATTGACCATTGAAAATCAAGTTACGGAGGATCTTGAAAAGCATTATAGGATAATTGATTTTTTATTAGTCTTTTCAACAATAGCTACGCTAGTGAAGTGTGTGAAATGTGATGGAAAAGTAAATTTTCATTCGACTAAGAAAGAAGGCCTTGGATTTAACATCAAAGTGTCATGCGACAGCTGTAAACAGATTACAAATGTTCCGTCTAGTGCAAGAATGATGATAGCAAAATCCTTTATGAACCTGGCATTGATAATTCAGTGTGAGGTAAGCCGATACAATTTGCTTATAAACGTTTAATACCAGATTTTTCAGTGTTCAAAACTTTAAAGCGTTTTTCCCACAACTCATGTTTTCAAAGTCGGTGCCCCTCATAACTTCAAAACTACTGCACCGATCCTTTTGAAATTTTGAACACTATTTCTATACATAATTTACGAGATAACGCTTGTTAATAATTTTTATTTTACAATAAAAAATTAGCCGATTATTTTCACTAAAAATCGCGTTTTTTTCCCTTTAAAATGTTCCAAAAAAATTAAAAATTAAAATTTCGAAAAACCCTCACAGCTTTACCTGGAGAAAACTATTATCTATCGAATGAACTATGATTTTTTAATTTCAGATGACCCAGCAAAAAGTTATGAGGTGCTCCGCAATTCTACACTTTTTTGAGACACGTCCGAATAATTGCTGCAATTGCCGTGTTTTTTTTTTAATATTTCTTCGTGAAAATTTTATACAATATTCTTCAAATTTCAGTCTTTAATATAATATTAGTTTTAATAAAGAGATTTTAACTGTGTCGTCACAAAAAATGCCTTTTTTCTTGCGAATTACCCTTACCACCCCAATAAGAGCTACAGCTTTCAGCAATTTTTCTAAATATCCACAATTACAGGGCATAGCAGTGGACTTGACCATCATACTGCTGAATTCACCAAAACTTAAAATTCCCCAACTCGCTGCGTTCATTGTTTATATATTAATAAAGCCAACTCTATAGAGGATGTCTAATTTGCAAGCATTTAATTGAAAAGAAAAATCATAATTATTCGTATAGAAAAAAAAAAATATTAAAGTTATTCAATTGGCGCTCAGGATTATCCGAGTTTACCAAAAAAACAAAACATAAATTATCCAACAAATGCAAATATACATCAACAATCGTATGCTCAAGATGCTCAAAATATTAATTCAAACAATGTAGAGTAAGTTCGGGTAATGTTGACAAAGTCGATGTTAAGATATAACTTGAGTTATTTTCGAACTGTGTTCATAACAAAAATACATTATCTTTATGGTAAAAAAAATTATACACGAACAAGTTTAGGTACCCAAAAAGTCTGCATGCGGAAATATGAAGGGTAATGTGTAGTAGCTAGTCGGGTATTCAATCGGTTAACCGTTACTCGATTAATCGAAGAATTTTACTCAAACACCTGCTAAAGTAAATTAAAATGGTCAATTTAGAGTGACGAATAACTCGAACAATTTTGTTCGATTAATAGAGTTAATCGAGTAAATCAAAATATGTAATATTTCAGTTTATATTTCATTAAAAAACGTAAATTATTTCATATTTTTTAACACACATTTTTTTCTACTTTCAAATTTTAAATTGAAAACGTATTTTTGGGTTCAATATGAACGTAGTATAAAATATAGAGCAATGCGTCAGTTACCGTGTTAATTTATATATTGTATATGTGAAGTAGGACTATAACTTTTTCTACGTGTCATCACGATATAGGCAATACTGTACTGATAAAGAATATTTGTCTTGGTAATTTTGGAGAAAAGACGTTCGGCACCGAGACCAGTACCTAAAGTATAACATTTCTAGCAATTTATAAAGATATTTTTAAAATATCCTTGAACAATTACAGACATTATTATACTCAAAAAAATGCTCGAAAATGTAAAAAAATTAATACCAAAAGGTCCATAAATTAAGCGAGATGTTTAAGTATCGAAATATTACAGCCATTACTAAACTATAAAAAATGCTCGAAAATATAAAAATTTTAATACCAAAAGGTCCATAAATTAAACGAGATGTTTAAGTATCTAAATATTCAACAAAAAAAAAAAATCTCAACAATCGCATAACCATTAATTTGTGTTACTTTTTTTTCCAAGATTCGAATTGTACTTAACTTATCATAATTGTTTGGTGTTATAGCTCGAATTGGCCGTTCACTATTTTCTTCAATTCGAAAATATATTCAACTTAATATTTTTCCGAGGCATAGACTACTATGCCATATTATTTTTGATATTTGCAAAAAAAAATTTATAGGTTATATGTCTAATATCTTCCTAAAGTCGAACTTTATAAAAACGAAAGAAAAATTTTAAAAGCGCTAAATTGTATATTATTTTAGAATATTTTTTAATTTTAAATTAATTTACAGTGCGCCCCTGTAGGCTAATTGGTAGCGTGTTAGCTTATCAGTGCGGGGTCGTGGGTTCGATTACCACCAGAGGCATTGGTCTGTTTTCGCTACATCACACTGAAAGCTAGAGTAGGTAGTGCTCGGTTAGGGTAATCAGATATAATTTGTAATTATATAATTATTAATTAATAAAAAAAAAATTTTTTTTTTTAATTTTGATAAAATACATTTCGGAACTCCTGATTTTGTATTTATTTTGTGTTTTATTATGAATTTTTAAGCAAAAAATTAATAAGAGAAAAATTTAAAACTATTGAAATTATTCGAGTTACTCGAGTAAATTTAAAATCGCTTAATCGAGTAAGTTAAAAAATTCAAAGTCGAGTTACTCGTTTACTCGAACAAAACCAAATCCGGGTAATTTGAATACCCTAGTACCTAGTCGGGTAATGTGGAATACTATTAAAATAATGTTCCTTTAAATTTGTGGTAACCCAACGAAAAAAGAGTGAAAAAAGATGTAGTAAAATCATCACATATACGGATTCAGATGTAGTGCAAATTGAGGTGAAATACGCATGATTTTAACATGGGGTTGTCATAGGATGAAGGTAATGCAAATTCCGCAAACTTCACTTTATTAAAAGTACTATGTGTAAGGTTATGAAAGATTGTATTTTTGGGTGTCCTTTTTCTTAGAACTTAATTTGTTATTATTAATAATTCGTTAAGGTGTGATGCCAAGTCACATCTTATTTACCGAGTGATAATATGGATCTGTAAGACTGCTTAAACGGTTATAATTAAAAAAACTTTTAAACAACTTTCCAGCGAAATAATAGTTTTTCGTTCAACTGTAAAGAAAGAAAACTATTGTTAAGTCTGATATTTTGTAATCATTTCTTTTCAAATGTAAAGGTCAGAAAACACTAATTCAAAGCGACATCTAGATTAAAAAATATTTGTTGAAAGACACAAACTCCCGGTTCTATTCGAGTATGTCAAATACCGAATTGTAACCGAACATTCGTGACATTTCTACTAGTTAGCTGGTATATGATGGCATTATATGCTAAGTTTAGGAACTGATCTAAAAGGCCAGCATTAGATCAGAAAAATCAGTAGGGTCCGCCATCTAACGTTGTTTTTTCAACTAGTGCTTATTTCGTGAATGGTAACACTTAGCTCATGTCTGATTTGACAGATAATTAGTTTTATCCTTCCGCTGAACGAATATGGTTATGTATACGCTTGAACAACGCTGGGAAATATTGCGACATTACTTTGAAAATCATGGTAATGTTGCAGAATGTGTGCCACCCAAAACGAGTCACTGTTTGGCGCGGATTTTGGTCCAGAGGCATAATTGGGCCATTTTTCTTCGAAAATGAGCAAGGAGTGGCCGTTACAGTCAATGGCGATCGCTATCGGGCCAAGTTGAACGAATTTTTGTTCACAAAAATTGAAGAGGAGGAAATACAGCTGCACACAATCGATAATGTGCTTAAAAATTGGACCGAACGTGTAGGCTACTGCATGGCCAGCCGAGGCAGCCATTTGAATGAAATTATTTTCCATTATTAACCGGAAGGATTGTACTTTCAAATAAAAAAAGAAATTTGAGAAAATATTCAGTAGTTTTTTTTTATAGCATTTTCAAAAAAAAAAAAGTTATTTGGCGGACCCTTTAGCTACTTTGTGTGTAATGAAAATGTTGTTTCTTTTGAACTACTTCGCATTATTTTTGCTGTTAAGTTATATAGTTTTTATCAATGTAGTTTTTTAATGAAGCTTCTTTACTGAGTGAATGTACATTTTAATAAATAAGATTATATTTTTCATGAAATGCTATAAAAACTTGCATTAGTTTAATGAATAGTTTTATTGGACAAGTTAAAGTTCAACTTTATTGCTTCTATGCTAAAATTCATTAATATCACGCACAAAAGTGTCTGCGTGTGTAAAAAATATCGACATAAACTGTGTGTATGCTATTATATAAAATATAGAACTTATTCTATCTTGGCTATGAACTTGCTTTGCCATCAGATATAATTGTGACGCGATTTATTTAAAAAATTTTTTTTTTCAGTAACAAAAAGAAATTTCTTAGCTAATTAGATTTCAAAAGTTATTTATTAAGGCCCGAATACATGACCAATAATATTTATCGATCTATCGACCTAAATGTTTAATTTTTAAATATTTTGTACGGAATGGTAGATTTTGAAAAAATTTAAAAAATGAGATTATCCCACTTTATAATGTAACATAGTTTTATAAAATTTAAAAACAGTTAAGAAGAGAAATCTACATTCTTGTTAAACTAAATACCATTTCACAAGTGAATAAAAATAGTAATGTGTATACGGAAAGGCTTAAATCACACAGAAAACAAATACCTTATGTAAGAAGAGGTCAGAACCCTATTACATGTTGTATTAACGACAAATATATAAAATTAGATAGAAATAGTAAAAACAATTTAAAATTTCTGTATAAGATTTAAAAAAAAAAATATTGAATATTATTCTACATTACCCGCCTTATGGTATTACATATTAGCCGATCTGCAACAAAATTTTTGAAAAAAACTATTAAACTATTAAAAAATATTAACTAATATTAATGGCATTAAAAAATTTCTAAATTCATATTATTTCATACACAACTGCAAAATATTAACATATGTAAAATTTGTTGTACCAACAAAATCTTAGAACAAAAATCTTAATCAAAAATACCAAGTATTACTTTTCAAGTAACTAAAAACCAACATTTATTGTTTGTCTCAAAAACGTAAGCGTGGTATTAATTTATATGAATATAAAACGGTTTCAAAAATAAACATTTCTCAAATAGTCCTTAGATTTCGAAATTTAGGGGTGTTACACATTACAAGCCTACTTCACATTACCCGCAATTACTCTAAGTAACAATAATTACAACTAAAATTCAATATATAAAATGCACAAACTTATCGGTATGATGAGCCTTTAAATAGCTAAATTATGCAAATTAATTTGAGGATTGCAATATGGAATGCCAATGAGCTTTCCAATCATACAGAGGAAACTGAAATATTTCTTAATACAAATTGCATAAATATATTCTTAATCTCTGAAGCTCATTTTAGGTAAAGAAGAGGGTATGACTTAGTTGTTACAAACCTCCCTAGTAATAGTGCACATGTTGGTAATGCTCTTCTTATAAAAAGTAGTATTAGATACTAAACATTAGAACAACATAAACACCCATCTACTCAAGCTGCTGGTGTAAAAATAAACATACACTCATAATAATCCATGCTAAAAATACGAAAAAAAAGTCATAACAACGAAATCTTTTGTAAATTTTCGTTTATTTTACAAAATTTTTGGTTATTTTGAATTTTTTTAGTATTTTTACGCATGGATTATGATCAGTGTATATTTTTATATATTCTCTATACTCTCCTCTTAGACATAACTTTTTTTTTTAGTGTACTACGACTTATTTAATCCTACACTCTGGGAAATTCTGATTTAAAAATATGTAGTTGATTGGGTTGTAATACTGTTTCTTTGTTTCTAATGTAAATTTCAGTCATTTGTAGAACAAATTAAATTTTTCACTAATCTTGTAGTTCATTTAAAAGAAAAAACCACATAAAATGACTGTTTTATAATTTTACATTAATTTTTTGCAGTAGTTTTTTGTCATTTAAAAAAATAATTGTTTGTTCATGTTTTGTAGTTAATTTTTACTACAATTGTGGATCATTTTTTGAGCAGTAAAGAACAAATAACAATGTTAGTTGAATTTACTGAAATGTAAGTAGTCGGTTCTTTGAGTGATATTTCATTTGTTTTTAACTACATTTGCAGTGGTCTTTACCTACATAGTATTCTTCGTCGAATAGACGAACACTGTTCACATTTTCTTATGCAACTTTTTTGTTACTAATGAAAGTTTACTGATTTTCAGACACATAAATTGTATGTAAGTGTAATTTTGTAGTAATTTGATTCATCGAATCGGGTTGTCAAATCTATGCAACTTTCACTAAATGACATTAAAGAATAACAAAAATAAGTTTATTTCATAGTTTGAAGTATTAAAGTAAATATTTAATCAAATACTTAAATTTTTATGTAACCTCAGTTGCTATTTTTTCTGATTTTTTCCTCTCTATAAAAAAAAGACGAAAAAGTAGATTTTTTTCAATATTTAAGGTATAATTTTTATCAAAATAAACAAATTTAAAACAAATAAAATCGAAATTATGTTTGTAATAAAATTGTTTTTTTTTAAGTTTTTCTGTTATGGTGTTGAATGGCACCAATTTAAAAGTTTACTTACAAACAATACAAAAATCATTTAAAGTTATGTCTCAAAAAGCAGATTCAGACTAGCTAAGATATTGGATTGATAAGAATGTAAACCTTGTATCATCCATATAAAGTGAAAATGAGCTCGATTAAAAGTTTTTCGCATGTAATCCACGAAGCGAAAGTTCTGTCTACTCCAGTTGAGGAAAATGTTGGAAATCAAAATAATAGAGCTGTGATGGCAGCGGTGAATCAAACGCTAATAACAAAGAAAAGAAGATTGCGAAGAATATGCCAATTCAGGTGAAGTCCAATTGATAAAAGAAACTTTAACCGTGTCATAATTGACAATTAAAAACTGTATCAGAGAATTTAAAAACGCAGAACCTAGCCGATTTCTTAAAAGTATTAACGTCCATGCATCCAAAAACGGTGAACATTGCCTATGCAGTGTCACGAAATATTTAAAATGACCAGTTAAAAGAAATGTCGCAATAAAAGATTCTGACAATGTCTAGTGAAGAACTAATAATAATAAGGCTTACGCCAAGTATTTAGAAAATATATTCCAACCTTTTCATCTTAACAACGATGAAGATGTTATTTAAATAGAGCAGTTTTTAGATTGTTCTTGTCAAATGAATGCTCCAATTCAGCACATTTCTCATAAAGAAGTACAACAAGAAATTACAATGCTAAATGATAAAGCACATGGATATGATCAAATATGTCCAAAAGTCGTAAAGGGCCTTCCAAATAAAGGTATTATTTTTCTGACTTTAATATATAATAAAATTTAGAATATATACCATTTTAATAATGGTGCCAAAGCCAAATAAATCAGACAACATAGTTTACTCTTATCGACCAATCAGTTTTCCATCAAATTTTTCAAAGATATTTGAGCGAATATTATTACGTAGATTATTATCGGCAGTTGAAGAAAGGAATATAATCCCAGGATACCCATTCGGATTTCGACAAAATCATAACACTCCGGAGCAATGATATCGTATAGTTTACGTTTTAGAGATGAACTTGAATGTAAAAATACTGTTCATCTGGGTTTTTAGATATTCATCTAGCCTTTGACTGAGTTTTGCACAAAGGCTCCTCTTTAAATTAAAAAATTTCTTCCAACACAATATGATTTTATTTTTATTTTTATTATTTAATTTATCTTATTTCAGTTTGCTTTCTCTGAGACGGGATAAAATTTGGGTTAAAAAATAAAACTTTATATTGTGGTACTAAAGGTTCTTGAACGACATTGCCATTTGTGGGTTTACACTTAAAATATTATGTATGTCAAGGCCATTGCAAACGTAGTTTAAATAGTTATGTAATGGATCGCGAGGGCGCTACGACAGTGCTAACTGTACCGGATGTCCTCAGTCAAAGAGTGGGTGTTCTTTCTTCTCTAAGGTAATACGAGCACAACGAAATACAATATTAAATTAGGTAACTAACATGGTCATTTCTTTTTTACTGTTGGTAAAATGAACTACAAATGCAGTAACAATAAATATCAAATGTAGTAAAAAATTGTTTTAAGTATATTTGTTTGATTTGTTTTTTTTTTCTAATAAAAACAAAAAAGCTGATCAAATGATGTGTTATTTTTTTTTTTTTTTTTTTGAAGAACTACACATGTAGTCAAAAATTAAATTTCTTCTACAAATGACTGCTTTTTCACTTACTATTCAACCAACTACAAATACTTACAGCAAAAATTAACTGAGTGTACGCGATGCTCTATCTTTCCATATGTGGTCTGAATATTGGTCACGATGGATAAAGTTTCCAACTCCCATCAACATCGGAAACATAATGGCAACTATTTGTAACTACAATGAAACTCCTAAAACACATATTTTTAAAATAAAACTATTGCATAAAAAATAATTTAATATTTTTTCTTAAAAATCGATTATATTTTTTTTACAAACTATTCGGAATAAATTCCGAAAATGAATTCCTCTATTTAGTAGCCCAATAGACTTTCAAATGCATTTGATCTAGAATTTTTTCGAAAAAGGCAATAAATATAAATAGATGATTAATATGTAGTTGACCACGCCTATATTGCCTATTATGTGTAGAAATATACTAAAAAATATATTTTTTGACATTGAGTTTAAGGGAAGAATAATTGTGTGTAAAATTGTATTCCATATTATATTTATACTTTATTTTGATTTTCGCTCTCAGTGCAAAAATGGTCAAAAGTATTCCAACTTGAAGAAGAAATAAAAAAGAAATTCGAACTAACTTTAAAAACTCTTATGCGATTTGGTTTATTAAATGATCTCCTTTAATTTCCTATTTGAACCATTGAGGATGATTTTTCTTTTTACACTGTGTTATTTTGTCAATATATGAACAAAATTTTAATGTTTTTTTATCAAATTTTGCATAATTTTTGAGAAATTATCCCTTTAATTTGACCTAATATATATTATGACTACAAGATTGTAGAGATTTTAAATTGATGAAAAAAAGTCCTCTTGATAAAATAACTCTTTTATGAAGCTTTATCAACATAGGTTTAATGTTTTCAGTTTTGACCATACAGAATGATTTTGAAATCCACAGAATGAGTCCATCAGATTTTGATTAAATCTGGATGTATCATAAAGGGTACTAAACTAACAAACAACCTCAATTATTTATCTTAACAATCTAATTTTAAGGGTTAAAAGGGTGGTAACAAGTTACCGGCCTTAAATTATTATTCCCTAACCTATTACTCGATAACAGAAAGTTTCGCTGTGATATTAAAGACATAAATGAAATAAAACTTAAAATTTTCTTTGGGAATGTATGTAAAACTCTACAAATTTCTGAAAATTATAAAGTACTCTACTCAACCCGGTACCTATACTAAGTCATTTCAAAAGTATATTAATTCTTTTCTATATTGTAACACCATTGAATTTAAGAAACTTTTAACATTTTGTTTTAACTAATCTATTTTAACCAGGCCAATAATATGGCAGTTAGTTTGTAGTTGGATGTCGCAGTTGCATAAAGACCGAAATGATAATTAAACTACCGTTGAAATAACGTTAAAATACCGAAACATTGATTTATAACGATATTTTGTAGGTATAAAACATTTTAATATGTAAAATGTTTAAATAAAACCTGTGATATAATAAGACATATGCCACTATTAGAATAGTAGTTTAAAAAGTTTAATAGCGGTATTAATGTGGGCGTGGTAGGCAAGTACCTTTATAAAAAAAAACAACACTTTAGAAGAAAAAAAAAATATATTTAAATTTTAAAGAACCTTGGAAACTTTGTAATTAAAAAATGTTCTTTTTTTTAATTTCTTCGGATATAGTACGTTCATATTGCACCCCAAAATAGGTATTATCATTTTTTACATGTTTACGATTGTCAAATTCCATACAAATTTTAAATCAAAAACTTGAAAAAAATAACGAAAATACGTATTTTGGGCTACAATATGAACGTAGTATTAGACACTTTTGAATTTAATAATAATTACAATTTTACTACACTATGCGAAAAATTTATAAAGCCACATATAATCCCAAAGATATCTCCTGAACGCGCATAGATTAAAAAAAATAAACACTGTTTATAGGTAATTTATATAAATTTTCTAGTTTAGGTATTACATTCAAGGTTCTATCATTATGCATAGCTAGGAATTTTTAACTTACAACTTTTCAAAAAAGTTCAACAGTTATATAAAAATGTAATCGGTAAAGTTGTTTCAATGGAATATACAGTTAAATTACTAAAGAAATATATTTTTTAACTTTCTGTCTGTTATTCAATAAACAAAATAAACAGAAAATCGGACTTTCGGTAATAGTTAAATTATTCAGTTAAAATTTTCTGTTTAAAACAAAAAATTGTTATGTTATTTTTAGTATTGAAATAAACGAAAACAAAATATTGTTTTCATCGATTTTGTTCAACAGTTGCCAATTAACTAAAAAATACAATTGTTTTAAACAAAAGTAAGTAGTAAACCTTTAAACTGATTTTCAGTTAATTTAATATATATTCAGTAGTCTTTACGGAAAACATATTGTGAGTGTATAATTATTGTTTATGCGAAAGAAATGTTTATCAACTTAAACAAAAATCTTTCAGAAATTAAGTTAATATAAACCCTCTAACTGTTAAACGATGTTTTGCAACGAAATTCATACCATGTGATCCACTCGAAACACAAACAATAAGTTCTCCAACAAAATTGTCTATCGTTGCCTAATTTAGGCGATATTAGCCAAAATACTTTTTTTGGGTGCATTTTGAAAACTAAAGCATATAAAAGAGAAGTTTTGGACAAAGATTATTTCTCTTACCAAGATATAACCACGCTCGAAAAACTATTTTTTTTCTGCTCCTATTTAAGAGAATACCGCGATTTTCGATTTTTGGAAAAAGCGAAATCAGGCGAAAAAATATCGAAACTTCAATTTATATTGTTCACACTTCAAGGCTTTGCTATTAATACTTAATGTCTTCTTTCTGCAAAATGTCATAAAAATCCGTCTATTAGTTTATAAGTTAAGACAATGTCCTGTGAGTCCTTGGACTAAAGTACGGACTTATTATTTAAGATAAAGCTTCAGTCTTACTTATATTTTATTACAAAGAGTTTTGAGTCAACTTAAATTGGTTTTTTAGATTTTTGAAAACTATATCATTTAAAAAATAAGTAATTTTTGAAATTTTACGCTTTCAAAACGTGTTCTGATGATGGGAACCTAGAAAATTCCCGAAATAGATCTATCAACACATTCCTGAAAGGGTCAAATAATAAATTTGAAAACAAAAAACTCTATAGATTATTTGTTAGGACAATATCCTAATGAAGAAATATAGAGTATGGCCTCGAACTTGAATAATTTTCATTTTCATTTTCATTAATTTTACGAAATTTTGATTATGAATCTTTCTTGCTTCCAAACCGTGGACGGCATACGAAAAAATTTCTTCACAAAATATTTAGCAAATTTAGTTTTCTATCTAAATATACCCTATGGGGAATGGGACCGGTTCTGCGTGTGCCACAGGTCCCTTCGTGCCAGAGACCGGTCCTACCTTATGTAAACAACTGGCACCTTTAACATTGGTTTGGCATAGGAGGGGGTCATTTGTCCTACTTTAAACCACATAGTGGCATGCCACAGGACTAACCAAAGATGGACATACCACAAGACTGTCGCAAAATTGCCTCCTCATTCCCCATAGGGTAATTTATAAGTATAAATCGCTCATTTGATGCATTTTTGGTAAATTTTATGAAGGCTACCCTGCGGCAGCCTTACCTGTTAGCGGGTTAAATTTAACGAAGTCGCTAACAAATTATTCTGATATATAAAAGAAACATAAGAGGTCAATAAACACAATTTGAGCACTTTTTTCACAAGTCATGGCGAAATTTTTCGAGAATTCTGTAAAAAAAAGAAGTTATTTTGCGTCTCTCGTTTGGAGTTTGAATCCTATCTTCAAAAAGCTAAGTGGATGCAATAAGAGATTCGTCTTTGCATATTATGCATTATAAATTCTAAATATCTCTATCAATGCGGTCATTAAATACATTTAAATGAGAACAAAATTTAGTTTACGAGATGAAATCCGAAATATGGACGAAATCAAAAGCAAATTTATGATTACGTTAAGTTGGAAATATATGCTCTTCATATAATTAAAGTAACACAATAGCTTTTCCCATCTTTTTGTTTAATAAAAGAGTTAAACTAAATTAGTTCTAAAAACTAATATTAACATGTAAAATATTGGTTTTTAGAACATATTAAAATTTACTCTTATACCGGGTGTTTTCTATAGAGTAACACAAGTTTGAATCATAATAAAACAAGGAAATATCAATGAAACTGGCTTTATTGGAAAGAACATTTTATGAAATTAATGTATAAATATGATTTCTGCCACGTGGCCGCCACGGCTGGCGCGTAAAAGGCGCAATCTGGAACACCAATTTTCAACAGCATTTGCGGCCGTATTTCGTCCTGTTGGAACCACATATCAGCAAGATTTATGCCACGTAATTGAGGTACAAAAAAATTTCGAATCGTCTTCCTATACCGTTCGCCATTGACAGTAACATTCCGACCATCATCGATTTTGAAGACATATGGGCCAATGACTCCGCCAGCCCATAAAGCGCACCAAACTGTAATTTTCTGTGGATGTAATGGATTTTCGACAAAAGCTTGTGGATTCTCCTCACTCCAAATGCGACAATTCTGCTTATTTACGTACGCATTCAACCATAAAATGGTTCAGCCATAAAATGGAAGAAGTGCACGATGAGTTTGATGAATAGAACAATTATTTTGATTAAAAATTTTAACAATTTGCACGCGTTGCTCTGGTGTAAGTCGATTCATAATGAAAATGACATAATGATACTCTTAAAAAACCACGCGTTATTTAAACATTTTTGTAAAACAATTCCGCTTTTAACGATACAAAAAGCTATTCTATTTCTATAGTTGTATTAACAGCGTGTATTAACATCTTAATGTTCTCATTAATTTGCATTTTATTTGGTCCATATTTAAGATTATATCTCCAAACCTATTATTTTTTAATTCCGATGTGTTTTACGTCTGTATTACCAAAAATATTTGGCATTTAGAACGTAAAATTTAGAAATAAGAATGTCTTAGCACATATCCACTCTTATCTTTGAAGATGGTACACACAGTCCCCATGAGAGGCGCAAAATAATTTCGTTTTAAAAAAATTCGCTAAAAATCTCGCCATAACTTTTAAAAAACTTGTTAAAATGTTGTTTATTGACCTCTTATATTTCTGTTGTATGCCGTCATCATTTTTTGACAAGAACTAATTTAGTAGCTGATATAATAACTGATTCTTTTAATAATATGATTGATGAAGGAAGTTTAATGCTCTAAAAATACATAAAATAACACCAATACATAAAGTTATTGGATCAAATAATATCGAAAATGTTCGGCCTATATCTGTTTTAAATATTGTGGATAAGAAATTTGAAAAACGTATTTTTAACCAACTCTCGGATTATATTGACAGAAACAACATATTGTTTGAAAACCAATTTGGATTTAAAAAAGGAGCTGGAACTGAGGAAGCAGTGGTTAGTGTTGCTGAATATTTATGTGGTAAGCTTGATGCGGGTTTTTGTGGCGTTGCGGGTGTATTTTTTGATTATTCCAAAGCATTTGATTTAGTAAATCACAATATTTTATTGAAAAAGCTAAGAACAATTGGATTA
This sequence comes from Delia radicum, assembly GCA_021234595.1. Classification (NCBI taxonomy): domain Eukaryota; kingdom Metazoa; phylum Arthropoda; class Insecta; order Diptera; family Anthomyiidae; genus Delia; species Delia radicum. The sequence continues at coordinate 85,086,212 of CM037851.1, read as the reverse complement.
GCGAGCAAAACTCTGGATATTTTTTTGCATTATTTGTCTAACAGAAAGCAGTTTGTTCAGGTGGGTGAGTCAATAAGTACTATGAAGCCTGTAACTTGTGGTGTTCCTCAAGGAAGTGTCCTTGGTCCGTTGCTGTTTAAAATTTTTATTAATGACATTTTCAATATAAGCTTTTATGGAAAATTATTCATGTATGCTGATGATGTTTGCCTGTTTTATAGATATAATCATTTAAAAGTTTTGCAGACCCAGATTGAGTACGATGCTGCAATACTATCAGAGTTCTCGAGACTTAATTGACTTATTCTTAACACAGATAAGGCAAAATTAATAATATTTAAACCATACCGTTCTAGAAATGAAGAAAAGATGACCGTTCACATAGATGGTAGTTCGATTACTGAGTTTGATATGGTGAAATATTAAGGAGTAAACTTGAACCACAACTTACTATGAGATTGTCATATAAACATGTTAAAGTCAAAAGTTTCTTCTGTGATTCTCTACAAGTTTAAAAATAAGCTCAGCCTTTATGTAAAAATGCTGCTTTACCAGTCACTTGTACATTCCCATTTGACATATATTCCAATAATATACGGGTGTAGAATCAATCAGTCATTAAAATCTCTTCAGTCTGCTCAAAATAAAGCTCTAAAGCTTGTTTATAACCTCCCTATAACGCATTCTACGTTGGAACTGTTTACAAATTATGTTAAAAATGTTTTTCCGATTCGAGGTCTATATAAACATAAAATGTTATCATATGTTTTTAAATCATTGAGAGGAAATGCCCAACAATCCATTCAGTTTACCAAAAATGTATTTCATAAGCGATGTAATACCAGACAAGCTTCCAATTTAAGTTCAGTAAAATGTAGTCTGGACCTGACCAAACAGCGTATTGCTTTTGCTGGACCACATGAGTATAATCAACTACCAGTTGACTTACGAAATATACAAGTTATATCAATGTTTAAGAACTGCGTTTAAAGCTATTTTCTTCAAAACGTAGAAACGCTTCTTATGTAAATTTGTTTTTTTTTTCTCATGCTTTTAAAATATACAGTTGTTGAATATGTTTTTTTTTTATATATATTAAAATTTTAAAGAATATTTTATATACAATAAAAATATATGTATGCACAGTGCATACTCTAGGGACACTTATTCGTTCCCCGGCATAGTTTAGGGACATTTGCTTATTTTGGGGGCTGTCCGCAAAGTTTTCGCGCTTTTTCATACATGAGAACAGTTGGTTCGATACACCGCATATTTCAGGGACAATTTTGGACGTGTCCCTAAAGTATGCGTTATACATACATATATATATATTCATAATGAATTTGAATTTGTATATGTATGTGTATGTGTATGCACAGCGCATACTCTAGCGATTCGTTCCGCCGCATAGTTTAGTAACATTTGCTTACTTTGGGGACTGTCCTCAAAGTTTTCGCGCCTTTTCATACATCTAGCGAATAAGATAAGGACAGTTTGTTGGATACACTGCATATTTCGGGGACAATTTTGGTCGTGTCCCTAAAGTATGCGCTGTGCATACATATATATGTATATATATATATATATATATAAAGGGTTCGCCAAATAACTTTTTTTTTTTTTTGAACTCCTGAACCAATTGAACTTTGTAAGGCGTCATACCAAGGTCTTTATGCAAAATTCGTCTTAATGATGTCTCCGAAATGTTCAATTCTTGAGAACGACGGTGAATTGATGTTGATGGCGCTTCACGCACACTTTCTGCCACAGCAGCAATATTCTCGGGTGTACGCTTTTCACGCTTTGGTTTATCGATGAGGATGCCAGTTTCTTTCACTTTTTTCACAAGATAACGAACATACGGACCATATTCGTTCAGCGGAAGGATAAAACTAATTATCTGTCAAATCAGACATGAGCTAAGTGTTACCATTCACGAAATAAGCACTAGTTGAAAAAAAAAAAGTTAGATGGCGGACCCTTTATATATATTATATAAATAATCTTCTAAGCATATAATGTAAAGTTGCCTACTATTGCCTCTTTATGCTTGTAATGCGCTGATGCGTTAATTTTGATCAATTCTTACAATTTTTTTTATTGAATTAATAAAATATATATAAAAAAAAAAAAAAACAAAACGTAATTTTTGAGCTATTTTTTCTTTAAGTAGCTTTATATTTATTTTGCGTGAACAATAATTATAAGTTAAAAAAAAGTGCACAGCTATGAAAAATGACTTTGATTGTGTAGCCTAAACTAGTATATTTACGAGTATATAAATTACATATTTTTACAATATTTTGTTCAAAAAATGTATTCGCGTTCAAAAGATATCCCTGACAATTTATATGTGGCTTTATAATTATTTCGTTTAGTGTATAAATACATACCTGTAGGAATGTTTGAATGATTTTTGTTTTATTGTATATCTAGATATTTAAACTAATTGTTTGTATTGTATTGTTTTCGAACAACAGTCACGTCCTGTGTTATAACATCAATAAAAATAAAAGCAGCAACAGATAATAATCATTAAGTGTGTACGTTCGTGCTGCAGACATAATGGCAGATGCTGAATATTCACCTATTTGAGAGAACAAATAAAATGAAAATAAAGATAAAATATAATTTATATGGTTGAATTTAAGTGTATTTCATAATGTTCATATTAATCGATAGGACAGCAAACACACACACACACACACACACACACACAAACATTATAATAAATGTTAAGAGTTGATACATATAAAATTTAATGTTTCATGAAAGGTGGAGTTAACAATTAATGGATTTATTCAAGTAGTTATGGGTAAATGGGGCTTTAATGGGTAATTTATTAATAGTGTGAGTTGAGTTTTTTAAGTATTCACATAAAAATGCAATGAAACGTATAACTTTCAAAGCAAAAATAACTTTATTGCATTTCCAGCAAAACTTACACCCAAAAATCAGACTCGGTATAAGCAACCGTATTTGTAGCCAATCTCATAACTCGGCTATAGCTACATAAAGGGTGGTTAAATTTCAAGGGCCGATGTTGATTTTGAATAAAACACAAACTATTTAGGAAATTATTGTAATTTTATTTTATTATGATATATTGGTATTACTCAATTATGTATGGAACAAAATATCGGCCAAATGGGCGCCGCGACCACGGCGGCACACCTCCATCCGATGGTCCAAATTTTCGATGACGCTGAGGCATAATGGAGGTTCTATGCCGTTAATGTGCCGAATTATCTCATCCTTTAGCTCTTGAATTGTTGCTGGCTTATCGACGTACACCTTTTCTTTCAAATAACCCTAACCAGAAAAAAGTCCAACGGTGTCAAATCACATGATCTTGGCGGCCAATTGACATCGCCATTACGTGAGATAACACGGCCATTGAATTTGTTGCGCAAAAGAGCCATTGTTTCGTTAGCTGTGTGGCAAGTGGCACCGTCCTGCTGAAACCACATATCGTCCACATCCATATCTTCCAATTCGGGCCATAAAAAGTTCGTTATCATCTCACGATAGCGAACACCATTCACAGTAACTGCCTGACCGGCCTCATTTTGGAAAAAATACGGCCCGATGATGCCGCCAGCCCATAAACCGCACCAAACAGTCACTCTTTGTGGGTGCATTGGTTTTTCGACAATCACTCTTGGATTCTCATTCGCCCGAATGCGGTAATTCTGTTTATTGACGAATCCATTGAGGTGAAAATGTGCCTCATCACTGAAGACGATTTTCTTCGAAAATTGATCATCCACTGTTGCCATTTCTTGCCACCATTCTGCCCATTCACGACGTTTGGAATGGTCAAGAGGCTTTAGTTCTTGAGCCAATTGCACCTTGCAAGTCTTTACGCATAATGTTCATCAACGACGAGCGTAAGAGGTGCAATTGTTGGGCACGACGACGAGTTGAGGTGGACGGCTCTTCAGCCACACTATCGCGAACAGCAGCAATATTTTCTGCAGTACGAGCTGTACGAGCATGCACTGGTGTTCTCACATCTTCTGCAGATCCGGTTTGCTCGAATTTTTCCACGATTTTTGCGATTGTACGCACATTTGGACGATCAAATTGACCAAACAAATCACGAAGTGCACGATATGCATTTTGATTTGAACGCCCATTTTCATAATAAGTCTGGATAACTTTAACACGTTGTTGGATTGTGTATCTCTCCATGATTCAAATTGAGTAAGTCTGAAATAGAGAAATGTCAAATAAAATTCGGAAAAAAACTTGGCGTTTAGGTGTGGTTCACATTCAGCATCGGCCCTTACAATTTAACCACCCTTTATATACATAATATCTAGGTAGTTACTACTATATTTATGTTTATGCAATCGCAATTATCGTAATAAAATTTCTGTTGTAGCAGACAAATCCTCGATCAAATTTAATAAGGATTATTAAAATCATAATTTTAAAATGTTGGCAAAGCATTGGTAGAACAACCAATAAAGTGCTTTTTTAATGATAAAATAAGTGCTTTGCCAACCCCAAAATGATAACACCGGACAGGGCTTGGCCGTTTCTGTTTTAAAACGTTGGCAAAGCACTATCAGTGAATACTTCGCCAGTACCAAAATCATAATTTTAAAACGTTGGTAAAGCATTGCCAAAACAACTTATAAAGTAAATAATAAATTAATAAAAAAAACAGTAATAATTTTAATTCTTTTTATAAAATTTTGGTTTTATTATTTAAAATAATAAGATTATGTAAACAAATAAACATACAAATTAAGTTTAAGCAATATAAATTAAATTAAAATTCATTTTAAAGAATCATTTGTATTCTGACTGTGAACTTGTAATTTTTCATAGAGAAAATTGAAATTTATAAAAAAAAAAAATTTCCTTAGAAATTAGGTAAATTCAAATTTTTAAATTAAAAATTTTGAAATTTCCAAAAAAAAAAATTGATTTTATATATTTGAAATTATAAAATTTATAACTCAAATTTATTATCCGTTTGAGATTAAAATTGTTAATTAAATTAAGAATATTATATATGAAAAAGAGATTTATTTTTGAACTGTATAGTCCTACTTTGTAATTAACTTAAGTAAAGGCTTATATTATTTCTTATTAAATAATTTTGGCAATTTAAACTGAAATAACAATAGGTTTCAGCTAAGTTAATTACAAAATAACAATATTTTTTTTTAAGGTGAATTTTATCGTGGATCTATAAATTTATGTGTAAGATTTTATTTGTTCGGTTTGTGATCATGACAAATTTTTCTCTAACTTAACAGAAAAATTATTATTTTTATATGATAATTTACTTTGACTATTAGAAAAAAACACAGAAAAAGTTATTAGACACTAGCATGAATGGAATGCATTTTCTGACCCACTACGGTCTTCATCAACATTCTTCGTGCCATTTGGTGTTAATCGTAAATATCATCTATTTAACTCACACGTTAAAGAAATTGGGTAACGTTAAATCCCACATTACTCTGTGTGTTGATTTCTATTTATAATGTGTTTGTTTTTTCTCTAGTCATTATCATAGTGGCCAGTTTAACTTTCAGTTAAAACTTTTAAATGGCAGTTCTTTTCTCTAATGTCATCGTATACTATCCTTCTACATTATCAAATTACTTTTGTGATAAGTTAGCACCAAGTACGACTTTTATACTTCAATTTTACTAAAGAAAGAAATTTGAAAATAAATGTAAAATTTTAGTACAAAAACTATACTTTGTGCTGAATATAATAGGAAACCTTAATTTTCTTAACTTCAAATAAATTGCAATTTAGTTTTGAATTTTTCCAATCTTGTAATTTTAAATTTTATAAAGGTATAGATAAAAAAAGTACGCTAAATTAGCATTTTTTTTTGTTAATGAATTTGATTTAATGGATTTTAAATTCATTTAAGATTTGAAAAAAGAATTAAGTTTTAAAGTATATAAAATAAATTTTAAAAATACTATTCATTTGTTATTTTTATTAAACCCTGCTAACATATTTTAAATCAAGTACATGCATTAAACTTCGTTTTTATAAACGGTTGTAAATTTAGTAAATCAAGCACTGACACAGCACTTTGTACAAACGTTGGTAGAGCGTTCTAAACTAGGGCTGTGCCAGTGCTTTTATTATTTTTACTGTTGTAAAATTTGTTAATTAAGTACTGGCAAAGCACTTTTTACTAACATTGGCAGAGCGTTGTAAATCAATGCTTTGCCAGGACTTTATTTGTTGGACCATTGGCAAACAGTGTTCTGCCAGTCCTTGATTTTTCAGACCATTGGCAATTTCTGGCTGGGTTTGGACATGCATGCACATATTTCACATACCAGTTGATGCGTATTCGAAATATCTTTCATTTGACACCTAATTAGTTTGTACATAGTTTAATAACTTATGTACGAAATATATTTAAAAAAAACGAAAAATTTGGTAATTTTTTGGCCCCACTTTTTTAACCCCTAAACTTGAGACTGAGCACTTAAAAAAACTTCGTGTTTAATATTTGTTTGCCCTTTACAACATACCTTACATTCATTAACCCTTGTGTGACATCCTTGGTACAGCTGTACCAATTTGAACTTTGAAAACAAAATTTTGATATTATTTTTGCATCTAAAGAGCTGAAACTTAATGAATGCCTCAAATATACATTTAAGAATGTAATGATCACATTTGTTTTGTCTGTTCATGTCTCGTTAATCGGTGGGAGTAGCAAACGTACATCTATGCCTTCATTGTCATCCTTGGTACAATTGTACCACAAACATATTTGTATGGAAAATTTATTTATTTAAATCCAACTATCAGCACACCGTTGAGCTATGGAAAACAGATTGGTTTCCGATATTTGGAGATACTATGACGCGTCAGAGATTTCACACTATAAATCGTTGTATTCGATTTGACAACAGTGCTACACGTACTCGAAGAGAAGAAACGGATAAAGCTGCTGCGATAAGTGATATGTTCAATATATGCTCAATTATAAATTGAATAGGCGTTATAAAGCCAACGATGTTGTGACTGTTGATGAGAAATTGCATCCATACAGAGGTCGAACACGTTTCTCGCAGTACATTCCGAGTAAACCAGCAATGTACGGGATAAATTTATTTTGGGTCTGCGATGCGATAACTAAATTTCCATTGCAAGGAGAACTTTATACCGGCAAACCACCAGGAGGTCAGCGACAAACAAATGTTGAAGAGAATGTTGTGAAACGTTTAGTTCAGAGGTATTACAACATGGGTCGAACAGTTGTGGGAGATAATTTTTTTAGATCACTTCCGCTGTGCAAAAATCTTATGTCCAACAGCTTAGCATATGTGGGAAATTTACGAAAAAATAAGACTTGCGTTCCAGAAGAGTTTCGATCAAACAGAAACTTAAAATTTCTTTTGTTTTCAATATAAAAGACCATTTTTTCAATATAAGTTATATAGTGGTACAGCTGTACCAAGGATGTCAGTGGAAGGGTTGTAAGGAAGGATGTCACACAAGGGTTCAAATCTGAAGATTCACCACTATATAGTTTCCTTGTAAGTTTAAGGTTATATAACTTTTATAATCAAAGAGCTACTGTTCTGAAAATTATTTTACTCAACATTTACATGTCTACTTTATAAAACCCCTAGTAGTTTATAATGGTATTTACTTTACATTAAGCACAAGCACCAAAAAACGTATATGCATGTTTCTGTTGCCATATGGTAACAACAGGGTGTTTAGGGTTATTGTTTATAATTGCACGTGTTTTGTTGAATGCCAACAAGCGGATTAAATTTAATTGAAACTGCATTAAACTTAGGAAAACGCTAATAAAAATTTGTCAAAAATGGCGTTGCAGAAAAAACTGCTAGCATAATCATACATTTTTTCTAAATATTAGTGAGATAAAAACATCACAAATAAAACTGTTAAATGTACAAAATTTTAGTTATATTCAACGTGAATATAAATTAATTGAAAATAGCAATTTACTCTGCAAAAATCTGCAAAACTTGTATGTGTACACTCAAATAAAAAAGTCTTTAAATGTAACATAAAAATCAGCAGTTTCATAGAAAATTTAAATATTTTTAGGCCAGCAAACAGTTTAGGTAATCTTAGCAAAACGTGTCTGTAATAATTAGTAAAGTGAAAGTAGTAGGAATAATTAGTAAATTTTACTTAAATTTAGTAAAACTTTTAATTTCTTTTATAAAAATTAATCAATTTTTTCATTAATAAAAACTGGTACAGGAACTGTTAATTGGGATATAACACGTTTTACTAATTTTAATACTAACTTTTTTATTTGAGAGTTCAGCTTGTTCTTCTTTTTTCGGGCTTAGCACTGAAAGATTACTCAAAAACAGGTGGTCGCAACCACAAAAATCCAAAAATTTTTCAAAACTTTATAATCGAACATTTTTGCGGTATTTTGTTTAAAAATTTTTCAGCACTCAAAAAAATTGATTCACACAAACACATTAGTACTCTTTAAAGTATGTTAAATAAGTTAATCTAGAACAAATTTATGTGCCACTAATTTGAAATTTTTCATTTTTTAAATCTGAAATCTTGCAGTTTTGTGGCTTTTTCGATATACAAAGAAAATAAAATAATAAAATATCTACTTAAAAATATACGTCATCATAAAAATAAATTTTTATTCTATATAACTTTTCATTTCTAAAAAACTTTTTGTGTTATTTTACTTTTTTGGAAGATAAATATAGTTTCATACTTTGTACTATAGTTTGTTAAATATTTTTTTTGAGAGATAAATGTTTTTATACTTTCAATAAAATTAAAAAATAAAATGATTTTAAAAATTATTTTATACAGAATACTTTTTTTCTGATAAACATTTAAAATTTAAGATTCTTGTTTCTAAAATCCGATGTTTAATAAAATCTTCCTCCTTAATTTCATATGCAAAGTTTTTAAAGTAGGCATCTGATACTTGAAATTGAGGCTAAATAAACTTATTAAAAGCAGAATTTTCTTTAATAAAAATACTAGCCAGTAGCGTATCCCGGTGGATTCTCTCCGATCATAATTTAACACAGATATATGAGAGAGAAGAAAATATAACGGGCATATATTTTTTTAGCGGCTCAATCTCACGTTTAAGGTTTAAAAGTTGGTATAAATATTGTTGTTTTTTGTATGGAATTTGTCGTACTTATTCCATATACCAGTTATCATAAACTCTTTCATTTGGTACTCTATTTATCTAAAATTACTCTAAAACAATTCGAAATAAAAAAATGTGGTAATATTTGACCACACTTAAAAAATACGTCTCTCGTGTTTCTTTCGGCTATATCACTACATTCAAAAAAATACCTGCATTTAAAACTAAGGGTAACGAAGAACCCGCTACACTGATAGAATTTTGTTCATTGTATTAATGAAATCCTTCATTAATACAATGAACTTTTCATTAAAAAGTCCCCAAAAAAGTTTCATTGGCTCAATGAAATATTTTTCATTAATCAAATAATAATTGAAAAAAATATTTTTTTTCTTGTTTCATATTTATTTTGTGTTAATTTTTTCTTTTTTATTATCTTATATTTATTTTTCAGTTTTTTTTATCTCCCGAACATGACTTGAACCCGCAACCATCACCATACAAACAGCACCGCCTTACCAATTGACCTAAATTACAAAACCAAAAGGATGTGCTTATTTAGACTTTTGTAGGAAAATATTTTTTTTCAATAGTTGAAGCGCCTCCAGTGGAAATTTTATGGAACTTTTTGTTTGCTGTACAAAAAATAAAAATGATTGCATATTTTAAGGATCAATCAAATACAGTTAATGAAAATTTCATTCAGTCAATGAATTTTTTATTAATTTAATGAAAATGTTTCATTCAACCAATGAATCCAAGTTAATGAAAGACATTCATTAATAATATGAAGGAAAATCCTATCAGTGTAGTCACTTTATAAAATATGTAATTTATAGAGCTTATAAGTAAATGCCAATGTAAGTAAAAATGATAAGTAAGAGTCTTTGGTGATTACTTTATTTGTTTATAATTTTGCACTACAACGGACACTACTCTTGTTAACATACTTTTATTACACTGTGCAACAAATTTAGGGTCATTGATTAACTTCCCAAAACGTTTTTGAAAACTTATCTCGAGTTTAATTTTTATGTCCATTTATCAGGACATTATTTATTTCATTTTAACATTTAAATAAACTAAACTACCTCGGATGAAAATTGGATCATATACGAATATGTATATGATCATAGAGCAATTCCATATGAAAGCGATCACCTTTTGGACGACTCCTCTCCGATTTTAAAATAAATAGTCTCAATCGATTGCCCAGCAAAAAATAATGTACCTACATATTTTTTTTTTTTATAGTGACTGGTTTAGTGGTGGTGTGCACCACTGTCATGTGACAAAATTGAAGAATTCTTCATAAGGGACCTCATTGAAAGTTGTTTAAAAAAAAAACTACTAAAGCGATCGCAACGAGTGATAGCTTGTTGGAAAGGTATTGAATCAGACTTTAATTGAAAAATAAAATTTTCCTAATTTTTCTCAGAAATATACCTTTTTTCCCATGAAAATTAAATTTTCCCATGAAAATTAAATTTTCCGATTTTCCACAGAAGCTCCTAAATTTTCCGGCTAATTTTATTTTTTTTGGATTCCTCATAATTTTTTCTTTAAGAATCAGCAATAAAAAAATGGGCCCCGACTCCTTGTTTGGACAGGAGAAGAGCATTTAAGAGACCACCTTGTTCTCATTGTTTTTATATTTTTTATAATTGAATTATTTTTAATTATTTAACATTATTTTATTTTATTATTAAAAATACATTTTAAAAATTATTTTACAGTTAAAAATACAGTTATGAAGAAAAAATCTTTCTTATTTTGCTGCTTATACTTAATTACAATATTTATTAAAAATTTCAATTCTCTTGCCATCATTATAAAATTAAAGTAACTTTAAATTTAGCACGTCGGCAGACGAAGAGTACCGCTTTACATTAATTGACATATCAGAAATATTTGGTATGAAGCAATGAAACTTTTGCGTTCCAGTTATAGTTTTGACATTATTATATCTGTTTTGAATTCGTCGCTCCATGGCATCGTGTTCTTTTTGAGTGCATAAAACTGTGTTAATGGCAATTTCCTTGCTTTGAATCCAAGAAAACAAATGTTGTACATTTAAGATCTGGTCAGTATATGGCCTTTGCAAACTTGCCTTAGTCGCCATGCGTTTTAGGGTTCCCCCTAACGCATCGCATGGGCCCTTACCGTGGGACGTCGCAAAAAAGTGCCACTCGACCTTGCAGTTTTGTTCTTCTTCAATTATGCAAAGATTGTAAAAATTTTTTTTATTCTTGTACTGAGAAGCCGCGCCGTCTGAGAAAAACGTTACTTTGTCGATTGCATCGAATTTTGATCTTAAGAATTCAAACAGTTTCATTTGAAATAAATAAACGGACACATAATTATGAGCTAAACTCTCCGCGACAACAACAAGGCTAACGGTCTGTAGTTCGTTATCTTCGTTTTTGAAATAAATGCAAAAAGGATGCACCGTGCACTGGTCGTTTGCCCAGTGATAAGCCTGAATTTCATCCTGAACGAGAAAAGTATAATTCTCGGCAAAGTCGCTTATCACAATGAATTCATTTTGGGCTAATTTCTCCTTACTTTCCTTTAGAAATTTCGATTGCATCTCGGATATGAAATGGTGCGCCTTCAGTTCATTCAACTTGAATCCGAATTCCTCGTTGAATTCCGGAATCTGCTTTACCACGGTCTCAAGGGAACATCTGCCGCTGCTAATTATCCACTGTTTGAAATGCACCTCCTGAATTAACAGCTGTTCAAACTTTTCCGCCAAATATTGCTCTAGCTCGTCAATCTTCGGACAATTGTCGCATTTGGACAGATGGCAATTTTCCGTTGGGTATGCGCACAACGACTTCGACAGGAGATCCCTATATGTTTCAATTTCACCGTGAAATACTTTCAATTTCTTGCATGGAAAGAACATTAATTTGATGTTTTGATGAAACATGCAAACGCAGACTGAATGCGTTCCGTGCCTGTCTAATGCCGGCACGCATTCTTTTGGTCGTAGGATGGCAAACTTAGAAAATCCCACTTTTTCTGCTGGGTATTTCTCTTTGAACTGATGGTATGCTTCGGATAGATTACATAATAATAATCTGCGCTGCTTGTGTACTTTTTCTCCATCTTCACGTGTGATAACATAGTCACGTGTACCTGGGCAGGCGCGGTTTTTGTCATCATTGCAGTAAAAATCTTGAATCAATTTCACCGTTGCTTCGCTGAGGGTCCTTGAGCCAAATTTGTGGTCGCTAAATTGAATTTTCTTTTCAACTGCTCAATCATTTGTTTGCCGTCATCAACGTCATCTGCTTGACTGCATTCGTTATCAGAGCCTTCATCAAATATTGTCGCGATTGCACTCATAACCTAGCCTTTTTTCTCTTTCCTGTATTTTTCACTTCGCAACTTTCTTTTTTTAATAGGCGTTTCACCTAAAGTGGTAATAGCCTCATTCAAAGGACTCAAAGACATATTGACCATCGGAATGTCTGCCTCACTATCAGATGAAACATTTTGTTCAATTGTCATTTCACTCTCGGATTGTAGTTGCATTTGTTTCAATGCATTTGCTTGTTGAGACAAATCGATTTTACACTTGGGGCAAATGAATTCTGCTTCTTCACCGTATTGTATATTTAATTCATTCATGTATCGCTTCGAAACAGCAGTTAATTTTAATACTTTTATCTTTTTCGAACGATGTCCACTCTTGTTAAACGGATTGCAGCAAAATTTATTCGTTTTACTTTAAATTGTCTTTACAGCTTCACTCTTTACTTTACAAAAAAAACACTTTAACACTTTCACGTTTAGTATTCAACTGAAATTTGACTCAGAGTGTGTGAAGTATTTATATTTATTTTTTGGTAAAAAATAGGTAAAAAAAAATAAGCGATATTTGGTCATAAAATGTTTTTTAAAGAGGGACTTAATTGGTTACTGCCAATAAGCCGACCACAGGTCATAAAATGTTTAGTAAATTTTTTAAATTACCAGGTAATAATTTCCCAATTTTTGTCCATTGCAGTACCACGAAAATCTTCACTACAAACTGAATTGATAAAGTCTAAAAAAATTTAATTTTTCAATCCTTTCGGGTACAGGGGCATTATTTTCCAAGAACATTTCGCTTTGTGACAACTATAGCGTCATATCATTTCCGCAAAACTTACATCAAATAAAATTTTTTAAAAAGTATTACTAAAATTAAAAAAAAACATCAAAAAGGACTTTAAATTTTATTTAGCACACAAAATTTTCATAACCTTAAAAAGCATCCTTACAAAATTTTTTTAATTTGGGGAATTTAAAAGTATTTAAAATGATTTCCTGCAATTGAATAACCACAAACCGATCTAAATATCATTAAACCGTCAAAACATTCGTGTTTTTCCGAAATAATTGAGGGTTTGCTTTTAAGTCCTTATGTGCGAAATTTTTATATTTGAGTGTATTTTTATATTATTTTGAGGTTTAATACATATTTTAAAATGTGGTTAATACAATAAGACCTATAAATAGATGTAGCTTTAATTGAATCCAAGCAAAAAACTGTAACTTTAATATTTTAAATTAAATAATTGACTAACGCTGATATATTTAGCATGCTTAAAGATCGGATAAAATATACATAAAATGTTATTCGGTCATACGAAAAACAACGCAAATATTTTACCTCTAAGTGTCGAAAGTTTTTGAAATTCGTTGTCATTAAAAATGACAACACAAATTACAATTTTTTTGAAATACGAGGGCGGATCAAAAAGTCCGTGACTTTTTGAATGAATCACAGTTTTTTTTTGCAAAAAAAAAATAATTTTTCAACATAATCTCCTTTTAGATCAATACACTTAGTCCAACGTTTCTCCAATTTTTGTATCCTTTTCAAAAAACAGGATTTTTCGAGGTCCATAAAATAGGCATTTGTTTGATGAATAATTTCATGATTAGAGCTAAATCTCTTTCCAGCGAAATAGTCACTGGGAGTTAAATCCGGAGAGTATGGCGGATGAGGTACCAATTCGTAGCCCAATTCATGGAATTTTGCCATTGAGACTGCATAAGTATACAGCCGTGCATTTTCTTGATGAAAAAGAACTTTTTTCTTGTCCATATGGGGTCCATTTTCTTAGATCCTCGTTAAATCGGTCCAATAAGTTGGCATATTGTTTTTCCCTTTTGAAGGTAATCGATGTGGATTATCCCGCGTGAATCCCAAAAAACTGTTGCCATCACCTTATTGGCCGACAAAGTTACCTTGGCCTTCCTCGGAGCCGGTTCACCTGGAGAAACCCATCATTTAGCCTGCTGCTTGGTCTCCGGAGTGTTGTAATGGATCAATGTTTCATCCACAGTTACAAAATGCCTTAAAAACTTATTCGAATTACGGTTAAACAACTCAAAACAATCCTTTGAACTTGTCACACGATTACGTTTATGGTGAATTAAGAACAAACGAGGCACCCGTCTTGCAGACAGCTTTCTTAAACCCAACTGATTATTTAGAATCGAAACCACACTGCCATATGAAATGCCTAGGGCATCTACAATCCCACGCACTTTTACTCTTTGATCGGCCAACTCATATCGTGGATTTTTTCGACTTTTTTTGGGTGTATTGATCGCAATTGGCCGTCCAGAACGTTCAGCATCATTTGTGCTTGTACGACCACAACGAAAGTCAGTAAACCAATATTTTTTACCATTGAAATCGATGGTGCAGGGTCCCATAGTATTTGTCAAGCTTTTCCTTGGTTTCATTGACGGTTGTTTTTCGCAAAAAATAATGTTCATTGAGCACTCGAAATTCACTTTTTTTCCATTTTTTTTAAAAATCCACAAGGTGTATGGTTTGAACAGCTGTTAAAGCAGTGAAGGGCAACGAACATACTACCACATTTATGCTTATGTGGGAAGCAGCAGAAATCGAATGACGCTCACTAATATTACACTCGAAAAATTTTTCAGTCGAAAGTAAAACATTTGTTTTTTTATTATTATTATTTTATTTGAACTTGTCCCGTAACATTACCATGAAGAGAAACTAGTTCAAAAACTTCATCAAAATAGGTTAAATTTGCATCAACTGTTTTGATGCAAATAATAAGCTGACAAATATTATTAACGTCCGTACTTTCGTCAATAGATAATGAAAAATATTTGCAATTTATCAGTCTAGTATTAGCTGCAGAATGAATCAATTTACTTATCTCTTCAGTCCTACGTGCAACTGTACGTCGAGATAAAGGAATGTTTTGGCAAAGTTTCAAACCTTCTTGACACTTTTCACCAAAACAGTTCAAAACATCTGATGTTAAATCTTTAAAAAAATACCATCCTCAAATGGGCGACATTGCTTTGCCAAAGCGACTACATAGGATGCCTTTTTTAGAGGCAATGAAACATTTTCTCGTATTAATTGAAAACTGGTATGATGATGAATATTAGTTTCATCAAAAATAAATTTTAAGAAAAATTCTGCTTTATCGTAATTTTCATGGCAAGAGTAGTAATGTATTCTTAAACAAACTTCTGTTACTTATAACGCGATAACAAATCACGCATTGCGCCTCACCATCCATATTCTCTATAAAAAAAAATCATATTCCCATTTTTCATTGAACATTTTTCTTTGGGTGTAATTAAAAAGTTGCGTAGTGAGATCTTACCTCAACAAGTGCTGATCTGCGACTGATTTAAATAACTTTGACGAAATGACAACAAAGCAACAGCCGAACGTACATTGCCAGAGACCGAAGAAGTTTATAGTGTACATGTGTCGACGTCACACAAGCAGCATTTCTTTTCCTATGCACGCGTACATAGGATTTGCAAAAGTGCCCTTCACTGATTTAAAGATTTCGTTGTATTTATAATGGATGAACTATTGGACAAAGAGTATGCGGAATTCGGTAAAGTATCGAATACTCTGAGTGAATGATCTGCATGATATCAATACATTTTTGTATTAGAGCTACGAAATGTAACTGGAATTCGTCCATTGAAATTTTTCATGAAATTAATGCAGTTTTTTATAAAACTTTATGAAAAATTTGATTTTGTTCATTTTGTGAAGAAAACTTTATTAGTTAAGTGAATGCTTTCATTAAAACTCATCCAAGAAAATTCCCTCTGTGTTATCATGTAATTTTTAATATGAATACAACTTTTTTGGTCAATTTCGAAAAAGAAATTGGTTTTTTTTTTTTTGTTTTGTGTGCGTAACATATTTTTTAAAAATGTTATGTTTAAGCATTAAGCGAAAACTTGTCAAAAATTACCAAACTTTAAATATATTAAAAAATTAAATTCGAGCTAAGTTTTCAAAACCTTTTGAAAGTGTTGGTCTACCGATTGTCGGCATTAATTTTCCGATTGTGTTCACAATACAATTTTTTTGTTGCACAGTGTTATCTGGCCAGCTTTATTTGTTATTCTTTTTTACAATTTTTATCCACATGATCATATAGAGGACTTTAATACAAACTTATTACATATTCTATATGCAAATAAGCCAACATTAACCAGTATAACAACTTACCACTAAGCACATGTAAATCAACTGACACTGATGCACTATTCGATGGCTGGCATGTATAATTACCAGAATCCATTTTACGTACAAAAGGTATTATCAGAGAACCAATCTACATTAAAAAAAAAATAAAAAGTATACAAAATTTTGTAGGAGAAAAAGAAAAATGCATATAAATTACAAATTACAAAGGTAACATTGAATGAAAACATTTTGTATTTAATAGTGGAGATATAGAATTGTCAATTTACCGTATTTTGATTATCACCGCTATTGCCAAATATATTACGGTCCAATTGTGTATACCACCCCATTATATTGTCATCACTTATTTGGTTTTTATCATGATACCATATAATATACTGCGGAGGATCCAGTGTGCCACGTACAATACAATGTAATGCTACCTTACTGCCGGCCTTAACAAAACGTGATTGATCACCTATCAATTCTGTTAAGGGCACTATATGAAAATAGAAGATGTTTTTGTAAAATATATTATCTAATTAAATTTAAATTGTATTAGCTTTACACTCATAACAGCTTTTCCATAAATGTTCAATAGTAATTTGAAAAACAAATCAGTAAATAATATATGTGTCTATAAATAGATTTTCATAAAAAAAAATGCATACAAATTTTTTTTACAGATATTTTTTTTTATTAAATAAAAAACTTTTTTTTTATTATTAAATAACGTGGTCATGCTGAGATTCGAACCTGGGGTCTATGGTATTCAACAATTAGTTATGTGAGAACTCTACCGACTGAGCTATCGATACATGTAATATTTTATTGCTTAAAATATAAATGAGTTGTTGTGCTTCGTGTTTTCGTTCGTTGTATCAAAAATATACACCTTACCCTCATGCTTACAAAAAATCACAAAGTAATGTGTCTATAAATAGATTTTCAAAAATATTTATTAATAACTACTTTGCCTTTATAATTCATGCATTATGTAATTGATAATCGGTAAGTCATTATTTTATGTTTTTTGAAGTAATGTAAAATGAAGTAATGTAAAATTTTATAAGGTATCGTTACAAGGTAATCCATGAGTGTTCAATTAACGGTAACTCATTACTTCTTGTTGGAAAATAATGATACAGGTAAGGAGTACACATTACAAGGTAATGCATTACTTTATCGCACCCATTACCAAAAGTTTGCTGGGCATAGCGACCTAAGTACAAAAATAATAAAATTTTTCAATTCTATGGATATTTTTTTTAAATAATTCTTAAGTAAAATTGTCAATATTTTGAGACATTTCTCAACTTTTGCTGTCATAACTCAAAAACAACTAGTCCGATTTTGTTAAACTAAATTTACGAACATTTAGGTTTACAATATCTTTAAATGATGTATACAATTGCTTTTAATGCGGTCAATAGTTTCAAAGTTATGAAACAAATTGTTTGGAAAAAATTGAAAACTGCCAAAGTATTAAATTTTATTTATTTTTAGTGAAGCTACATATCATGTGAATTAAACAAGATATGGATCATAAAAATCAATGGAAAACAATCAGGATTTATTTTGTTATATGTGTGGCCAATATTTCGCCGGAAAAACGGAACTGCTTATTAACTTCACTACATGTCGATTGAATTTATCTATGAGGTCCAGAGTTTGAAGTATATAATAATTATTTATTTTTTATGTTTCTTTTTTTATTTCTTATAATAAATTTAAATAATTAAATATACATTTTGTACTGTTTAATACATTTAAACTCATCCAATTCAAATGTTTTTCTGAAGAATAGAATAAGCATTGTAGGTAGGGTTTTGCCAAAAAAATACAAGAATGTTTACTATGTAATGCATTTTCGATGTGAAAATTTGTACATAGCATGGGGAAAATGTTTTCAAAATTCAATCAATTGAAAAAGCGAAATTTACTACTCAATTTTATGTATATCAAACAAAAAACTAAAATTTTGTGAAAATGAGCGAATTCACTTAATCTATACTAATATTATAAAGAGGTAATGTTTGTATGTTTGTTTGTTTGTTTGTTTGTAGAAAGTAATCTCCGTAACTAATCATACGATTTCTAAATTTTTTTTACCAATATTTAAATTGGTCCTCCAGGATGGACATAGGCTATATATCGTTCCGGAATTTTTTTTTTAAGTTATGAGCGGAAACAAAAATAATCTATATACATAAAATACAATGTTTGTATGTTTGTCCTCTGTAGACTCTAAAACTATCCAACCGATTTGGACCAAACCGGTTTCATTTGAAAGGTTATAGTCCAAATTAGGTTCATATATATATATTTCAAGTGGGCGGGGCACCTCCCACATAAATTGAATAATATCATATATCTTGACTATTGTGATATCAAGAGTTTTGAAACATTGCAGTATCCCATATGTTACTGATTTGAATAATCAGGAAAAAAATGGGCAGGATCGGACTAGTGGGGTCATATATCTACAGTTCTATAATAGCCAGAGTCTTAGAAATTTATGCACATTGATTATTTGTTAATGTGAATAGTCATGGGAAAAATGGGCGTGATCGGACCAGTTTGCGTGTCAGCTCCCATACAAAGTAAATATTTAATATCATATATCTACAGTTCTATAATAGCCAGAGTCTTAGAAATTTGTGCACGTTGATTATATTATGAATAGTCATGGGAAAATTGGGCGGGATCATACCAGTGGGCGTGGCAGCTCCCATACAAAGTGATTATTTAGCTCATATACA
The DNA here is from genome assembly GCA_021234595.1 of Delia radicum. Lineage (NCBI taxonomy): Eukaryota > Metazoa > Arthropoda > Insecta > Diptera > Anthomyiidae > Delia > Delia radicum. The sequence goes on along the minus strand of CM037851.1, from coordinate 85,066,840 downwards.
AAGTTAATATTAATATTAAATATCTAGGGTTCTATATAAGCTATTAATTTTGTACGAGTCCATCAATTACATATATTAGTAGTCGAACTGAAAATGTGAAAATGCGTGGTACCAAAAGCAAAAAACAAATAAGAATTAAAATAAATTATCACATTCAAGACTTTTTGCAAGCTTATTTAATAATGTTGTTCAAAAATTGTTTTAGCGTTCCTCATAGTCCTAGAATAAATAAAAAAGGTAAAGAAGTAAACAATAAATTTTACGATATGGTTTTAAGTAACAATTCATGTTTAACAGGTATACTTAACATAAAAAATATATTATTTTTATATTATTATTTGCGTAAAAGAAATTTCTTGATTTAAAGAATTAATTACAATTAAAATTTGAAGGCAAAACAACGTTTGCCTGGTCAGCTAGTTGTGAATAAATTCGTTTTCGATTGTTCATGCTTTTATTAAAAGAAAAAAATTTGCTATTTTCACGGAAAAAATACATTTTTTATTTAAATTTTTTATTATAACTCCGAAACTATCGAGCCGATTGAAACGCAATATATAAACGGATTAAAGGTTATGTATGTCAATTTCTCTAAGTTTATTTTATCATTAATTATGTATAGAAACGTCTAAACAAATTTATAATTTTACTTCAAAATTTTTTTGAAAAAAGATGAAAGCTTATGCTATAAACACATAGACGACTGCAGCTACACGACTACAGCCTGTCAAAAATAAAATACACACGTTTATATGAAAACGATTATTTTGGCACCAACACAACTACACGGCTACCCGAATACTTTTGCCGCTGTAGTCAACTTAGGTTAATTTCTATTTTTGTTGGCTGCAAAACAAAAATAGTGTTGACAATAAAACAAAATATGTAACAAATTAGTGCTTAAAAATATTTTATTTTGTTAAACACAAAAAACGTCGCAACATCAAATGGTATAATTGCATTAATATTCAAGAGGGGTTATATAAATTTATTTTCAGGTTATAATAATGTATTATAAATAAGTAATTGTATTTTTAAGTGAACTTTATATACGTGTCTACAACCAAGCATGTTGTTCTATTTTAATAAAGAAAAAAAAGATGTAATTGGCACTACTGAAACAAAAATGGATTTGTATCAGGGATGTTAAATGGAGTTTTCAATTTTGTACCAACATCCAAAAAAAATTGTACTTTTTGGACGTTGACGGTACCATTTTTTTAAATTTATTAAAACAAAAAAAAAAAAATACATAAAAATTCTCTTGTACAGAAAAAAAAAACAAAACCTTCCAATAACATACATTATATGTATGAATAAAATAAGGCATAAAAAAGTCTTATGAATATATGAGACCAAATCATGGAATTATTTGTTTAGTTAATAAACTATTTGGAATTTCTACATCATAGCAGCATAAATTTGTCGCTCTTAACCAATCCTTAGTCTGTATGAGACTTGATAATGTTGGCTAATGTAGTCTGTTTCTTTCCTTAGTTTTTATTATATTTTGAAAAGAAAAAAACTCTTTCCACATTTGCAGACCAGTGTGGAATGGATAAAATTCCAGCAACGACTAGAAATGTCTGGAAACATATTGACATTCAGTTCATTTTGAAAATTAGCTACTACCGACCAAAAACTACAAACGTTTTAATTTTTTAACGACTTCAGTTAAAAAAATTTTAGTTTTTACTCTGGCTCAAGTAATATTTTTACTAAGAAGACAAGAATGGAGCAAAATTAATGATTAATCGGTTTTTTGTTAAAGTTCTGCCTATTATGGAGGCTATAACTTTTCTAAAACATTGGGTTCTGATGAGATCTTTAACCAGATCGAAATACTAGTATTAACCTAGCTAATATGTTTGATTTGCTTTATTTTTGTAAATATACGGAGGTTGAGAGCTCGTTCTAAATTAAACATATATAAGATTGTTTGGAATTTTCTTTCATTTCTTTAACAATAATTTAATTTTCGTTTGAGTTTGAATTTTAACGTCTTTTTCAGACAATTGCAGTTAATACTATAATTAATATGCAATTTTATTTAATTTTATTGTGAAAGGCGTGGTAGAGAAGAATGAGTGTATTTTCTAAAAATCATAACTACATTGCAAATATTAAATTATTTCTGAATCAGACTGCGGAGTTTCTGGTATTGAACGTTCGTCAGTGACCCTGTTTTTTTTTGAATTTTTGAATAATGTAATATTTGTTATGTTTTTATTTGTTCGATTGCGTCTATATGAAATTTTTCTGTGCAATCACTGACCGTGGTATAGATAAACTGATTTCTAATGCCACATGCACTCGCACTACACGTTAGACAGAGCGCTTTAGCCCTCTGAGCTATAGTTAGGTCGAGTTTTGTTGTGATTAAAACTAGTTTTATTCAATACACGTTGTTTTTGTTCTTGCATACATAATCTCAGAAGTACAACTCCAACAACACAACAGTTCTATTTTTAGAAACTCACCTCACTCTAATGTCCACTGTTTTCCCATATGTTATAAGTGATGCCATATCTATATATCAATTTTCACTTCTTCAGAATTTTAATAAATTCAAAATAAAAGTGAAGTTGGCTGCAACAAGTGTCAATATACGTAAGAGCTGCCAGATAAATTTTGTAAAAAATCGTAAATTTTTAATCGATATTAAAAAAAAAAAATTGCCAACTTTATTCTTCAAAATCCTTAAAATGATGATAAATCGTAAAATCTGGCGGATATAGTCGCATATATTTTAAGAGCTCATTACATAAAACGAATAAATGCAATGAAAAAGGACACAATAACAATTTGTTTGCTATACTAAAAATTCAAAAAGGGGAAAAATTAAAAATGTTTAAATTGTACCAAATGAGTAGCGGTAGTACCACGGTACTTTAGAAGGTCAAAATGTACCAAACAAAGTACAATTGTACCAACTTTAACATCCCTGATTTGTATAAAAAACAGCTATTGATATTTTTAAATTGAATCGTGATCAGCTGTTTACTATGCTGCTGTCGTTTCCAAAATAATAAGTAGCTGACCACACGGCGACGATTGCAGTCAACGGCATTTGCAGTCGTGTAGCTCTGCAGTCTGCTGTGGTCTATGTGTTTATAGCATTACTCAGAACTTTGTTTTATTCACATTATTTGTAATTATTTAACCATTTCGATGCCCTTAATTTCTACCTCCTTCACAAACGCCTACATGTCTCAAGAACACATCTCGCTATACTCATTATGCGGAATAGAATTTTAAAATTAGCGACCTATTTTAAAAACTCCAAAATTCCATGACGAAATATTCATTTTTATATTTTTTTCGATATTTGGTTTCACAAAATTTGGGCATACAAAAAAATTATATTCCATAAAAAAAAAGTTGGAAATCAATTTTGCATCAGTGATGTTAAAGCTAAAATAAATTAAATTATTAAAAAAAATTACATTTTTGGATTTTCCTTTCTAAAATTTAAAAAAAAAATCGTTTTTTTTTTTTAAATAATATTAAAACAAATGATGAAAATTATATATAGTTGATCTTTACATTGGTAAATGAATATTTTTAGCTTGATCTGATATAATTTTTCACATTTCTTAAGATGTTTTAAATGACAAAAAGCTTGATGAAATTTTGTCGACAAACATTGGAAATTTTAAAAATTCACATTTTCCTTACAATTAATATTGTAAAATCGTCAATCATCATTTTGTCATAATTCACTTCAAAAATCGTCAAAATGGAGACAAATCGTCAATGTGGGCAGCGCTGCTGACAATTAAAAATGATTATTGCGTCAAAAGTTGAACAAAAATGTTGGACTTTAATTATCTCTTCTTTTATTTAAAAAATTTTTAAGGCGAAAAAGGCGAAAAACTTAAAATATTTTGATCAATTGACACATAAACAACTGATGAATAGTCCTTGTATGAGCTCATACAAGTCTTATGAGACTAAACTGCTGCAGTCCGGTATATCTCTTGTTTCCGTTCAATTTTTCTATAAAAATGTTTTGTTTTCTTTCACTTGATATAATATATTATTTTGTGTAATTTGATCCATAAAGGGTTAATATTTACACTTTTGAACGAAAACTATCCATTTCGATATTCACAGAATAGCATTTTTCAGATTTTGATTAATTTTGGATGTGGTACTAAACTAAAAAACATTCTCAACCGCAATTTTAAGGATTAAAAATAAGGGGTCAAAAATGGCCCAGTTTCTTTTTTTTTTATATAGCGATTTCTTCAAATTTGTTCCAAGGAATCTATTATTTTGTATAGGGTTTTCCCCCCTTTAACGTATACTTATTCCGAGAAAATATGAATAAGGTCCTAAAATAATTTATTTTTATGTTGGTTAAAAAGTTAATAATTACCAATATAGTTAAAACCAATTGTTTTGATATCACAAAACTAAATTCTTAAAAAATTTTAATTTTGAGAAGTATTTATATCAAATACACTTTTTTCTAAAACGGTCCATTTTCGACATTTATGCAGCTGGTTTTTTCCAAAAAACAAAAAAAAATATTTTTTTCATGAGCAAGAAATTTGTTTCCAAAATGTTTTTCCAAAAATGTTTTGATTGGATTTAATACTTTCAAATTAAAAAAATAAGCTTTATTAAAAATAGTGGAATTTTTTTTGAATTTGATGTTTTTGATGAAAAGTCGGTATTGAAGTGGGCTATGGTAATGAAACCTGACGCCTTCCACGGGAAACGTATAATATATGTGAGTAATTTTAAAGAAATCCGTTGAAACTTTCTTAGAAGTTTGTGTTCGAAAAAAAACGAAAAATGTTGTAAAAGGTGAAAAAAATTTTAATTTTACATTTTTTGTCAAAAGTAGGCATAGAAGTGGAAGTGGTCCATAAAAACTATACTACGATTTAAGTTGAGATCCAAGGATTATTCAAGCCAAATTTGAGGAAAGCCGTTGAGAAGTGCAAATTTGTATAGAGAACAAACAAACAAACAGAAAATGATTTTTATATATAAAGGGTCCGCCAAATAACTTTTTTTTTTTTGAACTCCTGAACCAATTGGACTTTGTATGGCGTCATACCAAGGTCTTTATGCAAAATTCGTCTCAATGATGTATCCTAAATGTTCAATTGTTGAGAACGACGGTGAATTGATGTTGATGGCGCTTCACGCACACTTTCTGCCACAGCAGCAATATTCTCGGGTGTACGCACTGTTCTTGGCTTTTCACGCTTTGGTTTATCGATGAGGATGCCAGTTTCTTTCACTTTTTTCACAAGATAAAGAACATACGGACCATATTCGTTCAGCGGAAGGACAAAACTAATTATCTGTCAAATCAGACATGAGCTAAGTGTTACCATTCACGAAATAAGCACTAGTTAAAAAAAAAACACGTTAGATGGCGGACCCTTTTGTTTCAGAAGTCAATGTATGTTCACAATAAAATTTAAAACTAAAATCCAAAAAATGGTGGTGGGAGGGTGGTTGGTAGAAGCCGATATATTAGAAGTTATTGTACTACAAGAATTTGTTGTCGCAATTAAAAATTATCAAAGTGAGAAATGAAGCTGTTGTCGAACTAAAAACAATGATATATCACATTTTACGATCGCACTATAAATGTGGACGCTGGAAACAAAAAGGGCGGTATCAAGGGGCGTGGTAAACAAAATTCTTCTAAAGTCGTCTTCAACCAATCTTTAATTCTAGGGGGGTGACTGGCACAACTATTTTTCTTTACCCACCCTAGTGTACATGTAAGAGATTTTCTGATTTTATGGAAAGACTATTGTGAGTGTATACCTGCATTAATTAGACATTTTCTATTTTTATTTAAGGTTAAATAACCAAATTTCCATTCGAAAATTTGTGAAACTAATATTAATACACAGAGAAAACATATGTAACAATCAAATTTATTTTCCTGCATGGTTAGGTGGCAGAACCCGATTTATGTAGTTATCGCAAGCAAATATTGTATTTTTCTTAAATATTGTATTTTCCTCATTTATTTTTTCTTAAGTTTTTCATGGTGTACAAACATTATGTAAATATGAAAAAATATTCGTATATAACAATTTTCATAAATTTAGAAATTTTGTAAATAATACAAACGCAATCTCGTAAATTATTTTTAATACAAAGTACAAAAAAAAAAAAACTTTACACTTGTAAATGTTTTTCTGTTGATTTATTTATATTTCTGTAGGTACAATCTAAAATATTGGTGCCTCTTATTGACTATAAAATTATTTACCACAAATAATTTGTTTTCCCTGTGTATGTATATAGTATTTAAATTATTACTATTTTACTTACCTATAACCTGCAGATATACTTTCGCACTCATTTTTGGCTCTGAACTTGCCTGACATTCATACCAACCCCCATCCGTATGTTGAGCATATTTAATTTGAAGCGACCATGTAAACTCTTTATCATCTTGAAATATCGCTTGAAATCGTTGATCCGCTATAAATGTTGTTTGATCCACGGATATTATATGACCATCTCTTAAACGAACCCAAGAAACTGGTTTATTTTGTAAGCGATGAATCTAAAAATAAAAAGCAAGTAAATCGATTTCATGTTAACAATTCTTAGGCGGCATTGGTACACTTAACTAAAAAAGTCAGTAGAATAATAAGTAAACTGTTCTGTATCCCAATAACCAGTTTTTGAGGTTTTAGTACAAAAAAAAATTATTCTTTATGCAAATTTTCATTTTGAAACCCAAGTTGCTGAAATTAGCAAAAAGTTTAAATAATCTTATTTTTTCATAGTTTTTTTTTTTTTAAGTGAATAATTTTTATAATATCAAATATGAAGAAAATGCTAAAAAAAATTACTAATTTTTGTTACAAAATATAAGATGAATTTAGCAAATCGATTTCAATAATGGGTTCACTAAAAATTTACTAAATTTATTTTACTAATTTTCGTACCACTTTAGCTATACTAATAATCACAAAGACATTTTATTAAAATAAGATAAACGCTCTGCTGGCTTGAAAGGGCTTAATTTTTCTGTAAAATTACAGATTTTTCTGTAACTTTTGCGGGCTTTTTTTAAATGTACAAATGTACTTCCATGTATTATGTACGAAAATAATTGCAACAATAGCAAAACAAATTACTATAAATTAGTGAAAAATGACGCTGCAGGAAAAATTGCTAAAGTTGACAGATTTTTGTTTGCTAAAGAAAGGGTCCGCCATCTAACGTTTTTTTTTTTCAACTAGTGCTTATTTCGTGAATGGTAACACTTAGCTCATGTCTGATTTGACAGATAATTAGTTTTATCCTTCCGCTGAACAAATATGGTTGTATATACGCTTGAACAACGCTGGGAAATATTGCGACATTACTTTGAAAATCATGGTAATGTTGCAGAATGTGTGCGAAAATTGCGTACGAATTTTGGAAGATGAGAAGCACCGTCAGCTCCGTATGTTCGTTTGGCCACCTCGGAGCTGCGATTTGACACCGCTGGACTATTATTTGTGGGGTGCCGTCAAAGATAAGTGTTACGCCAACAAGCCAGAGACAATTGACGCTTTAAAGGACAATATTCGTGAAGGCATTGGTGAAATACAGCTGCACACAATCGATAATATGCTTAAAAATTGGACAGATCGTGTAGGCTACTGCATGGCCAGCCGAGGCATCCATTTGAATGAAATTATTTTCCGTTATTAAGCGGAACGATTGTACTTTCAAATAATAGCATTTTCAAAAAAAAAAAAGTTATTTGGCAGACCCTTTATTAGTATGAGATGCTGCTTTCCAGCTAAAAAAAAATCATATCGCAGTAATGACTACACACATAGAAATAAAGTACCAACCGAATTGAAAAGTGCATTTTAATGGTTACAACAGCATTCAGTTAGAATAACGATTTTAACATTAGATTTCTAAATATTTTAGATGTTGTAAATAAAATTCAGTTGAATTAACCGAACAACCTACTGAAATTCGTAAAAACCGAATTTGAGTAGTAGTAAACGAATTTCAGTTGGTAAATAGCTGAAATTGTGTAGCTAACAGTATTTCTTTTCATATTTACAAGCAGCCAAAAAAAAATGGAAGAACTTTTCAGTTTTTCCAAAAAATGGGGAAATTAGGATTAAAAAGTTCTTTTAAGCAAATACAGCATGAAAATCAGCTAACTTCTTTTGGTATAATGACAATTTTTTGCACAAGACAAAAAGCTAAAATATAGAGACAATAAAAATTGTTCAATATTTTATAAACGAAAGAAAAATTTATTTAAAATTTTGGAACTTGAAATCTAAATAAAAATCTATGACAATGTGATTTTGTTTTTGCATTTTGTAATGTGGGGACACATTACTCACGAAAATGTCATCTTAAACTAAGGTCAAACCTATTTTAAATTATATTTATTTACACAAGGTTTAAAAAAGGTATTTTAAAAAATATTCGTTTATTAGTACAATTTTATCGAATTTTAATTAACAATGATTTAAAATACTGTTCAAAATTTTTATGAATACAGCAGTAAAGCAATACCTGGGTAAAAATTGCCAACCGTAACAAAAAAAAATAGAATTGGCAAACCACTGACATTTTTGTGAAACCTACCGTGTTAAAAATTATCAAATTAGCAAATAATATCGAAACTCGAAAAACTCGCCGCAAAGTGACAATATTGTTTTTACTATTGACAATATTGTCTTACCCAATTCAAAACAAATTAGAAGCATTTTTTAATTATTCTTAATATTTAACCTATTTAAATATGATGTAAAGCCAAACTGTATTGCTGCTTTTTAAAATTGTTTTATTTATTTATTTATTTTTTTTTTAAGTTTAACCAATACTCAGGGGATGCCCCCTCCTCATGCAGTGCATTGTTTTGATCAGGAAAATAGGGTATGGGAAGGAGAAAAGAGGGAGTAGTGTTTGCGGATATTTGATTTAAATTTTTCTAAATTGTAAGTAACAGGGAAGACTTCTGCGGGAAGTTTGTTCCACATACGCATCGTTCGACTAAAAAACGAATTTTCTCTGTAATGCGTTGTGCGAAACACAGGACAATCAACTACAAACGGATGTGCTCTACTAGATAAGCGAGTATTACGAATAAAAACTCGGTCTCGTGGAATAAGTTCACTTATCTCAGATGAGCATCTCTCATGGTAATATCGATAGAAAAGTGTAACACAACCCACATTCCGACGATGCTCCAATGAATCAATAGAGTTGGATACACTACTGCCATTGATAAGCTTCACCGCCCTCCACTGAACACACTCCAGAAGGTTCAGCATAGACAGTGCAGCCCCTGCCCATATATGAAAGTTGTTTCCCATTTTCGGCCGGATATAGCTGGTATAAGTAGTAACGAGATCGAATGGAGTGAAGTAAGTCTTGCACCGTTTCAAAAATCCAAGACACTTGAATGCCTCTTTCGACACTTGAAATACGTGCTTATTCCAACGGATATCACACTGTATTCTCATGCCCAGAACATCAAGAGTATCCGATTCCTCAATACCTATACCATCCATAGCTACAGATGACAATGTCAATTCCACAGCCCGTCTGAGGGCTAACATACAACAATGGGTCTTGCGTGCATTAAAATCGACCTTATTCGCGCGACCCCACTCGGAGATTGTAGAAAGGTCTTGTTTAAATTACCAAGGTTATGCCGCCAACAGTGGTAAGTTCGTTCAAAGCAACGGTTGGCTACTGTTATCAATCAGGTAACAAGACAATACTGTCAAAATTGTTCCCTGCGGGAAATAGACCAGTCACTGGTATGGTCACGTGACTAGAACTTTATGTGTATGAACCTGTCCTAGTTTCGGTTCTGTTATATGAAAGTAACCGGTACTTTTTACATGGTACCGACGTACCGACTGAAATGAATATGCTACTGACCATGTTAACAGTAGGTAGTGTTAAAGTAGGGCAATTTTAGGATTTATATGATATGCACCAGAACCAGTGGGAAACAATTTATCACGTGACTGGTGTAGGTGTACGTATCGAGGAACTGAAGAACAATTTTTGAAGGAAAACTAGTCACAAATTAAGCGCAATGTGTTCTGTGATAGGGGTAGTTTGACTGGAATAGTTTTGCGACGTACCGCTGCACTGGTGTAAGGGGTACAAGCATCCAGGCTGTCGAAAAGTATTTAGCAAGTAACCTGTCACTTTTTCTTCAGAGCGTGTCATATTATGTACGGGTTGCCAAATAGCCTGTCCGGAACCAGTCACTGCACTTATCCAAAACAGTATGTCATACCACCTGTTCAAAAACATTCAAAAAGGCACAGCAAAAATCAATTTTAGAATTATATTATTTGTTCTATACACAACAGTAAACTATAACAATAAATTCATTATAACAATTTAATTTTGGAAAAGTACATAAACTAGACAAAAAGTCCGGATGTTCAAAATATAGATTTTTAGTAAGTTTTTTCTTTATTTGCTAACATTGGTATTATCAAACAATTTCTACGAATATTTAACACTCTAAAAATGTTGTATTTCTAGTTCACAATAATACCTTTATAAAGCAGAGTAATACCTTTATAAAGTAGAGTAAAAAATGTTGTATTTCTAGTTCACAATAATACCTTTATAAAGCAGAGATATATACACAGTTTCAATTTTGTACCAAAAGAAATTCTTACAAATCGCCAATTACTTATACATAACAAATCGTTACCAAAAATCTTCTAAAATACAAGATATTTCGAAACAAGATATTTCGAAATTTTTAAATTTTAATTCATATTTTTGTAAGGTGTTTCAAGTTTTTGAACATGTTGTGCAAAAATCATATTCTGGTGATGTATTTCTAGTTTTTTGGTAGCGATATTTTATGTGTAAAATCGTCTCTCGAAAAATCGCCAGTTGGCATTTCAAAAAGTAACTAGCCAGACGAGTTTTAAGATCGTGATGTTAAGCGAGAAATCGCCACATCTGGCAACCCTGGTCACTGTCTAAACAGTTCCGTATTCAGTTATTTTATACCAGTGAAGTGTTACGTCTTCATTTCTACTATCATCACATAGTCGGTACAGATAAAATTCCTTTAGTTTTATGTCCGCTTTGTAGCAGTCAAGTAAATGCATTCTTTGGCACTAATTGATATGTTTTCAATCACTGCTAACGGTTTTGAACCAGTTCAATGACCAGTAGCAACTTCAACTGGAACGACATTAGTTGCTTCAGTACACTTTGATGTTATGTTACTTTTTCTTCAGTTACATGATTTATCTGGTACCAAACAGTGAATATTTTTTTGTCACCATAACTTTAGTCAATTGAGTGGGCATTGCACTGATAATAATCCATGCATAAAAATACCAATAAATGTCAAAATAACAAAAACGATAGTAAAATAAACCAATATTTGTTCATTTTACGAAAGTTTTTGTTGTTTTGACATTATTTTCGTATTTTTAGCATGAATTATTATGAGTGTGCACCCAAATTAACACGTTTTGGTGCACCACAATTTTGATTTCACCAGTTTCGTGACGTGCCCCCAAATCATATATCACAGAACTACCACTTTGGATCAAACGACCCTTCATTTCCCGCAGGGTTAATACCATGTTCTGCCAACGCATAGCAGTCCGTCGCGTAATAAGTAATACAATAGCAAATTTAATTATACGTCATACAGTACATACAATATTTAGTAAAACTTGTGAATACCTTTGTTGCTTAACCGGCCTAAGCTATTTTGCTGTGAAATTTATACCACGTGTTCGGCAGGAAAAATAAACAACATATTCTGAAAAAATTAATAAATTTGTGTATAAAATCTTCGTCTTACCAAGATATATATAACTACAGTCAGAAAGTGGTCACAAACGCCCCTTACCTTCAATATATTTTGCTGAAACTTAAAGGCATTTCTTCTACTAATACTACTAAATGTAATCTTTCTGCCAAATTTTATTAAAATCCTTCCATTCGTTTTCAAGTTGAGACTATGTCCTTTAAATGTATATTCTGAAAATCATGTACTTGTATCCTTTGAGCAAAATAAGATTTTTTTTTTTTAAATTTAAGCTTCAGTTTTACTTTGCGTTTTTTTATCTATGGTTTCCAGTTAACATAAATGTATTTTTAAGATTTTTGTAAATTGTGTTTATTTCACAATTTTTTTTTTTTAATGCTTCGAAATTTTAAACTTAGCAAATTTCTTATTTCCATTTTCTTACTCCACAAAATATTTTTTAAATTAAGTTTTCTATCGGAATAGCTTTATTTATTATAAAACAATCATTTGGCTCATTTATGGTTAATTTAATATAACCCGCCTCTGGAGGCGATGTTAACGGTTAGAGGGTTAATATTTCATTTATATTTCTATTATAGTTGACATTGATTAATGTTTATTAGATTTGCTATGAATTTTAATTTAGTTTGAAAAATGTTGCTTTGATAGAACATACATATGAGGTTTTACAAGTTAAGTGTCCGGCAGCAGAAAAAAGTAAATCGCATCAATCTTAAACTTACTGTATTTTCTATATGATTAAAAAAAAAAAAAAAAAAACTAGAACAACTTTATAAGATTTTTTAAAAGATTTTAGTTCTGGACATAATTAACCCTGGAAGGTCATTCTTATTTTTGTTGCGTAAAGGCCATACTTCGTCGAATCGACAACGGTGATTTTGAAAACGATTGTAAAGATGACTTACGCACGAAAACTTTTTAAAGTTGAGCTTCTTTAATCGTTTATTTTGTATCTCATCGAAATAAAACAAAAAAAATTTTGTTTTTGTACATTATATAATAATAACTTATGATTTCACAGCACTACCTCACTTGGCTTGTTTTACAAAACATTACTTAAAAAAATAATAAAAATAATGAACTTTAAATCATATAATTCATTTAATGTGTTTGCATCTTAAAATATATATATTAAACTAAATAGGAGCACGGTTTCATGAGTATCAGTCTTTAATTTATGCAAGAGGCACAAAACTCATTTTGTGCCTCCCCACACAGGCTTATATCACATTTTTTGCAGGATGATTTTGTCTTGTTAAATTCGCACAGTCTTATCATCGAAGCGAAGGCACGACAAAAGGAACTTGAACCTGGCTATCGTCATTGTTGATATATATTGAGCTCCAGAATAGGATCGGTCAAACAATTCGTCAGCAGATAGATGCTGGTCCTTCTTTACAGCAGTCAAGGCTAATATTCCTATGATGGCTAATATTTCTTGCGATGAAGTTTTTTTCTTTGAGCTTCATCTGTTGTGCCAAGTAAGTTTGATTTACGATTAACTATCTCAACATTAGTCCACTGCACTATTTCATCAACGATCTCTTTGGTTGTAAACATTTTAAAACATTGCAGAGGGTCAGTAATATTTTTACATTGGCGCGTTGGTCCTCTTACTTGATGCACAATATTAAGCCCATAACGATGAGATTTTTCCTTTTGTGTAGACCACTTGTGGTTATTTTTTCCACGCAAAATAGACTTAGTGAATGAAATTATATTAGACTTGGCTCTTAAAATATTTAGAGGTACATCGTCTTCATCTATATCGCCTGGATCTTCTGATGATTTGTCAGCCTCTGATGAACAATCTTTGTCTTCTAATTCTATATCAGATATGTAATTATCATCAATGTCATCGTCCAATTCGCACTCGTCGTCACACATCGAAAGAAACTTTTCGATTTCTTAGTCGGTCAAGCGCACTGACATACAGTCAAAAATTCCAAAAGTTACACAAAGTTCATTCTTTGTCGTTACGACTACGGCCATTTAAAAAAAACAAACTTACCCGATGCGCATCAAGCTAAAAAAGTGTACACATCAAGAGTATTACAACGACTAGCGCTGCACGAAAAATGAGCATAAAATAAACATAAACAAAGAAAAAAAACACCAACATTTGAACATGCGTCGTCGATTCGACGAAGAATGACCTTCCAGGGTTAAATGCTGATTTATTTCTCGATAATTTTTAGTATATTACTTCAAATATTATTATGAAATTCAAAAACTGCCATTTGTCTTCAGCAATAGAATTTTATATATTTTTACAACTTTCCATCCCACCTAAAAAAAAAAAAAAAATTGTATCTGCTGCTCCACAAACTTCTACTTAATAAGCACTGTTATTTTCGGAGTGGGACGGCGATGCACAGTACTTTGTCCTATGGACAAAACAAATTTAGTCTTCGTTTTTAATGGAATTGATTATTTTTTTTAATACATACTAAAATAACTTAATCTTATAATAGTATCCTTTGTGATGTAGCGCGTACTTACATGTTATCACGAGGGGTCCCCACGGTATTTGCAATAAAAAAAATATATATTGCTTTTGAAAAAAACTTTATAGCTCATATATCTAGTGAAGCTTTGAAGACCATTTTAAAAATATTATAAGTTCAATGGAATATTAAATTAAAGTGTATTATTAGATTTTAACATGTGTATTATGTTTTTATACTCTGTATGTATTATAAGGAGAACTAAAAAGAAAAATAACCGATTTTTTACTTTAATTTTAATAACATTTATTTTTTTTTTTGGAAGTGCCACAATTCATATAATATTCAGTTTTCTGAATAACATAAATTTGTGTAGCTTTCGCTATTGTTATCAGAATGTTACGATTAGTTCATCAAAGTGTTCAGAAAAGTTTATGTCTTTCTACCAAAAAGGAAGCTTTTGCAGAAAATTGTTATCTTTTTTCATTAGTAAATTTTGAAAAATACCTTATTCTCGGATAAAATGATAACATCTGTGTATATACCACCACGTCATCAAAAGCGATGATTATAAAAAGCTTATAAGGAAGCGTAATTTGAAGTTTATTATGGGCGGGCACTTTAATGCTGAATACACATATTGGGGATCTCGATTAACTAACGCGAAAGGTCAAAAGTTATAAAAAGCAAAACATCTGTGAAGTTGCATCAACAGGAACGCCAACATATTGGCCAACAGATCCATCTAAAACTCCATTTCTTATTGATTTTTTCGTGATAAAAACGTGTTCTGATGATGGGAACCTAGAAAATTCCCGAAATAGATCTATCAACACATTCCTGAAAGGGTCAAATAATAAATTTGAAAACAAAAAACTCTATAGATTATTTGTTAGGACAATATCCTAATAAAGAAATATATAGTATGACCTCGACCTTGAATAATTTTAATTTTCATTGCACAATTAAAAGGTCGAAAAAAAACATAATTTTTATTTTTAATAAAAATTATATCAAACATGGATAAATAAAATATCTAAATCTACAGTCAGACCAGAAAATGGTTATTATTTAAAATCGTATCATTCTCTAATTTTTCCAACTTTTTTCGAAAATACTTATGAAAAAGAATAACCCGCTTTTTTGACTAGTACCTACACTGATTGCATAGATTTGGTCACGGTGCGATTCTGGGGGAAAATTCTCCACAGAATGTGGATCATGTGACTCCTGTGACGGCGTATGAACGCCTCTTTGCGGTCCATATACCGACCAGGGATTCCTGGGCGGGTGGGATGCCGTCAAGGAGACGTGGCGTCAATTTCTACACTGACGGATCGGGGCTCGGCGGAAGAGTCGGTCTCGGCGTCTATTCCGAGGAGCTCGGTCTGGAACTGGCTCTGAGGATGCCCGATCACTGCAGCGGTTTTCAGGCTAAGGTGATAGCGATAGGAGAGGTTGCCGCTTGGCTTGGACGGAACGTCCTGTCCACGACGAGCATCAACATCTTTTCTGACAGTCAGGCCGCGGTAAGGTCCCTGGGGTCAATGTCTCTGACTACGGAAACTGCCCTTAACTGCCGCGCATCCTTGGATGAGATGGCCAAGCAGTTTGACATTCGACTCGTTTGGGTCCCGGGGCACAGGGACATACCAGGGAACTGTAGAGCTGATGAGCTTGCAAGGCTAGGAACCACCCTGCAAGTTCCTGCGGAATTTGCTGGAGTTGGTGTTCCCCTGGCAACCTGTAAGTTGAACAATCGGCTCTACTCCGAGAGGGCGACTAACCTTAGGTGGGCTAATGGCGTGACTTGTGTGGTGACAAGGCACATCTGGCCGGCTCTAGATCTGGGGCGAACGAGGGCGCTCCTGTCGCTTTCCAGGGGGGAAATCTCTAACATGGTTTCGGTGACAACCGGCCACTGTCTTATTGGCAGACACGCTCGTAGGTTGGGGGTATTATCGCCTGACGTCTGTAGGCGCTGCGTGGACGAGGAGGAGGAGGAGGAGGAGGAGGAGGAGGAGGAGGAGGAGGAGGAGGAGGAGGAGGAGGAGGAGGAGGAGGAGGAGGAGGAGGAGGAGGAGGAGAGTATTGAGCACTTTCTCTGTTCATGTCCTGCGCTGGCGCTACGTAGGAGGGCCTCACTTGGATCGGCGTTCTTTCACGATCTTGGGGATCTTTCCGGTGCTGGTATTCCGCACCTCCTTAGCTTCGTAAGGAGCTCTAACTGGTTCAACGGTGGAGTCTGATCGGTAATCCCTCAGTCTCGTGGCATCACAACGGACCTCAGAGTCTAAGTGTGCTGGTGATCACGGAGCTGGCTACCACTCCGACCTAACCTAACCTAACCTACACTGATTGCAGGTATTAGTCAAGACAGTTTGATATAATAATAAAAAAATTATGTTAACCGATTTCTATTATTTTATTTTTTTTAGTAAATAATAGAATCTTGTTTTTAATATAAAAAAAGTTTAGTACCGATTTCTCTACAAATTTTTAAATATTTTTTTCGGAAGGATCTTTTTTAATTTCTCATTTCAGTAATCTCTACCTTTGTGACTAACTAAAAAATCTGTAACATTTTTAATTTTTATCGGAATGGTCTCATTTTTTAATCAACATGTTTGGAATTTTATTGAAAAAGGAACTTCCCCAGAAAATTATTATGCGTTTTTATTACTAAGTCTTGAAATATATAATTATTTTTGTTAAAATTTGATTGAATTGTAAAAATTACCAACGTTTTTAAAAATTAACAACGTTATATACTTATGTGACCAACGAAAATATCTGTAACTTTTTTTAATTTTTATTAGAATGGGATGATTTTTTAATCAAAAATCTTATTTTCGATAAAAAAAAATGCATTAGATTCGAGGCCGTAATTTATAGAAAATAAGTTCGCAGTAAATTTCGTCATACTCAACAAACTAAGTCACGTTATGTTTTTAACTTAACTAGTTGAGATAAATAGATGATGTTTACAATTTAACACTTTAAGGCACGAAGAATAGTGATGAAGGCCGTTGCGGGCTAGAAAGTTAACTCCATTCATGCAGGTGTTAAATAAATTTTTTTCTATGTGTTTTTTCTGTTAATTAAAGTAAATTATCACAAATAACATTATAATTTTTCTGTTAATATGGAAAAAATATTCATGATCTTTAACCGAACAACCCAACGTCTTACAAAACAGAAAAGTTTTCAAAAATCTAAAAAACCAATTTAAGTTGACTAAAAACTTTTTATAATAAAATATAAGTAAGATTTAATAATAAGTCCTTACTTTAGTCCAAGGACCCACAGGATTTTATCAGGATTACTCTAAAGGACATCGTCTTAACTTATAAACTTACAAATTAATAGACGAATTTTTATGAAATTTTGTAGAAAGAAGACATAAAGTATTAATAGCATAGCGTTGAAGTTTGAACATAATAAATTGAGGTTAGGTTAGGTCGAAAAGAGGATTCGGAGAAGGGAAAATGCTTCCCTAATCCGACTCAAGTCCCTGAGGACTTACAACTAAGTAATTCCGTAGGAATTTGACCCTTAACTATTCACTAACCTCTCCATGGTTTTGGGTAAAAAGAAAGTTAAGCTTATCGGCCGATAAGCCTTTGGGTTCGCATAACTCTCCTTTCCTGGTTTAGGTATGAACACAACATTTGCCTCCTGCCATAACCCAGGAGTGTACGCGAATTTTAGGCACGCAATGAAAGTTTTTACCAGACTTCCATCTTTCCAATCCATGCTCAGCTATAGTAGAGCTGGAAAGATCTCCTCCGGTCCCGCTGCCTTGTAAGGGGCGAAACCGTTAACCGCCCTTCTCACCATATCCCTGGTTATAACCATACTATGGACCGATATACTTTCCGCTAGTGGTCGGTACCCAATAGGTTCAACTGTTCGCCCCAAGGTTGTTGCAAGTTGTTGGTCCTCTGAATGCCCAACGTAATCCGCCCTTGGTTCAAGTTGGTCCCCGTTGGTTCCCGCCCTATCCACAAGCAAGTCTGTTTCCATAAGTATTCTCAACGACTGTTCCATAGCGTCCACCCTATTCCCGCTTGCGTCTACAAAGGTCTGGGGCTACGTATGGGTTTTCGATAAGAATTTCGTTATCCTTGATAAATAATAAATTGAAGTTTAGATACTTTTTCGCCTAATTTCGCTTTTTCCAAAAAGCGAAAATAGCGTTATCTTTATAAATAGGAAAAAAAAATTGTTTTTCGAGCGTGGTTATATCTTGGTAAGAGAAATATTTTTTGTCCAAAACTTCTCTTTTATATGCTTTAGCTTCTAAAATGCATCCTAATATATTTTGGATCATATCATATCACATGGTATGAATTTCGTTGCAAAACATCGTTTGCCGGTTAGAGGGTTAAAATAAATTTCCCTGAGTTATTCCAACTTTACTAATAAATAAGTTTTAAATAACGCATTCTTAAAGAAAATGAAAAAAATAAAAATGTGTGTTGACATTTTAATGCATATTGGAGGTTGCTTTGGTTATTATATGTACATTTTGAGAGAGAATTTCGAAACTTTTGATGACACAAATTTAAAACGATGACACAAATTTGAAACTTTTTCTTTACTATTTCGAAAGAAGATTTACAACATTTATGTAAAATTTTAAAATTTTCGGATTTGTATATAAAAAAACTATTGGAAAGTTGAAACAATTTTAACTTGAAAATTAACAAAATATGGAAAAATGATTTATTTTTGAAAGCATGTTGGAGAAATTGTGTTTTGTAACGTCGTTTATTATCCGATTTTGACGAAAATTGGACAGCGTTACTATAAAACATTATTTATATGTTAGAAAAGTATATGCACACAGAGAAAATTTTAGGCGATTTCCATCTAAAGTTCGGGTACTTTTAACTAAAATCGGTTGGTACTACTGAATGTTTCTTGTCGCAACAAAATTCGGTTGATATACATATCATAATATCAGTTGCAGGGCCCACAGTATTTGGGTACTGCATTCCGATTTGGATGTCCCAACCATTCGGTTGGCACTTTATTTTTCTCTGTGTAAAGCTTTAAGGACATTTTAGGAAGGAATGGAACTATTAAATATAAATTTATCAGTCTTTAGTAGATAAAATTAGTCAGTAATGCAATTTTGCCAAATAAATTGAATGTGAGAAAATAACGCTTTACTCATAACTCTCATCTAACCCTTTGACGAACACAAGCCAAAAATGGTGCCCTGAAGTTTTTATAATATATTTTTAAAATTATTTTTAATTTCGATATATAACATTTTTAATGTTCCTACTTTAAATGCTAATAGCCCATATAGTTAATAAAGGAATTTTTGAAAATTTGAAAACTAAAAATACAATTTTAGAACGTTATCTTTGAACTTCTTCAATTAAATCTTTGCTTTCTAAAGGCAGAATTAGTTTGTACGTTCTGTTCTGTTACGAATCAGCTGTTTTGTTTCTGTTCAATTGAAAGTCTGTATGTGTGGTTAGTTTTCACTTTTCCGTTCTGTTCTGTTGCGGACAAATCTATTGAAAATAGAATTCAACGTTAAGTGACAGCCTAAAGTGCGTATGTATTAGTTTGTTATGAAATCTTTTTCTCAATATTTGAATCAGGGATGATAAAGTTGGTACTATAGTACTTTTTATGGTACTATTTGAGCCTCAGATGTACCATGATACTCCTATGACTCATTTAGTACGATTTACAAATGTTTCTATATATGAATTTCTTGGTCCCTTTAAAATTCAATAATTATTAATTGGATTTGCAGTCCCATTGAATTAATTCGAAACCAAACGCTGTAAATTCAATCACATGATTTCACTGAGTGCGACTGATTATATTAGAGTTTTATTAATCGATTAAACCAATTATTGAATTCAATCACTAAGGGTTTTAATTATTATTAACTAATTTTGATTTTCAAAAAAGTAAATAATAAAAATCTTATAAAAATGTGAAATCGAATTTGTTTGCTACCACCCACAAGGATTGAATTCGCAAAAAACTGTGAGAAATGTAATTCAATATAGCAAGATATTAATAACATATTCAAAAAATATTAAAAATTTGCTGAATTTAAGAATAAATCTCAAAATTTTAAAAATTTTATAAATCAATATCGGCTAATTTTCTTAGAACGCACTGCTCGTTTTTACATAGCTTTATGTACATTTTTCCGAAAAGTTTGGTAGTGAAAATTAGCAAAATCGGTCCAACGGTCCAAAAGTAATGAGTGTCAATGTTACCTCTAAATGTTCCATACAAATTGGTGTACAGTATATTATTCGTATATTATTCGAATTCATTGTAGTGGCTGGTGTATAAAATATAACGTCATATTTTTCCACCAGACGCTAAGAGGTGAATAATATTTAAAATTCACCGCAAATTCTTTTTTCTCCACAAAAACTTTTTTTCACCTCAAAAATAGTTTTGTTACCTCAAAAATGTTTTTCAAGACACAATTTATTTTTTTACATCCAAAAAAGTTTTTCACCCCAAAATTTTGTTTTCACCTCTTAACACATTTTTTTTAATATATTTTTGTTGCTTCATTTGTAATTGTTCATTTTGGAGGGTACAAAGATTTGTTTGTTAATTTATATTTCAATTTTTTTTTTATACTTATGATGCCGAAAAAGTACTATTTTATATGCAGGTTGGTACTATTTTAAAACCGCATTTTTCATCCCTGATTTGAATGTTTTTGGTTTGAGTTTCTTTTACTTTTTTCAACAGCTGATTCCTCTCACAGAAAAAGTAATTACAAAATATAACTTACAGAACAGAACGGCAACAGAAAGTAACAGCTAATGAGGCCTTAAATAGTGCTTAAGAAAGAAATAGTTCTAAGCAATTAATTTAAAATAAAAAAATTTTAAAAAATTAAAAATACCACCGAAATTTTATCTTTTAAAGTAACTTTTTTTAAATACAATCGCAGAAAAATAGCGAAATTTTTACACCAGTATGTGTAAATCTACTAGTTATATTATATTATGTAAAAAGCGCTTTTCCTGTCTGTATACACTATTCATATATAACTACACTTAGAATACTATGTAGGTAAACCCCACTGCAAATGTAGTTAAAAACAAATGAAATTTCACTTAAAAAAAGGACGACTCACATTTTTTTAACCCATTAATGTCCGCTACCTGAAAACGTTAACCAATTTCGTCGACATTTTGCATATGGTAGTTTTTTTGGTGTAGCTAAGATATATTTTAAGTTTCAAGAAAATGGATATGTTTAATGTTTTTTAAATAATTCAAGAATTTAATTTAAAGTGAAAATTCGTAAAAATTCATTAACAAACGTAGTAAAATAAAAAAATTTAAATTAAATTGTTTTACTTTGTCAATTGTTCAAAGCTTTTAAATTCTAGTCCAAGTGCTTTTAATATGAAGGAAAGCATATTCGATGGAACCGCACCCTGCATGCATCACATTCAAATTATGACATATTACTCAACGTCTTGGGCTTTGATTTGGTAATTTTAGTTTTAAATTTGATGTAGACATTGAGGATTGTTCGAATGTGGGAGATTTTGCATATGTAAGGAGTTCATTAACAGTAGCTGCACGAAATTGTAGCTGGCATGTTCGTTTTTATCCTTTTTTTGGATCCTACAGCAATCCGATAATTAGCCAACGCGTTGTCATGTAGATTTACTCCCCCATATACTTTTTATACTGCGGAACTTTTACGTTAATATGCGTTTTATTTGCGCCATGATTTGTAAGAACAGTAACAAGTGCATTGTCTCTCCAGCATATTTCTAATAATTCATTCGTCTCATCAAAAAGAGCTACACAATCACCCTTGTCCATTTTTTCAGGCCATTGGACCTTACAAATTCTGTAGCTTCGAACAGTTCCGGTTAATCCCGATAAAAGTTGCAAATTATCTGCAGCAAACAAATTTTCTGTGCTTAGTAAACACAATTTCATGGTGCGACCTGTCAGATTATTAAAAATTACATGCAATCGATGAACTTATCCTTAGAAGGAAATATTTCTTATCAACAGAAAACTCCAAAATATAAAAAGTTCAGCTTCTTGATATTTTTAAATAATGCGCAAAAAATGTCCAACCAAAAAAGTTGAAAAGAATTTTTTTTTTCAAATAATTATTTGGCATTTCTGGAGAGCACTATTTTCTTTATATCTGATTGAAGTCAATGTGTTGAATAACTTTAGGGGTTTTAAATCACTTAATTATCTTAATCTAGAAAAATATACGGCCGTTTAAAAGTACTGCGCCGAAAAGGAACACTGTGTCCATAAGGAGTTAAAAAATGGTTGCCACATATTTGGTAACATAGCAACTAGTATCGTAGTTTCCCAAAAATTGTGCAAACATAAGTAACGCTTTACCAAGTTTTTACTTTTTATGCTCTTATTTGCACAATTTATCTAAAAAAAAACATAATTACTGATATGTTTTCTTTCTATATCAAGGTTTTTTTCTGTATTCTTGTATTGTGAATGTAGAAAACAAAAAACAGATCTGATACATAAACAATATGTGAAGTATTAAAAAGGCTTTAGGAGTGCCTTCCCGTATACTCTCAGATTTCACTGAATTTGGGTATGTTCCAAAACATCCGCCAAATTCGATATTAGAACACGTTTCGATTTTTTTTTTATCTTTTTAATATTATAAGTGCCCCATTAGATAGACTTGGAAACCCTAAATTTGTATTGCAAGCTGCATATTTTTATAAGGAACATTTATTAAAAAAAAAACACGAAAAACGAAGTAATTTTTAACCCTAATTTTGAAAACATTTTTTCATCCTTGAACCACACTGCTGACCTTCCTTTTTTCACCTTAATCCAGTTCTAATTTTGAAACTAGAAGATATTTTTAATTGCACATTCCAAAAATTAGGTATTTCTCCCAGTTTTTATAAAAATATTAAATGTTGATACGAAATTCAACGGGAACTGCATCGCATTTTGAACAACTTAATTCAGCACATATATCATAGGAACATTGAACAAAGATGAGTTTATTAAAGCAAAAAAAAAAAATATTATTGAACATTATTGTGGACACAAATAATCCTAATTATCATATACATGATTCTGGCTGATCATATTATTATTACCGAAGACGATTTTATCATTATTTAGAATCATAATATGATTGCTACGATCATAGTATTATTGATATGCATTGCAATTATAACATGGTGCTCTAAAACTATCATCATATGATGATATTTTCTTAGCATGTTTTCTAGGATATTTATAGACACATATTGGACGAAAGTATCGACAATTTTATATGCAGATATTTTTTCACGGAAAAATTTTTATATTTGAATGTTATAAAAAAGTTCAAGTTGACTTTAAATTATAGTTCCATATAAAGTTTATCATATGAACAACTTAATTTTTTTATTAATTTAACATCTAAGATTAACAAAAATATCCTCATTCCGTCGCTTTAAAAGAAATTTCTTCATGAAAATTAGGTTTATTGGTTTTCATTTGTAGGTATTCTTCTGAAGGCAAAATTCTGAATGACTTTCTTATTTTAATGAAACAAAAAGGGAGGAATATTTATGTTAGTCTTAATTTTCAAGATGTTTTTTAAATTTTATACTGCTTTAAAACCGTTTTTAATTAAAATGTTTTATATTTTTCACTATTTTTTCTTCTTTTGCGGATTTGTAATCCGCTAGTAGAGACTAGCGGATTACAAATATATTAATTTTTTGACAATCGGAAACAAAAAAAATCTTGGAGTCATATTGACGTCCCCGCAGGGTCTGGGTGGTTGGACATTATAACTTAAGCTCGATGTTGTTATCGCTTTTTTATGTTCTAAATTTAATTGCAAATCGGTCCTCCAAGTAAGAAATGTCCAAATTATTTCCAAAAATTTTGTGATACATCCCCCTATGGGTCACTTGATACTTTGAAAATAATTTCAAATCCAATACAAATAAAATAATAAAACTCCAATAACAATATTTGATTATTTGATAAACTTTGCAGAGATAATAAAAAGCAATCAAAGAAATAGCCACACAAAGAATCTATAAAAACCAACACCAAACTATAAAATTGCTTGACCAAATATCCATTAAATACTCACATGACATGGCAAATAAGCATGATTGCCCACTTGTACGGTCACATTTGCTGACGACAAACTGGAATTTCTTCTGTGTATTTGTAGTTTACGGTGCTGTTGTTGTTGTCCTTGCAGTTCATGTTGTTGATGTTCTGATAAGTTTTCAAAAAATAAAAGATTTTCCAGTGAATTCTGATCATAATCATCGGATGACCTGGGATGTGTTGCGGGTGATTCTGTTGTTGTTGTTGTTGTTGTCGATACTGTGTTCAAATATGCTGGCAAATCAGCGACAGCAAATACGGGAAATGGTGGCAAATATGTTGGTATTGAAAATCCTTTGGTTAATAAATCTTTCGCTGCTTGCTCAGCTTCGCTTAGTGGTGGTAAATCACTAGCAACGTATGTATTAAGTTTTGATGTAGGAAATGATAATACTTCACTGGAATCATTACTCTCAGCATCAAATGCTATTGAGGACTGGTGTGAGGGCGGATCAGTAGGTGTTATTGCTGCTGTCTCTGTTAAGGTGGACAACATAACATATGAACCATCATTGAATGTCGATGTTAATAATGATGCTGTTGATGATGATTTTTCTACTAAAGCAGCAGATTCCAAAGATTTCGATGGCGGTCTGACATATATTGCTGCTAACGATGATGGCACCGATGATGGAAATAACAATGTCGCTGTTGTTGATGTGACAGTTAAGTTTTGTAAATTGTCATTGATGTTGGAAGATTTATCTTTTGAGTCTGTTTTTGGCAGGTGTGTATTATTTGGCATTGATATTGTTGTTAACCGTTGTTGCAATATTGAACTACTATTACATATCGTAAATTCTGAAAGAAAATAAAAATAAAAAAGATTTATGTAGGGTAGGGTTATAACATTTAACTATTATTTAAAAATTAATTAAGGCCTGGTAACTTATCTCAGAATAACCCAAATTTAAGGCTTAACAATAGTTATGAATGTCAAATTCATATGAAAATTCCTATGATTAAAGTTAAACTCTGGTTATTTTTAGAAAAGTAAATCGGCCTAAGAAACAGAATATCATTTTCTTTTGTTTAATTGAACTAAACATTAATATTACGTCCAAATGTATAAGTAATTAAACTCTAGCGATGAGTATAAATCTCAAAGAACACAAAAGTTTTAAATTTTATAGATTCCGTCTCTTTTGATAAAAGGAGTTTTATTGCAAAATGGGGAGAACGTTACGTAAAAAGTATTCATGTCGAGAAAAGATATATATATTTCTTTTTATTAAATTTGGAATCACAATAAATTTTCAGATGCAGTTTGCAAATTTAAAACTAAAGGTATTTTCTATATAGATTTGTAATTTTGTTTAAGATGCAATGAAAATAAACAATTGAATACGTTTTCGAGAAACTGGGTTTCTTAAAAGGAGAATGAAAAAATAGAGTAACCGCTATCAGTACCGCTCTCAAGCGAATATGCTGAGAAAAATTAAAGCACAATGAATGTGGGTAAAGTACAAAGTGCTTTGGCGACATTTGTATTCTTTTAACAATTAAAAAATCTTTTTTCGGTATTTATTATTTACATCGGTAGTGGAACAACTTCTCTTGGAATTAGAAAAATTAAAAAAAAAAATAAATTAACTTCATTACAATATTGTCCTAACAAATAATATATGGAGGTTTTTTTCAAATTTATTATTTGGCCAGTATCAGGAATGTGTTGATATATCTATTTCGTGAATTTTCCAGGTTCTTCAGGACACGTTTTGAAAGAAGTGACAATGCTATGCTAACCATCAAACATTCATATAACCTAATTTTCCCACTAAATGAGAACAAATATATGAGCTTGAATCTAAAAAATACTACCACTGATCAAAAATAAATTTAAAACTTGTTCGTTTTGTGCAAGCTCTACTTCTGGTAGATTTACAATAAACGCTTTTTGTTTTTATTCTCCTCAAATGATTTAATATATGTACACTGATAATAATCCATGGGTAAAATTATGAAGAAATGTAAAACTAACCAATTTTTTGTAAAATAAACAAAAATTTGTACATTTTACGAATCTTTTCGTAGTTTTGACAATAATTTAGTTTATTTAGTTTACATTTATTATTTTGAGCGTACAGAAAATTTAACTCTTTTATGATGTCAGTCATAATGTTCTTGTGTACTTCGTAAAAATCAGTCCTTACTTCGTCCGTCATTGAAAATTATGTGTCAAGAGAAAGGAATTTGAGAACATATTTTTTAGAATTTGTAAAAAATATATGTGGCAGCTCAATTATTAACAATTTATTATTAATTATTTTTGAAAAATAAATTGTGTTCGCAACACAATTTTATTCGAATTGATGAAATTCTGTGGAAAAATAGATAACATTTTCCTATGTTTTACAAATAGTTAAAATCATTTTTTTTTTTTTTTTTTGTAATTATATTAATTTTTCATCATATGAATAACTCGCTCGAATAAGGGTGTATAATCCATTAACAAAACTTTACAGGAGTAGAGAAAAGAGTAGGAAATTCTTATATAAATCACATTTTTCATTTATTCACAATTTAGTAATTCAAGTCTAATTTTATTCGTGTAGTGGTTAAATGTGACAAAATTGCTAAAAAAATAATTGTAATATTATTTTATTCAGTTTAAGTTACTTGAATTAATTATTTTCGATTTCAATGGGTTTTAGCTGAACTGATCATCCGATATAAGCATAACCTTAACCCGATATAAGCATATCTTATTTGACATAGAAAAACATGATTTTTTTGTCGTGTACACAATTATTCATGTATAGTTATAGGCTTTATATAAAGGGTGTTTTTTATACAGGTATAGAACTTTAAGTTGACAACACTTTATTTAACTGGCGGCCATTTTGTCAGCTGTCAAGTGATTTATATTTTGTTTGGTTTGGCTTTTTAACATGAATATATTGACACCTGAACATCGCTTCCAAATTGTTCAAATTGTTTTTGCAAATCATTGTTCGATCGAAATAGATATTGCGCACGAATTTTGTGAATTTTGTTTAGTGATAACGCTGACTTTTGGTTGAATGGATACGTCAACAAACAAAACTGCCGTATTCGTAGCGATGATAAAACTTAAGTGTATGTTGGGACACCGTTACATCCAGAAAAACTGACTGGTGTGCTTTATGAGCTGGTGGAATCATTGGTAAGCATTTCTTTAAAAACGATGGTGGTCAGAACGTTAGTCACTGGTGACCGCTATAGAGACATGTGTTAATTAAGATATATTCCCAACACTGAATAACAAACAGGTGATTTGTTGCTGAATCCTGATTGGTCTAAATGCAAATAGGGGAGCAGTTATCTAAATAATATTTTTCATATTGTCATTCTCATTTTTTATATTGTCTGCATTAACTTTGTCGATCTACAAGTGTGTTTCATTAAATTGATTTGATCAGAAGCTGCAGTATTCGAGTTGGTTGAGGAGTAACAATTTTTTACATATTTTTATTAATTAGTACTAATAAAAAGCCTTTATTGTTACATAAATTTAAACGTAATAAAAAACATTGAATTGTTAATTGCTGACGTTTTTTTTTGTTACTGCTGTTGAATTTCTCAACAACATGATTACAGACTTTATCGTTCATCAATTGCACTACCATGATGTACATGAGCTGTGGTTTCAACAAGACGACGCAACATGTCACACAGCTAGTGCCACAATTGATTTATTGAAGGAAACGTTTTGTAACCGCATAGTTTTACGTTTCGTACCCGTGATTTGGCCTCCATGATCGTGCGATTTAACGCCGCTTGACTATTTTCTGTGTGGATATGTGAAGTCTTTAGTATACGCCAATAATCCCGAAACGATTGACCACTTGGAGGACAAGATTCGCCTCGTTATTGCCAATATGCGGGTACAAATGTTGGAAAAATTCATCGAAAATTGGACCTCCAGATTAGACTATGTCCTAGCCAGCCGTGGCGGTCATATGCATGAAGTCATATTTAAATTACAATGCCAGAAGATTATCTTTCGACTAAAGTAAATTTTATGTCAATTTAAAAAATTCATCTTTGTTTTATTCCATTTCAAATTTCTATACTTCTATGAAAAACACCCTTTATATATGAATTGATTTTAATTCATTAGGACTGCACTTTAATATCACATACAAAAACTTTAATTTAGTTATGATAAAAACTAAAAATTGCGAGCTAACGTTTTTATGGAAAGAAGTAATAAAAAAAATATTTAAAAAATTTAATGGTAAGTTCTATAGAATTAATAATTTTAATTAATTAAATTTGTCACTAGAACTCGTCCATGGAAAATTTTCATAAAATCTATGAAAAGCTTAATTTAAATATGTATTAAAGGAAGAAGCATTCCGATAATTAATCGTTTCAAAGAATTTACACAGTTTTATAAAAGTTCAAGATACACTGATTGAATTTTCTGCGTATTTGTATAGTCGACAGATTTATATTTGCTGTTCTTAATTTATTAATATTTAGCAAAAAATATTAATACATTTTTTCTGCAAGGTAATATTTAACTAACTTTTAGTAACTTTTTTTATAATTTTCAAGGTCTATTTCTATTAGTGTAGAGTTGATTGCGTCTACTAATTTCATCTTTGGCCGGGGTTACATTTAGACCTTTATGAATGTTGTAATACTAGGGTAAGTTTTTGATCATTGTTATGAATGTATTGTCCTTCTTTGTATTGTTGCTATATTTGAGGCAGAGGCAGTACCCCAGAGCTAAATTTCATAGCACCATATGGGGTTCATGATCGAATTGTAGATATGTAATTTGCACTTAAGGTCTACCGGTTAGCCAAGCGAGTTGCGCCGTTTTTAGTTTCATCTGAGCTAATTTCTCATCTTTATGGTTTTTCCACGTGAGTCGACGGTCCAAATGAATACCGAGATATTTCACAGATGTCTGCTGAGGTATATTTTGATTATTAATTTGAAAGGGTGGACACCCTATTCATAGATCTAAAGAATATGTTCATTAAATTTATGAAGAAATAATTTATAACATCAATTGTGTTTTTTATGAAACTATGCAATTTTATGAAAAAAAGTTTATTAAAAATTTCTTATTATTAATAAAAATTTTTGGATATAATAAAATTCTTCATTAAATCTACGAAAAAAAAAATTTATGAAGTTTTTTTATTAATATCTTGAAGGATAATTATTTCAGTGTAGTTTACTTATTGTAAAATAAGTAGAGTATTTTTAAAGTATTTTAAAAACAAAGTTATATGTAAGTGGATGTTCGCTTATGTGGAGGTGAGTCTCCCAATGGGATTCATATGATCTTAATGTAATTAAGATATGTCGTAAAGAAAAAAAAAATGAGGGAAACGTAATTTAGTGGGCCAATCTCACGCTTAATTGTAAAAATGTGCGTCGAAAGTTAGAGCATTTTTGTATGGAACATGTCTGAAACTGCTGAAATTCAAATTTTTTAACGCCATTTGATGTACTCAAGTAAACTAAATGTTTGATACCAATATTAATCAAGAAGTGCCAGAGTTTCCATTTAATTAAAATATTTACGAATTTCGGAACAAGTTTACACACATTCTCTATTAAATTCAATAGGCATTAATATACATATTTTCTTTAGCTTAATCCTTAATCTTTAAAAACTTGGAAAGTGTTGCAGTTTTTAGTTCTAAGCAAGAGTTTCCAATTAAAAATATATTGTAATTAATTAATACAAATTAAAATCTAAGTTTAAATTTAAATTTAAACTGGATTAAATTTGGTCTTCAAATTTAAATTCCTTGTGGAAGATCTGACTAAATATGTTAACATAAGTAAAAATACATTTAGATATGGTATCATATAAAATTTATTAGAAAAACAAAAATTATATATTTGTGTATATTGTGCCATACAAAGTAATATATAACGATATAAAGTTGTATTAACTAATGTAAAGTAATATATATCTCTATTTACCCGGCTAGAGTTTATTCTGAATAGATAACAGTTTTTAATAGTTATAACTACACGACTAACCATAGCGTATGAGTGCTACTTAATATCAAAAGTGAATGGTGCCGTATGAGTGATATTTTTTTTCAACTTAAATTTAATCAAAAGTAAAACACCGAAAGAATTAGTCTTCACGACATTAATGAAACAATTTCATAAACTTTTTTTTCGTAGATTCCTAGAATTTTGATTAATATTAAGAAATGTTTTATAAACTTTTTTTCATAAAATGTTAAAAAAAAAATTCATTCATAAATTTAAAGAAAATTTTTGTTAGAGCTATGCAATTTTTTCAAACAGTTCAAACTTTAGTTTTAAGATTGAATTCTTAAGTGTTCAAAATAAGTTACAAAGTGCTTTATTATTTTAATCCAACTAGAATTTTATTAACTTTTAACTTCAATGAAATTATTTAAGAACTCATATGAAGTTTTTCATTGGCTTAGTTCCAATGCATGTATTAAAACATCCATAAAGTGTTTGATAAATTCAAGGAAACTTTTTAATATTATGAAACTGTTTCATAAATTCTATAAACAGTTTTGAAGTTTTTTCTGCAAGTTAAATTTTAACTATTTTTTAGTAGATTTTTTTTTTTTGCTATTTTTACAGGTTTATTTCTATCACTGTAGAGTTGATTGTGTCTTATAATTCCATCCTTGACATTTAGATGTATTTGTGATCATTGTTATGAATTTAATTATTATTATTCTTTTTAGATTTAAAAGTCGTCCGACATGTGTAATCAAAATAATATTTTGTCTGTTGCAGTAACAAGTTCAGCAGCAAGCTTAAGATTTAATTCAAAATTTTGCGTTGAGATGTCAATATGTTTCGGTGTTCTTAATGGTATGTGTTCCGAGCAATGTGTACAGATAAATTTGTAATATTTCAACCAATCTGTTGTTTTGCCTGTCAGTGCTAAGTAACCAGAGGGGGATACAATTTCACGGGGGCTTAAAATACTAACAAATCTGGGTGTGTGATCCGATGAGAGTTCCAATTAAGATTTTACATTGACCAATTATCTTGCAACGGACATCGTTATTCCATAATCTATCAGATTGAGTATTTTCTAACGATATGTTGGCCAGTACGCGGGTTTTCCTCATTAATGCAACAGATTTTTTCATTGTACTGCTGAAAAAACTATTTTTTTGTTAACGATTCAAGCGCCTCATATGGAAGTCTAATGCAACTAAATTTTTTTGGCAATAAAAATAAACATTTTATTGTGCGAAAACCCTAACAAAGCTATGGAATACTTTAAAGAACAACCGAAAATATCACTGAAAGAAGCTTCATCGCATTGCTGAAAGTTTTTATTAATGTTTAAAAAAAAAAGTTATTAATAAAAACTAATAATTAAACTTTATATAATTTATGAAAACAATTCACAGAAGTTCAAAATTAATCAAATATATATATTGAATTAATAAAACAATTTATAAGAAATAAAAATGCTTGCGCATTAACACCTGCTAACTTATCACAAATTCACCAAAATTTAGTGCTTAACCACAGTTACACAGAATGTCAAATTGATACTTAAATATTTGCGGTTAAAGTTTGTTATTTCAGAAAAGTCACTCACCCTAAATCGTTAAAATTAAGTTTAAAATGTATGAAATTTAATGAACGTAAGAAATTTTATAAAAAATAAAAAAAGTTAATGTTGTTAAACAATATCATTGCTCTAAACAAAATTTCCATTAAGTATATTAAGATATATATATTAAGAGATTCGGGATATGACAAACATTTTTGTACCATTATTGACAGTTGCTAATACATTGTTGTTAAGTGTGATTAAAAAAATTATTTTTAAAAGAACCAAGAAAAGAGAGTTTTCCGTGCACTCTATTGATACCGGGAAGGAAAATTTTTTTAATTAATTTTTGGAATAGAATTTGATGTTAGGTTGAAATTTTATGTAGTAAATGGGTCCCTAAATTAGTCTTTTTGGCCACAGCGCTCATGTGAAAGCAGTTAAAATTTTAAAATAGTAATGACTTAATTTTTTTATTTATGCACAAACCGTGAAAAAAGTAATGATATCCTTAAATCAAATTTTTGCGACGAACTCTATTTATTGCAAATTTTGATATGTAAAGTTAAATGCATTTATCATTTAACTTTATATATCAAAATTTACAAAAATTTCAGAAAAATATTTTAAAGAAGCATTTTTAATAAAGCGTGAGGTCTTTTGGTGAAAAGCGCTTTAACATTGACGGTTTTCTGCATAAACTCGACGGGTTATTACTCCCCAAATACTCCCAATGAGGTTTTAAGACGGAGAACATGCGTGCCAGTACTACAATACTCTTATAATTTTTGATGATAGCTATTCCATCGTCTGACGACTTACATGTACTGAGGCATTGTCTTGTTGAAAAATTAATTCTTCTTCGTTCCTATTTTAAATAAATGGCAACAATTTCTGTTCTAATGCTGTAATGTACTCAGAAGAATTCATTCTGTTGCTTGGAATTACCAAATCAACCATACCGTCGAAGAAAAAAGCGCCCCAAACCGTTAAGGATCCGACTCCTAAATTTAATTTTTGAGAAATATCATGGTTTCTTACATATGTCTCTCCAATAGCTGTTAAAACGATCTGAACCATCAATATTAAACTTTTGCTCATCAGAACAAAACGCCTTTAAAAGAAATTTGTGTTGGCGGTCCTACCAACAACAGCGATTATTGCCTATCTCCAGTTGCTTTGTGAATTCCTTTTAGAGAATTCAAGTCTAGCAGTTTAGTGGCGGGGTATTATCCTTTGCACAGACATCAGCTTTTAACAAGTAATTTTCTGGAATCCTTTAAGAGCCCACTAACGGTTTATTTGAACGCATTTACCTTACATTCACCGATTATCTGTTTGAGACTCTTCATTGAGTCGCTGGCACAGTTGATTATTTTACGACGGTCCCGATCAGAAGGCAGGTGCCGATCAGAAAGCCTGTTTTATTTTTGCCATAACCACTCGGATTATTTGCAAAATTTGTGACATGTAGACGGTTTATCTTTGTATAAATTTCCTGAAAACTTAAGCTTTTTTTTTTAAATACTCTGAAATGTGCTCTTGTTCAAAATCACTTAGATATGAAGCCTTCGGCATTTTATTGCAAACTGAGTAAAACGGTTTAAAAACAAAATAATTCTTTAATTTTTCTTCAATTGCTATTCTTCTTTGTTTACCGTTATATATAGTTAAGAAATACTAACAAAATATTATTACACAATTTTTCTCTTAAATCAATTAAGCAGTCTCTTAAATGATACACAATAAGAGATAAGTTATAATACTCTTAAAAACAGTTATAAGTTTTAAAATTTTTTTGGTTATATTTGAAAGAATAGCAAAAATCATTTGTTATTATAATAATGCAACGCAGTGTATCTTTAAACTGGTCTTAGCTCCTTGAAGTTTGAGGGATTTTCCTTCATTGGTAGAAAAGCAATGTGATTTGCTTCATAGCACTCAAGGGCTATCTTGCTATAGTGGCAGGAAGAAAAGTCAGGCCAGAAATATGTGGACATATTGTGCTGGCGTAGAAACGAAAGTAGTATTTTTTGAAAAAAAAAATTTATATTAATTTCGTTTTTTATTGTTCCTGTTATTATAGAAGACCCGTTCCTTTTTCCATAACTGCATATTGCTTGCCATACCAGGAACTTCTTAGAAATATTTTCTCATGATGACCTTGTTTTCTTCCTGAGCCAGACTTTCTCTGAATGGTCAATTCGCCCTTAAACCGCTGAATTACTTTTCAAACAGTCTGACGCCTAACTTTTGATTCCTTGGCCAATTTTTTATATGTCCCAGAAGCATTTTGTTGGAAATATTTTCAAACGAACTTTTTTTCATCACTCATTGTGTAAAAACTTTAAAAGACAAATTCTAGATTGCCATTAATTTATTTACTGGTATATTTTCATACGGTACTATGATCAAAGAATTTTTTAAAGAAAGCTTATGATAAAGGTTATAAGGGAAAACGCATGTTAACATTTTTTCGACACACCTTAGTTGATTGTATTAATCTTTTCGGCACACCTTAGTTGATTGTTTTCCTCTTACAGTTTACGTTGCATTGTACGTGTTTGTTAAGGATGTTCATCTTTTATGTATTGTTGATTGCTTTCTTTAACTTTGTTACACATTATTGGCAGTATTATCACTTTTTTCAATTTGGAAGCACACACCCACCCAGAACAGATTCGTTGTGCCAACCGAAGTCGTTACCAACAGAATTTTGATAATTACATGTACTACCACATAATTCGGTCTCAACCATCGACATTTTCAGTTATACACTCTATATATGCACTACATAGAATAGTTGGTCTAACCGAATTCAGTAGACCCAACCGAATTATTTCAATAATTCCTACCGAATTAAATATAACACTGTTTCCAATATTTTTTTAATATTTTTATTTTTTAATTGCTAGAGAAAAAAAAATAAAGGTTGCATATTAGAAAAATTAAGAGTAAAACTAAAACTGAAAATTAACATAAATTTAAATTTATTTAAGAATAAACACGATAATTTTAGAAAACTTATTTTTAAAACATATGAAATTTAAGAATCATTAGAGATTTAGATCTTACACTACAGAAAATGTCTTAGTTTATATACCTCAATTTGCACATTCAGCAAATAAAAATTGCTTTCAAAGTTTTCATTCGCAATTAGGACACCGATATTATTCTAAGACCTGAATGTTAAAATAATGAAAAAATATTAACAAAACGGCGCCAGTAAATCATATTTAATTTTAACATGTAATTGTTCTATTACTACAAATAAACTATATCAAATAAAAAAAAAATTATGGATGCACACCTATCCCTAGATTTACACGATACTTTTTTTATACGATTTTGCTTTATCACGATTTTTTTTTATTTCTCGTGGAAATCGATGAATATGGAAATTACCTCAATTCACACGATTTTTATTAGTTTTTTGTTTTGTTTACGTTTTTTTTGCATTAAAACAAAAAAATATTTATATTAAAAGTTACTTTAAATACAGCATTTGTCTGTTTTTAGATTTACACGAATTTCCATACAAACTTTTTTGAATTCGATTAACACTAATTTTTCTGGATAGTATCTATCGTGTAAATCAAAGGATAGGTATATTTGAAGCACAATATTTCTTAAATATTTTTTACTAAGAAATTTTTATTTTGACAATAATAAGCAATTAATTTAATTTGAATTCGGTCATCAAAGCAGAAGGTATATAATTGTAAATATCACTTTTCTGGTAAATGGTAACATTTGGTAAATTTTGTTTAGTAAAACTTTAGTAAACGCTAATAAGGTGTAAAAAATTATATATTGATTTGGTTGGATAAACCGAATTCTGTTAAATAATATTGTTAAATCAGTTGTTATTACAAATATTGTGTCGCTAACGAAAATTAATGGATAATGTAACGGATATTTTATTATTTTAACCCAGATTTTGTTGTAGTTGTAAAATATGGAAATTGCAAAAGTTTTCCAACTGAATATTTTTGTGTGTTTTTGTGTGTAAGGAAATGTTTGCTAATGTGGCCTTCTCGTTAAAGTGGATATTTAATTGTTGCAGTGATGCTGCATGAATATGTCGAAACTGTCAACTGTTATCAAGTTTAATTTCATTAAAGTTTTTAAAAAAGCTATTTTTTAGTGTCGTTGCAAAACAATGCAGTATAAAGTATAATTCTTCATTGTCATAAAAACTGAATAACAAACAAGTTTTAAATAGTTTTCCAAGACCGATTTTTGCAAACAACAAGAATTTTATTTACGCTTTTAGTAATACTAATTGATTCCAGAAAAAATAATAATATTAAGATAAAAAATAAAAATGCCGAATGAGTTGGCCAAGTCCTGATGTACACTAGGCCGGGTCGATAAAAAAAGTTGTGCCGGTCACCCCCTAGAATTAAAGATAATTTGAAGAAGATTTGAAAAAAAATTTTTTTTTTTTGCCACGCCCCTTGACCCCGCGCATTTGGTTTTTATTTCCTGTGGCTCCATTTATAGTCCGATCGTAACGTGTGATATATCATTGTTTTTGGAATGACAAC
The DNA here is from genome assembly GCA_021234595.1 of Delia radicum. Lineage (NCBI taxonomy): Eukaryota > Metazoa > Arthropoda > Insecta > Diptera > Anthomyiidae > Delia > Delia radicum. Next base: position 85,030,391 of record CM037851.1, on the reverse strand, counting down.
GGCTACATTTTCTAATTTGATCACTTTTGACTCCGACGACAAATTCTAGAAGTGACTTCTGGAAACTCGATTTCTACCACCCTAATTCACGAGTTTTTCTAAACGATAAAAAAGTTTTTTAAATTCCATGAAATTTTGTCTTTTACAGTATATATATTTATTCAGTAACAAAAAAGTTACGAAGGTTTAAAAAAAATTTGAGTTTTATTCCAACAATCGCTTTGGTCTTTTTGTGGCGCTAGTGTGCATTTGTTTTTGCACTATGATAATGTTCTCTTTTTCGTAATCTCACTTGTTTCTCTATTTTCTATTATCTTTCTCCTCCACATAGTACTCTTTTTAACCGTCATCACAAACCGATTCAGCTGGCAACACTTTTGTTTAACATATTATTAGGGCTCGGAACTTCATGTAAATACATTTCTGTTGTCGTTAGCTAGAGAACAATGTTAACCAAATATCTTTGCGAATCAACAAATCTGCAACAAAATGGCATCGATTTGTTAGTGCATATTTTTACATAGTTTGCTATACAAGGTAACGGACGAAAAGCGCATGGGGTATATATTTGCTAAAATAAGAAGTCGAGAGCAGTATAAACAGCTGGAGTCTCGCCAAAATTTAAATTAATTTATTTAAGGAGAATACCACATTAAAAAAAAACATTGTTTATACTTTTAAGAATAGAGTTTCTTTCAACAATATTTGATAGAAAAATGAGTAAAAAGAGAGCACTTTAAAAATGGCCACAGAAACAATAACCACAAAAAGACCAAAGCTTATTGTTAACGATTGTTGGAATAAAAACTCAAATTGATTTTTTTTAAACCTTCGTAACTTTTTTGTTACTGAATAAATATATATACTGTAAAAGACAAAATTTCATGGAATTTAAAAAACTTTTTTATCGTTTAGAAAAACTCGTGAATTAGGGTGGTAGAAATCGAGTTTCCAGAAGTCACTTCTAGAATTTGACGTCGGAGTCTAAAGTGATCAAAGTAGAAAATGTAGCCGTTGTCATTCTAAAAACTATGATATATCACACGTTGCGATCGGACTATAAATGGAGCCACAGGAAATAAAAAACCAAATGCGTTGAGTCAAGGGGCGTGGCAAAAAAAAAAAAAATTTTTTTCAAATCTTCTTCAAATTATCTTTAATTCTAGGGGGTGACCGGCACAACTTTTTTTTTTGTATGGGGTGCGACCCACTCTAATGTACGCAGCAATCGTAGTCAAAAAAAATTAAATTTCCCTTGAACACAGGACGACTAACATTTCATTAAATTCAACTAACATTTGTCATTTGTTTTTACTGTTCAAAAAATTACAAACAATTGTAGTAAAAATTAAACACATATGTCAGTAAAACAAAAAAAAAAACATTTATTTTTTTAATTTTAACGACTGTAAAATATGAAGGTAAAATCATAAAACAGTCATTTAATGTGTTTTTTTTTTTTTTGTTAAATAAACTACAAGGTTAGTAAAAAATTAAATTTGTTCTACAAATGACTGACATTTATATTAAAAAAAATAAACTGTATTCCAATCTCCACAAAACTACATATTTTTAAAGCAGTAGTTCCCTGAGTGTATAAACTGATGTATTTGGATTTGGAATATTCCACTTACAATGATTTAAATGAAACTTTTGTGATATTATCTTTAAAATTTAAAAAAATTTAACTCAAACCAACAACAACTCCCCAAAAATGTCATATTCGAAAAAATAGTTTTTTTGAATAACAAAAATGTGTGGAAATGCACGGACTTGTTTTATATACACTCAAAAAAAAAAGTTTGTAAAGTCAGCAAAAATTTTTGCTGAGTCAGCAAAATTTTAGTTAGGAGGGTGCTAGCAAAAAAATTGCTAATGTCAGCAAAATATTTTGCTGAAAATCAGCGAGCTGATTTTAAGCAACAAAATTAGTAGATTCAGCAAAAGTTTTGCTAACACTTAGTAGATTAGAAATAAAAATGCCTTGCTAAAAATTAATAAATTTTTTGCTGAATTTTAGTAGACTGAAAAAAACGCAAAAAAATTGTAAAAAAATTGTAATTTAGTTAATATATTTTTGCTGAAAAGCATAAAACATATTTTTGTGATTCTTTTAAAAATAATTTACAATAATTACGAAATATAAAAATTTTCATTTTCCCACATTGACGACATGAATTAATTTAATATCTGAAAATATATAGAAATAAATTTATATAACATAACAAAAATTTTCTTTCAACTACTTACATCAATGGTTGTCTAAATGATGCCTTCTTTTAAATGACGCAACTGCCGAAGATAATTATAGAAACGAAACGAAAAAATAAACAAAAACAAACGAAACGAAAAAAACAACTCTTTTTTTGCAATAAGAAAAAGAAACCATAAAAATCTACCTAAGATGTGTGTCTTTGTCTTTCGCTTTACTCTGTCTGCATGTCTGTATATGTTTGTTTGTTTGCAATTTGACCACACTAGATTATAAATCTATAAACATTTAGTTTAGAAATACATATTAAATTTAAATATTTTATTTTGTCTTTTATTTAATTAAAAGACAATTATTTTCACAAGCCGGTGACAACGCAAAATTTAAGTTGTTTTAATCCTCAATTTTGTTTTATGTATGAAAAACAGATACAAAAGTCTTCCATGGTTGATTTTTTATATGTCTTATTAGAGTTGTACTTTTTAGTATCATTTTCCTCTTCTCTACTACATCTTGACATGCCGCGACATCTGCTTCATTCTGCGTATATCTTTCAATCTGGTTGTCGTCCACACTATTAATGTGCTTATCAGCACAATTATTTTTAGCAAAAGTAATTAGTAAAACATTAGTATATTAGTAAAGCATTAGTATAAAACAGTTAAGTGCTGAATAAGTATAACAAAAATTTTAGCTGAAAACACGATTTTAGCAAAAAAATTTGCTAAAAAATAGTATGCCTGATTTACAAGACGTTTTACTAACTTTTGTTCTAACTTATCTTTTTGAGTGTACTAGTGGCTGCGTCTTTCATTTCATTAACCTATTATTTGATACCCAATTTGCCTACAGTTGGTATAATTTATATAAGAAATATATTTAAAAAAGTAAAATTGCGTAAATTTTTAACCCCTTAACTTGAGTTTGCGCACCTAAAAAAAAAAAGACGGGTCTAACATTTTTTCCCCTTTGCAACATATCCAAGCTTCATTAAAATCTACGGATTCAACACTATGTAGTTTATTTAGGGAGCCAAAAACCAGATCTAGGGCCACATTAGCGAACATTCATTTATCTACACTCAAAAAAATAAGTTAGTACAAAAGTTAGTAAAACGTCTTGTAAATCAGGTATACAATTTTTTAGCAAATTTTTTTTGCTAAAATCGTGTTTTCAGCTAAAATTTTTGTTATACTTATTCAGCACTTAACTGTTTTATACTAATGCTTTACTAATATACTAATGTTTTACCAATTAATTTTGCTATAAAAAATTGTGCTGATAAGCACATAAATAGTGTGGACGACAAACAGATTAAAAGATATACGCAGAATGAAGCAGATGCCGCGGCATGTCAAGATGTAGTAGAGAAGAGAAAATGATACTAAAAAGTACAACTCTAATAAGATATATAAAAAAAAATCAACCATGGAAGACTTTTGTATCTCTTTTTCATACATAAAACAAAATTGAGGATTAAAACAACTTAAATTTTGCGTTGTCACCGGCTTGTAAAAATAATTGTCTATTAATAAAATAAAAGACAAAAGAAAATATTTAAATTTAATATGTATTTCTATAATAAATGTTAATAGATTAATAATCAAGTGTGGTCAAATTGCAAACAAACATATACAGACTTGTAGACAGAGTAAAGCGAAAGACAAAGACACACATCTTAGGTAGATTTGTATGGTTAATTTTTCTTATTGCAAAAAAAAGGGTTGTTTTTTTCGTTTCGTTTGTTTTTGTTTACTTTTTCGTTTCGTTTCTATAATTATCTTCGGAAGTTGCGTCCTTTAAAAGAAAGCATCATTTAGACGACCATTGATGTTAGTAGTAAATTTTTGTTATGTTATATATATTTATTTCTATATATTTACAGATATTAAATTAATTCATGTCGTCCATGTGGGAAAATGAAAATTTTTATATTTCGTAATTATTGTAAATTATTTTTAAAAGAATCACAAAAATATGTTTTATGATTTTCTGCAAATATATTAACTAAATTACAATTCTTTTGCGTTTTTTCAGTCTACTAAAATTCAGCAAAAAAATTTATTAATTTTTACCAAGGCTTTTTTATTTCTAATCTACTAAGTGTTAGCAAAAATTTTGCTGAATCTACCAATTTTGTTGCTAAAAATCAGCTGATTTTCAGCAAAAGATTTTGCTGACATTAGCAATTTTTTTGCTAGCACCCTCCTGACTAAAATTTTGCTGACTCAGCAAAATTTTTTGCTGACTTTACAAATTTTTTTTTTAGTGTACTACTACTTATCTACTAGTACTTCGTAAAAACGATACGCCATTTTATAGAAACTACAACAGTTTGAGTAATATATATATTTTTCTGGTAAGCATGAGGAAAATTAGTTAGTATTATTTCTATTAGTTCTAAATGTTCAGGACATTTTCCAAGGATTTGGTATTTTAATACAGAAATTAACTTTTTTATGCACAATGATAATATTTTAAAATATTTTAACATGCATAACATTTATAAGCCCAAGTAAAAAAATTGATATTGGGCAACATTAAATTATATTTAATTACCTATTCCATATAAAAAAAAAAAAAAATAAAATTTTCGACCTACCCCCTTTGATATTAACCGAACATTGTGTGGAAGGTAAGTGTCATATAGATATGCCAGACAATCATACAATTTTTGGTTGTTAGCTCACACGGTTGTGGAAATATAGCGTTTTAAAATATGAAAAAAAAAATTAAAAATTTAACAAAAGTTGGCGTACTCTTATTTTTAACGATTTAGGTTACAAGAGCCATTGATATCTCATTTTAATAAATGGGGTGATTGATGTAAATGTAAAATCCGCAATATTTCTAGAAATGCAAATAAGAAAAAAAAAAATTTACCATATTTGGATTTAGCGTATAAAAAATGTGTGTTTCACACTGATGTTTTTAAAATCGTTGAGTAGTGTTATGGGCAGTATAATCACTTTCTTTATTTTAGTTTAAAATAACAGTGTATAGATACTTTACTTACTATACAATTCATAAAGATAGAATATCCTTTAAAAAGTAAGTTATATGTAAGGGACTGTGCTCTAATGTGGCCTGTTCGCTAAAGTGGACCGTTCGTATTTGTCTCATTGTTGCACAAATATATCAAAACTGTCAACTGCATACATTTTTTGAGGTGTTATGATGTCGTTGCAAAAAAAAAAACGAAAAATAAAGTATAATTTTTTATTAATATAAAAAGTAAATAACAATTAATTTTCAAAAAATTTTCCAAGTCCAACTTTTGCTAATGGTAAGAATTTCACACTTTAAATAAAACTAATTAATTAAAAAAACATTAAAGCTTAAAAGGGAGGTATACCGACCCGAACTCACATATTTTAATAAACTTTGAATATGTTGTAGAAAAGCAAAAAAAAAGAGACACGTTTTTTAGCTCCAAATCTCACGTTTAAGGGTTAAAATTAATTTGTATTAAAACTTGTTTTTAGTTTACGGAAAATAGATTAATTTGTACATATGATTAAAGTACTAAAGAAAACAAAAATATTGATACCCATATTGCCTATCTAGTGGACACAGAGTTGCCACACTTTTGAATTATTTGAAATATAGGTTAAAGATGCCCTTCGGGCAAAATGTCATTAGAACCGAATGATTTCGAATATCCGAAAAAGTTCAGACACCACCTCAATTAAATTAAATAGGCATTAAAGTGTATGATTTTCAGCTTAACACAACTACAATACCTTAAAAAAGCCCCAGATTTAGTGTTACCCAAAACACAATTTTTTGGAATAACAAAAATACTTGAAAGTCTTTAGACATAATTTGAACACCAGTGAATGTAACATTTTTTTATACAACAAAAACATTTTTTTTTTTGCTCTAATAATAACAGAAATATGGACAAAATAAAAGTATTCAATGAAAAAAATAAATACAGGCATAACAGCACGCAAGAGAATATTTTTCAAAACATTCATGCTACATTTTATGTGATACCAAATTTGACTATAGTTGCTCTAAATAAAACAAACTAAACCGAAAAAGCGTAAAATTAGGTAATTTTTGGCCACTCTGAAACAACAAAATATGATATTGGACATTGTTAGTTTTTTACGTAACCCAAATAGCAGATGTAGGGTCACATTAGCGAGCATTGCCATGAAAATAATTTTATATCTTCAAGTTACTTCATAAAAACGATACACCATTTTATAGAAACTATAAAACTACTACTTAAAATATTTCGTATATCGTATACCCCATGATAGATCGGCCAGGGGTCATTTAAATTCATTTATATTTTGTACACGTATTCTATAATATGTCTATTAGTCACTACCGTTTTCAATTTCTAAAAATTTTGCAAATTCGCGTTTTTATTGCCGTTATTTAGTTTTCAAAAAATCAAAAATATTTTAAAAGTTGTGTATTTTTAAAAGTCATACTTCCTAAAGTAGATAGATTATTGTAAAGATTTTAAAAGCATATGAAAACTTCAATTATTTACTTTATGCTTTAAAATTAAAATATTACCACTTTTTTGCGAAAATGCATAAATTATGCAAATTTTTATTTTATTTTTTTTTAAGAGAAGCAACACTCAGGAAATTCTTATTATTAATTAATGTGTTGCTTTCTTTGGAAAGGGGATAGTGGAGAGATGAATGGTGGTGAAAGATGAAGGGCTTTGAACATGGCAACACTGTAATTGCTTGAGATCATAAGTCTTAGAACAGTTGTTTCTCGCAACCTTATTTATTGAAGCTTTTTGTTTAATTAATTATAATTAATTTAATTTAAATTTTATTTAATTATTGGTTTAGTTATCGAATTTATTGAAGCTTTTTGTTAATTTATTGAAGATTTTTGTTTTGGTTAAGTGCTATGGGAACACCGAAGGTTGGCGCTGCGATACATATAAGTGATAGAAAACTCGAACCCGGGACCATGTGTGTAACAGTCCAACGCGCTAACCATTACACCACAACGCAATATTTTTAATGCATTTTTCACATATTGCGAATTTTTGAAACTGTCATTTGTGGAAAATCTATGATTTTTTAAATAAATAACAAATTGGACTTTTTCGGAAACAGAATGATTACTATTTTTAAAAATAGCTTACTACATTTTTCCATATATTGCCAAATACATTTCTTTTAGATTTTAGGATTTTAAAGTTTTTTTTTATAATAAAAAAAAAAAAATATAACAGCACTGAATTTTGAAGGGCATTACATTGTAAAAAATAAATGAATTTTAAATGCAAATGCTATTTCTAAATGAACCTTTTCTGTGCGATATGGAATCAAAAATTGCATTTCATTAAAAATGAATTTTCTAAAAAATTTGTTGTTTTTTAATTAAAAATCGTAAAGTAGTCAATTTCAACTTTCATCCCAGTGTAGAAGAGCGGTTTTTTGTATGAAGAAAAACTTCCCGGTTAAAGATAGTTATATCTTATCATATATAATATGATTAAGTCATATCTGACTTTATATATAGTCACATTACTGCTTATATCGTCATATACAAATACATACATATGATAATTTTTTGTTTTTAGAAAATTTTTTATATGTTACTTGATATTATTATATGCCTCCAAATCTTACTAACTACATAAGCCATATAATAATCTAAATATATATTGTGATTGATATGATTATATATGATCCCATGCTAAAAATATAATTCCATACTAAAAATAAAATCCTTATAATTTTATATAGCTTTATATAACATACACAGATATTTTTTCAAATAAAACCCACAAAAATAATTATTTTTGAAACACTCAATATTTTCTTTATAATTTTTAAACATTTCCTTATATTTTTTTTTTTTTAATGTTTGGGTCTTTAAAATTATTGGTTTCTGCTTAATTTCCAATTTAAATACTTTTAAGCATAACTTCAAGTCACCAGAAGCATACTTACTATCGGCTAAAATAATATGACATCAGATATATTTGATCCAATTGGACATAATTTAACATCCCGGATATGGACTTATCTCAGATAAAATGTTATCAACTTATATCTAATTTGGTATAAATAGACTCATGTACGCTGATAGAACATTGTGCTTTTTTATTAATGGAATCCATCGTTAATAATAATTTTTTCATTAAAAATACCCCAACGAAACCTTCAATGTATTAATGAAATATTTTCATTTCATTTCTGATTTTTTTTATTTTATATCTCCCTGAACGCGACTTGAACCTGCAGCCACCAACATGTAAACATTACCGCGTTATAACAAAAACAAAATTATGTGATTATTTAGACTTTTGCATTCAAATAGCTTGAAGCGCCTCCTGTTACAATGTGATGAAACTAAAAATTATTGCATATTTTTCAGATCAAACAAAACCATTTTATGAAAATTTCATTAACTTAATGAAAAAAAAAATCTATCATAGAATCTAATAGCTTTAAACCGTGGATCCCTGCTACCAACGTTTTAGATTTTTTTAATTTTTTCTTAAACAGCTTTAATAAAAATATGTCATCATTTTAAATTAATTGTGACAATTTTTTGTTGTTGTTTTTGTTTTTTCTTTGATATTTTAAATTTTGAATCTCGCTCCTAGACGAGGACAAGAAATTCTCATTGAGTTTGTGATTTAACATAACAAATACCTCGAGAAATTCTAATAACAAAGTCCCCTGAAGATTTCCTTAGGCAGGAATGAAATCCGGATAGGGACACGCCTACATCAGATTGCTTTTCACAATTTGTTAAATAAGTTTTGGGACTTTAGCACATTTAACTACTATAAATGCAATTAATGTTTATCCCGATGAAAATAAATTTAAATAACAAATATGCAGGTGCTTGTGCTTGTGCAAATTTAAATGTAACTGACACTAATAGAAAACATATGATTTTCTATTGTTGATTTACTTGAATAAACGTCACTACATTGCTAGGTCTGTCAAAAAAACAGAGTAGTATTTGGAAGATGACAAAGCCAATTGTGACAATTTTTTGTTGTTGTTTTTGTTTTTTCTTTGATATTTTAAATTTTGAATCTCGCTCCTAGACGAGGACAAGAAATTCTCATTGAGTTTGTGATTTAACATAACAAATATCTCTAGAAATTCTAATAACAAAGTCCCCTGAAGATTTCCTTAGGCAGGAATGAAATCCGGATAGGGACACGCCTACATCAGATTGCTTTTCACAATTTGTTAAATAAGTTTTGGGACTTTAGCACATTTAATTACTATAAATAAATTAATTTTGATTAGCATGCATATTTTTTTAAATTTGAGTAACAGTTTCCAAGATATTGCGATTTGATTTTCACTGAAAATTGTTACTTTTTCCTCTATTCTAGAAATTTTTTTAAAAATGATCATTTAGTTTTTTGTTTTTCCTCTCAAATACAACACAAAAGACGCGTTTATTTGATAATGATTATGTATAAAATAAGAAATGATGCACCACAAAATATATTTTTAAAAATCTATTTTAATTTTTTTCCATATATAAGAGGCTTTGCGGAGGGGTCGCCAAGGGTTAAGTAATCCGGTAAACCATTGAACCTAGTGCTACAGTAAATTTAGTAAATTTTCTGTTTTTCTGAGATATTTGTAGGTAAATTTACAAGTTATACTTCAATAAATATTGAAGTAATTATGCTCAACTGACAGATACATAAATAAAACTTTTTAAACCATACCAGTAAAACCACTATTGAAGTAGCTTTCAAATGAGATATCAATTCTATAAAATGTGGTATCTCGTAGCTTAAGCCGTTAAAAATATAAAGAGGATTATGTACTACTACTTGTATCAAATTTTCGAATATTTTTCATAATTTTAAACGCGATATTTCAAGATCCGCTGGGACTAGATGTCTTACATTTGGACGAGATTATATGATGTGCATCTTCTATACCAAGTTTAGTTGAAATAAGAAGGAGTGGAGGAAATCAAGTCGTCAATTTTATATGTTTTCAGTCATATGCTTTTTAAATCTTTGAAATATAACATCTACTTTGGGATATACACTGCGTTGCACAACTATAATTACAAATGATTTTTGCTATTTATTCTAATATCATAAAATTTGTTTTAAAAAATATAATTGTTTTTTAGCGTGTGATAACTTATTTTTTATTGGGTAAAATTTAATACATTACTTACTTCATTTAAGAGACAAATTGTTTAATAATATTTTGTTAGTGTTTCATTACTATAACTACATATAACGGTAAACAAAGAAGAATACCAAATAAAGAAAAGTTAAAGAATTAGTTTTATTTGTTATGCAATTTTAATCAATTTGCTATAAAATGCCGCATGGTTCATATCTAAGTGACTTTGAAAAACGGCAAATTTTAGCTTATTAAAAAAGTGGCTTAAGTTTTCGGAAAATTGCCACAAAAATAAACAGTTCACATGTGGTTATCACAAATTTCGCAAAGAATCAGAGTGCTTATTTCTTATCGGGACTGGCGTAAAACAATCACAAAATAATCAACTGTGCCAGCAACTCACTGAAGAGTCTCTAGCAGATAATCGATGATTGTAAGGTAAATATGTCCAAATCAATCATAAGTACACTTACAAGAACTTTTCCATAAAAAATCAACAGTTATTTAAAAATGTAATCGGTATGGTTGTTTCAATGGAATATGCAGTTATATTACCAAAGAAATATATTTTTTAACTTTCTGTCTTTCAATAATTAAAATAAACAAAAAAAAAAAAATGGACTTTCGGTAATAGTTAAAATATTCAGTTAAAATTTTCTATTTAAAATAAAAAGTTGTTATATTATATTGAGAATTGAAATAAAGGAAAAATATATTGTTTTTTTTTATCGATTTTGTCAATTATTTTTTCAACAGTTGAAAATTAACTCAAAAATACAACTGTTTTAAACGAAAAGTAAGTAGTCCCTTTTTTTAACTGATTTTCAGTTAATTTAACGTGTTTATGCAGTAGTCTAAACGGAAAAAATATTGTGAGTGTAGGTTCTTAAAAGATTCCCAGAGAATTACTCTCCAAAAGCTGATGTATGCGCCAAGTTTATTAACCCGGCACAAAACTGCTCGACCTGAATTCACTAAAAGCAATTTACCAACCACCTGGAGAAAGGTAAGTCAATATTCGCTGTTGTTGGTAGGACTGATTAAAACCTAAATTTTAAATATTTTAAATGCGATTGTTTCTGATGAGAAAAAGTTCAGGATTGATGGGTTCACCAACTACTGAAGAGACCTACTTAAGAAACCACGATATGCCTAAAAAAAAATTTCGAAGGAGAATCCTAAATGGTTTTGGGCGAATTTTGTTTCTAGTGTAAGGTTGATTTTTCATTTTCAAGCAGCACAATAAATTATTCTGAGTGCATTACAGTTATAGAAGAGAAATTGTTGCCGTTTATTGAAAATAGCAATTAAGAAGAATTCATTTCAAGACAATGCCTCATTATACGTAAGTCGTTAGACGATGGAATGCCTATTATCAAAAACATATAAGTATGTCCTCCGGATCAAAACTCCATTGAGAATATTTGGTGATTCGAATTTACTTAGGAAACCGTCAATATTAAAGCGTTTTTCACCTAAAAGAAGCAGGTATTGATGGGTGGAGATCTATATATCTGGTTGACAGTATGTTTGATCGAATTTTCGAGTTGATTAAAAAAATGAGGCCTCAAGCATTATTAAAACTGCTGCTTTAAAATATTTTTCTTAAATTTTTGTAAATTCTGATATATTAAGTTAAGTGTATTTATAGTTATGAAATACTTATTGATTTTGTTATTCCTTATGAAATAGTAAACAAAAAAAAAATAATTGTGTTTTCAATACATAGTATTAATTTTCTATTGGGTTTATTTTTATGCCGGTTAAACTCTTCTACTTTTTTTTTTTACTTGCGAAAACTAGTGAAATTAATGTGTAATTATAGTTTTGCAACGCAGTGTATTACTCTTCAAAATTCATCACTTTTAGCACTTTTTTTTATTATTATTCTTTTATTTATAACGGCAATAAAAACGCGCGTTTACATAATTTTAAGAAACTGAAAACTGTATTGAGTAATACACATCCCTAGGATACGTATGACAAATTTTAACAAAACCAAACTGTTGGAGACCAAAAAATTGCCGTTGTTGAACGTTCGCTCATGGAATGAACAATATATTTCAAAACATTTCTAATGTATCCAAATAATAATACTTACCCATGCTAAAAACAACAGCTGTCATTATTGTTAGTATTAAATGTCTAAGGGGCATTTTAATGCTCCAACAATGTTTTCTACAAATTTGTGTAGCCGTTGAAGTGGCTAATATTGGCCAATATGCTGGGGTTGGGATAGGTGGTGAAAGTGGTTTGGCTACTTTATATGTTGTTACTTCTGTTGCTGCGATGTTTTCAGCATCTTTGTCCATTATATTTACTCGTCTCGTTAGTGAAATTTGTTCAGATGACATTGAAGTAAGTGGTAGCATCACCTCTGTTGTATTTGTAGTTGGTGTTGGTGCTGCTGTTGCTGCCGTAGTTGTAGCTGTTTTTGCTTCACAGATCCCCTTAGAGTTGTTAAGTTGAGTAATTTTCTTGTTATGTGGTATAAATATGAATGAAGAGGAAGTGGAGGATGAGCAGGAAGTAAAAGAAAAGGAGATAAAATTCTTCTTGATGATGATATCCTTGTTGTTGTTGCCAACTGATGTTGAAACTTTTGCTGTTGCTGAAGCTGTTGTTGCTGTTGTGGTTTTAACATTTGTGCCTGTAGTCGTCGTTGATGGTAATATAGATGATAGTACTGATGATGTGTGTTCTGTTGTTTGTGATGTTTTTTTTTAGTTTTCTTGTTAAATTTGTATTGAAATTCATTTGTATGGCATACATACACTTACTGTAGTCTTATAATCTTAAATGTGCTTGTTAACTTTATAAAATAGTTTTATGTATTTCTTTTTATTAGTTACGTAGTTGTTCAAAAACATATTTTTCTTCTGGTTTCAGTTTTCATCTTCATTATCAATATGGTCGTCCCCAAGGTGACGAAGGCGACATTTTTCTTATTATTTCGGTTAGTTTCTTGAGTTTTCTTTTTGTAGCTATTTTTGGATTTTCTTTAAATGTTGTTGGCAGTATTGGTTTCTGCATTTATCCTGGAAATAAAAAGGAATGGTTTTACTTTTAGTTGTTTCCATATGCTACACCATACTTAAGTATTTTAAATATTTGTTTGTATCCTTGTTGTATCCTTGTAAGTTTATATATAGAGCTATAAAATTTTAAGTAATTATATACAATTTTGTATGCGCCATATTTGGAGATATATATTCATATCTCAACTTGTTATTACGGAAATTTATAATACAGCGCTATATATCAACATATATCGTTATAAATAAGTTGATCTATTTTATCTATTAATTCTATCACTTTTATTTATAATTATATATGGCATCACATATATATCTGTATAAATATATGTTTTGAGTATATGTTTAAAAAGAAAAATACTATCACTTTCATATATAATTATATATTAACATATAACACAACAAAAAATCTATCACTGTTATAAACATATAATTATCATAAAAACCAAAAAAAGGAAAATTCAATGTATTTAAAGCAAAAAAAATTTTGTGAAAAACGAAAAAGTTAAAACCTCTAAGAGCTGCACTTAAAAAATGTTTTAAGTTAAGAGATTAAATAATATTTGTGAGTAAAAAAATCATGTTAAGTCAGAAAATCGTAGAAAAGCAATTATAATCCCAAAATCTTAAGAAACTCTTTTTTAAAGCTCAAAAATTTATGTTAGAAACTAGAAAAACAAATGTAAAACTTTTAGATATAATTGTATATGGCGTCAAATTAAAATCATATATAATATTAAAATCTATTGCTTTATATTTAAATTTTCAATATAATTTGAAATGTGAAACAAAATATTAGTGCGGATTTCTAAACAATTTTAAAGGATCTTATGAAGTTATATCAAATTGTATTATATTATATATAACTTTATCAAATTAGATCGAAACATTTTTCGGATCAAATTATATCAGATGAGATCTCACGGGATCACATGAGATAATGCTACACTGATAATAAAACAGTACAACACATGATTTCGGGACTCAATTCTGATAATTTTTTGTGAAAGTAGCCCCAAAAATAAGAACTTCTGCATCATTCGTTTGGTCAAGTTACATCATCTAAAATTTTAATAATTTTAGTTAGTTAGTAAGTATCGTATAGGCGAATTTGTCACGTTTTAGGCTCTTTTGTTTGATATAACTCGAGAACCAATAGTCGGATTTTGCTAAAACAAATTTGGAAAAATCAAGAATTACAATTACTTTCATGTTCGTATAACATTTCGCTATATAAGTAACAGTTTCGCAGTTATAAATAAATGTACGAAAAAAAAAAATTTTTTTTTTCTAAAAAATTTAATTTTTTTTTTTTTAATTAATAAAAAATCCAAAACGGTAAAAAGTGTCAAGTCCTATCTCTTTCGCGTAAAGTCACATAACCTCTGAACAAAATGAGACATGAATCATGAAAATCTATGAACGCGCTGCGCTTTTATTCACAATTAAGTGAAGGTATGAATTTCAGAAATTTGCTCGAGATATGCACAAAATTCTTTGGAAAAAACATTAATAATTTTTTTTATGATTTTCAGAATTAAAAAAAAAGTAATAAACAGAAGGTTAATTGATTTTTATGATTGCGGTAGCAAAATAATAAACGCTAATAAATGTGCGTGGACAAAAATGAAAATAGGAGAGTGCACTTTTTTAATTAGGTGTTTTTCCGTTTTCTACCTGAATGATTTATTTTTACAGAAATTCCACTCACATTTATTAGTGCTCATGTTGTGGAACATGAGCACTAATAAAGAAATATAGAGTATGGCTTCGAACTTAAACAATTTTCGTTGTGAAAGGCGTGGTAGGGAAGAATGAGTGTATTTTCTAAAAATCATAACTACATTGTAAATTTTCATTTTCTTAATCAGACTGCGCAGTTTCAGGTATTGAACCTTCGTCAGTGACCCTGTTTTTTATTTTTTTTTTTATTTTTGAATAATGTACTATTTTTTATGTTTTTATTTGTTAGATTGAGCGCTTTAGCGCACTGATCTATCGTCAGGTCGAGTTTTGTTGTGATTAAAACTAGTTTTGTTCAATACACGGTGTGTTTGTTCTTGCATACATAATCTCAGAAGTACAACTGCAACAACACAACAGTTCTATTTTTAGAAACTTACCTCAGTCTAATGTCCACTGTTTTCCCATATGTTGTAAGTGATGCCACATCTATGATATATTCTTTGTATATTCGATAGATGGCGCTTACGTAGTTAGGGAAGAATTGCCATTATTTAATTGAAAAATAATTCAATTAAAGAGCTGTCAATTTCTAATTGAACTATCAATTTTCGTTGTTGGCGGAATTTCAGCAATTAAAGTTATTGAATCGGTGGTTTTCGTGATTGAAATGTTTTTTTAGTTTTTTGTATGTATTGCGGAGATGTTTTAAGTTTTATTTTTGATGAAGTCGGAAACTGTGCAAGGATAAAACTACAACTAAAAGATCAAAATCACTACCTGTTAGAAGAGGTGTTCCACAGGGATCTATATTAGGCCCCCTTTTGTTCTCGTTGTATTCTAATGATCTACCGAGTATAATAACACACTGTAGAGTTAGAATGTATGCAGATGACGTCCAACTTTACATCAATTGCAAAAAGTCATCTCTAGTTCAATGCGTCAAAACTTTAAATCAGGAACTGCATCAAATTTATCTGTGGGCAAAGGCGAATGGTCTATTGATCAATCCCAAAAAATCAAAGTGTATTATAATTCCAAAACGAATAGACAAAATCAACTTTTATTCCTAATATTTTCATAAATAATCAACGTATCGAAATTGTAAAAACTGCTAAGAATCTCGGAATACTTTTTAACAGCACTCTCGCTTGGTCTAATCACATATAATATGCTTGTGGTCGAACTTTTTCCATGGTTAGAACACTTTGGCGAACTCAACATTGTACACCGCTTAAAACAAGAATTCTGCTTGCTAAAACTTATTTAGTACCTATTTTGATGTATGGTTGCGAAATCTTTGCCAGCTGTGACTCAATAAGCAGCAATAAATTAAACGTAGCTTTCAATAATATTGCTCGATATGTATATGGCTTAAAAAGACGTACACGAGTTTCAACATTTTCAATTAAACTATATGGTACTAGCTTTGACAATCTTCTTAAGATACGAACTTTAATTTTTCTGCACAAAATAATTTATACGCATCAGCCGGGCCACCTCTATGATAAACTGATTTTCTCGAATGATATTTGCAGAGGAAAAAGATTAAAATCGTTTTGCTACAAAAGCCTCATATCAACGTGGCAATTCTTTATCCACAGCATCCAGCTCTTGAACTCAATCCCGTATATTAGATGACAACTTTTAAGTAAAGTACTTAATATCAAGAAAAGCTTAATTAACTTATTTTCAACTTAATTTGATTATTTATGTTAAAATTTTATTAATGGTTAATTTTGTCATACTATTTACTTATATTTTTGTTAAACAATTAAATAAGTAGCATAATTGTTTTTTCTTTGTGATCTTTTGTAATTTAGTTTTTAAGTTATTATTTAATTAATTACATTAAAATCTTTCCTTTGTTTCCAAATACTCAGTTCTGTACTGCAATATAAGACTTTTAGTCTTGTGTATGGAACACCAAAATAAAATAAAATAAATAAAAAAATAATATTTTGGAACCAAGGAGTAGTCTCGAAAATGGTATTTTTTGGAATTGTACCTACAACATTGAGATTTTCTAGAAAAATTTAGAGACATTAGTAGCATGTTCATTATATGCACCTCAGGAAATAAAAGAAGGGGTCAAAGTCGGAAATCCATTTGAACCAAATATTGTTGAAGTACGCAAGGCCTATATTTCGGAAGTTTATCTTAGACCGTTTGGTTTATCTTAGACCGTTTGACTTCAGATTAATGTTAAAGAGGCCAAAATACTTGGAAAAGTTTTATTATAAGTCTGTGCAAAAACATTTCACTATCCATAAAAAATTGTAATTCCTGATTAATTTCTACCTAATCTTGAAAATCGTAAAATTATAGCGACCTCTAAGTATTACCAATTTGGCTAAAATTCGATCTGATCATTACTGAGCACTATTGGTGGAGGCCATATTTCTATAGGTTTATTATTAAACGGTCTTATTTGGGTGACCCTACTACGCATGTTATATTATCACACACAGAGAAAAAAACTTTGTAATTTCCTAAATGTAATTATGTTACTTCAAATGAAATTGGTTGGTACAACTGAGAATTATTAATAGCTCTTGCTTGTTTCATGATATTTTCTTGTTCTTTTGGAATTTTTACTCAAAAGTCCGTTCAAGTACAAAGTGCAGTAAAAATTTAAGGTGTTACTTATTTAGTTTTTACTTGAAAGATGTCTTCAAAGAAAAATTCGAATCGCAAATTAATGAACTTTAGTTTTGATTCGCTTTAAAGTTTGCACTCCCATAATGTTGTTCCGGTGTTTTTGTTTTAATTATTAATAAATTTTGGAATTTTTTTGTTCCTTATCATATTTTGAAAAATTGTTACATTTTTTGTTTTTGTAACTAGATTTACTACAAATGTATTTAAACAAACCTAAAAGATATCGCAACACCTAAAACATTTAGAAATAAAATCTGAATGTGGTTGTACTAACACAATTTACTGTTTGATAATACTGAAGTATACTTTTAATTTTGTTGGCTTTTCGTTTTTCAGGATCTGTTGGTGTAAAAGGAATCTTCTTTTTTTAACTTTTATTTTTTTGGAGTTGTTTTTTTTTTTTTTTTTTGTTGAAAACACAAAAAATTTGAATTTACATAATTCAACACAATTTTTTCCTAATATTTTAAATATAGTTAGGGTGGACTATCGCTTGGCACTTTAACAGGTGGTACAAGTGCTGGCAACAACTGCTTTCCAAATCCCAAAATAATAATATTATTAGACATATCGCTCATTTGCTGCAAGAACGTCATAAGGTGGGTGGTAAATTGATAACTTTAAACTCGTTTCATACAAAATCAAAATTTTTGAGTTATGACGTTATTGCAGCAAATGAGCGATATGGTCCGTCTGTTGACAAAAAGTAGGAAAAGCACTTGGTAAACAAAATTTCCAAATTTGGCAAAAAGTTGCTAAAACCATAATATAGGTGGTTTAAACATTGATTTTTTAAGATCAAATTACAGAAACTTTAATTTATAATTTTTTTGGTCTTTCGGGGAATCGAACCATGTGCTCCAGATTAGCTCTACCGACTGAGCAAACAAGACATAAATAATTGGTGGCTTAAAAAATAAGAGCATGACAACGGCTGGGTAGCCTCTGGTTGCACAAATATGATAGTACTAGCATATGGTTTGTGGAAACAACTTGAAAATGTTTGGAAAACACTAAAAAAGTTGGTATAACGAGCTTGTCCAGACACAAAAAATCAATTTTATGTATAAAAAATATTAAAAAGTATAAAATAAATCACACAAACCATGTATGCCTACGACAGGGATCGATTTTGAAACCTTCTAACTACAAACTTTTTTAAATAAAGCATCATAATGTTAATAAAATATATGCTCTACTACTGACTGGATAGCACAGTGAAAAAACTTTTTGCCAACATTGGCATAGTGGTCTCTAGCAATTATTTTCCAGTTTTTTTTTTTTTTTTTTTGTAGACCACTGAAATTATTGAAAACTAAATAGTGTTGAAACGCTTGTTGGCAATATTGGTAAAGCATTCTAAATAAGTGTTCTGTCAGTAATTTAATTACAATTCCTCGGTTAGCCAGTGGTATGCCAATGCTTGATTTGTTGTACCACTGGCACTTTCTGACTGGGTAGTTATGTTTAATATACACTCATAATAATCCATGTTTAAGAATACGAAATTTACTTTCATAAAATTAAAAAATTTTGGTTAATTAAAAAAGTTTCGAATGACCCTATTACACCTATCCCTCGATTTACACGAAACTTTTTTTACAAGATTTCACTTGTACACGATTTTTTATTTCTCGTGTAAATGGAGGGATGTGAAAATTACATCGATTTACACGATAAGTCATAAATCTACTGCTGTGTGCAATATTACGAAGATGTAAACAAATTTTAAGCATTCAACTTTTTTTATAGTTTAACATACAACATATGACTTAGTTCTTCTTTTAAAAGCAGAACTAAGTCATAACGTTTAACGTTAATTGTGTTAAAATATTAAAAAATATATATGATTTTCACATACAAAAAATAAAAACCCATTTCAATCACGAAAACAACCGGTCAATAACTTTAATTGCTAAAATTCCGCCAACAACGGAAATTTATTCTTCAGTTAGAAATTGATAGCTCTTTAATTGAATTATTTTTCAATTAAAAATTAATTCCTTTAAGATTTTTGTTGATTAAAAATTGATCAATATCGTATACCTTCCCAAAAAAAATCATGTTTTGTTCCCATACCAAATGTTTTTTTTTTTATAAAAGTGTTTTTGCCATACCAAAAGTTTGTTTATAGCTTGAATATTATGACATTAAATTTTAACCGGCAAGAAATTCTCATTTAGTTAGCAGATTTATTTATACTTATGTGAACAAATTCACACAGAAATTAGTTTTTTCTTTCTATTGAAGCGTTGGGACTATGGCAAACTTTTTTGTTGAAATCAGAGTATTTTTTCTATGTTTAACATAATTTTTAATTTATTTTCAGCATTTTTTTCTGTTTAATAAAATTCCCAAATTTTTATTAAACGGAATAAAACTTCAAAAATTACATCATTATTTTTATGATAATGTTTTAGAATAAATAAATATTCAGATTTAAACAACTGAAACTAAATTAGTTAATTTAATAAAGTAATAAACCTAATAAGAATTAATATCTAATCCAATTAAAATGAGTTTAAAATATTTATTACTAACACATAACTATTTTTTAAAAAAAACTACATAAATATTACAAAAAGCAACAACAATGTGTTGGTGTTTGATTTTGAGCGATAATATAAAAAAATATCAAGCAAGTTCCGAATGTGAGCAAATATTTAATTAATTCAATTAATTTGTAATTGACAGCTTTTAAAAATTTCAACAAACCGATTTAATTAAAAAAAGTAGGGAAATATCTGTTTGTGTGTTTATTAGTATTACATGGAATTTTTCGATTTACAGGATTTTAAATACAAACAATTTCTAATTCGATTTACACGATTTTTTTAAGAACGTATCTATCTTGTAAATCGATGGATAGGTGTACTATCAAATACTTTCCATATTTTTTTTTTTGCACGAATTATTATCATTGTATAAAAAACATCTTTTGTACTGGATATAAGCTGTCTCTACCCTATGGGGAATGGAACCGGTTCTGCGTGTGCCACAGGATCGGTCCCTTCGTACCAGAGACCGGTCCTCTGCTAAACCCTACCCTATGTAAACAACTGGCAACTTTAACATTGGCTTGTCATAGGAAGGGGTCATTTGTCCTGCTTTAAACCACATACCACAGGACTAACCAAAGATGGGCATACCACAAGACTGTCGCAAAAGGGAAATTTCGTATAAAATAAACGAAAATTAAAAAGCTTCAAAAGGGTAAAATTCTGGCGAGCTAGCTTTTTCTTGTTAATAAGCATTCTGGTTAAGTGGTATGTCCTCCCTTTACCAGTCACAGGATTGGTAATTTTAAGACAATTGACACTGCTTAACCCACTTCAGTATTAAATTATACCAGTCCTGTGATAAGTCCTTCTTTAACCAGTCACTTTTAGATCAATTGACTCCTCATTCCCCATAGGGTACAAGCATAAAAGAAAAATATTTTTAAAATGCATAATTAAATGATTTTTAATCTGTGCGAATAACGCATATGAAATATACAATGTGGAATTTTCACCAAAACCAATATTTAATCCACCCTAATCTTCAAATACACTTGTATTCTATAATATTCGAATACATTAAATGTTTTTAGGTTAAACAAAAAAATATTTGCATATTTTATGTTTTAGTGTTTTAACTTAAATACTTTGCATTTACATTTCTCTGATTTGTTTTATATATTGTAAAGTACAACATTATCTTGGTTGAGTATCCTTTCAACAACAATAACAAGGTAAAACAAAATTCTGACACACTAAAATGTTTGGGAAAAAAAACAATAAATAATACAAAGGAAACAACAAATATAAATAAACAGCAGGGGCAAAAAGTTTCCATTGTATAAATAAATTAAAAGTTTATTTTAATTTTTTTGGTTTTAGATTTGTTTTTGTTTCCATTTTTAGTTTAAAAAGGATGTGTAAAAGTAATTTAACAAAAGTTTTTTATACATTTTTTTTTTTATATTTTAAGTTTAATTATGTTCATTTTACATTATTTAAATTGATGGTATTAAAAAAAAGGGTTATACAGTACAAGGCCCGGTATAGCGAATACTCGGTATAACGAAAACGCGATATAACGAACAAACGAACTTTCTTGAAAATTTTTACTCCCTATAACGAACAGTTTTTTACAAAGATGTAAAAAATTAAAAAAAAAGTCGTAATAAAAAAAATTGTTTTTTTCAGAGCCTTCGACACCATTTCAAGATTAATTTCAGGAAAAAAAACTGATTTTCATAAGTTATGAAATGATATTCAGATTAATACAGTACTTTTCGGTTCTAGTCACATGGCTGATAGTCTATTTAGCGATATAATCCACATTTTACGCTTTCACTATCATCTTAAATCAAAAGTCATTCAAAATGTGTTCGATATAGGCCATAAAACAAATAACCACATTTAGCATATATGCAAGGTAACTTTGGTTACTAAAAGTAAAATTATATGCAAAAAATTCAAGTTATAGTCACAATATAATGAAAAATTCAAAATAATTGTAATATCTTAATATACTTTAGTTCTAAATTATTTAAAAAAATCAGTTGTTTAAACGTAAATCAGAATCGGAGGATTGAGCTGAAGCTTTTCAAAAATTGTTTTTGTATTCCAACTTTTCCACTTCAATAAAATATTATATAGTTAAATTAATTGATGACTATATCCGAAGGGTGTTTGTTAAAGAGGTATAGAACTTTGAAATGGAATAAAACAAAGACGAAATTGACATGAAATTTACTTTATTCGAAAGATAATCTTTTGGCATTGTAATTTAAATATGACTTCTGTCATATGACCGACATGGCTGGCTCGGACGTAGTCTAATCTGGAGTTCCAATTTTTGATTACTTTTTCCAACATTTGTGGCCGTATATTGGCAATAACGTGGCAAATGTTGTCCTCCAAGTGGTCAATCTTTTCGGGCTTGTCGGCGTAGACTCCAGCGGCGTTAAATCGCACGATCTTGGAGGTCAATTCACGGGTTCAAAAAGTGAAACGTTGTTGAAACCACAGCACCTGCATATCATGGTTGTTTAATTTATGAACGAAAAAGTTAGCATAAGCATGGATCTATAGTGGTCACCATTGACTTTAACGTTCTGACCAGCATCATTTTTAAAGAAGTACGGACCAATGATTCCACCAGCCCATAAAGCAAACCAAACAGCCTGTTTTTTCTGGATGTAACGGTGTCTCAACATACACTTGAGGACTATCATCACTTCAAATACTGCAGTTTTGTTAATTGACGTATCCATTTAACCAAAAGTCAGCCTATTCATGCTGAAATGACAAACCAAACTTAACATAAATCAGTTGACAGCTGAAACGTTGTTGAAACCACAGCACTTGCATATCATGGTTGTTTAATTTATGAACGAAAAAGTTAGCATAAGCATGGATCTATAGTGGTCACCATTGACTTTAACGTTCTGACCAGCATCATTTTTAAAGAAGTACGGACCAATGATTCCACCAGCCCATAAAGCAAACCAAACAGCCTGTTTTTTCTGGATGTAACGGTGTCTCAACATACACTTGAGGACTATCATCACTTCAAATACTGCAGTTTTGTTTATTGACGTATCCATTTAACCAAAAGTCAACCTATTTATGCTGAAATGACAAACCAAACTTAACATAAATCAGTTGACAGCTGACAAAATGGCCGCCAGTTAAAAAAGTGTTGCCAACTTAAATTTCTATACCTGTACATAAAAACGCCCTTTATATGCAACGAAACGACATATATACAAATTCGGCATATATTCACATTAGTGATATCCCTATGGAGAATGTGACTGGTTCTGCGTGTACAGAGACCAGTCCTCTGCTAAGCTCTACCTTATGTAAACAACTGGAAACATTGGCTTGTCATAGGAGGGGGTCATTTGTCCTGCTTTAAACCACATAGTGGCATGCCACAGGACTAACCAAAGATGGACATACCACAAGACTGTTGCAAAAGGGCCATGTCGTATAAAATAAACGAAAACTAAACAGCTTACAATGGGTAAAATTCTGGTCAACTGACTTTTTCTTGTTAATAAGCATTCTGGTTAAGTGCTATGTCCTCCCTTTACCAGTCACAGGATTGGTAAGTTTAGGACAATTGGCACTGCTTAACCAACTTCAGTATTAAATTATACCAGTCGTATGATAAGCCCTTCTTTAACCAGTCACTTTTAGGACAATTGACTCCTCATTCCCATAGAGATAGTCCACAATTTGTGCCTAAAAAGTACTGTAGCATTTTCCTGCGGGAAATAAACCAGTCACTGGTATGGTCACGTGACTAGTTCTTTGTGTGTATGAACCTGTCCTAGTTTCGGTTTTGTTATATGAAAGTGACCGGTACTTTTAGCATGGGCTTGTCATAGGAGGTGGCAATTGCTACATTTAAAGCACCTTGTGACGTGGGGAATAACTTGACGAAAGTTACTTACCACCGTACCGACTGAAATTAATAAGCTACAGGACAAGTTAGAAGTAGGCAGTGTTTAAGTAGGATAATTTTACGATTTATGTGACATGCAACAGGACCAGTGGGAAAATAATTATCACGTGACTGGTGTAGGTGTTCGTATCGTAGAACTGGAGTACAGTTTTTGATTGAAAGCTAGCGCAATTTGTGCTGTTACTGAGGTAGTTTGAATGGATTCGATTTGTGAAGTACCACTGCACTGGTCAAGGGAAAAGTAATTAGCACATTACCTTTTACTTTTTATTCACCGTGGGTCATATTATATACGAATTGCTAAATTGTCCGTCCGGAACCAGTAACTAAACTTCCATAAAACAGTGTTCACAAAACCTTCAAAAATGCTCAACAAAAATAAATTTTAAAATAAGTTTATTTCAGTGTTATATCCGCTTTGTGGCAGTCAATGGACTGAATCCTGTGGCACTAATTGCCATGTTTTCATCAACTGCTAACGGGATTGAACCTGTTCAATGACCAGTAAGAACTTCAACTGCAACAGCTCTAGTTGCTTCAGTACACTATGATGTTGTGTTACTTTTTATCCAGTTACATGATATACCTGATACCAACTTGTCAATGTTTTGTCACCATCACTATAGTCATGTGATTGGTCATTTCACACAAGTTGACAATTTTTGGAACACCAAAATTTCGGTTTTACCAGTTTCGTGACGTGCCACCCATTCATATATCACAAAATCGTCACTTCGGATCAATCGACCCTTCATTTCCCGCAGGGTTATTAAAGCAAATATAAAATGCCTTCGAAAATTATCACCGATATATTTTTAATGTAATTTTCAAATTGAACAATAATTTTTAATTCAACTTATGTTTTTGCAAATGAGGAAATATAAATTTATTAAATTTTTATTTTCTTTTTTATTTTTTAAAATTTTAGTGTTCCATACACAAGACTAAAAGTCTTATCTTGCAGTGCAGAACTGAGAATTTGAAAAAAGTTAAAGATTTTAATGTAATTAAATAATAACTTAAAAACTAATTACAACAGATCAAAAAGAAACAAGACCAATTATACTACTTATTTAATTGTTTGACAAAAGTATAAGTAAATATTATGACAAAATTAATAATTCATCAGATTTTAACATAAAAACTCAAATTAAGTTGAAAATAAGTTAATTAAGCTTTTCTTGATATGAAGTGCTTTACTTAAAAGTTGTCATCTAATATACGGGCTTGAGTTCAAGAGTTGGATGCTGTGGATAAAAAATTGCCACGTTGGTATGAGGCTTTTGTAGAAAACCGATTTTTCCTATGCAAATATCATTCGAGAGAATCAGTTTATGATAGAGTGCCTGATGCGTATAAATTATTTTGTGCAGAAAAATTAAAGTTCGCATTTTAAGAAGATTATTAAAGCTAATGCCATATAGTTTAATTGAAAATGTTGTAACTCAAGCATGGGAAAATATGCTAGCTCTTATTATTTGTATTAAAGTAAAGCAGAGAGTAAGCTGGGATATTATATGTAATTCAGCCATAAAAACATTCAAATAAAAGTTGTGAAATAAATTTCATCCCATATGAATTGTGTTTCCGATATTGTATAAACACAAAAAAATAAAAACCCATTTCAATCACGAAAACCACCGATTCAATAACTTTAATTGCTGAAATTCCGCCAACAACGAACATTAATTATTCAACTAAAAATTGATAGCTCTTTTATTGAACTATTTTTCAATTAAATAATAATTCATT
Source organism: Delia radicum (assembly GCA_021234595.1). Classification (NCBI taxonomy): domain Eukaryota; kingdom Metazoa; phylum Arthropoda; class Insecta; order Diptera; family Anthomyiidae; genus Delia; species Delia radicum. Next base: position 85,004,472 of record CM037851.1, on the reverse strand, counting down.
TTCAATTAAATAATAACTCATCGTATATATTCACAAAAACCAAAAAAAAAGTGTTGTTGCCATAGCAAATGTTTTAATAGCTTGAATTTTTTGACATTGAATTTAAACCAGCATGAACTTCTCATTTAGTTAGGAGATTTGAGCGATAATATAAAAAATGTCAAGCAAGTTCTAAATTTGAGCAAATATTTAATTGATTCAACTAATTTTTAATTGACAGCTTTTTAAATTTTCAACAAACCGATTTAATTAAAAAAAGTAGGAAAATAGTTTTTTTTTTGTGTATGAAAGAAAAACAGAAAGAATTTAAGGGAATATCCAAAATTGGGTATGATCAAGGGGGAAACTTTTCGCCGCTACTGTATAAATGCCCCAAATTTACATCTTAGCGAATGTCTGTCTACTCGGTATGAGGAACATACGTATTAAATTTCAAGTTTCATACTTCAGGGGTTTGAGCAGACCTCTAAGGGGTAGATCCCAATTTTAGATATCTTATTTTCACCGTTTCAGTCACAAATTCTAAAAATTACCTTATCTGTAACTTTATACTTAGAGTGTTTTTACAAAATTTTGTATTATTTCTTATATTTTTGTAATGAAAAAATAAATTTTAGGGACAGGAATTGTCCCATTTTTTCTTCCACATGGATCAGCGCCTGGTCTACAGTGGAACTAAGCAACTATTTAACTTTTAAAATACCTTTAGTAGCTAACAAAAGCCGCTACAAAAAAAAAGTAATAACTTTTTTTCTGCGTCTTTTACTTTCAGAAAAATGGACGATTGGTTTAATTTAGACGATTTAGTTTTGATTGTGCATGCATGATATCATGCATTAGAGGCAGTCGTTCCCTTATAAACAGAGTTTGGCGGTACATTGGCGGTACTCCTCCGAGCAGATGAGGCTCGAAAGTAATTTTGTCAATCGTGGGACAGTCCTTAGGAGCTCGTATCATTGAGATTCCTCAGTTTGGACGTATGAAACTGTTGCTGCTGCAGTTGCTGCCATACAAGTCAATTGTAGACTTTCGACAAAGAAACTTTTTTATTCAAATGGGTATCACCAGATAGTCACTACGGACAGTTCGTCATTAGTATTTTCTTTTGTGTCCTTATAAAAATCGATTAACAAACAAAGTGAACGCAGCAGACTTGCAAATTAGTTTGGAGTTTTCTTTATTTTTTGCTTGGAATTTCGATTGTACTTTAAGTCACTGAGCGTGAGAGTCATTTTAATTCAACTATTTTTAAAAGTCATTAAAAATACTTAATAAAAATGAATTCTTTTTGAAATATTACAGAAGTAAAAACAATTTACATGAATTTAAAAAAATGTATTTGATTTCCTTAATAAATATTGGTTTATTAGCCACCCTGCATACATATATAAAAAAATATGCGTTAAAAAAAAACAGTTTAAAAAACTGTTTCTCTTAAAACCAGTTGTCATATATAATTCATATATTCATATATAAAATTCATATTTTACATTCATATCATAAAAATATATATGCTTCTCCTTAAAAATAATGGAAATTTTAATAACGGCCATTAGCTGACGATAAAAAGTTTAACTTTATTATCAGTTAAATTTTGTTTTGGACATATTATATTAAAATTTCAAATTAAATTGTGGTTTGCCATTAAAGATTGCGACAAAATTTAAGTGTAATAGAGCTAAACAAAATTTTAAAATTATGTTTTTATGAAAATTAAAATTATTCAAGTTCGAGGCCTTACTACATATTTCTTTAATACACTCAGGGAACTTCTGCTTTAAAAATATGTAGTTGTTTGGGTTGTAATACAGTTTCATTATTTTTAATGTAAATGTAAGTCATTTATAGAACAAAGAAAATTTTTAACTAACCTTGTAGTTCATTTAAAAAAACAACTCACATCAAATGACTGTTTTATGATTTTACATTCATTTTTTACAGTTGTTTTTTTGTTATTTAAAAAAATAAAAAAAAAATTTTTGGTTTATTTTTTACTACCATGTGGTTCATTTTTACTACAATTGTTAGTCCTCCTTTTTTTAAATGAAATTTCATTTGTTTTTGACTACAATTGCTGTCGTCTTTACCAACATAATTTCTTAAGTGTAGTTTTTGTTTTCAAATTTAGTAATTGACCACTTTCAGGAATGTGTTGATAGATCTATTTCGTTAATTTTCTAGGTTCCCATCATCAGAATACGTTTTGAAAGAAGTGACAATCCCATGCTAACATCAAACATTCATATAACCTAGTTTTTCCACTAAATGAGAACTAAAATATGGGCTCGAAATTAAAGATTATCACCATTGATCAAAAATAAATTGAAAACTTGTTCATTAAGTGCAAGCTCTACGTTTGGAATATATACAATATACGATTTTTGTTTTTATTCTCCTTTTTCTTTTTACACTTGTTTTGTTTAGCTTAAAAACAAGATGTAAAGTAAAAATAAACAAGACCGTACTTTGACTGTTTGATATAATTTTTATTAAAAATAAAAATAATGTTTTTCGACCTTTAATTATGCAATGAAAATGAAAATTATTCAAGTTCGAGTTGATACTCTATATTTCTTTATAAGGATATTGTCCTAACAAATAATATTTAGAGTTTTTGTTTTGTAGTTATTATACGCAAAATCTCAGCAGAAAGATTAATATATTTTTCTGAAATTTTTTAAAATTAGAAACATATTTGGAATTTTCCATTAGAATTTGCAAAAACTATAAATTAAATGTTAATAAACTATTTTGAATTGAAAAAATCTTAATTTAAATATAAATATTTGAACTATCAGGCTGGTGTTTAATAATCAGCGACAGAAACTTCATGCACTTAAAAAAAAGTTCATTAGCCCATAATGTACATCCAGAAAACATACTCGGTCGTGGCTAGCATATTTGTTGCCAACCGAACTATTCAGTTGTCTCTACCGAATCGTTGGAGTGTGATAAAAATTATTACATTGAGACAACCGACATTCTGACACAAAAATAGAATTTCGATTGCCTGAACAGAAATTCGGTGATAACTATAAACAATGCGAAAGCTGCTGCCTAACCATTTCTTTGGCTACAAATACGGTTACTACGACCGAATATTTTCTACGGGAGTATTTGAAATTCCAGATTTATAGCCGAAAAGGTTTAAGCATTACCTCTTTTTTGTGCAACATTTTAATTATTTCTAGAAATCGCGTTTACAAAAATTGTACCTCATTTTTATTAAGTTTTTATTGAAAATTCCAAAAAGTATATTTTCAGAGTTTTAGCCCATACACTCAAAAAAATAAGTTAGTACAAAAGTTAGTAAAACGTCTTGTAAATCAGGTATACTATTTTTTAGCAAATTTTTTTGCTAAAATCGTGTTTTCAGCTAAAATTTTTGTTATACCTCTTTAGCACTTAACTGTTTTATACTAATGCTTTACTAATATACTAATATTTTTCTAATTAATTTTGCTAAAAAAAATTGTGCTGATAAGCACATTAATAGTGTGGACGACAACCAGATTGAAAGATATACGCAGAATGAACCAGATGTCGCGGCATGTCAAGATGTAGTAGAGAAGAGGAAAATGATACTAAAAAGTACAACTCTAATAAGACATATAAAAAAATCAACCATGGAAGAATTTTGTATCTGGTTTTCATACATAAAACAAAATTGAGAATTAAAACAACTTAAATTTTGCGTTGTCAACGGCTTGTGAAAATAATTGTCTATTAATAAAATAAAAGACAAAAGAAAATATTTCAATTTAATATGTATTTATATAATAAATGTTAATAGATTAATAATCTAGTGTGGTCAAATTGCAAACAAACAAACATATACAGACATGTAGACAGAGTAAAGCGAAAGACGAAGACACACATCTTAGTATGGTTCCTTTTTCTTATTGCAAAAAAAAGGGTTGTTTCGTTTGTTTTTGTTTATTTTTTCGTTTCCTGTCTATAATTATCTTCGGCAGTTGCGTCCTTTAAAAGACAGCATCATTTAGACTACCATTGATGTAAGTAGTTGAAAGAAAATTTTTGTTATGTTATATATATTTATTTCTATATATTTTCAGATATTAAATTAATTCATGACATCAATGTGGGAAAATGAAAATTTTTATATTTCGTAATTATTGTAAAGTATTTTTAAAAGAATCACAAAAATATGTTTTATGATTTTCAGCAAATATATTAACTAAATTACAATTTTTTTACCATTTTTTTTGCGTTTTTTTTTTAGTCTACTAAAATTCAGCAAAAAATTTTTTAATTTTTACCAACGCTTTTTTATTTCTAATCTACTAAGTGTTAGCAAAACTTTTGCTGAATCTACTAATTTTGTTGCTAAAAATCAGCTCGCTGATTTTCAGCAAAAGCTTTTGCTAACATTAGCAATTTTTTTGCTAGCACCCTCCAGACTAAAATTTTGCTGACTCAGCAAAATTTTTTGCTAACTTTTCAAACGTTTTTGTTTGAGTGTACTTTACATTAAGAAAACATACTCGGTCGTAGCTACCGTTTTTGTTGCCAACCAAATGATTCAGTTGCCGCAACCGAATCTTTCGATTGTAATAAAAATCATTTCATTGAAACAATAGACATTCTGATACGACAATAGCATTTCGATTGCCTCAACAGAAATTCGGGGATAACTACAAAAAAATTTTTAGCTACTACCGAACAATTTGATTAGCTACACATTCGGTTACGGCGACCGAATCTTTTTTCTAAGTGTATATAAAATTTCGGATTTCTAGCCGATGAGCAGAATATTTTTTTTTGTGCAACCTTTTAAATATTTCTAAAAATCGTGTTTACAAAAAGTTGTGTCTACTCTGGAGGCGAAACATTCATGCCAAATTTGAAGCTCATGCAGTTTTGGCTGAGCGATTATGAGGCACTTATTCCCTTCTGAATCCCTTTTTAACTATGTTTTTATTTAAAATTTAAAAAAAAAACTCTTTAGTTAATTAGTACATACACCAAGGAACATATATTTTTTATAAGCAGATAAAGCCCACAAGATTGTTGACGTAGATAACACGTTTCTTTACCTTAAACTTCAAAATGTAATTTTTATTGAACAATATAATAAAGTATTACCTATTTTGTTTAAAAGATTTGCAGAAATATTTTCCTCAGCGTAGCCAGCTTTGGATATACCACAGAGTAAAAACCCCTAAAACCGGCAGCAAACCTGCTACGCATAAATACTTTAATATTCACACAATGTTCTTTCGAAAAAACCTCTTAACCGATTTTATACCACTCATCGATCTCTTGGGAATTTTTTGACGAAATTTGGTAGAAAGATGTAATTGGTCTAAATGAGCTTGTTTACGTTTTTTGTATACATACTGCCGCCTCTAGCGGTGGTATTCTAAATTTAAATCTTGGCCCTTTGTATGTTCTTAACTGGTAGAGATTTTTTTTTTTCAAAATATAATTTTTATTTATTGCTAAAGAAAACTATCTACCAAACTGTAATACAAATTTTGATGTAACACAGCAAAAAATAAACTGGATTTGGTAAGCAGTGACTACATTGGTATGCTTGTAAAATTGCGCTTCACCGCCTTGCATTCAACAAAGCAATTAGGTGAAGCATTCTGTTGTGCTTCCAAAAATTCCTCCTTTGAAGCAATGAATAATGCGTACAATAAAGCAATAAGGAATGCATACTATGAAGCACTAATATTGTCAACATACAAAAAATAAAAGCGCTTCTTATTGCTTAAGAAAGCTTTTCGCCTGCTAAAAAGAGACATACCAAGTGGGACATCGCGAAAAAAAATCATGTCTTCTGGATTTGTTTTGAAAGCGCTTCGTAATTAAATAATGCCTTTCGGAAGCGTTTCTGGGTAAGCACTATCTTTTGCTGGGAACCGATTTCATGTTTTTTGAGAGATTTTTAAAAATATTGATTATTTAGAATATTTTTAAAAATCATAATATAGCAAAACTGGCGAATCAATTTTTAAAATTTTTTATCTGTTGGAAGAAAACAGCTAATTTTTCACATTAAAAAAGAAAATGTAGCAATGTTTTGCATATTAAAATTGTATACGTTCGAACAACTCTTGATCCGTTCTTTTAATTTAAGAAGAAAAGTACATACTGCATAGCAAAATTGTCGCATTCAAAATATTTTCCCATACCTTAAGAACCAAATCATCGTATAACCATTATAACATCGGTCTTCTTTTTAAAAATTAATAATTTTTCACAATAGTGCTATAAAAAAATATCAAAAGATGTATTTTTTAAATTCTCGAAATAATTATATGGGAACACTGGAACAACAGTTCTTATTTTTTATTATGTGTATAGGCAAGACATCAGAATATCACATACTTTTTACTGAGTTAAAAAGTAGGTGTTAAATGCCCGGCTGTGTAAAATGTGTAAAATGCCGGCAGTGTAAAATGAAGAATATGTCTATTTTTTACTGGGGATTGTTAGTACAATCATGTTAGTCATAGTTCCAATTTTGGTTAATTTAAACAAATCCATAATTCCCAAATCGGAACGGGGGATAATATCATCGTGGCCTAAATATTTAGAGACCACTACAGATTACTACATTGTGTTTAATTTTTGCTTAAAAATTAACTTCTTATCCAAAATGATATACATTTGAAACTTTAAGGCTAAACAACATCTTCCCCACGCTAACAATGTAGAGGGCTTACCCGCTAGTATGTTATATAAGTATATTTAGAAGAACAAAAATAGAATATCTTTAAAGGAAAATAATACGAGGGCGGATCAATAAGTCCGTGACTTTTTGAATGTATCACAGTTTTTTTTTTTTGCAAAAAAAAAATTATTTTTCAACATAATCCCCTTTTAGCTCAATACACTTTGTAAAATGTTTCTTCAATTTTTGCATCCCTTCCAAAAAATAGGATTTTTCGAGGTCCATAAAATAGGCATTTCATTACCATATGGGGTCGTTTTTTTTTCTAAATCCTCGTTAAATAGGTCCAATAAGTTGGCATAATATTCGCCGTTTATTGTTTTTCCCTTTTGATTTAATGAGAACTCGAAATTCACATTTTTCCATTTTTAAAAATTCCACGAGGTTGTATGTTTTGATCAGTTAAACGTTAAGTAAATGACGGAACTTGCTAAAAATTTGACAGTAGTCTATTAACAGGTGTTACTTGATGGGAGCAGTGTTGCATTTCATATAACTACGTGGGAAGTTCGAAAAGTCACGGACTTATTGAGCCGCCCTCGTATTCCTATTTATTTGGAGTAGTTCATGTTTTTCAAATATATTGTTATATTGTAGGCAAATAATGAGACATTTAACACATAATCACATTTTAAATCGCCAACTAAATGTTTATTTTTATTGTTTCCCTTTTCCTTTTATAAAATACATAATCCAATAAATACTTTTGGAAATTATAATAGAATATTTTGTAGAAAAGAATTTGATATTGGCTTGCAGTTTCCTTGATGGACAATTTATACCAATTTAACTTCCTGTGCAGTAAAATATTTTTTTTTTATTATGAATAATTTTGTAACAAAAATATAAAACAATGCTAAAGGGCATAAAATAATACACTTAAACAAGTATTAATAATACATATTTGGCAATAATTTTTATTTGTGAAATTTTCGATCCAAAGTTTTTTATATAGTCACAAAAAATCCAAAAGGGCCAAAATTTCCAAACCCGGGTTTATTGGTGATTATAATTCATTTTGCTGAACGACATGCCCACACAAAATGTTAGACTTCCTCTTTAAAAATAACAGTTTTAGAATAAATTATAAATCCGATATGTTTTTATTTTCTAGGGTTTTTCTGGTTGCCCTGTAAAAAATTGAAGTGGGTAAACTACATACCTACACAAAATGTTTGACTTCCTCGTTAAAAAAAATGGTTTTAGAAATAAATTTCAAATCGTACATGGTTTTATTTTCTAGCGTTTTTTTTTAGTGGGTTTGAGTGATTATAAAGCTCTCAATCAAACTATATTTTTCCACAAAATGTTTTGGTTTTATGAAGTTTTAGATTTAATAAAAAAAATTGGAAAAATGTTTTTGCTGCTCCTGTAATTTTTGGATTTTAGGTGACGATATGTCTGCTTCATTGTTGTGGAAATAGAGAATGTAGGTTAGTTCAAGTTTTTAAATATTTTCAACTTGAATGCATCACAATTACTTTTATTAGACACATAAAAAGATAATAAAAATATGTGCCGACAAACCCATATTTTATAAATTGAAGACAATAACAAATAATTTTGTAGAAATAAGCACATATATGAGGTTTTCTACACAAGCTGATATTGCGAAAAGAATGTCGGATTAATTTTATGCTTACAGTATTGAGTGTTCTATATAACACTAAAAGTTCTATAAGTGTAACCACTAGCATAGGTACAAGGAATCAAATTTTTTTAAATATTACTCCTGGTTTACTTTTTTGATTCTTATAGAATATTAAAATTTATTTTTTCGACTTTTCAGGTATTGTGAAAATTAAAGAATACCGAGATTTAAAGCATGTTGCAAATATGGGACTTTTACTGTATATTAACAAAATTTTAAATATTCTTTTTAATTTAAACGAGCTTAAGAATATATATTTATTAATTATTTATTTCCAATATTTCGTCTCCACATTGGGTGAACAAATATTACAATTTGTAATATTTGTTCCCTGAAGAAGTCACCCAATGTGGAGACGAAATATTGGAAATAAATAATTAATAAATAAATGATATTAAGCTCGTTTGATCTTAAGCTCGTTTAAACTAAAATAAAAGAAGATCGAAGAAAACTTAACATTTTTAAAATTTTAAATATTATTTATAATTTTCCAAAAATTGGGCGAAACAGAAATTTTCGAATAGGAGAACAAATTAAGACATTTTAAAAATAATAAGCCCAAAAACTCCCCATTTTCAAGTTTGCCTCTTCTGATTTGGGTAACACTTGGTATTTACATTCTCCTAGATAATAGGGTGTTTACGTATTTTCTCGTTTTCCAAAATTCGTTATAGTTCGCGTTTAGTTGCAGCTCAAAATTGGGGATACTTAACTAATGTGTACGAAATATACAATGCTTAAAAAGTATAACTTTTGAATGCGTCAACAGAAAATTTAAAATATTGTGTTATTTTAAAGAACAAATCCTCTTTTTTAAACAGTGTTGTACAAAAATATATTTTTCCGAATGTATCTTTGATATTTAATATAAAATTGTGTATATTTACATAGCTATTACTATGTATATTCACATAGTTATTAAACTACGTAGTCCGACTATAGATTTGTGTACGTAGTTTCACTACAACACAGTTTAACTACGTACTCAGATTTTTGTTATCACATACTGTGTCCTTTCAAAAGCTCATTTAATGTAAAAATTTTCAACAAATTATTGAAATATTTGTACTCATTAAAAGATGCCAATATGGATATCAGATGAAAAATAATAATCTTTCCTATTCCAAAAAATTATATACCGTAATATTTCAGGATTAATTATTATAAATATGTCCTTTTAAAAACTTGATACTGAATATCGATGATTGTTTTAAATAAGTTTCTAAAAAAATCAAACGTAAAAAAGCTATAAATATACCAAATAGTACTCACTCACTCATTGACTGACTCAACATCGCCCTAAGACGGGATTTTTCGAAATTCAGACGGGTGGGTCATAAAGGGAGAAAATCTCCCCTTTGGCGGCGTGCCTAAACCCGTTTAGCTAGAGAGCTGAAATTTTCAGTGTTCAAGTGTTCTTTCGGATGTGACTTTTTACCCAGAAATGTGTTAAACGGGTGTTAAAATGGCGGAAAAGTCTCCTTCTTGGCGGCCTGGTCAAACCGCTGAAGCTAGGAACTTGAAATTTGTTACGTATGTTCCATAGATATTTGTATAGTGCGAATTCTTGGAAAATCCCACGGGGGAGGAGCAAAAAGGGGCAAAGACCCCCTGGGCGGCTTGTGCAATCTGCTATAGCTATGAATTTGAAATTTGGTATGTGGGTACATTATAACGAGTAGATATCTGTATTGACTTTATTTTGGGAAATTCACACTTAGAGGGGCAGAATAACCCCATTGACAAACCACTGAAACAAGGAACACGAAATATGGTACACGAGTTCATAATAAGGAAAAGACACCTGTATAGAGAAGATTTTTTAACATTTCTCCAGGAAGGAGAAAACAGGGAAGGTTTTCCACTTGGCGGCCTAGCCAAACGACTAAAGTAATACGCTTGAAATTTGGCGTGTGTGTACCCTACCATAAGTAGACATATCTATAGAGAGAATTTTTGAAAATATCTACAAGCAGGAGATAAAACATCAGAAATCTGAAATTTTCAAAATGTGTTCTTTCGGATATGACCTAACTCCACACTGATAGAAATTTTTGCGTACTATTAATGAATTCCTTCATAATTCCAATGATTTTTTCATAAAAAAGTCCCCAAAGAAACGTTTCATTGAGTCAATGAAAGGTGTTTCATTAAATCATGTGGGCGTTGTAATAATGGTGTAATAGTTAGCGCGTTGGACTGTTACACAGATGGTCCCGGGTTCGATTCCCGGTGACGACAACATCAATTTAGAAAAATAATATGTATGAGTTTTCTATCACTTATATGTATCGCTGCGCCCACCTTCGGTGTTTCTATAGCACTTAACCCTACCGAAGTAAAATAATGAATTAGGGCTATAAACAAAAAGCTCCAATAAATTCGCCTACTCTCATCAGGTGGCGAGCAACAATTGTTCTAAGACTTATCTACTCGCGCATTTACAGTGTTGCCATGTTTGAAGCCCTTCATCTTTCACCACCTTTCATCTCTCCACTATCCCCTTTCCAAAGAAAACAACACATTAATTAATAGGAAGAATTTCCTGAGTTGCTTCTCTTTTAAAAACAAAAAAAAAAATTTATTTCTTATTACAAATCAAAATTTTTATTCAAAAAAATTTGAAAATTTTTCATTGATTTAATGAATTTTTTTTATGAAATTATGAAAAAATCCCAAAAAATGTTAATGAAAAAAAAAACCAAAATTAATGATTTTTCATTCAGTTAATGAAGTTTTTCATTAAACCAATGAATCGATTTTAATGAAATCGTTTCATTAATACTATGAAGGAAAATTCTATCAGTGCATGGTATGATAGTATCCGGAGTTTGGCCCATTTTGGTGGCCTAGTAAAACCGCTGAAACTACGAGCTTGAAATTTAGTATGTGGATTCCTAATCGGGAGTAGACATAGAGCGGATTTTTGGAAAATCCTATGGCGAAGGGCAATAGGGGAAAAGTCTCCCTCTTGCCGGCCTGGCCAAACCTCTAACGTGAGGAACTTGGAATCGAGAAGACATCGGTATTCACAATATTCCCCTTGGCGACCTAGGCAAACCGTTTATGCTACACTTAGAATACTATGTAGGTAAAGAATACTGCAAATGTAATTAAAAACAAATGAAATTTCACTTGAAAAATAATGACTTACATTTCAGTAAATTTAACTAACGCTGTCATTTGTTTTTTAATGTTTAAAAAATTAACCCTAATTGCAGCAAAAATGAATCACAAATGTAGTAAAAAATAAACAAAAATGTATTTACAAGTTTGATATAATTTTTATTTAAAAATAAAAATTATGTTTTTTCTACCTTTAGTTGTGCAATGAAAATGAAAATTATTCAAGTTCGAGGCCAAACTCTATATTTCTTTATTAGGATATTGTCTTAACAAATAATCTTTAGAGTTTTTGTTTTCCAATTTATTAATTGACCACTTTTAGGAATGATAGATTGATAGATCTATTTCGGGAATTTTCTAGGTTCCCATCATCAGAACACGTTTTGAAAGAAGTGACAATCTCATGCAAAACATTTCAAACAAACAAAAATACAGTGTTCTACATCAGTATTTGTTAACCAATTAATTTGGACAAACGAGGGTATTCGGCATAATTAAAAGTACACTGAGATCATTCTCTTCATAGTATTAATGCATTTTTTTGCACTGGAATTAAGTTGCACTGGAACTTGTTTACAGAAAAATTTAATTAAACTGCTGCAAATTTTCATAAAATTTTATGAAAAATATCATTATATTTATTAAAAGTTTCAATTATTCGATAAGGAAGTTACTTTAGAAAACTAGTTTCATAAAAAGTTTGAATCTATTTATAAATTTTAAGTTTAATTTTAGTTTACAGAAAATTTTCATAATTTTTCCTCGACTAAAATTATCTCTGGGAAGAAGCTTGGAAATGGTAGAAGCATGCCGATTATGCTTAGTAGCGAATAAAGACCAACTATACTTGGCATATGAAAAACAAAAATATAATTATTTTTTGAAGTAAACATAAGTTTCAAACAAAAAAGTACCTGAATTTGCATCAGCAAAATTTTTAATGAAGTTGAGAATTACATTCTGCTAAAATTTGGGTGAACTCAATTTTAGCTAAAAAAAACTTAGTTAAAATTTTAACTAACTAGATCGTTAAATATATTGCAAATATTATGTAATTTATACAAGAATTTAGCTGAATCCAAAAAAAATATCTGCCAAAATGGTCTCTATGGTCTGACCAGATAAATACTACTTAATCGTCACCCCGATGGTTGTTACATTTTGCTCTATCTCAATTAGTTTCCGAGGCATAACCTGTTTTAAGATTATAGAAAATAATTATGAGAAAATAAAGCCATCTTCAATAGAGACTGACAGCGGAGGAACAAAAAAAAAAATATTTTTTTTTTTTAACAATTGTGGTAAATTTGAGAATCACGAATTACTAAATATTGGCTTCAAAAATTAGTTACAATACGGATGAAATTTGTTCATTTAGTGAAATAATAATAATAACTAATAACTTTAATGAGTTAAACGTAAGCAACAGAAATGGAGACTGAGGAGATCAGTGAAATAGAGACGGATGAGATTAGAAAAATATATAAAAATCTAAAAATAGAATATTTGTGTTTGTTAATGTTGGTCGCTTCTGAGGGTAATATGCAATAACAGAAAAGCTAATAGGAAAGAAAACTGTACTTTAGATGCATTACATTCTAGGCCATACTTGGGTGTGATCGCTAAACAGTCATGACTTGGTATTGTTACGTTTGTAATGTAAGAAGAGCGCAGGTTTGATTCTTACAGCAGCAGGTTGTTGAAAAATTTATCATATAGAGACAATCTGACAATTATAAATACACAAATAATAGTACAATTTAAAAATGGAAAATCACTGATGACGGCTGTCCAGTCTGATTTAAAAATTAATAGTATTTATAATTTTTAGAGAAAAACGTTTGTTCTTCTTCTTAATCTCAACATTTCTAAAAAAAAACATAGTTTTTAAAAACAACTGTGGTAAATTTGAGAATCACGAATCACTAAATATTAGCTTGAAAAATTAGTTATAATACAGATGAAATTTGTTCATGTGGTGAAATAATAAAACTAATAACTTTAGCAAAATAAATGAGTTAAACGTAAGCAACAGAAAAAATTAGTTCAACTGAATTACTACACGTTTAAGAGACTTTTGTACTAATTTTTTTCATGAGTGAAGTTCCAAATAACAAACTCTTTTTTGTTACATTTTTAACTTATTCGACATGCCAAAGCATAAGTTCATCATAGTTTATTTGCATACATTCATATTTTTATGCACTCACTCAGTATGTAAATTATATTCCTTTTTATGATAATAAATTATTATCTGAACGAAACTTCTTAACATTGGAATTGCAAAAATTTACTTTTCTTTTCACTTTTTTCATTTTAAGAAAACAGAATTAGTTTAGCATTTTAATGTAAACAAATTTGTTTCATTTTAATTAAATCAAAAATGTCATTAGTTTTTTTAATAACTTTATTTTTAATTGGATTTTTTTTTATATTTAATTAGGAAATTTTTTGTTAAGTTAATTGTTAAAAATTTATAATAATTAATCACTTTTGACTATACACTGGGATAATTATCTGCACGATATCAGCGATTTTTTGCATTAGACATATGAAGTGTCACTGGATTTGTTTAATGAATTTTTTCATTAAATAAATGCAGTTTTTCATAAAACTTTATGAAAAATTTCATTTTATTTAAAAGTTTCATACGCGTAATAAAAAAGTTTCATTAAAAACATTTTCATAAAACGATGAAGCTTTTTATAAAGTTTAGGAAATTTTTTATTACGTTTGTGAATAAACCTTTATTGGGTTAGTGAAAAATTTCATTAAAACTCGTCCAAAAAAATTATTTCATCTAATATGGTATTCTATTTTTTGTTTGTTTTAATTGCAAGTAACTCCTTTAATTACATTTTATTTTTTTTTTTTTTATTCTTAAATTTTTATCATTTATCTGTGTTATTTTTTCATTTTTATTTTAAATGATTAAATTTCTTACTTTTGACATTAAATTTTTTTCATTATTATAATTTTAACACTTGTTTTTTATTCTCTTATTATTATTATTATTCTTTGTATTACTTTTAGTTTTTTACCACCATCTGTTTTCTATCATTTATATAGTAATTTTATATATTATTATATATGTATGTTGTTTCTGTAATTATTGATATTTTCTTAACACACTTTCCATTATTACGTACTACCACTTAAAACTTTAAGGACCACTTAAACTATTCAATTATGGTTTCAGATTTAACAACCCAACATTTACTTGTTCAATCTTGTTGTTGGTTTTTTTTTTTTTTAATCCTAAATAAGTATTTTTTCACAATTTGTAATTTTGTTAGAAATGACAATGCGTTTTTAAAATTGGCACGTGTTTCTTTAACAGTAGCATACTAAAAACTGACGTTGTTTTGCACATTGTTAATACAGTATCATTGGGCATTTTTTTGGTTTTCGGAGTTACAATTTTATCTGTATCATCTTTGATTTTTATTTTATTTTTTTAAACCTTTGATGCTGTTTCATTCTCAACAGCTGATTTTGGTTTCGTGTACTCTCATTTCATTTCCATTTGATAAATGGACCATTTTTCTCTCGTTTTAAATGAAGGCGCATGTCTGTAATTGTTACTAATTAATTGGATAAAGTAAAGTTTTTAACACAACTGAAATGCAGCAAATTTTATGAAGTCAAATCTAGCTAAATTTAAATTTATAACACAGTGTAACAAAAAATTCTAAGAAGCGAATTAACATTATAGTTTCTTATGAAATATGAGCACTAGCCTCTAGTGCTCATAATTTGTATGGTAATTTTTCAAAATGAGTTTTATATTCAAAGAATGGGCTAATTTGGTTTCTTTGTATATAAAAAACATTTAGTATGAAGTTTGGTGCCGATTGGATAAAGAAAAGTTGAGGCGAAAGTCGATTGAAAATTTAAACGGTGTTTTGTAGAGGGAAAAATAACTTTTTTTCAGTTTTTGAAAAAAATTATAATAGTTTTTATTCTATATGATAAACTAATCAATATATAGACAAAATAATGTTATAAAAATGTATAAAAATCCAAAAGCGTTTAAGAACTAACCCTGTATTAAAAAGTGCCCCAGACCACTAATGTGCCAAATACCAATTGAGCACAAATTTCGCGCACATATCCGAAACGATTTTGAAATTAATTACTGTAACATAATTTTTTTACTCATTGGACTTATAAATTGTGAAAATATGAATATATATATATGAAATATTTTTCTTACGATGTCACTAACCTGTCCTAAGGTGACTTCAAAAGCGGACAATCTTATTGGGATATTTTTCAAATCTCCAATTTCAAATTTTAATAACATTTCTTCAACAAAAACGAAAAATTGAGCTTTGAACATCATGAAATTGTTAAAAACATTTTAGGGAACACAAATAAAAAAGTTTAAAAATATCCCCCCCGTACACTTGGGTAAGGAAACGAATTGATTTTTGCGGATTTCGAGGAAATTGTGTATTTTGGTAATATCAAGGCTAATTTATTTTCATAAAATATTTAAAATCGAAAACTAGATACTTTTGTACCGTTTGTTGTTTTATTTCATCATCATTACGATTGGTTGGCAAACAAATTTTATGAACATCACTATCCCACGTGGACTTGAGGCTCAATAAGCCCACAGTCTTATTTATTTGAATTAGCAATAAACGTCAAAGCTTTGCTTACTATTATTGAATTTTAAGAAGCTGATTTGAAATACGAGGGCGGCTCAATAAGCCCGTTACTTTTCGAACTTCCCTGTTCCGTCATTTACTTTGCGTTTAAAAACAGCTTAAAACATCCAACCTCGTGCATTTTTTTAAAAATGGAAAAAAGTGAATTTCGAGTGCTCATTAAACATTATATTTTGCGCAAAAAAAAAACTTCAATCAAACCAAGGAAAAGCTTGATAAATACTATTATAATACCATCGATTTTAATGGTAAAAAAGTGTTTTACTGACTTTCGTTGCAGTCGCACATGTACAAATGACGCTGAACGTTCTGGACGGCCTATTGAGGTCAATACACCCGAAAATGTCGAAAAAATCCACGATATTGATTGTTGATGCCATAGGCATTTCGTAGAGCAGTGTGGTTTCGATTTTAAATGATCAGTTGGGTTTTAGAGGGCTGTCTGCTAAACGGGTGCCGGGGTTCTCTCAATTGACCATATCCGTAATCGTGTGAAAACTTCAAAGGATTGTTTGGAGTTATTTCGACGCAATTCAAATGAGTTTTTGCTGCGTTTTGTAACTGTGGATGAAACATGGATCCATTACAACACTCCGGAGACTAAGCAGCAGTCTAAACAATGGTTTCCTCCAGGTGAACCGGCTCTTAAGAAGGCCAAGGCAAATTTGTCGGCCAAAAAGGTGATTGCAACAGTTTTTTGGCATACACGTGGGTAATCCACACCCATTACCTTCAAAAGGGAAAAACGATAAACGGCGAATATTATGCCAACTTATTGGACCGATTTAACGAAAAAACGACCCCATATGGCCAAGAAAAAAGTTCTTTTTGATCAAGATAATGCACGGGTGCAAACGTGTCCAGTCTTAATGGCAAAATTCCATGAATTGGGCTACGAACTGGTACCTCATCCGCCATATTCTCTGGCTCGGTGTAAAGAGATAATTATTGAAATTATTTTATGGACTTCGAAAAATCCCATTTCTTGGAAGGGATACAAAAATTGGAGAAACGTTGGACTAAGTGTATTGAGCTAAACGGAGATTATGTTGATAAATATTTTTTTTTTTGCAAAAAAAACTGTGTTTCATTCAAAAAGTCACGGAATAATTGATCCGCCCTCGTATTAATGCGAAGGGAAAAATGTAGGCAACAAATTTTTGGATATAAATAGGGAATTTTTAAAACAAACGTAGGGAATATTCAAAATATATTCTGGAATCACTGGTCTAGCTGAGTGTATTACAAAACCGGTTTGAGAAGATAACGAATTTTTGAGATAACGGTAAAAGGGTAGTTTTTGCGATGCAGTATTTAAAAGAAGTCATTCAAATAAATTTAAAAATATACACGTTTTTGTTGTTTTTTTTAACAAATTTGTGCGTTTACTAGCTTCAGATTTAATTTTTTTTTCATATTTCAATAGTTTGAACTTGTTTTATATGCTATGAAATTTTTGGATGAAAAATTGCAGACATAAAAAAAGTTACAGCTTGTTTAATAAACTCCGTGCCCGATATTTTATACGAGCAATATTAACTTTAAACGGTTTTTTCTCAAAACAAGATACTGAAAATCGGGTGCCGCTGTCCACCTTAACGAATGAACAGATTTTCAATTGGTTTTTTATTTTTTTTTTGTTTAGACACATTTTTAAATTTTTGCCTAGTATTTTTTTTTAAATAAAACAAGTGTTTTGGTGTTTTTTTTCGTTTTTGAGTTTAGCCCCGTACCATCTTAATGCAAATCAAAAATTTTAAAATCCAGCTACGATGCATTTTCTGTTACATTTTTTTATTTTGCAAATTTTTTATCTAATAATAATAATTTTTTATCGCACAAATATTTTTTAAGCAATACCTCAGCACTACAATATATCGCTCATTTACTGCAAGAGTGACATAACTCAAAAAAACACGATTTTGCAGAAAACGAGTTAAAAGTTTTCAATCCATATCTGCCTCACTCGACCCTTTTCTCTTAGTGAGAGCTGTGTGCGAATTCGCTAATTATCGAGAGACCTGTGAGTAGCACAGTTTCTCTATGAAGTATATACTCTTTGCACCCCCTTAAAAAAAAATTAAATTAGTATTATATAATTTATATTAAAAATAAAAATTACGTTTTTTTACCTTTAATTGTGCAATGACAATGAAAATTATTCAAGTTCGAAGCCATACTCTTTATTTCTTTATTACGATATTGTCCTAACAAATAATCTATAGAGTTTTGTTTTCAAATTTATTAATTGACCACTTTAAGGAATGTATTGATATATCTTTTTCGGGAATTTTCTAGGTTCCCATCATCAAAACACCTAGAATATTGCCTTGAACTTGAACATTTTTCATTTTCATATAAAAAAATAAAATATATTATTCTCTATCTCGAAAAGTATACATGATAGTAATATGAAATTTTTTTACAATATGAAGCATGATATAACTAATAAATCTGAATAATTAACTCAAAAATCGCATTTATTGACTTCTGACAGTCTTGTAGTGCATAACCGATATATTGTATAAATATATATATATATATACACCTATCCCTCGATTTACACGATACTTTTTTTTGCACGATTTCACTTTTACACGATTTTTTATTTCTCGTGTAAATCGAGGAATATGAAAATTACCTCGAATTACACGATTTTTTTCTTTTTGATTATTTAATTAAATAACTTTTGTATACATATCCACGTTA
Source organism: Delia radicum (assembly GCA_021234595.1). Taxonomy (NCBI): domain Eukaryota; kingdom Metazoa; phylum Arthropoda; class Insecta; order Diptera; family Anthomyiidae; genus Delia; species Delia radicum. Next base: position 84,985,607 of record CM037851.1, on the reverse strand, counting down.
GTAAACAATTAATATACAAGTTAACTTCTTTTTTTTACTTCTTTAATTGATTTTTAAAATATCGGAATAAAAAACACAAGTTCATTGACAATAAAAATAGAATTATCCATTTATGCAAAAAATTATCCATTTATGCAAAATGTCAAAAATATACAAATATATAAATCAGTCAGTGTTTACCATACAAGTCCGCTAGTTGTAGTTTTTTTGTGAAAAAAAAAATATTATAAAATTTATATTAAATAAAATAATATAAAATTTATATAACTTTTATAACTCGATCGATATTTTATAAAAAGAAATATGCCGAAAAAAATTGTAAAGAAGCAGATAAAAAGAAAAACTATATATTTAGAAACCAAAATTAAAATTTTGTATTGTCTCCGCAATGGAAAGAATTATCAAGAGTTTCTTAAAAATATACCATTCATGAAGCCACAATTAGATCTTTAAAAAAGAATGAAAACGCTATCAGGAAAAGTTTAGCAGCTGGGTATGATGTATCTAAGCGTACAACTTCGTAAGTTCGTGACACTATAATTGAAAAATGGAGAAGCAATAATGGTATGGATTGAACACATAACCCAAAAGCGAATTCCAATTGACACTAATGTAATTACAAATAAGGCATTTCGGATTTACGAAAAAATTAAGGATGAGCTGCCATCAACATCATCAGCAGCAAAAAAATCTTTTACAGCTAGTCATGGTGGGTTTGAAAATTTAAAAATTCATTCTTTACATAATTTACAACTAAAAGGGGAAGAAGCATCTGCTGATGTTGATGCCGAAATTATTTCATATACTGCTGATCAAGTCTTCAATGCTGACGAGTCGGGTTTATTTTAGAAAAAAATGCCTCAGATAACTTTATTGTCAAAGGGTAATATAGAATGAAATCATTGGTTTTAAATAAATAATAATAATGACTCAGGTGAAGACGAGTAAGAAATGGTTGCACTGATAACTTAAATTATTTGTGAAGGCCTTAAATTAGGACGAAAATAAGGAAATCACTTTGTCCAACATGGCCAATATGTTGAAAGAGCTCTAAAGTTCCAGACATATAATTCTGATGGCCAGGAATAATATCGGGAAGTAAATAAAGAATTGAACAATAATACGTCACAAGTTCTTATAACAAAATATATTTCCAAATCTCTGCGATCTGAAGTTATCTCGAACAGAAACTTTTGAAATACTATCGAGTGATGAAAGTGATTAGAAAGACCAGAAAGATAAGAGTAGTTGGCACTATTAGTTTGAAATGAACTGATCTCTTTTAATGAACTGCATTATTATTTTTTATTAATAAATAGTAGACTGATTTTATTGATTCTTTGCTTAATTTATAGTTCTTGGTTTTATGGATTTGTGATGTTGTTCCAGGCTTCATAGTTTTTTTTTTTTTTTGGTTTTATGAATTTTTATAACTAAATTTTGTTTATATATTAACTCATTTTGTTTAGTTTTTTGTTTAATTTACATTTTTTGCATTAAAACAAATAAATGTATATATTAAAAAATTACTTTATATACAGCATTTGCCTTTTTTTCGATTTACACGATTTTCCATACAAACTATGTTGAATTCGATTTACACGATTTTTCTGAAATCGAGGGATAGGTGCATATACAATATATATTGTCCAGATAACTACTTATATATCTTATAAGCAAAGCGATTAATATAATATTTTTGAAATTCTTAAGCAATTTATTTCTGACAATCAAGAATGGAGAACCGAACCGCCATACGGGGAAGGTGGTGAAAACAACAGTGATCCTATAACAGTTTCTTAAGCTGATGATCAAATTCTCGCCGGGAATGCCACCATAGCCTTTGAAACATTGCTAGCCAACAAAGCGGAACGGTTCAGCATTTTTATTTTTACTTTAAATTTGGATATTCCAACCAGCCGAAAAGAAAAAAATGTTCTTAAGGACTAAAGAATTTATAAGGGTGTGAATCAAAATTAAAAAATTAAAACATGAGTAGTACTCAATGAGTACCCAAGGCTCCACGCTGGTATTAGTATTGTTTTTACCAATACTTCGTCAGTAGCATTTTCTTTTTTAATATATTAATATACACGTTCAAGAGCCAGATAATTTGCTATTTTTAAAAGGTGCGCGTTCTAAAAATGTATTACAAAATTAATTGAATTTAAGGTATTTTGAAAGCACACAATTTTTTGGCCTCTGTTATCAATCAGGTAACAGGCCAATACTGTCAAAATTGTTAAGCCCACATTCTGCCAACGCATATCCAACAGTCGCAGTATTTTCCCTTTTATTAACTTTTTCGGTTTTTTAGATAAGATTTCGATATGCCACTTCATTACACAATGCATGAACTTGGATTCGAAATTAAGTTTAAAGATGTAGAGGTGGATGTCTTTGTTCAAGTTCAGGCAGTCTTATTATGCTTGTTTATTTCTCTTAAAAGTTTTATCTATGAATTGCCATTCGTTTATTTTATTTTGCTTTCCTTTTTTTAAAAAAAACTTCCAGACATATTTTTTTTTTTTTATTTTATTTTAAAAAATATGTTTACTTCTATTAAATACTGGTATATATGGCAATTATGACAATTTGTTTTAATAGTTACTTCTATTTACAATCCAGCCCTAGACAATTACACTTCACTTTATCTAAACCATAACTTATATGATGTTTGTGCAATTTTAATATATAAATTGTTGAATGTTGCTGTATTGTTTTCCCTCTAGAAATTAAGTGTTATTTATTTTGTTAAAAACCTAAGGCAGTCCTCTTTTCAAAAATGTATGTAAGTGTTGGTTTTCTATAAACATCATGTTAAATATTTATAAACAATTTTAGGTTTACATAACACTATGACATAATTACAGGAGAAAACACTTGTTGATTTAATAAAAATGTTCTAATTTGAAAAAGAGAGAAACAATTCTACGATTTGGGAAGAGTCATGAGCATTACAATATTATTCATTGAAAATTATTTACTATGTAATGTTCAAAATTTATGATTTATTTAAAAAAGTCACAAAAGACGTGAATGGCGATGTATTATATAATATCCCAGTAAAATCTTGGTAATAGGCTGGTATTAGGTTCGGTTAGGTTAGGTTAGGTTAGGTTAGGTTAGGTTAGGTTAGGTTAGGTTAGGTTAGGTTAGGTTAGGTTAGGTTAGGTTAGGTTAGGTTAGGTTAGGTTAGGTTAGGTTAGGTTAGGTTAGGTTAGGTTTGGTTAGGTTAGGTTAGGTTAGGTTAGGTTTGGTTAGGTTAGGTTAGGGCAGGTTAGGTTAGGTTAGGTTAGGTTTGGTTGGTAGGTTAGGTTAGGTTAGGTTAGGTTAGGTTAGGTTAGGTTAGGTTAGGTTAGGTTAGGTTAGGTTAGGTTAGGTTAGGTTAGGTTAGGTTAGGTTAGGTTAGGTTAGGTTATGTTAGGTTAGGTTAGGTTAGGTTAGGTTAGGTTAGGTTAGGTTAGGTTAGGTTAGGTTAGGTTAGGTTAGGTTAGGTTAGGTTAGGTTAGGTTAGGTTAGGTTAGGTTAGGTTAGGTTAGGTTAGGTTAGGTTAGGTTAGGTTAGGTTAGGTTAGGTTAGGTTAGGTTAGGTTAGGTTAGGTTAGGTTAGGTTAGGTTAGGTTAGGTTAGGTTAGGTTAGGTTAGGTTAGGTTAGGTTAGGTTAGGTTAGGTTAGGTTAGGTTAGGTTAGGTTAAGTTAGGTTAGGTCGAAAAGAGGATTCGGAGAAGGCAAAATACTTCCCTAATCCGACTCAAGTCCCTGAGGACTTGCACTTAAGCCAGAATGTCGGCTTGTTGTGCGCTCTAAACCCGCACAACAAGCCGACATTCTATTCCTATGTCAATTTATTAGATGGTCAATTTTAAAATGCTTGTAATTAAAAAAAAAAAAAAAAACAAACGATTTTTTTTTTTAGTTATAACACAGTATATGGGCTATTTCAAATTTTTTGAGCACCTGCTGAAACCGACATACTATGGCTCTTATTTCGTTAAGTTTTATGAATTGAAAAAAACGTCGTACAGGGTTTGGATGACTATACTTGAAGGATATGACGTGCAAAGTTTTTCATTGAAAAGTCTTCACCTTAAGAATTGGTGGTCATCTAAAATTCGAAAAATTAAAAAATCGACTTGAAACTTGCAAGAGTTTTTTCATTCATTCCGTTTTCTCTGTAATAGTTTTTTGCTTTTAGATCCAAATCAATACAAAATATAGTCACTAGACTTGGAGGATATATCCACAAAAAAAAATTTTGATATCGCTGCTGGGTGAAAAGTTGCATGGTGGTTTACAAGTGAAACCAAAATTTTGATTTTGAACTTTTTGAAGATTTTAAATAGGGATTTTGCGCCGTTTAATAAAAATGAGTTTTAAGCGCAGAATTATAAAAACGGCGTAATTTTATAAAGTAAGAGGTATATCAAGTTGGTGTCAGCGCACTAATAACGTATCACGGACATCCCAAACTTAAAACGAATTAGCGTAAATTTTTTGAAAATGTATCTTTTTTGCGCTGAATTGTCTTTTTAGTTGGCCAGTGTATTGCGTGATGTGAGTAACTTCGTAAAGTACACCTCCGAGGCGAAAACGCACTTCAAAAATTTTATGTACTTTTGAATTTTTTTGCAAAAAAAACTATTTTTTTAAGCTTTTTTTATATCAAAACATGGCATGGGAATATGTTTAGGTTTCTACATAGATTCTTCGCGACGGACTAAACTGATAAAGTGCAAAACAAAATATTTTTTTTCAATCCTGGCGCGTGCAGCGGCAGTTTTTTCCAAACACATTTCGCCTTGTGACAACTAAAGCGCTGTATCAATTCCGCTCAAACGTACATCGAATGGAAGACTTTACTGAGCTTGATACTAAAATCGAAAAAGCGCCAAAAAATGCAAAAATGATCAATATAATGTAATATGACTTAATATTTTTCGAAAACAAGAGCGAAATAGCCGTAATTCTAATAATAAAATTGTGTATCACCAGTGAGACAATATGACGTCTTTTTGGCACAATGACAGCTTGCTAAATCTGGGCAAAATAATATGCCGGTTTTAGAACGTCTACCTCTGATTAATTTTTCCAGGTTTACTAAATATTTATTAATGTAAATAGCCGTGTTTACAAACAAAGTGAGACATAAATAGGGTTGTCACTGAAATAAAAATTATTCGATTAATCAAACTAACAAGAAGAAAATTCAAACGAATAATTTAAAAAATATGATTTTCGACTAACAAATAATTCGACGATTAATGGAATAAAATGAATAACTTAACAAAATATTTCTTTTAATAAAACATTTTCGTTAATTTACCAATTTTAGGAAAATTTGTTTAAAACCTGATAACGGAAAAAATACAATCAAAACTCAATTGAAGAAATAACAGAAATTTTAAAAATTTTATTAATCGTTTAACAAGATATGCACTCTTTACTTTTAAGCAAGCGATATGAAGGAATTCACAGATAAAGTGATGTTGTTGAAATATACACTGCGTTGCAAAATTATAATTACACATTCATTTTATTAAATTTTGTAAGCTAAATGTAAAGCCAATGTAAAATTAATAATATTTAACAAAAAAACTACTCATTTATTTTTTATTTTACTATTTAAAAAACAATAACAAAATCAATTAGTATTTCATAACTAAAAATATACTAAAGGTAACATACCAAAATTTACAAAAATATACACAAGAAACTTCTGCTTTAAAAATATGTAGTTATATAGGTTGTAATACAGTATCTTTATTTTTAATGTAAATGTCCGTCATTTGTAGAACAAATTAAATTTTTTACTAACCTCGTCATTTGTAGCACAAATTGTCATTTGTAGATCAAATTAAATTTTTTACTAACCTTGTAGTTGATTTGTAGAACAAATCAAATTTTTTACTAACCTTGTAGTTCATTTTAAAAAAAACAAACCACATCAAATGACTGTTTTATGATTTTACATTTATTTTTTGCATTAGTCCAGGGGGTAATAACCCTGGAGCAGACATTAGCTTTTGTCGAGGAATACTCTATAAATCCTTTAAGAGCCTACTTATAGTTCATTTGGACATGTAATTACATTCATCGATTACACAGGCCGACGAAATTTAATAAAATTTTCTAACCCAGAAGTAGACTACACTATCCGACTATGACCTCAGAATAGCCCTATCACGTCAGGTTTTCGAGATATTCTAACCTAAAGTGCAACAAATATGTTTTTGGGTATATTTGAGGTTATCTTTTTTTTCAAAAAGATCGTTACGGTATCTAAAAGTGAATCGTCATGAGAATCACACAACAAAATTGTAAGCATTTTCTTATAATACTTAATAACTTATTGGAAGAAATAAAAAAAAGTCAAGAAGACAAATTAAGATTTTGAAATTAAAAGTCAAATATTTTGTATGATACAGGGTGGGTCAAATAAGACCTACCAATGTAAAATACGTACAACTCTTGTAATAATAGTTTTTTTAATATTTTTTTTTTTATATATTAAATACATGCCATGGAAATTAAGGGGGACTATGTATGAAATATGACATTAGAAAAATGTCCACCCATTTCGCTCGATACAAATATTGGCGCTTTTAAGAGCGTTTTCCGTGAAATCACGTAATGTTTCTGGTTGCAGGCTCAGTATTTCGTCTCGAATATTCTGCTTTAGCTGTCTAATTGTCTCTGGCTTATTGACACACATTTTGTCTTTTAAATATCCCCATAAAAAAAAAGTCGGGCGCAGTTAAATCTGACGAACGAGGTGGCCAAGCGAAATCAGAATTTTTTTCCGACATCAAAAGATTACTTTAAAGATAATTTTGTGTTTGCTAATAGCGTATTGCAGTCGTTGTTATTGGTCTTGCGGAAGCAGAGCTTGCACAATTTGTTGTTTGGGAAATGCTCAACTGGATGGAACGACGACGAGTTGACACTGATGGATCATTTGCAAAACTCTGCCGCACAGTTTCCACGTTGTCTTCAGTACGATTATATCGATGGCAATCACTTCCCGGACAAACGTCCATTGAACCCTGTTTATCGAAACGGCTGATCAAATTCCTTATCATGAAGGCTGTGGGAGCTAATTTTTAAATAAAATGTAGACGATACTTTCGCTGCATCATAACTATTACCCTTTGACAAGAATTAAAAAAGTCGATAATTTTACCAAGTTGTTGTATACTGTATCTATCCATTATAAATTTCCAAGAACTCAATTATAACCTGCAAAGAAAAAAAAACATAATGATATTACAAAACAAAAAAGTTATTCGGGTTTAACACTGGTAGGTTTTATTTGGCCCACACTGTGTAAGAGCTAATGAGGCTCATAATCCCTTAATATAGATTACAAAAGGTCTAAAAGCAATGAAATCGGCCCACATTTGTAAAAGTTATACGAAAATTTGTTTACTTATTTTTGCAATATTCAGCTATTTAATATGCATCGATTGAATGGTAGTCTTTCAATCAATTCGAACAAGTGTCCTATTCGATACACCCTAGTACCGATGTCTGCACTATGGTACCTAAATTTTTCCTTTGAAATTGTCATGGTAGTCCGAAATTAAAATTATATTTTTTCCAGTTATATCTACATATATCGTTTTTTCTATCGCAAAAACAGTTTTTTTTAATAAACCATTTGTTTATTTTTTAAATTAGTTAACTACTTAATCGATACTAAACCACTGTGGCGTATGAGTGATACAAATACATATGTATAATATAAAGTACCCGCCCTAGTGTACCACAAACAACTTTTAAATAAAAATCAATAATATTAAAAAAAAATTCAAATGCTTATATTGACTGAAAACAAATAAGAAAAAAATTTTAATATATTTTAAGCGCTTCTTTACTTTTTCGAAACGATGAAAATTTATTGGAAACAAAAATAAATTTTTGTTATTTTATATTATTTTATATTAAACGTACCGTAAAATTAAGAAAACATACACCATTTTCAATTGTATTTAGAGCTTAGTATTTATATTTCCGAAAATATCAATTGTGTTTCATATTTATCAATTGTATTTCAGAAACTATGAACTGTATATCAGATTAACCAATTGTATTTCAGAAAAGGTCACTGGTATTGCATTTTATTTAAATGTTTTTCCGATATTATTAATTGTATATTAAAATTTTATTAAAGAAATACAAATGATAAAAATGAAATACAATTGATATAAATACTAAACTCTAAACTATTAATATAAATATTAAATTTTAAATATAATTGATAATTTCTGAAATACAATAGATATTTTATGAAATACACGTATAATAACTTCGTAAATACAATGGACAATTTTTGAAACACAATAATATCTAAAATACTATTGTTTTATTTGAAATGCAATTGATAATTTCTGACGAACAATTCAAGGGCTTATTGTATAAACTTGATAAACCACATTTTATTTTTAGTTTATTTTCGCCTTTTATAGGTTGAAAAAATGTTAAAGAAAATATAACTTTTGCTGGATATTTATACTCTATACACTTGTAATAATTGATTAAGAACGATATCTATCAAATATTAATCAATAAATATCTAGAAAACAGCGAAAATCCTTCAAACAACAAATGAGGCTTATCATGTTTTTACAAAAAGCCCTTCAATTGATGAAAACTGAATGAAATTAATATTTTTGAAATACAGTTCATAGTTTTTAAAATTCAGTTGTGCAATCGGAAATGCAATTGATATTGTATTTTGTGAAAACAAATTGATGAGTACTATTGAAAATACAATTGAAAATGGTGCATATTTTCTTAATTGAAACATATAATTACGAAGGCGGATCAATAAGTCCGTGACTTTTCGAACTTCTCTCGTAATGCAACACTGCTCCCATAAATTACCACCAGTTAATAGACTACTGTCAAATTTTGAGCAACAGCTGTTTAAAATATACATGCTCGTGGATTTTTTAAAAATGGAAAAAAGTGAATTTCGAGTGCTCGTTAAACATTATTTTTTGCGAAAACAAATCGTCAATCAAACCAATGAAAAGCTTGATAAATACTATGGGGACTCTACATCATCGATTTCAATGTTAAAGAAGTGGTTTACTGACTTTCGTTGTGGTTGCACAAGTGCAAATGACGCTGAACGTTCTGGACGGCCAATTGAGGTCAATACACCCAAAAATGTCGAAAAAATCCACGATATGGTGTTGGCCGATCAAAGAGTAAAAGTGCGTGAGGTTGCTGACACCATAGGCATTTCATATGGCAGTGTGGTTTCGATTTTAAATGATCAGTTGGGTTTAGCAAAGCTGTCTGCAATAATCGCGGCCTTGTCGAACAAGTACAAAAAAAAAAAAACAAGACAAAACAAAACTTAACCGCTTCTCATATAAATTATATGTAATTTTAGGCTCCATGAAATAACCCACCACGAAATAACTCCGCAAAATTAACATTAAATAAGTCCTCAAAAATCTGATGGAAAACAACAATAGTTGGGAAGTTATTTTATTTCTGGGGATTTCATTAATTTTTAAGCTGAGGACTTATTTCTCTGTGAAATAGATACCCAAATTTTTAAAATGAAATAAATCCCTTAATATTATTTTTAGGGAGTAATATAATTTAAAAAAAAAATATTCTTAAAAATTTCAAGCTAAAAAATTATTGAATTACAGCTCATTAATGAGAGTTAAGATAGTTAGTGAAATTACTTCGTTAAGCAAATAGCAATCAATAACTATTTGACAAAAAGAAAGTTGCTAAAAAAAAATCAAATATATACATAAACGTAAAAACTGAGGTTCCCGATCCGAACTCGCGGATTTTAATGAAATATGGAGATGTTGTAAATGAGTTAACTTGTCTTTAGTTTACGATACTTAGATTTATGTTTGCGCAAGGTTAAAGTACCCAACAAACCTAAACTATTAATACCCATATTGCCTATATAGTGGACCCAGAGTTGCCTTATTTTTGAATTATTAGAAATATACACTGATAGAAACTTGTGCGTAGTATTAATTAATTCCTTCATTAATCCAATGAATTTTTTCATAAAAAAGTCCCTAAAGAAACGTTTCATTGAGTCAATGAAAGGTGTTTTTAATAAATCAATTTTAATGAATGGTTTCTTTGACCCAATGAAAATTTCATAAAGTATATGAAATTTTTTTCATTAATCGTTATGAAAGTTTCAGGTGTTTAATGATTTTTATGATTATTTTAGCATACAAATTACAAATTTTAAAAATAAAAATTTTTGATCCATAAAAAAGAAATATTTTAATTATTGTATTTTTTTAAATTTTGTATATTAAGAACTTTAATGATTGAAAAAATCGTTTAAATATAATTAACAGGCATTAAAATATTTAAAGCTGAACTAAAAAAAAAAAACAATTTTAATTTATTTCTGTTTTTGTTGTTTTATTTTTACAGAACTGCTCAATCTTTCTTTGCATTTTTTAAAATTTGTGTTAAAAGATGACATATGTTCTTATATGACGGTGCAAAATATATATTTTTTTATCGATCTGGCTTGAAATTCTGTAAAACGATCGACGATTATAGTCCACTTTTTGTACTTAAATTACGACCATATTAAAATGTTAAATATTGTTAACAATGTTGTTAAAAAAACAAAAATTTATTATCGTTTAGCATAACGTTTTTGTGTAACATCGTCAAAACGATAACAATTTAGATCTCGTTTTGAACAAAACTATATCGTTTTTTTTAGAGAATCTGTTCCCTGGAATTTTGTGACCAACTATTCAAATTCGTCAAAAATTGGTAGCTCTAGGCAAATTTAATAAAAAAATTTATTTATATCAAAGTTAATTCTCAAGGTTAATTCTGTTTAAAGGAAATTTTTTAATCTTTTTTTTATTTCAAAATGACATAGAAAAAAATTTTTTTTTTCTTATTACAAGTCAAAATTTTTATTGAAAAAAATTTTAAATTTTTCCATTGATTTAATGAATTTTTTTTATGAAATTATGAAAAAAATCATAAAAAATGTTAATGAAAAAAATACCAATATTAATGAATTTTCATTCAGTTAATGAAATTTTTCATTAAAAATCGATTTTAATGAAATCGTTTCATTAATACTATGAAGAAAAATTCTAGCAGTGTGTCGTACTAATATTTAGCAAAACGAAGTTTTTTCTACTGTTTTTAGAGTTCTATTTCAATTAATCCAGGTTTGGTTGAGTTACTACACCGTCAAAATCTACTGTTATTTTCAAAAAGATTGGATATGTTGTAGAGTACAGAAATCTAATGGACACATGTTTTCCTACTTTACAAGAATCTCATATTTATTACTAAAAAGTTAGGTTTCCCGACCCGAACTCGCGGCTTTTAATGAAATATGGATATGTTGTAAAAGATAAAACTTTTCTTTTGTTTACGATACTTAGATTTATTTTTGCTCAAGGTTAAAGTACTCAACAAACCTAAACTGTTGATACCCATATTGCTTATATAGTGTACCCAGAGTTGCCACATTTTTGAATTATTGGAAATATAGGAGGAAAAGGCTCTATGCGAAAAGTCGGTTTCGAGCTTTTTCCGTTATTCAAAAAAAGCAGAAAGCTAAGACAACCCGCTCGATTAAATTAAATAGACATTGCTCTGCATTATTTTTAGCTTAATACAACAAAAATTCCTTAATAAAACGCCGGATTTAATTTTAATCAAAACACATTTTCTTTTCGAATAACAAATATACATACTTGAAAATACTTGGTTATAATTTGTACACCAGGGAATATGACTTATCGAAATAAATAAAAAAAAAAAACGTAAAAAGGGGTAATTTTTGACCCCACTTAGTAAGGCCTAAGCATGAGATTGGGCAGCTAAAAAACAACAAGGGTCCCTTAAATTGTTATTCCCTACAACATATCTGAAGTTCATTAAGATTTGCAGGTCGTGGTCGGGATACCTCCCTTGTAAGTTGGGTCACAAATATAAAAGAGCAACAAGTTAAAGCAATTATAATATACACAAATTTGATATCAAATAAAAGCCTTTTTTTAGCATACCTACATGTCTAAAATATTTTAAGTTGTCTTGTCAATTTTTAAAAATCTTAAATTGGTCTTCGTACTCTTTAGCAACAAAACAAGCCGATCTAAGAATTTCACAGTGGGTAGAGATGGCCACTGTATGGCATATTCTTGCAAAAAATAGTTTTTGCATTATGACCTTTTTGTTGACCAAGTGCGATATATGTCCCTATTCGAGTTGAAAAAATAACGCTAGTCAAGGGCCAAAAAAAAAGTAAATAGCTTTCAAACTCATGTCTTCTAACAGACTTTTGTAAGCTGAATCTTAATCTGTGCAAAAAAAGTGCTTTTCTCATTTGCAGTTATTAAAATACCGCGGTTTTTATTTTTACATTATTCAGCCATTTTTTCGTACTGAAATATAATTTTGTACAAATTTATGTTCTTAAAAAAAATTCATGATTTTGTAGTTTAATTTGGTAAAATAAATCAAAATATAAAAAAAAAAAATGGGGGGAATGCTGTAACTATAAAAACTGTGATATTTCAAACTTTTAAATGAGAAAAAAATATTTTGATGCATTTAGTAGATTCAGCGTACCTAAATGTATGTAAAAAATGTATTTAAAAGACATGTTCTGAAAAAAGTTGAGTAGTGTAATGAGTTTAAGAAAAGATTTTTAACTTTTTTTTTTCAAATCATTTTTTTATAAAGGGTCCGCCATCTAACTTTTTTTTTAACTAGTGCTTATTTCGTGAATGGTAACACTTAGCTCATGTCTGATTTGACAGATAAGTAGTTTTATCCTTCCGCTGAACGAATATGGTTGTGTATACGCTTGAACAACGCTGGGAAATATTGCGACATTACTTTGAAAATCATGGTAATGAGCAAGGAGTGGCCGTTACAGTCAATGGCGATCGTTATCGGACCATGTTGAACGAATTTTTGTTCACAAAAATTGAAGAGGAGGATATTGGCAACATTTGGTTTCAACAGGACGGCGCTACGTGCCGCACAGCCGAAGCTACACTCGATGTTTTGCGCCCTGTTTTTGAAGATCGCATTATCAGCCGCAGAGCTGATGTCGTTTGGCCACCTCGGAGCTGCGATTTGACACCGTTGGACTATTATTTGTGGGGTGCCATAAAAGATAAGTGTTACGCCAACAAGCCAGAGACAATTGACGCTTTAAAGGACAATATTCGTGAAGCCATTAGTGAAATACAGCTGCACACAATCGATAATGTGGTTAAAAATTGGACCGATCGTGTAGGCTACTGCATGGCCAGCCGATTCAGCTATTTGAATGAAATTATTTTCCATTATTAACCGGAAGGATTGTACTTTCAAATAAAAAAAGAAATTTGAGAAAATATTCAGTAGTTTTTTTTTATAGCATTTTCAAAAAAAAAAAGTTATTCGCAGACCCTTCATTAAAAAAAATTATTAAAATAAGTACTAATGGGTTACGCATTATTTTTTGTATTGAAGTAATAGGAAGACTCTTTAAATTTTATTATTATATGTATTACTTAAATTGGTGCATAGAGTAAGCTGCTGTGATTACTGGTAGTGTAAAAAATAATGATACATTGTGTTGGTACACAGAAAAATTAAAATTCATTTCATCAATACATTTTTCTGCCATCTGAAATAAGACTAATTGAAATTTTTTCTTACCAAAATTGTGCAATAAAAAATTTAATTGGAAATGTATTAGGTTACCAGTAGGGTTTCTGTTTTACCAGACTTTTTCATTTACCGGGAAAGTGGGAATTTTTTCCGAATTTCCCGGGTTCCCCCGATTTTCCGCTCAAGCCAAGTTAATTAAATCTGACATACTTTGTGCTTGAAAAATTCGTTTTTTATTACAAAAATAAATGTATTAACCCGAAACACACCACATGGCAACACAAGACCGGTCGCATACGTTATTTAAAAAGCTTAAATTAGGAATTCTTGTTAAAAGAATATTTTTAAATTTCTTTTAAGTTACGACAATATCTAATTGTCCATATTTTCATACAGTCTATAAATCGGCGTTATGTCTTATTTTTTCTAGAAGATTTTCTCTTTTAACAGTTAACAGTTATCACTATCGGGTTTCAGGTTATATCGAACTTAAAAAAAATAAAGGACCTTTTTCTTTATTTTTCCTTTTGATTTTCAGACAAGTTTGAAGTTTTAATATTTTAAATTTGTTCATACAAGTTTCAAACTATTTATAATTTGTATTTAATACATACATAACAGATTCTAATTAATCTAAAATATATGTTTCTATGTCCACTATTTATGTATGGATGCACACAGAGAAATAAAGTGGCAACCGAATCGAAAAGTGTATTTTAATGGCAACAACTTATAAATTCAGTTAGTACAACGATATTTACATTAAATTTAAGAATATTTTGGTGTTACAACTAAAATTCAGTTGAATTAACTGAACTCTGTTGTAAAAACTAATGTTCAGTTGTACCAAACGACTGAAATTTGTAACAACTGGATTTGAGACGTAGTAACCAAATTTCAGTTGGCAAATAGCTGAACTTTTCTCTGTGTATGTGCAAAAAAAATCGTCAAGAAATTTTCAATATTTTTATAAAAACAAGCAAAAACAATTTTTTTTAAATGTCTTTGTTATTTTAATTAGTATTTCTTTAATTCAATGTGTTAAATTTGTAGTTTAATTGAAGTATTCAAAAACTGTAGTTCTAGAAATCCAAATTATTTTAAATTTCAAAAGAGAGTGAGTTTTTCACAATAATTTTTAAGCGAATTGTAAAGCAAACTTCTAAACATATTTTTTAGTTGTTCCAACTAATTTCTTTTAACAAAAATGTTTGCTTTGAACAGTTTTTCCCTAATTTTAAATAGTTTTTTTTTTTACAATAGCTTAAAAAAGATCAACCAATGATGGTTCAATTTCAAATTTATCTACCAAAGTGTTCAAATGTTGCAAATTAATTAATAAAATGCTGGAAAATCCTGCACAAAATTCCCGGGACAAAAACCCTAGTTGCCATAAAGTTGTGGTTTTCTCTTTTGTAGTAGACCAATATAAAAACACATAAAATTGTGAAATCTTAATTTTTTTTGTTTTTTTTTTTGTTCATTTGTTTCAAACTACAACTTTTGTCCAATTTAAAGTTAAGTCAAAGGTGTGGATTTCACATAAAAACTTTTTATTTCCGTTTTATATGTTTGACTATTATTGAGGAAAACAAAAGGCGAATAAAGTTTTCTGTAGTTTATGCTACTAATTTGGCTACAATTCAACATTGCAGAAATAATAAAAAAAGAAACGTATACTATACATTGAAGATATGAAAGCACTGCTGTGCGTATATTGTTTTAACTACCCAGTAAAAAACGCTGCTTGCATAGAAGCAGGTTTGTAAGGGAGTAATCCAAAAAGAATCCCTTACAAATCTGCTTACATATGCTATGATTTTTATATGATGAATTTCCACTTAGAAGTTGTACTTTTGCGCAAAATAAGCGCGGATTTTAGCTCTTATACACACAGAGAAATAAAGTTCAAACGGAATTTAAAAGTGTATATTAATGGTAACAACTTATACATTCAGTTAGAACAACGATATTTACATTCGATTTCTGAAAATGTTTGCTGTTGCAACTAAAGTTCTGTTGAATTAACTGAAATTTTTTGTGAAAACTAATATAAGGTTGTGCCAACTGTCTGAAATTCGTAATAACCGAATTAGAGTAGTAGTAACCGAATTTCAGTTAGCAAATAAGTGCATTTTTTTCTGTGAGTAAAAAGCGGTGCTTTCATGGCTTTCAGTAAATTCATATTTCATGTCTACATTATTACGATTTAAAGTAATAATATGAATATGAATATGAATGTGAATATAATATAATTTATTTAACATAAAATTCTACAGATGTTATTTTGTTGTTGTTAAAATTTTAGACACATAATTTAATAATTTTATTTAATTTTTTACCGCTTCACGTGCTAGCTCTTCAGAAACAGTTAAATCACTAATTATTTTTGATAATATACTCGAAAAAACAAAACACAATCGAAAACCATTCGGGAAGTCTGGTACAAATCGTTTATAATCCACGATATGAAACTTTTTGCATTACAACCTGCATCCTTATAAGGTTCACTCGGGGAACTTCTGCTTCAAAAATTTGTAGTTGTTTGGATTGTAATACAGTTTGTATATTTTTAATGTAAATGCCAGTCGTTTGTAGAACCAATTTAATTTTTTACTAATCTTGTTGTTCATTTGAAAAAACAAACCACATCAAATGACTGTTTTATGATCTTAAATTCATTTTTAGCAGCCGTTTTTCGTAAGTTAAAAAAAATATTTGTTTATTAATTTAATTTTTACTAAAATTGTTAGTAATTTTTTGAAAAGTAAAATGACAAATGTCTGTTGAATTTACTTAAATGTTAGTCGTCCTTTCTTCAAATGAAATTTCATTTGTTTTTGACTACAATTGATGCCGTCTTTACCTACATAACATCATTAGTGTAGAGTTCACCACGAACATTTAATTTAGGGATATCTTTACTTTTTACGGTTTTGGCATCAATTTGTATCATTTGCTTTTTACTGCATTGATATTTACTGAGTTTTATTTCTTATTTTTGCTGTAATATCGGCATTAAACAGTTGTTGTCTATACAGTGGTGTTTTTACTAATTGGTATACCTGGAATTTATTTTTAATAAGTCGAAAACAAATGATTTAAAAGGTGCTTTTCATAGATTACATATAACGTCACATATAAATTGATATGAATACATAAAGCCCCATATACATTTTTTTTATCAGGAAGGGGGGTATCCCGGCCCGATTTTAGTGAACTGTGGATATGTTGAAAAGGAGCAAAAAACGAGTCACGTATTTTTTAGCTGCCCAATCTCACGTGGAATTACAAATTAATTTGTTTTTGTATGAAAACTTGCCTTTAATTTAAGAAAGCTAGATTTATTTGTACACAGGTTCAAGGCATTCAAGAAAACAAAAATTTTGATATCCATGTTGTCACATATTTGCCACATTTTTGAGTTATTGACAAAATAGGAAATACTGGCTCTTAAAGAAAATTCACATAAAAACCCAACAATTTCAAAAATCGGTAAACGCTCAGACACCCCAGTTTAAATCAAATAGGCATTACCATGCATTACTTTTTGCTTAATACAACTCAAATTCATCAATTAAACACCAGATTAAATTTTACTCAAAACAGATTTTTTAATAACATAAATATTTGTCTTTAGCCATAATTTTTACGCCAGTCAATGCATCTTCAAAAAACTTCTCATTTGATAATCTTATTAAATTTCATAAAAGATATGGGCCCATATAATGGTATCTATTTCTATGGCTTTATATCTAATCTAATGCAATTAGATAAATGTCCAGTACAATTATATCCGAATTATGACCCGATAGAATTGTATTAGATTGTGTCAAGTTTGGGTCTAATTGTAACATTTTATTTCTAAACTGATAAAAATAGATATAATTATATAAAAACCAGATATTATTATATTCGGATTTTGACGTGGTTTTGTATTATGATTGTATGCAAGTATAAAAATAAATATATAAATATAAATGAATAAATATAAATATTTTAAAGTTTAAATGCACACCAGGGTGTCCCGTAAGTGTATACTTTTGCGAAATAGTGCTCAAGCGATGAGTATTATAAAGTTGATTATGGAAAAAAATAAAAAAAAGAATCGAGAATACTTATAGTTCGCTACTCGTAACTCTTCGATTTTTTTTTTTGAAAAAAAGGGCTCAGGTAATCGAATGCTGAGCATAGTTTTGAAAATATATTTGTAATCTTTCAATCTTTCAATTTGAAACAAGTAGTAAATAAAATTATATGTTTCAAAATAAATGATACTATGATGGACCAAAATTAATCAATGGAAATTTTATAAATGTTTTTCACTACGAAAACCGCGGGTTTCCTACCCGCACAAGTTTATATCCTAAAAAAAAATTGGGTTTTAATCATAAACAGCTCAATAATACCCATCGTTTTAGTACATGACGAAATTCGCCAGTTTTTTAAATTCAGGACAGTCTATTATATAGCCTGCGGCAATATAGTTTAATCCAGAAGGAGATCTACATTTTTTTTTGGCATGGAATGGTATATGGGCTATTTCAAATTTTTTGAGCACCTGCTGAAACCGACATACTATGGCTCTTATTTCGTTAAGTTTTATGAATTGAAAAAAACGTTGTACAGGGTTTGGATGACTATACTTGGAGGATATGACGTGTAAATTTTTACGTTGAAAAGTCTTCACCTTAAGAATTGGTGGTCATCTAAAATTCGAAAAATTAAAAAAACGACTTGAAACTTGCAAAAGTTTTTTCATTCATTCTATTTTCTTTGTAATAGTTTTTAGCTTTCAGATCCAAACCAGTACAAAATATAGTTACTAGACTTGGAGGATATATCCACAAAAAAAAAAATTTTGATATAGCTGCTTTGTGTTGATATAGCTGCATGGTGGTTTACAAGTGAAACCAAAATTTTCCGAATTTTTAACTTTTTGAAGATTTTAAATAGGGTTTTGGAGCCGTTTAATAAAAATGAGTTTTAAGCACAGAATTATAAAAACGGCGTAATTTTATAAAGTTAGAGGTATGTCAAGTTGGTGTCAGCGCACCAATAACGTATCACGGACATCACAAACTTAAAAGAAATTAGCGTAAATTTTTTGAAAATGTATCATTTTTGCGTCTGACAATCTGAATTGTCTTTTTAGTTGGCTAGTGTATTGCGTGATGTGAGTAACTTCGTAAAGTGCACCACCGAGGCGAAACGCACTTTAAAATTTTTAAACGCAAAAATTTTATGAACTTTTGAAAATTTTTGCAAAAAACCAATTTTTTTTAACTTTTTTTTTATATCAATACATGGCATGGGAACATGTTTAGGTATCTAAATAGATTCTTCGCGACGGACTAAACTTATAAAGTGCAAAAAAAAATAATTTTTTTCAATACTGGCGCGTGCAGCGGCAGTTTTTTCCAAACACATTTCGCTTTGTGACAACTAAAGCGCTGTATCAATTCCGCTCAAACGTACATCGAATGGAAGACTTTACTGAGCTTAAAACGCACCAAAAAATTTTAAGGATTTAAAATTTTATGGAGGAAACAAAATGTCTTTAACCTCAAAAAGCATCCTTGTATGAAATATTTGATTTTGAAAATTTAAAAGAATTATTTTTGAATTATTAATAAGTAACCCAGAATCCCAACAAGTATTTTATAATCGGTCGAATATAAATATTTGCAAAAAAAAAACGTTTTTTTTTTTTAATCCCTAGAATGTGAGACTATATTTTTAAACAATATTCACGAGGGCCAAATTAACAAATTCCAACAAAACAATTGAAACATACTACCGCGAAAACCGCCAAATTACCGACGATGCAATGACATCGTAAAGAACTTGCTTTATTTTAAAAACTCTATGATCATAGTAGCCTTTGTTGAATGCTTCTAAGAATAAATATTTGCGTTTCAATTCAGTTTATTTTATTTATGTGCGTGAACAGTTGTGAATAGAAATTAGTAAAATGGTTTCATATTATACATTAAAAAAACGTAAAATTTGTAAAAACAAAACTGAGAAGCGAAACAAATTAACCGATAAAAGACGCCAATCTGAAAAAATAAAAAGCAAAAAAAAAACAAACAAATCGCAAATTGGTGTAAGAAAGTCAGTTAGGTATTCGGTTTTAAATAACAATAATAATAATAAAAACAATGCCATCAAAACAAAAAATTGCGGATTAAAAAAAATTGAAAACTGCTTAGAATCTATCCCTGAAACCCAAGATTTGAACGTTAGTTACAGCTTCCAATTTGCAGAACAATTTTACAAATTTTCAAAGGTAACAAATCAAAATAGCAAAAAATTATGAGTGGTAAAATTTAAATGGTTATATATCTTAAACCGTTAGCGATAGGCAAAGAGTTTTTCCCAAAATATTACAAATTATGTCTTATACTAGCCGTAATATTGTAAAATGTTTAACCATTTTAAATAAATTTTTATATGCATACACGATCAAAAAAAAATTTTTTTTATTTTTTTTTTTCAGTGTATTTTAAAAAGTATTGAAACTTTTACACATATTTTAGTGTGCTAAGAAAGCCCCTAAGGGGTATTATCCACACGCGTTATTCTTTTTCAATTTTAACAAAAACTGTAAATTTAATATTTTTTTTTTAAGTTTTAACTTGAAACCGCCGTAAAATTTGCGCGGTTTAATAAAAATGATTAACGCGAACGGATTTCACATGCTCAAATATCGGTTTATACACACACAAATCGACATTGATGTCAGACAAAAAAAAAACTTAAAAAAAAATGTCTAGGTGCCGTAAATTTTTGAAGTTGCCCATATAACTATGAATTGGTCAAGATATCGTGTTATCCAAAATTAAATACATTTTGTTTTGGATATTACACTATATGTTATTATATATAATTCTGATTCGTGTGATATCTAATTATACATGTTATGAATTAGATTAACCATTTATAGTTGTATATGACATATTCGATCATATATTGGTCAATATGTAATAAGATTCAATTATATGTTGCATCTTATTAAAAAATTTAAAGGAAAACATATTTATATATAAACATATGTGTTCACATATAACAGCATGCAATAAGATATATATTTATATAAAATAAAGCATGATTATATGTAAACGTTTTTACATGGGTTGGTAGAAAATAATGTTGATATGGCACCACGTATAATTGAATATAATTTTATAATATATAATACATCATTTTGTATGGAACAATATATGGTTGAATGAAAAAGTATTTGTTTCTTATTGTTTCACATGTACTTATATATAATTATATGGACATTTATGTTGAATTATTTACGAGCACATATGTAACTCTATATTGTATATATAGGGTATATATATTATATAGTACATATCTTTCCTAATATATGTTGATTTTCGGTTAATATAACCAAAGTTTTGGTAAATTTATTTAAGTAAATAAAAAAAATAAATTCAATATTTTTTATTTGCTTCTTGGTTAAAATTTTACATTTTTATGTATGAAAAAAATTTCGTTTTTAGGCACACTTCCTTTTTTGCACTTCAAAAAGGCGATATTTTAGTTTTTCTCAAGAACACTAACGACATTCACCGATTTTGATATGAAAATTATTCTCATGAAAAGTAAAATAATTACCAAAACAAAAATTTTTCGATATAGCTTAAAGTATTTTTAAGGAGATTATGGACTGCCAAATTTTTCATTTTTATTCCCCGAGGTTTTCGTTTTAATGAAATAAACCTGCAAATTAGAAACCATTTTTTGGAGAAATGTTCTCATATTATTTTTTCCCCATTTTTTCTTAAATGGACAATATTGATATGAAAAAAGTTTTATGAATAAAACATTCACAATTTTCTAAAACTGAAAGATTTTTTTTCGGTGCACCACTAAAATACTAAATATTTTTTACAAATATTTCACTTTTTATAATTTAAGATACTATTGGATGTGCCCGTTCTCCATTTTTTTTTTTTATTATTCTTCATTTTGTAATTTGAAAGCCTTTTTTTGGCCAATTAATAAATTACAATAATTCCACTCTTATTTGATTCCTGGTAAAAAGCTGACAGATTTATACAGCTTTAATAGTTTTTATATATTGAGCTTTCAACCATCGTATATTTACAAAAATAAAGCAAACCAAACATATTTGCTAGGTTGGTACTAGTATTTCGATGTGGCTAAATATCGCATAGAACACGAAGTTTTAGAAACGCCAAAGCCTCCAGAGTAGGCAAAGTATAAACAAAATAACCTATTAATCATCAATTTTGTTCCATTATTGTCTTCTTAGTAATCAAACATATGGCTAAGGTCGTTACCTAACAAGCACCATGACGTTACTAAACTTTGAAGACCAGAAATGTTCTATTTATAAAAAAAAATTTGGTTTTACTCTGGCTCAAGTAATATTTTTTACACTTTTCTTAGTTCTTTGCTTTTATATACAACGAGATTATTTTGATAATATTTTTAATTTATAACGAGCTTTCAACCTCCTTATATTTACCAAAATAAAGCAAATCAAACATATGGGATAGGTTGATATTAGTATTTCGATCTGGCTAAAGATCTCATCATTACAAGAAGTTTTAGAAAAGTTAGAGCCTCCAGAATAGGCAAATTTTTAACAAAAAAAAAATCTATTAATCATCAATTTTGCTCCAATCTTGTCTTCTTAGTGTGTTTAAAAAATTTTACATCACTCTTTGCATTTCCAGAAGCTGATATTTTTGTTTTTTTTTTCAAAAACACTAACGACAGTCACAGATTTCAATATGAAAAATTACGCTCAATAATTACCAAACCAAAATTTTTTTAGGGTAGCTTAAAGTATTTTTAAGAAGATATTGTACTCCCAAAACCGAGATATGGATTTAATTTTTGTTCCCAATGGTTTTGGTTTTACCAAATTATACCTGCAAATTTGAAGCCATTGTCTGTAGAAATTTGTCCATATTATTTTTTTAATTTTTTCTTATATGGACAATATTGATTTGAAAAAAGTTTTATGGATCAAAAATATTTATTTGTGAAAGGCGTGGTAGAGTAGAATGAGTGTATTTTCTAAAAATTATAACTACATTGTAAATTTTCAATTTTTCTGAATCAGACTGCACAGTTTCTGGTATTGAATCTTCGTCAGTGACCCTGTTTTTTTGAATATGTAATATTTGTTATGTTTTTATTTGTTCGATTGCGTCTATATGAAATTTTCTGTGCAATCACTGACCGTGGTATAGATAAACTGATTTCTAATGCCACATGCACTCGCACTACACTTTGGACAGAGCGCTTCAGCGCACTGAGCTATCGTCAGGTCGAGTTTTGTTGTTATTAAAACTAGTTTTATTCAATACATGGTGTTTTTGTTCTTGCATACATAATCTCAGAAGTACAATTCCAGTTTTCTGAAAACTGAAAGTTGAAAAAATTCATAAATATTTGAATTTTTATTTTAGCTTTTGTGCGTCCCGGTAAGCTAGTTGGTAGCGTGCTGGCTTATCAGTGCGATTGCCACCAGAGGCACTGGTCTATTTTCGCTAGAACGAGCCGAAGGCCATAGTAGCTAGTGCGCGGTTAGGGTAATAGTATATAATTTGTAATTATATGATTATTAATTATAAAAAAAAAAAAATTAGCCTTAATAGAACTCTCACAATTTCTGTTTGAATTAAAAAAATCAAAATTGTGTACACCCTTAATTTGTTGCACTCAAAGTTTGTAATAAATTAAATAAATTTATTATAGAAAATTGCATTTTAGAAAACTACCATAATGTCAGTTTATTTGCAAAATCATTATCAATATGTCAACGTGTAATGTTTGTAAAGATTTTCATTTTCCTTCAATAGCATTTATTGTGAATATATTAAAAAGTTAATATACTGGTATTATTAAGTAATTATTATTCAATTAAGAATATTGCTAACGAAAACATAAAAAAACTTTTTTGTCTATATTTTTTTTAACTTTCTTATTCTTAGAAAATTTATTGTCTAAAACTTTTATTCTTTATTTTTAGGTCATTCTTACACTTAAGACTTATTTTAAATTTTTTTTTATGGTTTTATGTTTTCATTGTTTTTACGATGTCTACAAACACGCAAAATCTATGCCAATAAAATTAAGACAATAACTCCAGCATGAAAACTTTATTGTTTGATGCAACCCATAAATTACTTACACTGTTTGGCGTTACTGTAAAGATATAATGGCAATGGAAAATAAGCAGCTTTACAGAAGAGGCATGCCGATGCGGACCACCGAACCCCAATAAAACTTGACTATGTAATAGGCCGACAAAGTTAAGAAATATTTGCCAAGAAATTTCAAAATGGATTTGAATTTTGTTGGAAACTTTTTTTTTGTTTGAGAACTTTTCAATATTTTTTTGGCTTCACTTAAATTGTTTATTTAAACAATTTGGATTTGATTTTTTAAAACCAACACAAAAAAATGGGATTTATATCACTTTTTAATCCCTAAATATGAGACAGGGCAGCTAAAATATACTGTATATTAGGGTGTCCCATTCAAAAAAAAAAATTTGGGGATCATTCTTAATTTGAATACTCACAAGGCTAAGAATTTTTTCAGATTTTTCGGAGGTGGTTTAGAGGTCGCGCAAATCGATTTTTACCAAAAATCGAGCTTTTTGGGCTTTTTTTGAATTTAGCTTGAAAATTGGTAAGAAATCGATATTTCTTCAGCTTCTGAGTCAATATTCTTAAAGAAAATTTTCCGATCTTTAATTTTATGTGCATAAATAATAAGTTTCGGCAATGATTTTGCACATTTTGACAATTTAATAACGGTTTTTCGTAAATTTTCAACAAATATGGAAAAGAATGCTTTATAACTTTTAAAATTTGTATAAAGACTAAAAAAACTAATGATGCAGTTTAATAGATTATTAAGTTTTAAATTAATTAGCAGAAAAAAAATGAATTTTCTCTCACCGTTCTCGAGATATAGGCCCATAATCATAGTCATCGAAAAAGTATACTTTAAGTATCATTTTTGAAAAGTATACTTTACAGCTACTATAGACGAGAAAAAGCATACTTTTTCCGCAAAAGTCAGTTCTAAATTTAAAACATGCTGAAGTTGTTTTTAACAAAATTAACATCACTTTAACTCTCTTTCTCTCTTCATTTCTCTTGAAAAAAGTGACAAAATCAAAACAAAACAAAAAGATTAAATAAATTGAAATAAATTAAGTGAATTTTTATAAATTGTTTTACAAATTGTAAAAAAGGTGGTGTTAATAAAAAAAAAAAAATGTGTTCTATTGAGGACATAGAAAATTGAAACCATTATTGTAAAAATTTTAGATCTACATACCTTTTCTAAATTTTCCATTGAACCAATTTCCATTGTGCAATTTCAAATAACTTTTTATTTTTTGTTTACTTTTTTTGCCGTGTTTATCTATCAGCTGTGCAGAGATGCCACTTGTTAAGTATTCACACCAGTTTGTATAAAAAGTTTTCAACATTTTACCAATCACCCACTAAAAGCCCATTCAACTTAAAGCTGATGTTAATATTCACTATAGTTAATAAACAATTAGTAACAGGTTAAAATATTTAACTTGCTTCTAAATAGAACCAACTTTAGTGACTGACTATGATTATGGGCCATACTCTTTAAAAGCTTTGTACACATTGTATGAAATGTATAATACTATAAGGTGTGAACTAGGTTTGCATTGGTTTAAACTTTAAATCATTGGATTTAGAAAATGTTTTTACAAATAAAATAATAGTTACTTACCACTCATACATAACAATTATATTAAAAACAAAGAAAAATAGATTTGTTATAATTCATTTATTAGAGTTCTTGCGATGCTGCTCTACCCCCTGCAGTAAACTCTAAAAGTCTGTTTCAGAAGTTGTGATATTGATATAACTATTAGCCAAGGCCACACCACGTTCTGCGACATCATTTACAACTTACAAGGTTGACCTATATTGCAGAACGCGCTCTTCAAGTCGTTCACGAAGTCCTTTCTTTTCTTAATTTCGAGCTTGTTTTTTCTAGACTTTGTAGTGGCGCTTGCAATATATTTCTCATATTTCTGTTTTTTTTCTATTTTTCATTCGATTTTTAATTTTTTTTACTAACTTAAAGGACAAATAGTTGGCTATACTTTTCGACGAGTTCAAAACAACGCCATCTATGGGTGAATAGCAATTTTTAAACTTTTGTCTATTTATTGTTTGCTGACATTTATCTCATAGTTGTAAGTTTGTCTTTTTACCAAGAATTGGAATAAAAACGTTAGCTAATCTAATTTGCCGAGTCATTATGGTGAAACCGAGCTATCGTTTGGCCTAATGCTAGATTTTTCAGCCATTTTATTATCCAGCAGTCCATAGAGAAGGTTCGTCATTAAAGTATTTTTTTTTTATTTAAATTCAAAGTTTAATTCGCAGCCATAAAAAATTTGTCCAAAGTGCAGTCAAATAAAAAAGTACCTATGCTAAGGTAACTCTTGGCGATTTTATCTGCGATCGTGTTGGCGTTGGTTGGAAAATTTTACAGGTAATCTCAAGCCACCAAATTAGAATTTTCAACCAAATTGCTAAACGACCCACTTTTCTACAGCTAGTTTACTGTGACTCGATATACTTATTTTCGATTTTGGGACTTTTACACCTGTTGGAATATTTTATTAGATTTTTTTTTCCCTTTGGTGCCATCTCAAACGGTAAAATTTAATAATTACATTATTTCTTTTATATAAATTCTGACAAATCTCTTTTTTATAATAGATTTGGCACCTAGTGCTTAATTATAAATAATTCAACAAGGGATTGTACTAACAACAATCCTGGCTATAGCGTAGGCATTCTTTGATTCTCTTTGTCTGTGAGAAATTTGCCAATCTAGTGGTTAGTTAGTGTTTCACAACATCAATTCGATTTAGTCGACGTCATCATCTACAAAAGTACCGCCGGAAAAATATATAATTAAATAATATAAAAGTGTGTAGTGTAATTCCTCAAAATTTCATATAAAAAAAAAAAAAATCCTGGTAAATTTTGGATAAAGAAATTCCTGGAAATTGTGTGTGGAAAAAAAAACAGCCAAAGCCCCAAAATTTTCATAAAAAAAAGAACTGTGTGAAAAGACCTATAATGGGCAAAAATTCAATTTAAGAATTATGAACAAAAACGTTTGGGTGAATGTGAAAGTAAAATTTCTGCTTAAAAACTATTTTAAAATTTGCTAAAAAAAAAAAGAAAGCAGGAAAAAAGGAAAAAAGTTAATACCTAAAAACTAAAGTAATATGAAACATGCAAAGACACCAAGAAACAAAATAAGAACTGTTTAAAATTTTCTAAAATCAAAAATTAAGTTAAAACAACACTCACACGTTGAAATTAGTCAAAAGTTATTAAAATTTTATAACTTTTTTTTGTATTTAAAGTCAATTATTAGTGAAAAATAATATTACAAATTTTAAATTTAATTTAAAAAAAAAAAAAAACAATATTTAAAAAAATTTAGAAGCAAAATGTTGCACAGTGTTTAAATATTTCTTTAAAAGTTGTTTAAAAATTATTTAGTTTCTTTTAATGTAATTTTTCGTTTTTTTAATTTTGTAAGCTGGTTTAACAGAAGCAAATTTCATGAGAGTACGTTTTAACGCATATTAACATAAAACACACATTCGTACACATATTCGCTAAATACAAGCAACTTTACATACAAGCATTATTACAAAAAAAATTAATACATGATTGATCGGTTCTGTTAATTAACATAGAAATCCTCCTACAACTTTTAATGTTAAAGTAAAGCTTTAAATGTACATGAAATTTGGTTATGTTAAATAGTTTGAATGTGAAAATACTAAAATGTTAAATTAGAAATATTATAACTCTGTTAAACGTATTTCAAAAGTTCAAATCAGTGTTAAATCAAATTACTTTACATAGTGAGCAGCAAATGTTGCTAAACCTTCATTAATAATCTCTCTCTTACATTGAGAGAAAGCTTAACATTTCTCTTAATCCCAGCCTTTATGACATCAGCAACAGCGACTACGAAAGTACTTTCCTAGGAGTGAGCGCAGTCTAAATGTAAGTTTTTTTCTCTTATTTTCTTTATATTTTTTTCCATTTTGCTTTAAATTTAATTTGACCTAGTCTTGAATTTTTGTACATTTTTTTTTTTTGAGTTTATTGATCTTTAGAAATAATTTTGGCTTAGCATGACCAACTAACCAAACTAAATTTCAAATTTAGCCTTTCAAATTTATCAATTTTTTTTTTCGAATAATGAATCTCAAATTAAAACTTAATTTATAATCAATTTTGAAATTAAATAAATATCTTTTTAATTTAAATATTTTTTTTATTATTAAATTTATTCGGCTATGTCTCAAATATTAAATTAAAAATTGTCAAAATCCCTCCAGTCCAATTTTGCATTTTATTTTTTTTTAAACAAATAATTTAAATGAAAATTTAATTTAAGTTCAATTAAATTAAATTAATTAAATAACATATTTTTCATTAATTAATTTCACCAAACTATATTTTTATTTTTTTTTTGAAATACAATTATGTCCCAACAATTTAATTACAAATTGGAATATTTTAATTTGTTTCAAAATGTTTTGAACTTTGAAATTTAATTTTGTTATTCCCTACATCTTTCTTTTTATATTTTTTTTTTTAAAATCTAGTTAATATAAAAATTAATGAATAATTAAATTGATTTTTTTATATTTTTTTTCCGCTTAATTCTTAATTAATTTAAATGAAATTAATTTTAAGTCTAAATGCATACGATTTTATAATTATCTTTAAAATCATATTTAATTTCAAATATACCGTAAAATGAATTTTTTCTTGTTAATAAAATTAATATGAATTTGTGCTAAATTTTAACTACATCTGTTTGATTATTATCTGAGGTATTAGGCTGTTGTAGGGTTAAAATGTGGGATCATAAATTTAATATTTCGTTTGGATTTTATATCATTATGATCATGGTAGGGTGGGCTGATTCTGCTAGATACAATAACAACCGGTATCTGCAAGTTTTCTTTTACATTTGGCTTTCTTTAATATAGGCACTTTTTCTTTCAATTTTCTCCTTTCCAATTTCGTTTTTCTTTTCCATTATTAAAATCATTTTTCTAGTTCTGTTACACTTTTCTCCTTCTATTTAGTACATGCAAAATTCAAATATATTTATAAAGTAGCACCGTGGTATTGGGTATAGAGAAGTATTGAACCCCCCCAAACGACGAGCAATAAGGCCGGTGAAAAAGCATGTACCTTCTCGAAAATCATGCCCAAATTAAGATCAACCATTTTTCGCATAATTTAAACTATACGTTGCATGCTACAACTTACCCTTACATAACTTTGCCCACTTCGAGTGCAATATTATTATTTTGCGAGAAATATTGCACAGATTCTGGTTTGGATTCCACAAATCTCTGAAACTCTTTGCTTCTATTCTGGCGCTTTTGGAAATAGTGCACTTTTCCACTAAATGCAATTTAAAAAATCTTTGCAGTATTTGCATTTTTGTCTGCGGTTTGGCAGTATCAAGGGCATCAATCATTTTGCCCACACCCCACACATTCCTTGTATTCGACAAAGGCATATCTATTTTAAAAAAATATTACCCAATATTTTTTGGACTACTTTATGATAATTTCAACTTACCGGAGCAATAAAACTTCAGATTAACAAAATATTTTTATTAAAAAGACGAGACTTCTTGTAATAATTAAAAATTTATGAAAGAAAACGACTGTTTTTTCACAAAACGTTTTTTTTTTTTGTATTTCTCAGCCAGCTGATCACAAAAGCTTATCAGCTGATTAGACTATCTGCCAAAAATAGGGTTGTAGTTCCCCCAAATCCAATAAATCATGAATTTTAGTTCGAGCCATATCAGTGCCACCTAGTGATAACGGCTTTTTGGCTACTTTTTTGCTGTCCACAACTTGACAACATTTAAAACTAAACTAAATAAATTTTCAAATCTCATAATCAAAAGTTTACAACAAATCGGATGCCCAAATCTTATAGTACTAAAAATTTCATACAATGGGTGCAAAGCTTTAAAAGGGTATAACTCGAGAACGGTAAGAGAAAACTATATTGTTTTTTCTGCTAATTTATTTAAAACTTCATAATCTTCTAAACTGCACCATTAGTTTTTTTAGTCTTCATACAAATTTTAAAAGTTATAAAGCATTATTTTTCATATTTGTTGAAAATTTACAAAAACTGTTATATAATGTATCAAAATGTGCAAACCCCTGACGAAACTTATTACTTATGCACATAAAATTAAAGATCGGAAAATTTTCTTTAAGAATATTTACTCAGAAGCCGATAAATTACCGATTTTTTAGCAATTTTCAAGAATAATTCAATAAAAGCCCAAAAAGCTCGATTTTTGGTACAAAATCGGTTTGCGCGACCTCTAAACCACTTCCGAAAAATCTGATAAAATTCTCAAAAATACTTTACCTTATGAGTATCCAAATTAGGAAAGATCTTCCGAGAAAATCCAAATTTTTATTTTTTTTGGGACAACCTACTGTATATGTTACTTATTTGTTCTGCTCTTCATTATGCCTAAGTAACATAGCAATGAGGGTCCATGTGCGGATACATATCGCTCATTTACTTCAAGACTGTCATAAGTTTAAGTTAATGATGCAGATATATTAGTTATATTTATATAAAAGTTTGATATAATTTTTATTAATAATAAAAATTATCTTTTTTCCCCGACCTTTAAATTTGCAATGATAATGAAAATTATTCAAGTTCGAGGCCATACTCTATATATCTTTATTAGGATATTGTCCTAACAATTTTTTTCATTTTCATTATATTTATATATTTTTACATTAATATCATGTATACTTTAAAGGCTAAAGGATAATATATTTTATTTTTTGTTTAAAGTGGGTGCAAAGAGAATATACTTCATAGATAAACTGTGCTTCTCACGGGTCTCTCGATAATAAGCAAATTCGCATAGAGAAAGGGACAAGTGAAGCAGATATAGATTGAAAACTTTAAACATGCTTTCTGCAACATCATTTTTTTGAGTCTTGCAGTAAATGAGCTATATGTTTTCAGTCAAATAGACTTTAAATATTTATCCAAATACATTTTTTACATCTATCGAATAGAATATTCCAGTTAGATTTTTTACTAGAACTCATGGTATGAAATATAATTTTATAACTTTTTGCAATTCCGCTTTTCTTTGTTTTCCTAATAAACCATAGTTTCTATTAGCATATTTAATGTTAAATTTCAAAAAATCGAAAAAGCAACTTTTATTTACAACTCATAATTGTTAGATATTTTTTTTGTTATTAAAGCCATTGAGGTTATGCTAAAATTACTACACTTTATGTCCTTGACATAACTTGCATGCATATATGCATGCATTTTTTTTTTTTTTTTCTTATATGCCAATAATATAGAATTCGTTTTTTGTTTTTATAGATATAACATAGATAATGACTACCAGTCACATACCATGAATGTTGAATGAAAATGTACGTGGTAAAATTTACACTAAAGTCAGATATTGTGGTTGAACAAAATCATAAATATGATGAATGAAACAAAGAAGAATTTAAAGCTGCATTTATAAAACCTAGTGTTTCCAATTCCATTAATCGACTAACCGATTACTCGATTAATAGCCTTTAATTCTATTCTAAAGACCTTAGTAAATAAAATAAAAAAATAAGTCGATTAACCGGTTAAAATATGTCGATTAACCGGTTAAATTTTGTGTATGGATTTTTTTTCCAAAACTTGTAAATTTTCTTAACTTTGGCTAAAGTACAAATAGAAAAAAAGCGGAGAATAAACAAAAACTCTCTATAAAATATTATAAAATGCTTTAAAAAACGAGTGAAAGCAATCCTTAAAATATATCGATAGAAACAAGATTATTTTATTATGTTTTAATTTTTGATATTATGTTTTGATTCTTTTAAAACTTTAAATTAAAGCAAATCAATATTTCTATAAACTTTAACACACAGAAAAATTAAGTGACAACCGAATAATAAAGTGGCTACCTCCAATGAATTCGGTTAGTACGAAGCAAAAAATAACCTGGATATGGTAATCATTAACTACATTTGTATGCTTCCAAAATAGCGCTTCACCGCCTTGCATACAGTAAAGCAATTAGGGAAGGCATTCTGTAGTGCTTCCCAGAATGCGTTCTTTGAAGCAGTGAATAATGCTTACAATGAAGCAATAATGAATGCATACCATGAAGCATTAATGTTGTCAACATACAAAAAAAAAGCGCTTTTTATTGCCTAAGAATGCATGAATTTATTGTGATTTCTGAATATTATGGGTGTTGTAACTAAAATTCAGCTGTGTTAACCGAATTTTATTGCGGAAACCAACATTCAATTGCACCAACCAATATCAGTCGTACTAACCACATTTTAATTGGCAAATAGCTAAATTAGTCTATGTGTGAATCCAAAGTTGTTTTTGTTTTAAATCGATGTCACACAACTGTCAATTTACAAATTCATTGCATAGAAATCTGATCTTCAGAAATAAAATGGCATTAATGGTGATATATTTATAGTTTTTTGCTAGCGATATTTTATATGTAAAATCGACAAGAAAATCGCCATTCACATGGAAACACGCCATGAAAGTAGCCCGCAGCAATTTAAAATCGCCCCGTTTGGCGAGAACTCGCCATATCTGACAAACATGGTCACCATATAAACTGTTCCGTATTCAGTTCTTTAGAACTAGTGCAGTGTAACATCTTCATTTTTACTGTCACAAAGTCGGTACACATAAAATTCCTTCATTGTTAAGTCCGCTTTGTAGTAATCAGGGCACTGAATCCTCTGGCACTAATTGGCACTATTATAACGAAAAGTCAAAAAAATTTGCAAAAATCGACTTTATCCGAAAAAAATGTAATAGAATGTTTCCTAATGTGGTCCAACCCATGGTATTTGGGCTATTTCTATTTCATTGTGGGTAAAAAGGTCTTTTTTATGGAAAAAAATCTAAAAAATATTGCAAGACCTCAGAAAATTGCATTTAATGGCGGGTTTGGAAATACTCGAATATTTGAAAAATAATTGAAAAAAAATCGCAAATGCTGCAGTTTATGCGAATGTCAAACAAAAACATGCCCTACACTCAGGGAACTTCTGATTTAAAAATATGAAGTTGTTGTGGTTTGTAAAACAGTTTCTTTATTTTTAATGTAAATGTCAGTCATTTGTAGAACAAATTTAATTTTTTATTAACCTTGTAGTTCATTTAAAAAAAAAAAAAAAAAAACAAACCACATCAAATGACTGTTTTATGATTTTGCATTCATTTTTTACAGTAGTTTTTTGTTATTTCAAATAATAAAAAGGTTTGTTTATTTTTTACTAACATGTGGTTGATTTTTACAACAATTTGTAGTCATTTTTTGAACATTATAAAACAACTGACAATGTTAGTTGAATTTACTGAAATGTAAGTCGTCCTTTCTTTAAGTGAAATCTAATTTGTTTGTACCTACATAGTATTCCAAGTGTATTTATCACATATAATACTATATTTCAAGATGAAAAAACATATTTTTTTCGGGTAACAAATTAAATCAGCAAAAAATTTTGCTAAATAATAGTGGTAAAAAAAAATTACAAACATATTTTAGCTCGCAAAGTTTTTTTTTTTTTTTTGATTTTTTTAGCAAAGTACATTAATATTTTCAGTTAGATAAAATTCAATTTGTATATAACTTAAATTTTGTAAATTTAACAGTTCTATTTTTATTGTTCTTATAGCTTAAGCATTATATTATTAGTCTAACTACTTTGGCATATATGAGTTTCTTGTGAATGTTAGGCTATCCAAATGTTTTGTGGACAGAGTTATTAGAACACACTTTATTCAAAACTTTATTTAAAAAAGCATATAAAAAAGTGCGGGCATGCGTTTTTATGATCGAAAAAAAAAAATGTTAGTCCATACTACATCTGTTTACTAATAGTTACAGGACAATATCAGTATAAATTTACAAAAATGTATCTTAAGAAAATATTTATGTACAAAGTGACAGTGGTACACCTCAGCCCATTTTTGTTGGGATCATTAAAGACACTCTTTCATATCTACAAATCCAATTTCAGGTCAATATCTTTGAAATACAAAGTGGCCATGGTACACCATCTTTGGTGGGAGTAGTACAGTTTGATATAAACAAACCAAAGGTCAATATCTTTAAAATTCAATTTTTTTCGTTCTTAATTTGACAAATGTGACACTGTGCATGGATAGGGGACTTTTTTTTGTCACACACATGGGAGTTAAATATGGTATTTGTTCACGTGAAACAGAACAAAATATCATGCTTTAGCAAAAATCTTTAAACTTTTTATCCAGTGTTGTTTCTTATTAAAATCAAACTTTTGTTTACTTTACCGTTTCTAAATTTAAAACAAAAACTAGTAACCAGCAATCTCATTCTTCGATGTTAACCATGTTAATTTCAAAAACTGTTCTAATTATAAATTGTTAAATTAGTATGACAAATTGTATTGAATTTTTATACTATAATCCAACACAATTTTGAACTTTTCATTTTATGCAAATTGGTATACACTCATTTTAGCACGTAAAAGTTCATTTCCATCACAAGTAACGTCCATACTTAAGTATGCAAATTATTATGAACAAGCTTTCCATTAACTATTTTCTCACAATTTTCAGCATGATACCACAGTCTTGTATTTCACAAAAGGTTGACAAGTAATTATTTTAAAGACT
Organism: Delia radicum; assembly: GCA_021234595.1. Taxonomy (NCBI): domain Eukaryota; kingdom Metazoa; phylum Arthropoda; class Insecta; order Diptera; family Anthomyiidae; genus Delia; species Delia radicum. The sequence continues at coordinate 84,951,133 of CM037851.1, read as the reverse complement.
TCAATTTCGTCTTGTAGTTTTGGTTAAGTTGTGTACGTTATACCACTACTTCGAAATTAACACAATGACGTTGATAGGCAAAGAAATGCTAAAGACACACTCAAAAAATATGTTAATAGAAAATTAGTAAAACGTTTTTTAAATCAGATATACAATTTCTTAGCAAATTTTGTGCTAAAATTGTGTTTTCAGCTTAAATAGTAATTATACACACAGAGAAATAAAGTGCCAACCGAATTGAAAAGTGTATATTAATGATAACAACCTATGAATTCAGTTAGCACAACAATATTTACATTCGATTTCAGAATATTTTGTGTATTGCGACTAGAATTTAGTTGAATTAACTGAACTTTGTTGTGACAACAAATGTTTAGTTGTGCCAACCGTCTTACATTATTAGTAACCGAATCTGAGTCATAATTACCGAATTTCAGTTGGCCAATAGTTAAACTTTTCTCTGTGTGTACTTATTCAGCTTTGAACTTATGTTCCGCTAATATGTTACTAATGTTTTACTAATTTATATTGCTAAAAAAAATTGTGCTAATGAGCACATTAATAGTGTGGACGAAAACCAAACTGAAACATATACGCGGAATGAAGTAGATGTCGCGGTATGGCAAGATGTAGTATAGCACGGTGCGCCTGAGTCAATTTAAATAAAATTTAAGTGTTACTCCAATTTGAAAACGGATTACTTTTCTAGATGACCTAAAAACCATTTTCCATCGAAAACGAAAAAAATTTTAGGTGGCGCTTTTTTTAAGTCTGTCTTTAGTGTAGGAATACTTTACTGATTTTGATAAAAAAAAAATTGAGAATGATTTTTTCTCAAACACAGCTTTGGAGGAGGCATGGCTTAAGAGTTAAATTTTTAAATTGAAATTTTCTCAAAAATTTTTAATATATTCTTCACAAATTCTATGTTATTGGAAAGCTTATAAAATCTTCTTTCGTATGATATATATATTTTTTTCCATGGCTGGGAGCGTGTTATTTAACTTTAAAATTAAAAATTACCGAAAAAAAGAACAGTAACTCTGTATTTTGTCAATTATGTGGCCAACAATAAAAATACTACCCATCTTAGAGACCCAAAAGCTTGTTTGCGATTTTTTCGCGAATAAAAAATTTCCAAATTTGTTTTTTGCTTTGATAGCAAATTAAGAAACGATTTAGATACGTAAGCGGAGTCGAGAATTTAACGTATTTTGCCATATAAGCCCCCTTTCAGGCGACAGGGCTTTAAAGTAAATTTTTAAAGCTTAAATTTTATAAAAAATTGTTTTTTAACTTTAAAGTGAAATAAAACACTCAGATGCTTTGAAAATAAAAATTTATACGTGTCCTACGAAAGAAGTCTTTATAAGTTTTCCAATGATTGGCTCGAACAGATAAGTAATTTTTGAGAAAATTTAAGCTAAAAATATTTAACAGTTAAGCCATTGCACCTTCAAAGGGGCGTGTCGGACCAAAAAAAAGGGAAAATTCTCGTAACTGAATTGTTCCTAATTTTTTTTATCAAAATTGGTGAACAAAAGCCAAATTTTGATTGGACGCGAAAAAAAGCACCACCAATATTTTTTATTTTTCGTTGGAAAATAGTTTGTAGACTATCTAGAAACAAAATCCGCTTTCAGATTGGAGTAACCAGCAAATCGTATTCAAATCGACTTAGTCGCACCGAAAGAGACGGAGAAAATTATATTAAAAAGTACGACTCTTGCAAGACATAAAAAATTAACTATGGAATATTGTTTTATATGGATGGCTTTCATAAAAAAGGCCGCCAATAATATGTATTCATATAAATTGCTGATCTAGTAAATTCTAATAGTGTATTGATACCGGCTTGTCAAAGAAATTGATTATTAATTAAATTAAAGACAAAATAAAATATTTTAATTTAATAAACTGTGTATTTATAAACTACATGTTTATAGTGGTAATTTTTGGAATGTGGGAAAATTCCAAACAAATTTACCTTTAGTTAGACATATAAAGCGAAAGAGAAGGACACACATCTTATGTATTTTTTATATTTCCTTTCTCTATTTGCAAAAAAAAATGCTGTTGATGTGTATGAATTATCGACGTCACTTATGTTCAGTCCAAATTGTCATCATTTAGACAGCCATGGATGTAAGTAGTCAAAATATATTTTTCTTTATGTCATATAAAATTATTTCTATTTATTTTCAGATATTAAATTAATTTATGTGGACAATTTTTAGTTTTTTAATGTATCGTCATTTTTTTTTTTAAAGAATCACAATCTTTTTTGCATGTTCAGAAAATAAATATTTATATATTTTGAAGTGATTGTTACACTTTTCATTTGTAAAAGAAATTTAATTTTTGACTATGTACATATTTAGCTCATTTAAAAAAACTACCACATCAAATTACTGTATTATAATTCTACATTCATGTCATACAGTAGTTACTTTTTATTAAAAAAAAAAACAAAACAAATAAAAGTTTGTTTATTTTAGTACAATTATTTAGTACAATATTATTTAGTACATTATTTAGTTTTTAATTAATATGCACTTGACAAATTTAATTGAACAGTTTGTTTTTTACTGCCAATGTGGTTCATTTTTACTACAATTATGGTTAATTTTTCGCACATTAAAAAACAAATGACAATGTAAGTTGAACTTAGTGAAATGTAACTCGTTCTTTCTTTAAGTGAAATTTCATTTGTTTTTAACTACATTTTCAGTGGTCTTTACGTACACAGTATTTTAAGTGCAGCAACACTTTTGCTGAATTTACTATTTTTTTAGCTTACATTAGCAGCTTTTTTACAGTAAGCCTTCTGACTAAAATTTTGCTGATTTTACTGACATTTTTTTTGAGTGCAAGAAATTTAAAGTAGGAAAACTTGTCTAGCCTTAGAGTCGCGTGATTTTGTTGGATAAAACATTTCCAAAATGTGTCTAAAGTTTAGCACAATTTATGTAAAGTTTTATTTATGCTAAACCATAGTAATTTAATCAAAAAACTTTGTAATTAAGGAATTTTTTAATTAATAGTTTTGACTATTTAAGTTGAATAGTGAATATATTTTGAAGAACATAAAAATGTGCATGACATATAAAGCTATTGTTGAAATTAACGAATAGAACCTCAATTTAAATCTCCTGAATTATAATATTAGTAGTGAAATTTTATACACACAATTCAAGCCGAAATTTGTAAAATGAATTGCTTCCGCTGTGTATTTCATTGAATTTTATATTTTTTTTTTCTGATCTGGATTGTGAATATTTCTTTGGGTTGAGTTACTACTAATTTTCAGGGTCATATTTAATTATAATAATTTTCAAGGTATAATTAATAACCTTGGTTGAACCATTTTTGTTTTACAAAATTTTAAAAATGCGTTTTTCGCTGGTTAGAAGTACAATTGTGATCAGGACTGCAGGATTATCATTAGCTATTTTATTGTTTTATATGCGACTCGCTAAGTACACCAATTTGATACATCAGTGTTAATCGTTAATTTCAATACGACCGATTATAATTGGTATACACAGAAAACTAATTTGTGGTTCAAACCGAATTTTTTGCCAACTGAATTTTCGTACTCACATGTACTATCTTTAAATTAGTTCGATTGTAGTACCCAAATTTTGTGTAGGTAATTATATGGGTTAGTTGCGTATACCGAAATCTTTTTTGTACCCACCGAATCAGGTTATTGATGCAATTCAAATTGTATGGTAAATCCTATCGAATAAATTTAAATAATACACTGTTTTCATTAATATAAAAACAATATATTTTTCATGATATTAAAATGCAAATAGAAGTTAAAAATATTACATAAAGCTTTAAATTAAAACAAATTTTGAACGAAACACCTTAATATTCTTATGCATTTTTCTAGAGAGAAATTAATTTGACTTTTCTTGTATATTCGATTTACAAAAACTTTTATTTTCATTTTGTTATTTTTCTAGAGAAAACAATCTTTGGGATTGAATAATTTTTGATCAGAATTAATGAATTATTAGACACAGAAAATAGTTTTGTTGCCCCAACCGTAATTTTTGCCAACCGAATTCTGATAGTCACATGTATTAGCTTAAAAAACTGTTGTTGATTCGATAGTAGTAACCAAGTTTCTATTAGAACGATAAATAAATATTGTTTCACATACCGACATTTTTAATTATCCCTACTGAATTAAATATAAATGATTGTTTTTATAGTAATTAAATGTGCTAAAGTCCCAAAACTTATTTAACAAATTGTGAAACAATCTGATGTAGGCGTGTCCCTATCCGGATTTCATTCCTGCCTAAGGAAATCTTCAGGGGACTTTGTTATTCGAATTTCTAGAGATATTTGTTATGTTAAATCACAAACTCAATGAGAATTTCTTGTCCTCGTCTAGGAGCGAGATTTAAAATTTAAAATATCAAAGAAAAAACAAAAACAACAACAAAATATTGTTGTTTTTGTTGTTAGAAAGTGTTTTGCAACCGTCAGATAATGACAATCGTAATTAATTTTTAATTAATTACTGTAGAATATTACTTTAGTAAGTCTTTTTACAAGAAAGAAGAAGAAGAAAATATTCTTATTGAAAAATTTTACAGACACAAGGGGTACACACCAGACTGCCGCAGTTTCGTCCCCCTCCTTGGACTCGTCAGTGGTTAATTTATGTGTCAATTGAACAAACTATTTTATATTGTTAATTATATGAAAAACTTTTTTACTTTTGTTTTTTTTTTTTGATGTCGTACTGGTATTCGAACTCACTGCCTTAACATCAAGCTATGCATCGACTTTATTTAAATAAATACACCATTTCCATTTTAGAATACATATTTTTGTAGTTTGATTAATTAAAACAAAACAAAAAAAATAATACAAAATATAATACACGCAGAAAAAAATGTAGCTATTTGCCAACTGAAATTCGGTTACTGCGACACAAATTCAGTTATTACGAATTTCAGACAGTTGGCACAACTTTATATTACTTTTCACAACAAAGTTCGGTTAATTCAAGAGAATTTTAGTTACAACACCCAACATTTTCAGAAATCGAATATAAATATCATTGTACTAACTGAATTTATAAGTTGTTACCATTAATATACACTTTTCAATTTGGTTGGCACTTTATTTCTCTGCGTGAACACATAAAATTCAAGTTTTAAACTAATTCAGTTTTGTGCTATTTTCTATTGAAACCCATTTTTGATCTTTCTTATAACGACGGGTTATACTGCGATTTCTTAAACTAAATCAATTATTTTCTTTACATACTGTAAAATTATAAAATAAATGTTTTTAAGTATTTATATTATTGTAAATATGAATGTAAAATATTTTGCACCAGTAAATACTATAAAATTCAAGAATTTATCTGCGAAAAATGTATTTCAGTGACACAGAAATAATTAAATATTTTTTCTGCAGGAATCCTGTTCAGATTTTAAGATTAATTTTAAGTTTCGGCAAAAAATAATACCTGTAATTTACGCATAAACGATGTATTTCTACAAAAGCTACAAAACCTGTAAAGTGAAGCCTCTTAATCTAATTGCACACTTAAAGTTGAAAGATATAGTTTTTTCCGAAAAATATACCAAACAAATTCCTTACCCTCATAGAAATAAACCTGTTAAATAGCTACTAAAGATTAGTTAAAAGCTACTAAACATTAATTAAAAATGACTTTACAGAAAAAACTGCTAAAATTAGCAGATTTTTTTAAAATAAATATTAGTAATATTAGAATACGAAAAATAAATCTGTTGAATTTACAAATATTAAGTTATATTTGAGCTAAATTTTAGTTAATTAAAATTAACAAAATAATCTGATAAAATCAGCAAAAACATTTATTAAATATTAGAACACCAAAAAATCATTAAAAAATGTGAAATTTTCAGAGTTTGTTTTTTATTTCTTTAATGCGATTAAAAGTCTGCCCTTATGAAATCAGCAATCTACAGGTTTTTAGCAAAAATTCCTGTTAATCTTAAAAAAATAAACAGCTATTTGCATTTTACTAAAATTTTGTTAATATTACAGTTTTTGTTTGCTATTTTGAGTCGACAAATATTTAATAAACGTTTTTGCTAATTAAACGTTTTTGCTAATTAAATTCAATTAACTTAAATTCACATCGAGAATAACTAAAATTTTGCAAGGTTAACAGATTTATTTTTGCTGTTCTTATATTATTAATACTTAGCAAAAAAATCTGCTAGCGGGTGTTTTGCTAATTTTTAATAGTTTTTTGTGCTATTTCACAGGTTTATTTAAACGAGTGTAGTAAATTTAATTTTATGATACTTTTTTGCACCTTTTTTATTACTTACTTTACATATATTGCTGCATTTCTCAAAGAGATTTTTCAATTAATATTTGACCAAAATCCAATCAGTTTTCATCACGATATGCCTCCAATTTTGAAATACTCCAGTAATTTTGGTAAAACCATTACTTGAGTTCAGCAAATGAATTTCAGCAGTTAGGAACTAAAGCCTATTGTGATATACATATGTTCAGATCCTCAAATTGGTTAGGTTGGTTGTTTAAATTCTCAAAATTCCTGTAAAATAATATTTACATACATACATACATGTGTATTTTGTTTTTCTTCTGTACGTTCAAATATTTATAAATTTTTAACTAAAGGGAAATACTTTTCATTTGCATAAAGAGAAATAACATTTATTTTGCATATGTTGTAGTTCTCTTCAAACCATTGATTTTGATATATGTATACATTAGGCCGAGTCGATTTGTATTGAGGCAAAAAAATCGCTCAACGTTCAAGGAAAATCGTATTCTAGGGATCAAAATCAAAACTTTGCCGAAGGAACCATACCTCTAAAACGAATTCTGATGTCCCGACTTTTGACCCGTAGGGTGAAATTTTGAAAAATCCCACTTTGACCCATTTAGAGTTCCCCAATCGAATCCAACCCAATCGAATATAATTTACACATTCATCTGCTAGAGCGTCTTCCGGGGAAGAAATAGAGACCCTAATCTTGGAAAGACTCCTCCTACTTTCTGAAATATTTATATCCCGAGATTTGTACATTTTGCTATAAAAACACGGCTAAAAAGGCTCTCTTCAACATAAATTTTAACCCCTTAACGGTCACAGACCCTTAACGGACTGCATTAATCTGCTAGCGCGTCTCTTCAACATAAATTTTAACCCCTTAACGGTCACAGACCCTTAACGGACTGCATTAATCTGCTAGCGCGTCTCCAGGGGAAGAAGCAACTCCCATAATCTTGGAGATATTCCTGCTACTTTCTGAAATATCACTGTGGGCTTTTTCAAAATTTGACCCTAAGGGTCAAAAGTCGGGACATCACAATTCGTTTTAGAGGTATGGTTCCTTCGCCAAAGTTTCTTATTTTGATCCCTAGAATACGATTTTCCTTGAACGTTGAGCGATTTTTAAATCGACCCGCCCTAGTATACATTCATATGTACATTAGGGTGATAACTTTTTTTGGACAACATTCTCCCCAGGGGTTTTCTAATAGCAAATATTGTATTAATAATAAAAAAAAACTATTTCAGTTCAATTTGGTAAAAAAACCACAGCGATTTCTAAAATACCTTTAATAAATATGGTTTATACATATGTTTTAAAATATGGTTTATACATATGTATGTAAGTAAGCAAATTTGAAAGAAAACTATTCCATTGACTCGAAAACGGACTTTGCTATTGAAATCAGCATGCCTTAATTATATAGATGTGATGGTCAGACGTTGAGGCATCAAAAAAAGTTTTTTTTTAAATTTGTTTGATTCAAAACTTTAACGCAAAACTCAAAACGCAGTTCTTAATATTTGTCCATGATCTACACGATTTTGTCTGGGGAGATTTTATATTTGCAAAAAATGCAAAAAGTTATTACCCTAATGTACATATGTATTAATTTTTTTTTTAAAATGTTAATTCTAAAATTTTTATTTTATTTTTTTGACATTTAAGAAAAAGGCCAATGCTTTAGTTGCAACTATGATTTTTTGTTAAGTTGAACAATATTTGTACATTCATTATCATTAAATACGTTCAAGCTGTGGAAATGTATTTTATAGACGGTTAGAACACTTACGAATTATTTAGATAATAAATATTATTTTAATATAGTTTGGGTAACTAATTTTTAGGAAAATTTACAATTTTTTTGCCACAATTATTATCATTTTATGATAAGAATGTTTAGTTTGCTTTGAATACATATACATACATAGTTCGTACTTGCAATAGAATAAGAATCAAAAGGAAAGACTTTTAATGCGATTGATTTAATTCCAACTAATCTTTTCCCTGTGTATAAAACAGTATGATCTCTAAAAAATTTGGAGGACTGAGGCTACATCCCTACTCTTCATGGGTGCATGTTTTGCTGAACGTATTATTAGTAAAGGCTTTAGCATTTAATCTTCCTTTTGTGAGAGAGCTAACAAGAGGAGTCTCCCGATGGGTTCTCTTCGATCTTAAATAAATTTGGATATATCGTGTGTTTATTGGGCTTATTTCGGATTGTTGCAAAAAATTTGAGTGAAATGATGAACCAAATCAAAAAGCGTTTTAACCGATATTTTAAATAAACAAATTTCAAGGCTTAAAATATTCTGCGACTACAATCCTGTGTTGCTTTATAAAGCGCAAGGCCTTGTGGTGCGTTGATTAGGAGGCAAATATATAAGAAAATTTACATAAAACAGCCAAATTCATTTGTCACCAAAATATTGCCAGTGCTTAATCAAAGATAAATTTTTCTCGATTTTACTAATTAATTTTCTTCCTAATTGACTCCCACTAAAATTTTATCTAGATTATTTCCGCAAAGGAGTTAACGTGATTCATTGTTCATAATTGATTCGACGTTTAAAATTAAATTTATCTTAGAAAAACATTTGCATTGCATACCCAATCCCTTTAGAAGTTCTACTTAAGCACACGGCTCAGAAATCGTTCAATCCCAAGACCATCGCCATTAATAAGTCGCAAAGTGCTGTCTGATGTTTTTTTTTTTCATTAAAATAATGATTTTAACCGCAGAATTCTCCTGCACAATGTTCAGTAATGCCTTGTTAGATATTTGACTTTCTGCTTAATGCGCACGTTGCTGATTTCAAAATTAGGTGTAACAACAAACGAATGGTGATTTCAAAATATAATTTAGAGTTATGTCCACTGAAAGTATTACTATCATTATTTTAATTTTTAAATTAGATGTTTGGTATAATTTTTTGTTACGGTGATAATCAAACAATGAATTTTAATAGTTGTATCTACTTGAAGCTTCTCTAATTATATTTTATTTTTAAAATTAGGTCTTATAATATATAACTGATTGTAACTGAAATAACCAATTAAGCGTCCTAATATCTAGATATGCACAAGGAAAGACTGTCATTTATAATTATTTAATTTATACATATGCAATTAAAATATTTATGGAGTACCGAAAATTCAATAGTATTGATCGTTTTCCAACTAATATTTTCCCTGTGTGTATGACCCATATTCCACGAGAAGCTCTTATTGAATTTGTTTAAAATCACCATTATTGTCTTGTGCTCTTACCTGAAAATCTCAACTACAATCTCAAATCATCTCCCCATTATCAAAACCTATGACCCATATTCCACGAGAAGCTCTTATTGAATTTGTTTAAAATCACCATTATTGTCTTGTGCTCTTACCTGAAAATCTCAACTACAATTTCAAATCATCTCCCCATTATCAAAACCTATAACAATATTTGTTTTATTGTGTAATAGAATTTTTTTATATATCGCACTTGATCAACAAGAGTTTATTAACTCAAAATTTTTAAAATATCACTTTTTTCAAGAAATCAACTAACAACATCAATATATATCTATTATAAAAATTTCAACGTATTCCGATTACTCTTTCATCTCGAAAACCACTTTTGAGACCATTTTCATGATAATGTAGAGATTACCTTTATTTCAACAAAAAGGTATTATTTCGAGTTAATAGAAAAGTTCAAATAGAAATGAATTGTATATTTTCATAAAACATGTATTATTTTGATTTGGGCCTTTTTTTATGTTAAAAATAATCAAACTGTTTTATTTATATTTGGTTGTATTTTGATACTGTTTTGTTGATAAAATTTGTTTTATTCTATAAATTTAAATCGATAAAATTTCAAAAAAATGGTACTAACTCAAAAAATTGATTTTTTTTTGCAATGAGTGGTAAAATTTAAAACAAAAACAATGTATACATATTTTCAAATCGAATTTGCTTATTATGATATGTTTGAATTTTTAAATTCTGTTAAAATGTGGCCATAAACAGTTTTTTGACTCTACTGAAAATTTTAAAATTTTGAGTTAATACCCTCTTGTTGATCAAGTGCGATATGTATAAAACAAAAAACTCAGATTTAGAGTGACCAGTGTATAATTGTGTTAAAGTAAATTCTCATAAAAAAAATAATGTTGCCTTGAACAATATTGAATAGTGTGCAGTCGAGTATTTACATTTAACTATATTTTTATCGCGAGTGCTTTATTATTAATTATATTTATAATTTTAACTTAATATTATTTAGTTTTGCTTATTTTTCATTAATTATATGTTAATGTAAATTTTCATAATTTGTTTAATAATTCATATTAACTATATTTTCTTAAATGTGTAAATTTGTATCTAGTTCATATTAAGGTAATTTTTGTAGATTTTGCTATTTGAATTGTGTTGTTTTTTGATGGTCACCTAATTTGATTTTGTTTTAATTTTATACACCAAACACATTATACATTATTATAACTTAATTACCTAAATTTTTATACCAACCCCGAACACATACACTTTCTTGTATTTTCTATCATACAAACTAAAATTCATTAAAACTTAATTACCTATATTTTTATCCATACCCCGAACACATTACAAACACAAATATATATTCTTTTATTTCCTATTTAGTGCTAAAAAAATTTCTTTTAAGAAATTCATTCATAAAAAACACACACACACTTATCAATAATACCCAAACAATAAACTATTTCACTCACTCAATCAGAGACATTTTTGTCTCTGATCGAGTCACGCATACACTACTATCATACTAGACAACACATCAAATTGAATATAACTCAAATATAATAATATTATATCTTTGGTTGACCTCAAGCCCTTATATTAAAAATAGTGTGTGTATTATAAGCCTGTTGGCTAGTAAGATAGTTAGTGTATGCGTGACTCGCTCAGAGACAAAAGAGTTTATTGCATGGGTTGATTGTTTAGTGTATGTGTGGTTGTTTAAGGATGAATTTATTAGAAAAATTTTTTAGCAAGAAATATGTTCGATAGGAAATACAAGATATGTATGTGTGTGTGATTGCGATGTGTTTCGAGTTGGTATGAAAACTTTGGTAGTTATGCTATAATGAAGTTTAATGTGTTTGAAATCAAAAACAATAAATTTAGGTGACCATAAAAAGAAAACAGAATTCAAAAACAAAAATCTAGAAAAATTACCTAATTCATATTAGATAATATAGTTGAAGCCTCCGCGTTATTAGCCGCTGTAGAATTCGCCTCGAAAGATAAACTCAACTATATTATATGCACAGACAGCCGTTCGTCAGTAGAAGCTATACAAAATACACTTTTGATTCACCTTTAATAAACCAAATAAGAAACATCTATATAAAAAACCCAAACAAAATCAAGATAATGTGGGGACCCTCCCATGTAGGAATTCAAGGAAATGAATACGCCGATATCGCAGCAGTGGAAGCTTAACGTAGGCCACTAGTAAAATATTCAACTACAGAACCGCGGGACCTTTACAATAATATTTCCGATTACCAGAGCTGTGATTGAATCATTCATTTTTGAATTAATTAGCGAATTATTCATGCACTTATAGTTCGCCTTAGAATTGGCCATTGCAAATTCTCCCACAAGCATAGTTTAGAAAAATCTGTCCAACCGATATGTACCACCTGCAATTCGATCCTCAGTATTTCCCACGTACTTGATGAATGCACCTCACTCCATACATCTAGAAGAAATTTATTTGGATCTCAAAAACCATCTGATCTCTTAATAAATGTCAATGAAATCAACATAAAACTAATTTGTGAATTTATAACAGAAAACAGACTAGAAAATCTAATTTGGCCTTAAGTATTTTACACCATTTTAGTCGAAAGCCACAGCTGCTGGTACTCTTATTCCTTTAAATTAATTATTTTAATTGTATTTATTATATAATTAATAATAAATAAATAAATAAATAAATAAATAAAATAGAAAATATTAGATGCAAATTTGAGCATTGAAGAAAGTAAGTAAGTAAGTAACAATAAACAGAGAACATAAGCTCTGTTTAAAAAGGAATCTTAAAACGATAATGTTTTGTTTTAATAAAAATTTATGTTTTACAGCAACAAACTAATCTTTTTTAGTGAATGTTTAAAATGTTTAAGTGTAGTACTTGCTCCCGGCACAACATGAGCATTTAAGAAAATTAAGTTAATATGAATTATTAAAAAACGTATGAAAATTTCCGTTAACATTTAATTAATTAAAAATAAAAAAAAAAATTAAGATAAAGTTATAAATAAAATTAATAATAACGCACTCGCGATAAAAAATGTAGTTAAATTTAAATGTTCAATTGCACACTATTTAATATTGTTTAAGGCAACGTTATTTTTTTAATTTGGATTTTAGCGTTTTTTATATAAAAAAACACAATAAAACGAATATTGTTATTATATTTTGTTATAGCTGTAGATGAGTTAACAATTATGGGTACATCTGTTACATACGAAAATGTACTTAAGATTCTCAGGTAGCATCACAAGACAATAAAGATGATTTTAAAAAATGCAATAACAGTTTCTCGTGGAATATGGGATATACCAATTATAATGGGTCGTATTGAAATTAATAATGAACAATGGCCTATCAAATTGGTGTACTTGGCGAGTCGTATATAAAACAATTGACGACATTAACAGTATCCCAACAAACTAGCTAATGGTAATCCTTCAGTCCTGACCCCAATTGTCCTTTTAACCAGCAAAATAACAGGAAAATATAGAAATACCCCTAAAACAAAAAGGTTTCAACCAAGTCAATTAATTATACTATAGTGACCCCGAAAATCATTAGTAAACTTACCAAAAGAAATATTTGCAATCCAAATCAGAAAAAAATATAAAATTCCAAATCAGCTTTAGCAAAACAAAATTTTTCGAATGAATTTTATATTGCGTAGCGAATATTCTCACTCGAAATTAAAAAAAAAAAAAAAATGGACTAAAATTTCTAAGAGTCAACAGAGAAGCAAAAGCTCAAAGTGTATAGTAAAAAGCAAGACTAACATATTTGAAATTATAAAATTATTTTAAAACTAATTTTGAAAGGTTTTTATACTCAGGAAAAAATGTTAGTAGGAAACGAAAATAGAAATAAAAAAAAAAAATGTTACTAACAAAAACAAATATTGTTTATATGAAAACTAAATACAATCGAAATAAACTTTCAGTAGAATTTTTAATATCAATAGAATTGGTAATATAAAATTGGAGCTATCACAAATTCCGCCAACTACGAAAAGTGGCTCATTCCATTAAAAATGTATACCACTTTTATGGAATAATGTTTAATTAAGTTTAGATATACGAGCGCGGATCAATATGTCTGTGACTTTTTGAATGAAACAGATTTTTTTTTGCAAAACAAAAAAAAAAAATTTTTCAACATAATCTCCTTTTAGCTCAATACACTTAGTCCAACGTTTCTCCAATTTTTGTATCCCTTCCAAAAAATAGGATTTTCGAGGCATTTGTTTGATCAATAATTTCATCGTTGGAGCTAAATCTCTTTACACCGAGCCATTTCTTTAGGTTTGGAAATAGGAAATAGTCACTGGGGGCTAAATGCGGAGAATATAGCACATGAGGTACCAATTCGTAGCCCAATTCATGGAATTTTGCCATTGAGACTGCACACGTGTTCACCCGTGCATTATCTTGATGAAAAAGAACTTTTTTCTTGTCCATATGGTGTCGTTTTTTTAAGTCCTCGTTAAATCTGTCCCAATAAGTTGGCATAATATTCGCCGTTTATTGATTTTCCCTTTGAAGGTATTCGATGTAGATTATCCCGCGTGCATCCCAAAAAACCGTTAATATCACCTTATTGGCCACGATTACGTTTATGGTCAATTGAGAGCGAACGCGGCACCTTTCTTGAAGACAGATTTCTTTAACCCAACTGATCATTTAAAATCGAAACCACATTGCCATATGAAATTCCAACGGCATCAACAATCTAACGCACTTTTACTCTTCGATCGGCCAACACCATATCATGGATTTTTTCGACATTTTCGTTTGTAGTGACCTCAATTGGCTGTCCAGAACGTTCAGCGTCATTTGTACTTGTGCGACCACAATGAAAGTCAGTAAACCACTTTTTTACCATTGAAATCGATGATGCAGATTCCCCATAGTATTTATCAAGCTTTTCCTTCGTTTGATTGACGGTTTTTTTTTCGCAAAAATAATGTTTAATGAGCACTAGAAATTCACTTTTTTCCATTTTTAAAAAAATCCACGAGGTTGTATGTTTTGAATAGCTGTAAAGCTGTAAAACCCAAAGTAAATGACGGAACTTGCTCAAAATTTGACAGTAGTCTATTAACAGCTGGTACTTGATGGAAGAAGTGTTGCATTCCATATAACTACGAGGGAAGTTCGAAAAGTCACGGACTTATTGATCCGACCTCGTACATTTGATTATGATTTGTTCTATATTTGTATCATATTTAATTAAAAATCAATTAATTGGATTAAACATTGCTAAATATTGTATACCTTCTCGAAAGGTCTTAAAAAGGTGTTGTTATCATACCAAATGTATGTTATATAGCTTGCATTTTATAAGATTGATTTTAATGCTTGTAATTCTTATTTAGTTAATAGATTTATTTTGGTTTATGTGCACAAATTGCTCACACAAATAAGTTGACTTTTGTCTATTAAAATTAGCCATTTTGTTGAAATCAGAATTTTTTTTTCAATAATTTTTAATTTATTTTTAGTCTAAGAATATGGATACTTAATTATTAAACAAAATTTAACTTAAAAACTACATTGTGAATTCAATTATATTTTCTAAATATCATCAAGATAATTTTCTAAATCTATACATTTTTTAATTTTTTTTGCGAGACTTATAAAGGGTCCGCCATCTAACGTTTTTTTTTTTCAACAAGTCCTTATTTCGTGAATGGTAACACTTAGCTCATGTCTGATTTGACAGATAATTAGTTTTATCCTTCCGCTGAACGAATATGGTCCGTATGTTCGTTATATTGTGAAAAAAGTGAAAGAAACTGGCATCTTCATCGATAAACCAAAGCGCGAAAAGCCAAAAACAGTGCGTACACCCGAGAATATTGCTGCTGTGGCAGAAAGTGTCCGTGAAGCGCCATCAACATCAATTCACCGTCGTTCTCAAAAATTGAACATTTTGGAGACATCATTGAGACGAATTTTGTATAAAGACCTTGGTATGACGCCATGCAAAGTCCAATTGGTTCAGGAGTTCAAAAAAAAAATTATTTGGCGGACCCTTTACATATTTTTTTAACGAAAAGTTTAAAAATGTCTTTTTATGGTTAACAGCTGAAATAATTTAATTTTTTCAAAATAATTGAAAAAGTAGCAAATGCAGAAAAAACATTTAATTTTTCAGAAGCCCTAAGATTCAAACAAAAAAAAAAAATAAAACCCCATTATTCTAAGGCATGATTCGGTAAAACGATTTAAATCATTCTCCAACACCTTAACCAATGCACTCAGCTTAACTTGATATTTAACATAAAAAAACAGTTCTTTGTGGTTTTGTTGATAAATGAAAATCAGTGAAATGAAATGCACGAAAATTAGTGAAATTATGAAATTTAATGAAACAATAAAAAAGTTAAATCTTTGAAATAATGTCATAGTTCTAAAGAAAATTCTCATTGAAAACATGTTCATTTAAAAAATTTTACCATAAAATTAAACTGTTGAATTTATAAAATGTTAGTTAAATTCGCATTAAATTTTAGTTAACTGAAAGTAGCAATTAAATTTGCCACAATCACCTATTTGATTAAAAAATGTAGACTGCTGGTTTTAGAACGCAGATTTTTTTTCGCATAAGAACAAATTTAAAAGTTTTTTTTATTATGTTTGTCTACTAATATTTAGCAAATTTTTAGCTGATGTTTGCCAATTTAAATTTTTATTTCAGCAGTTTTTGCAGCAACGTCATTTTAAACAAATTTGTAGTAATTTTCTCACTAGTACGAATCAATTGAGTTCACACTCTCTCTTCGCTAAATTCGCAAGTTAGAAAAAATTAAGGACACCCTAATGTTTAGATATCTATTTAGTTGAATATCATAAAAACCATTTATTAGCAACCCAGTCAAAAAAAGGCAAACGGACCACCGCTGGCAAGACACTGTAACAGGTGGAACAGGAACTGGCAACTAGTGCTTTCCTAATCCCAAATATATAAAATCATTAAATAAAAGTTAGGTCTTTTCAAAAAGTGTCGTGCTTTACTGACTGCAAAATATTTTCAACGTTCGAAAAATGTTGGTAAAACCATACAATAAAATACATTTTGTAAATAAAAATATAAAGCCGGATTCATGTAAAGTCACATCTATATATATAAAAATAAGTGTACATTTTGATTGTCACTCCATAACTCGAGAACGGCTGCATAAAATAAAAAATGGCTGAATACGTTTTGTAGAACATGCAATTGTTTAAAAACATTTTCGTTTTGTCAAGATGTGGTGATTTTTCTGAGCATTAGTCAGTTTTATATAAATTGTGTGAATATCAAACATCAATACACCACGACTTTGTAACGGAACCAGACTTTCAATGAAAATAAAATTTGAAGGCAAACCAACGTTTGTCGGGCTAGCTAGTATAGTATAAAGGTCGTATTTTTATAACATTAGTGTCATAAATGTTTTGGCAACTCTGGAAAATGTATTATATATTTTGTTTTGAGTTCTTAATTGAATGTTTCAAATATTTAAAAAAAAATTAAAAAGAAAAACAGTTTTGATTGTTTATAATAAAATATTGTATTTTAAAAATATTGGAATAATTTTCGAAAGAAATAAACACGGAATTTCAGAAAAACCTAGAGAACTATATTAAAAATGTGGCAAAATGTGTACACCAAATACGACGCGTATTATGAATACCCCAATATATTGAATTGAATTTCAAAGTTCTTGTATTGATTCCTTAAAAATACCGTATGGTTCGTTTTGTATAGCGGCTTAAAGTTCAACATTTTTAGCAAAACTTAAAAAATGCCTAATGTTGAAACTGCTAAACTTTGTAACTAATTACCCGATTTTTACGAATCGTTTCTCATATGAAATATTAGATCTTCTGCTTTAATATGCTTGTTAGAAAATTACACAGTCTCCCCATAGAAAGGTTGCAAAAATTACAAACTGCAATTTATTTCGAATATTTCAAAAACTACATATTCGATTTTTCTTAAAGAATTTTTGGTGATAGATCATATTTTCTTGTGCAATATAGATTAGATTAGATATAGATTGTGTTATCCATGGGTTCGAAAAATATTTAGATTTTAGTAAGAAATTCTCATATTATTTTCATAAAAAAGTAAAACATTTAAATTTTCTTCAAATACACACAAATTTTAAATTTCGCAAAACTCTAGACTCAGATTTTTTTTTGTTTTTAATTTTAACCAATACTCAGGAGATGCCCCCTACTCATGCAGTGCATTGTATTGATCAGGAAAATAGGGTATGGGAGGGAGGAAAGAGGGAGTAGTGTTTGTGGATATTTGATTTAAATTTTTCTAAATTGTAAGTAACAGTGAAGACTTCTGCAGGAAGTTTGTTCCACATACGAATCTTTCGACTAAAAAACGAATTTTCTCTGTAATGCGTTGTGCGAAACACAGGACAATCAACTACAAACGGATGTGCTCTACTAGATAAGCGAGTATTCCGAATAAAAACTCGGGCTCGAGGAATAAGTTCACTTATCTCAGATGAGCACCTCCCATGGTAATATCGATAGAAATGTGACACTACTGTCATTGATAAGCTTCACCGCCCTCCCCTGAACACGGTTCAGAAGCTTCAGAATAGACACTGAAGCCCCTGCCCATATATGAGAGTTGTATTCTAACCTAAAGCTTAAAAAAACACGATTTTACGTTATGTTAGGGACGTTACTCTTCCACTAATAATTTTTCTTCTATAAAATTTGTAACGGCATATGTTAACAGAACTCTTCGCGTTTACAATGCTTTTTGAATTGACTAAATATCTATATTTTTCATCCGTTTCTTGCAATAACCAGTACAACGCTCTACTCCAATATGAAACTGCACACAGAGAAATAAAGTGCCAACCGAATTTAAAAGTATATTTTAATGGTAACAACTTCTAAATTCAGTTAGTTCAACGATATTTGCATTAGATTTCTGAATATTTTGGGTGTTGTAACTAAAACTCAGTTGATTAAACCGAACTTTGTTGTGAAAACTAATGTTAAGTTGTGAAAACCGACAGAAATTCGTAATAAGCGAATTTGAGCCGTAGTAACCGAATGTCAGTTGGCAAGTAGCTAAATTTTTCTCTGTGTGTAGATTACTTAATTATTAACGAACTGTTTATTTCAAAACTGATAGCGATATAGACTACTAGATTAAAAAAGTCTTTAAAAAATAAAGAGTAGTAGTTTTAGCGCACATATATCATAGAAACTTTGAATATCTATGTGTTTATTTTGTTACGATCTCCATAGTCACATAACCGAAGACCGTATCGAAATTTTTTGAAATGACTTCTATGCAAAAATCATAAAATATGATGGAAGTTCCTAATGGAGCCCCAATGGAATATATCACAAAGTTATTGTAAATAATTCTACCATTTATTACTTCAGTGGTCCGACAGCAATGAAATTTTGAATAGGAATAAGTCCCCCAGTGGCCGATAATATGACCCCCCAAAGTAGGGCACTTTTTGAATAAACAACTTTGAGCGCTAGTGATTTTTTGTTTCTTATCCTATTTTCAATTAGCATACTTGTTATCTGCTAATAGAGACTAAGAAAAAATATGCTAACTTGTGTGGGTCATCTCCTATAGCTCCCGAGATACTGCCATTTAAATATGTGAAAGTCCATATTTGGTCCGACTCGGGTCATTTAGGCCAATTTGTTTTTTTAAATATTTGTTAATTTACCATATATATTCCTGATTAAATAAAAAAAATATTTTGTTCCACTCATAAACTATATTTGCTTAAAGTAATAATTTAGAAAAAGAAATCAAATATTACAGATTTTTTTCCAAAAAGCACCAACATTCTTTTGCCTCCAGCAAAAACTGTTATGCCAAAGAATGTTTCTGCTTGAGCATTTTCATTGATAAATTTAACATTCCTTGTCATATGAAGGAATCATATGCTCGGAATATGTTATGGCAGAAACCTTCCAAAGAATCATTTATGTAATATATCCTTCCTATGACAAACCAATGTTAAATTCATCGATTAAAATGACAAATTAAAAGAGAAAACATTTTTGTTGGGTACACTGATAATAATGCATGCCTAAAATTACGAAAAAAAAATGTCAAAACTACCAATTTCTTTGGTAAAATAAACGAAAATTTGTACATTTTACAAAACTTTTTGTAGTTTTGACAATAATTTCGTATTTTTATGCGTGGATTATTGTGAGTGTAGTTTCTTTCAAAACATATAGTGTGTATACTATTCTGAAAGTTGTTTTTTATGTAAAAGCGAGTTGTTTTAAGAAAATTGTTAAATTTGTAGGTAGGTTCAACATCCGATCTTAAACTCCATATTACACCATTCTTTGCCTGTTCCAAATTTCATTGCAATCGGACCACAAAATAAGTGAGAAATGACCGAATTATGTATAAACATTTTTTATATATCCCACAGTGGGAGGGTCCGGAGTAGAAGATCCCAAACAAAAAATATTCCTCTTGAAAATTAATAGGAGTCGGTCATATATTTTAACCCTCTCCGACCCTCCCCAAAATTGGAAATATATATTTAGCTAATAGTAGCGGGTTAGGACTTCACCCGGCCCCGTAGTATAAATTCCTGATTTGACCCGACAAAAGCTGACTTCAGATTTGGACATCGATTTCGAAAATATTAAAAAAAGTCATAAAACTTTACTGGATTATAATTTTTTGAAAATCTTTGTACAGTGTCATTAATAGCTTAAAACAAAAGAGAATGATAACTGTTGGGTAACCACAGGTAGCTTAAATATCCTAGCACTGGCATAAGGTTTTGTGGAAACATCATGCCAACGTTGAGAAAACAAAAAAGTTGTTCTTAAAAGAGCATTTCCAGAAATAAATAAATCAAATTTATATAAAATAAATATCAATAATTAACAAAAACACAATAAAATTATAATGTTATCAAACTCGAAACAACCCAGCAAAAATAACCTGGACTTGGTAAGCAGTAACGACATTTCATGCTTGCAAAGTAGCGCTTCACAGCCTTGCATACTAGAAAGCAATTCCGGAAGGCATTCTGTAGTGCTTCCCAAAATGAAAATGGCAGTTAATAATGCATACAATGAAGCAATAAAGAATGCATACCATGAACCAGTAATGTTGTCAACATACAAAAAAGCGCTTCTTATTGCCTAAGAAGGCATGAATTTATTGCTTCTAAGAGCACATGAAAGAAGCGCTTTTCACCTGCTTAAAAGAGACATACCAAGTGGGACATCGCGAACCACTATTTTTTGCCGGGAAGGCATCATTAACTCTAAAAAATAAAAAAATCTACCACTGGTTAGACTTCTGAGAATTTGCAATTTTAGATTAGAGGTCGCAGACAATTCTTCGCCAATGCTGTTTTGTTTTAGACAAGTGAATTTAATGTTAAAGAAATACTGGCAAAACGCTTTTTGGAAACGCTGGTAAGGCGCGTCAAAAAAGTGATCTGCCAGCAGAATATTTATATCACTGGCAGTTTCTGACTGGGAATTTGTGCCATCCACCTAAACATTTTATGCTTATAAACATTTATAAGCACAGCAGGTGATGCACTTTTAGCTACAGACCGCATACTGTTTTATGGGCAACGTAGGTGAAATGTTATTGTAATTACAGTAACAGTGTGAAACAGAAACGATAAAAGTAACAAAGGATAATTCATTAGGCTTTAGAAACAATTTTTATTATTACCATGGTTTTGCAAAATGTTTCGATTAAATGATTGAAAGAGCTCTCTGAATCGTTAACCCATTTTACACTGCCGTTGCTTTAAAGCAACACCTACATTTAAGGTGCGCTAATTTTATATGGGAGGAAGATATAATTAAAACAAAATTTAAATCTTAAATGCATAATGTACTATATATGGTACATGCATTTAATCCTTCGACAATCCCGCCAATTAAACTAAATATTGATACCGTTACTTTTAAATTGTACTCTTCATAAAAATACCGCTTTAGCTCACTTACAATTGGCCTTAATTGTCAGTAAGCTGCCAAAGTGGGATTATGCACGTTTTGCACAAAATTGCAAAAGTTAATGTCAAAAGTGAATTTCAAAAGGGGAGAAAAAGTTTATACAATATATTATTCAAGTATTAGTAAGTAAATTGGACTTAGCTTTAGCTAATTATAATGAATTTGGATTAAATTTGATATATTGTATTAGTTATATGTATAGAATGCATAGTGTCCCATATATGGTACACATCAAACATCGTTGTTTTTCCTCTTTTCCGGGAAAACGGTTCATTTCCCAGGAAAATGAATGCCCAATTCGAGTTCAGCGAGTGACTTTACATAAGGTTAGCTTGGTCTCCATACCGGGTGCTGAGCTCATGCATTTAAGTGTTAAAACTATTGCTTAAGGGTTGCCATAGAATTAATTAAATAATTACAATTTTTGTCTTTTTTTATAACACTTTTTTGAAAAATTGTCTAAAACACCAATATTTTTCAAAAATTCTCAAACATCATGCAAATTTGATATATCAAATTGAATATTACGGTTTGATATATATTTACTTTATCAACAAATAAAAATTATAATTTTAAGAAAATTCCTAACCCGTTAAGTAGATACAAAGCGTCAAAGATTGAATTTAAATTACGCACACCAACGCTAGAGGGCGCAATAAGATTACAAAAACTTCAGAAAAAGCTTATTAACACCATTACATATTTCTACCAAATTCCGCCAAAAAAATTTCCACTGGATCGACGAGTGGTATAAAATGGGTTAAGACTATACTTTTTGTTTTAAAGACAAAAAACAAAAGAAAGTTCCAAGAAATACAATAATATAATTTCAAAGTTTACTGTATAAAGGGTATAGCAATTTTGTTTATTTATGGCCAACATGGCGGTATACATAAATATGTGTTACTTTAAAACTAAAATAATTTACTTTTTTTAACCAAAGTAATTCCATCGAGATAAGGACACTCCAAAAAATAAATTAGTTAAGCATTTTGTAAATCAAGTATACTTTTTTTTTTAAATTGCTTTTTCAGTTAAAATTGTATTTATATTTATTAAGTACTGAACTAATTTTGCACTAATATTTTACTAAATTATTGTTCTGATATTGCGACGAAAAGTAGGACAACGACGAGATTGAAAGATGAACGGGGAATGATGCAGATGTCATGGCATGGCGAGATATAATACAGACGAGAAAAATTATACTAAAAACTTCAACTCTTATATCAAAAAATCTACTTTGGAAGATTTTTGTACCTGCATTTCATACATAAAACAAAAGAGCGCCAATTATGTGCATTGCAGTGGCATCTTTTTATATGCAGAAAGAATTTTTTTTTGAAAATTGAATTTTTTTCTAGATTATTTTAGCACTAGGTCTAAAAGTCGTGTGGTGCAAATTTACAAAAGTCGGAAAGCGTTAACCCGTGGCGCTCAGCGACCAAAGTTTTCGATTTTTGAAAATTTTTCTTAAATTAAATTAAAATATGTATTGCGACAATTAATATTTTTTGTTAATTTCGGCATGCTGAACACGAATATTTTTAAATTTTGGACAGGTTTATCACAATTCAAAAAGCCTATTGAAGCATGAACATTTTTGTTAAACATTTTTCAATTTCTTCATCCTGAAAAATTAAAATTAATATATTTTTTTTTAAGCAGAGCTTCTCAACCTTCAGTTGATATCAATACTTAAGTAAGTACAAGAATTAAAATTTTTTTTTTTTAAAAACTGAAAGTCCTTTTAAAATTAATTTTGACGACATGGCGAAAAACCGAAAACACAGTTTGACTATAAATGGTCTCTAGATTCACGTATATATTGATTTTTGCATGTGCGAAAACCACTGTCGTATGTTGTAATAAAGCATTTTCTTATCCATACAATTTTTTTTTTCATATCGATATTTTTTATAGAGGAAAAAATTATTATGAAAAAAATTCTAATGGTTTCTTTTTTAAAGGTATATTTTTGCTAGATAAAGAACCAGGGAATAAAATAAATTCCATAAATCGGTTTAAGAAGTTAACGATTTTCTTAAAAATACTTTAAGATAACTTGAAACAAATTTTTGTTTTTTATTTATTTGACTTTTCATTAGCGGTGTTTTTTATATACAAATGTGTGACCGTCGTTAGAGTTTTTTCGGAAAACAAACACAAGATGAAGTATATCGTAAAACTAAACTCTTTTCAACTACAAAAAAAAGGTAATTTCAAACTAGGACGTAAATAAAATATGCTTTGCAGTAAAAACAAAATACGTTAGTTAAAACAATTATTTGTTTAAAATTTGACTAAACTAATTTTATTGTTTCGGTTACAAAACGCAGTAGAAAAGACTTCTGACAATCAAGAATGAATTTTTATAATTGGCGTTTCATACACTAAAAATTGCTATCAAATTTAAATTTAAATTTGTTTTCTATTTTTACACTGTTGTACATGGCAAAGTCACTTTGGAAGTACCCCAGTGTAGGTTGTAAGTCTAGCTGAGTGTATTATAAAGAAGTTGCAATATACCACAACATTTTCAAGATAACAGCGAAAAAGTATTTTTTCGGACTGGCGCATTTAAACTTTTGTAACTCATTTAAACCTTTAAAATACTACACTGAAAGAATTATTCTTCACGATATTAATGAAAATATTTCATAGATTTTTTTCGTAGATTCAATTAAGAATTTATTATATCAAAGACATTTTTCATAAATATTTTTTTATAATTTCATAAAAAATATTAATTCCATTTCATAAGTAATCTCTTTAAATTTAATGAAAATTTTCTGTTTAGCTATGAAGGTATTTCAAAGACTTAATTGTTTTATTTTTTCATGAAATTTCATAATTTCATTAATTTTCTACATATCAAATTTTAGTTTTAAGATGTAATTCTCAAGTGTACAACATATTTTATAAATTTTCTCAATGTAGCCTTTTAGTAATTTTAGACTTCGATGAAATTGTTCAAAAAAATTATATAAAGCGGTTCATTGACTTAGATCCAAGACATTTTTCGTGAAGAGATTCAAAGACAATTCTTAATATTAAAATATATTATGTAACTGTTTCACAAATTCTATAAACATTTCATTGTCGGAAAGATTCATTAGTTTAATGAAGATATTCATTAATTTTTCAAACAATTCAGAAACATTGACTTTAATGCAACCTCTTTCTTAGATTCTATGAAAAGTTTCAAAGGATGAGTTGCAGTGATAATTTTCATTAAAGCTTCATTACTTCATTACTGAAGTGAAAATAATTCTCTTAGTGTATTGAAAAGAAATTATTCTGGTATTTTCACATATATAGACTTTCTGTATATATTTTCTTTATAATTAGGGTTTTTCGAATCTTCTTTTAAAACAAAAATATTTTTAAAACTAATTATTTCTATCATTTTTTAAAATCAGTTAAAAATTTACAAAGTTATGGTACTTTTTCAATATATACAATGTGAATTTTGTTTTTTCTAATGCATACAATTTTTTTTTATACTAAAAACCGCGCCACTCCCTTACCATCTCTTACCGACCGTCGAGGCTCGTAACCATAACGTGGAAATTCAAATAATTTCCAAAAAAAATTGGATTCTTCGCAAAATATAACGTATATTATTGAAAATTTTCTTAATTTTTTTGTACTTAGTTATTTTCAAAATTGTATGCTTAAAGTATAAAAAAAACTTGAAAAATCTCCATATATATTTCGAAAGAACAGCTGATTTTATTTTAAATACCATTAAAATAAACTCGAAATCGGTTAAAAAATGAATGAGTTACAAATGTTTAAATGCGCCAGTCGCAATAAATACTCTCTTACCGTTATCTCGAAAATTTTAGGGTATATTGGACCTTTTCGAACCGGTTTTGTAATACACTCAGCTATGCTTACAACATACACTAGGTCACTTAAAAAGTGCTTGCAATTTTTTTGTAGCACCGTGCTATGAACAAAAAAGCATTATCCATTAGACATATTTTCAAACTGAACTGCAAAAGATGATTCTCCATTATTTTTTATAACCGTTTTACATAAATTCTACTCTTTCTTTTTAGGTAGTATGCAATATAAAATGCAAGAGTTGTTTAACAATTGTTAATCGAATTGTTCAAAGAAGTATTTACTTCATATGCTGCAGCTTTGTTCTTTCAATGCGGGGACGTATTTGCTTAAATAAATACCAATATTAAATAAATATGAAATACAGAAACAAAAACATGGTAGAGATGTTGTACCAAAAGAAAAATTTAACTTGAAAAAATATAAATAAATGTATGCGAATACAGTAGATGGGTTCAGCGATGAATGAACAAATTTCCAATTGAGTGCGAACAGTTCAGAATGCGCTGTGTATTTTGTTTATGCTTATAAAAACTACTAATGCACTGATAGAAACTTTGTAAACACTACTAATAATTAGTTAAAAATTACATTGCAGAAAAACTGCTAAAATATCAGTTGTTTTGCTAAATATTAGTAAAATAACAATAGCAAAAATTGAGCTGTTGAATCTACTAATATAAATATTTGAGCTAATTTTTTTTTTTTTTCGTTATCTTGGGCAGTCCTACGAACTAATCTCCACCGCCATGAGCTGAATTTGAGTTAAGTGAAAGTAACAAATTAATCTGCTAAAATTAGCAAAAGAATTTGCTTAATACTTGTAGAAAGAATATATAAGAATTTTTTAAGAAATTGTTTACATATTTTTTAATGCGAATAAAAATCTGGCCTTCTAAAATCATCAATCAACAATCCGCTTACCAAAAATTTTTGTTGACTTTAGCAAAATCTACTGTTATTTGCATTCTACTAAATTTTAGGTAAACAAAGCTAAAATTTATTTGATATTACAGTAAATATTGAGTAAATATTAAAGAACTAAATTGCTATTTTAATTAACTAAAATTCCACTCAAATATAACTAAAATTTTTAAAATCAACTGTTTTACTTTAGCTGTTATTAATTTATTAATATTTAGCAAAACAATTGCTAATTTTAGCAGTTTTTCTGCAACGCAGTTTTTAACTTATTTTTAGTAGCTTTTTCTGCTATTTTAACATGTTTATTTATATGAGTGTACACTAAACAAAAAAAGTCAGTAAAGTCAGCAAAAAAAATTTATGAGTTAACAGAATTTTAGGGTTCTTGCAAAAACATGTGAATTTCAGTAAAATCTTTTGCTGTAAATCAGCGAGCTGATTTTTAGCTAACATTTATGTATAGGTCATGTATATGTCTTACATCTTACCATGCCGCGACACCTGCTTCATTCTGTGTATATCTTTCAATATAGTTTTCGTCCAAAATAAATTAGTAATAAATTGGTAAAATATTAGCAAAACATTTGTTCCACACTGTTAAGTGCTGAATAAGTATAATTAAAATTTTAGCTGAAAACACATTTTCAGAAAGAAATTTACTCAGAAATATACTTGATTTACAAGATGTTTTACTAATTTTTATACTAACTTCTTTTTTTGAGTTTATGAAATTTGTTTGCTATTTGTTAGAGGAAAGTTTTCTATTTGTTAGAGGAAAGTCAGAGCTTGCACATATCGAAGAAGTTTTCAATTTATTTTTGACCAATGGTGATAAACTTTAACTACGAGCTCATATATTAGTTCTCATTAAGTAGGAAAACTAGGTTATATGAATGTTTGATGTTTGCAAGGGATTGTCACTTTTTTTTAAAATGTGTTCTGATGATGGGAACCTAGAAAGTTCCCGAAATAGATCTATCAACACATTTATAAAAGTGGTCAATTAATAAATCTGAAAACAAAAATTCTATAGACAATTTGTTAGGGCATTATCCTAATAAAGAAATATTGAGTATGGCCTCGAACTTAAATAATTAGCATTTTCAATTCACAATTAATGGTCGAAAAAGATAATTTTTAATTTTAATCAAAATTATATCAAACTTATTTTATAGACCTTTCAATAAAAAGCAGATTAAAAGACTTGGTACAGCACATTTTTGGTTATCCTGAATATAATATTTAAATTTTCTGCCTAAATATGAAAAATCTTTAGCGACTTATTTGAACAATTTGGCAAAAATTTTAACTGAGCATTATTGAGCGCTATTGGAACAGGGTCAGCCTTGCAGAGCCCTTAAATTCCACAGCATTTGTTTTTTTGGGCACCCTAATACACATGTACTCAGTAGCGTATCTAGTCCTTAAGTATGAGTGGAGGAATGCCAAAAATTTAAATCAAAAATAAATTTGTTGTAAATGCTACAAATGCTTGATAACTGTTCGGTGCTCTGAATTGTTGGCACCCTTATTCTGAATTGTAGGCATCCGTATTCGCCTTATTTGGCAAAATTATTGAAATGAATTATTTTTTTGTAACAATCTGAACTTTGGCTCAAAAATTTAAAAAAAGAATATATATTTTTAATAAAATTTGAATTTAAAAAAGTATTATTAGTGCGAATACAATTTTTATTGTTCGTTCAAAAAGGTTTCTCCAAAAACCATATTTTATCAGTATTTATAGTTTAATACTAAGAAAATTTAGGATAGTTTGAGATAGTTCACTACCCCATAATACATTTATTACATTTATTTTGCTGAGTCAGCAAAATTTTAGTCAGGAGGATGCTTGCAAAAAAGTTGCTAATGTCAGCAAAATCTTTTGCTGAAAATCGGCTAGCTGATTTTTAGCAACAAAATTTGTAGATTCAGCAAAAGTTTTGCTAACACTTAGTAGATTAGAAATACAAAAGCCTTGCTAAAAATTAATAAATTTTTTGCTGAATTTTAGTAGACAGAAAAAAACGCAAAAAATTTGTAGAAAAATTGTAATTTAGTTAATTTATTTGCTGAAAATCATAAAACATATTTTTGTGATTCTTTTAAAAATAATTTACTATAATAAAATTTTCATTTTTCCACATTGACGACATGAATTTATTTAATATCTGAAAATATATAGAAATAAATATATATAACAGAACAAAAATTGTCTTTCAATTACTTACATCAATGGTTGTCTATCGTTTAAATGATGCTATCGCAACTGCCGAAGATAATTATAGAAACGAAATGAAATGAAAAAATAAACAAAAACAAACGAAACGAAAAAAACAACCCTTTTTTTAATAAGAAAAAGGAACCATACAAAAATCTACCTAATATGTGTGTCTTTGTCTTTCACTTTACTCTGTCTACATTTCTGTATATGTTTCTTTGCAATTTGACCACACATATAAACATTTAGTTTAAATAAATAAATATTTTATTTTGTCTTTTATTTAATTAATAGACAATTATTTTCACAAGCCGGTGGCAACGCAAAATTTAAGTTATTTTAATCCTCAATTTTGTTTTATGTATGAAAAACAGATACAAAAGTCTTCCATGGTTGATTTTTATTTTATATGTCTTATTAGAGTTGTACTTTTTAGTATCATTTTCCTCTTCTCTACTACATCTTGACATGCCTCGATATCTACTTCATTCTGCGTATATCTTTCAATCTAGTTGCCGTCCACACTATTAATGTGCTTATCAGCACAATTTTTTTTAGCAAAATTAATTAGTAAAACATTAGTATATTAGTAAAGCATTAGTATAAAACAGTTAAGTTAAGTATAACAAAAATTTTAGCTGAAAACACGATTTTAGCAAAAAATTTTGCAAAAAAATAGTATACCTGATTTACAAGACGTTTTACTAACTTTTCTACTAACTTATTTTTTTGAGTGTACTATTGCCTTATGCGCGTTGTAGCGAAAACAGACCAGTGCCTCTGGTGGGAATCGAACACACGGCCCCCGCACTGATAAGCCAGCATGCTACTAACAAGCCTACTGGGTCGAACAAATCCCTTATTATTCTCCCATAATTAGTCTGTTTAACACTTTTTTATTGAAGCAGACATATTAAATCTATTTATTTACTATTAAGCGAATAACATTTATAAATTTTATGCAATATTAAGTGAAATATGCATTAACAAACCTTTTTTATAAAAAAATCAAATTATATATCACTTATGAAAAAAAATAAATTTTGATCACACAAAAAAATAATTTCATAAACGCTACA
Source organism: Delia radicum (assembly GCA_021234595.1). NCBI lineage: Eukaryota > Metazoa > Arthropoda > Insecta > Diptera > Anthomyiidae > Delia > Delia radicum. The sequence goes on along the minus strand of CM037851.1, from coordinate 84,921,426 downwards.
CTCAAAAAAATAAGTTAGTAAAACGTCTTGTAAATCAGGTATACTATTTTTTAGCAAATTTTTTTGCTAAAATCGTGTTTTCAGCTAAAATTTTTGTTATACTTATTCAGCACATAACTGTCTTATACTAATGCTTTACTAATATACTAATGTTTTACTAATTAATTTTGCTAAAAAAAATTGTGCTGATAAGCAGATGTCGCGGCATGTCAAGATGTAGTAGAGAAGAGGAAAATGATACTAAAAAGTACAACTCTAATAAGACATATAAAAAAATCAACCATGGAAGACTTTTGTATCTGTTTTTCATACACCGGCTTGTGAAAATAATTGTTTATTAATAAAATAAAAGACAAAAGAAAATATTTAAATTTAATATGTATTTCTATAATAAATGTTAATAGATTAATAATCTAGTGTGGTCAAATTGCATACAAACATATACAGACATGTAGACAGAGTAATGCGAAAGACAAAGACACACATCTTAGGTAGATTTGTATGGTTCCTTTTTCTAATTGCAAAATAAAGGGTTGTTTTTTTCGTTTCGTTTGTTTTTGTTTATTTTTTCGTTTCGTTTCTATAATTATCTTCGGCAGTTACGTCCTTAAAAGATAGCATCATTTAGACAACCATTGATGTAAGTAGTTGAAAGAAAATTTTTGTTATATATATTTATTTCTATATATTTTCAGATATTAAATTACTTCATGACATCAATGTGGGAAAATGAAAATTTTAATATTTCGTAATTATTGTAAATTATTTTTATAAGAATCACAAAAATATGTTTTATGAATTTCAGCAAATATATTAACTAAATTACAATTTTTTTGCGTTTTTTTTTCAATCTACTAAAATTCAGCAAAAAATTTAGTAATTTTTACCAACGCTTTTTTATTTCTAATCTACTAAGTGTTAGCAAAACTTTTGCTGAATCTACTAATTTTGTTGTTAAAAATCAGCTAGCTGATTTTCAGCAAAAGATTTTGCTGACATTAGCAATTTTTTTGCTAGGACCCTCCTTACTAAAATTTTGCTGGCTCAGCAAAATTTTTTGCTGACTTTACAAACTTTTTTTTTTAGTGGACTTTGGGGTAGAATATAATCCCAGCTCAACTTTGGAGTTACATTTTAGATACAAGCGTTTGTTAACGGGTTTTTTTTTTTTTTGTTGCATAATGTTGTCAATACTTAAATATGTCATTTAAGAATACCTAAAATATCTGAGTTGCCAGACTTTCCAATAAAAAGTTATAACAAAAACAAATTTGTCTGGGGTAGTAAACTACCCTATGGTAGCTTTTAGGTTTTCGGCTAGAAAAAATCTCACAATCATAAATATTTTCGTATTGAATTCTACATTTTAATAACTGTTTTCTTTAAAAAATAAAATATTTTTCTAAATTAATATTCAAATTATGAAATATTATTTTTTTACTACCTACTTGCTAATTCTGCTACATTTTTTCTGATCAAGCCCTAGGATTCATTGTAAAAAGTATTTATAAAATTATAAGAAACACTGAAATGTTTTGCTCCTTCCAATGATTTTGCGTTGCCTAAAAAATTTAAAGTATCTTTTCTTTTCCTTTCGTGTACTGCAGATGTAGATTTATTTATCTTTTCTATTTTACTTTCCTATTTCATTTTGTATCGGTTTTTTTTAGAGCTGAATTGCATCTGTACTCCTATTGAATCCGCTCCTGTAACAAAAGAAATAAACCTTGTTATAAATTATGTATGCAATAAAAGAATTAAAGAATGTTGGTTTTTAATAAATATGGAAAATGCTTTCTACGAAACAATGGAAATAAATTATAGTTAGTTAAAACAAATCCATACTTAAGTTTAAGTTTTTACCATTAAAAACTTTAAAACAAAATCTTATCTGACATACATCATATCATTTACAATTCACTTTTGTTATATCGATTTATGGGCTTAATTCAAACATTTTTAAATACTTTGAAACTAATATTATGTTTCAATAACTTTCGCAGTTTTTATATTTAATTTTAGGGCCATATTTCTAATTTCTATCGTTACGCAAAGTTGAAAAATTAAAATACACCTTTTGAAACAAGCCCACTTTTTTTTTGTTCAATAAAACTTTATGTTTTTCTTTCAATATTGCAGTGTAGAAAAGTATTACCATATATAAGAACATATTTGGTAATGACAAGTACTTTAAATTTTCATTACAAATCTCATTAATTTTATATGGTAACGCAAAATTTTAACATATCATTTGTGAACACCTTACAAAAAAATAAATTGTCAAAAAATGTTAATTTAATATTGCAAATGTGTTTTTTAATAAAATATGACCACACGGAACTCGAACCTGGACCTCAAAGTTGTCAGTCAAGCGCTATACCATCTGACATATCTCAATATGTTATAATTGCTATATAAAAATGTAAACGAAATTGCTTGAACAAAATTTAATTACTTTCCAGCTTACAAAAAATCAAAAATTATTAGTTATATATGTATTTAATACAGTTGAAAAAATAATGAGTCTAAAAATAGATTTTAAATTTTTTTTTAAGATTACTAAAAATAAATACATATTGGTTACGCATTATTTTTAGAATTCAAATAGTGCTAAAATTAACTAGTTGCTAGTTAGCCCTTATTGTTTGCGTTACAGTACTCCAGAAAGTAAGTAGGTGAAATTACTGGTAGTGAGAAAAGTAATTACATGTCATTACCGTTTCTGAACTGCGATGTTCAATATGGTACTTAGGTTACACCTAAGTCTTATGGTACTTAGGTGTAACGCATTATTTTTTGTATTATATATAATGGGAAAATTAACTACACTCAAAAAAATAAGTTAGTACAAAAGTTAGTAAAACGTCTTGTAAATCAGGTATACTATTTTTAAGCAAATTTTTTTGCTAAAATCGTGTTTTCAGCTAATATTTTTGTTATACTTATTCAGCACTTAACTGTTTTTTACTAATGCTATACTAATATACTAATATTTTACTAATTAATTTTGCTAAAAAAAATTGTGTTGATAAGCACATTAAGAGTGTTGACGACAACCAGATTGAAAGATATACGCAGAATGAAGTAGATGTCGCTTCATGTCAAGATGTAGTAGAGAAGAGGAAAATGATACTAAAAAGTACAACTCTAATAAGACATAAAAAATCAACCATGGAAGTTTTTGTATCTCTTTTTCATACATAGAACAAAATTGAGGATTAAAACAACTTAAATTTTGCATTGTCACCGGCTTGTGAAAATAATTGTCTATTAATTAAACAAAAGACGAAATAAAATATTTATTTATTTAAACTAAATGTTTATAGATTAATAATAGTGTGGTCAAATTGCAAACAAACATATACAAAAATGTAGACAGACTAAAGCGAGATACAAAGACACACATCTTAGGTAGATTTTTATGGTTCCTTTTTCTTATTGCAAAAAAGGGTTTTTTTTTCGTTTCGTTTGTTTTTTTTATTTTTTCGTTTCGTTTCTATAATTATCTTCGGCAGTTGCGTCCTTTAAACAATAGCATCATTTAGACAACAATTGATGTAAGTAATTGAAAGAAAATTTTTGTTATGTTATATATATTTATTTCTATATATTTTCAGATATTACATTAATTCATGTCTTCAATATGGGAAAATGAAAATTTTTATATTTAGTAGCTATTGTAAATTATTTTTAATAATAATTATTTTTTTTTAAAAATATATTTTTTAATTTTCAGCAAATAAATTAACTAAATTACAAGTTTTCTACAAATTTTTTGCGTTTTTTTCAGTCTACTAAAATTCAGCAAAAAATTTATTAATTTTTAGCAAGGCTTTTTTATTTCTAATCTACTAAGTGTTAGCAAAACTTTTGCTGAATCTACAAATTTTGTTACTAAAAATCAGCTCGCTGATTTTCAGCAAAAGATTTTGCTGACATTAGCAACTTTTTTGCAAGCATCCTCCTTACTAAAATTTTGCTGACTCAGCAAAATTTTTTGCTGACTTTACAAACTTTTTTTTTTGAGTGTAGTATTTCGATCTGGCTAAAGTTCTCATCAGAACCTGAAGTTTTAGAAAAGCTATAGCCTCCTGATTAGTCAGAGCTTTAACAAAAAACCTATTATCTATCAATTTTGCACCAATATTGTCTTCTTAGTAATCAAACACGTGGTTAGGGTCTTTTCTAACAAGCATCATGATGCAGGAGATATATATGTACCAAAAGCTAATCGTATTTTAATTTTAACAACCGGTTCTTTGCATTTACCAAACAGATCAGATATTGGTCAAGAAAATAAACTAAAATTATAAATGAAAGTTGTTTTTGCTTAAAAATAACAACTGTTTAATTATTATCATTTGTTGATATTATTAATAGTATAAACAAATAAGTAAAACAATAGCCGGATTCATGTAATGTCGTATATAGTGAAAATATTCTGATTTTATAACATTAGTGCCATAAATATTTTGCCAACCCTGGGCCTGTATTGCGTCATCTGTGATCGGAATTTTTCGATCGAAACTAATTTTCTATTTTCGAAAATAAATTTTTTTTTTCATCAATGATGTTGCAGTTCAGTCCTTGATTATATATACATGTAACACTTTGTGGTTTTATTATTTGTATTTTTGTAGTTGCTCATTTAAAATACAGTTTTCTAACGATTTCACTCGAATGCCGTAATTCGGCCCCTGGAAAGTTTTTATACAATTTGTTTGGTATTTTGGTATTTTGGTTTTTTTTTTTTCTTTTTTTTTTATTTTATTTATTTATTTGAATTGCTCCATACACAGGACTAAAAGACTTATTTTGCAGTATGGAACTGATGATTTGAAAAATTATAAGATCATTAATTAATAACTTAATAACTAATTACAATTTTTATATGGAAAACAAAAAACAATTTAAATTAAACAAGATGAACAAAACAAAAAAAAAGTAAATAAAAAATTTAAATAAATTTCAATAATTAAATTTATCAAATAATTATGTTTGATTTTCTTATGCCGAAAACAGTTTAAAAATATTTTCTTTAAATTTTCGTGCGTTACTTAAAAGTTGAGAGCTGTGGGGTATAGAATTCCAGAGAGATACTGCGAATATGTAGAAATGCCACTCCGAAATTAAACTTTTGTATCTAAATGATCTAAGTCTTTTTCCCCTGCTTATATCTGAAATAACAAGTTTGCTGTACAGATGATCAGGTATGTGGGTATATATTATTTTATGTAAAAACACTAAAACTCTAATGTTTAGTAGATTATTTAAAGAAAGGCCATATAGCTGAGATGAAAAGAAAGATACACTAGAACGCCTATTAAGTCCATACACGTATCGGATTATGTTGTTAAATGCAACGTTCAATTTCCCTTTACTAGTTGCATCACATTTAGCAAAAAGCTCACAACCATATAGTAAAACAGGCATCAGATAAGTTTTGGCAAGTAGCATTCTTATTCTAATAGGTGTACAATGCTGGGTTCGCCAAAGAGTTCTAGTCATAGAGAAAGTGCGACCACAAGCATAGTTAATGTGGTTCGACCACGTAAGAGTGTCATTAAAAAATATTCCGAGATTCTTAGCAGATTTTACTATTTCAATTTTTTGATTATTTATAAATATATTAGGTATAATACTTAGTTTGGCAAGTCGTTTTTGAATTACTATGCATTTAGATTTTTTTGGATTTATTCCTAGACCATTTGCGGTTGCCCACGTATAAATACGATGTAGTTGCTGATTAATAGAGATAATACACTGTTCGATTAAGGCATTAGTACAACTGGTATAAAGTTGAACGTCATCCGCGTACATTCTTACATTACAAATTGTTAAAATGCCTGGAAGGTCATTAGAGTACAGTGAGAATAATAGTGGCCCAACAATGGACCCCTGAGGTACCCCTCTGGTTACAGGCAGTGCCTTGGATTTTTGGATTGCAGTTTCAACATACTGATATCTGTTACGTAGGTATGTTGACAATAACTGAGTAGCGGTCGAAGAGAAATTGAAAAAGTTATTAAGTTTGTAACAAAGAATGTTATGATCTACGGTATCAAACACTTTTGAATGATCTAAAAGTATTAAAAATGTAGTCTTGCCATCATCAAGTTTCTCCCTAATCTCCTCTGTAACATCAACTAAGGCTGTCATGCAACTGTGCTTCTTTCTGAACCCAGATTGACGATCTGTTAGCAAGTTATTGTTATCCAAGAAATAAGTAATTTGGTTATGCATAATACGTTCAAATGCTTTAGAGAGAAATGGAAGAATGGCTATTGGTCTATAATCAGAACCAGCTTTGGGTATTGGGACGATTTTAGCTATTTTCCAATTCGAGGTAAAGTAACTTGAAGTTAATATTTTGTTAAACAAAAAAGTTATTATTGGAAGTAGTTGAGGTAAAAGAATCTTTACAAACTTTGGATTAATCCCGTCCACTCCTATAGAGTTGGATTTTATAGATAATATACTAGATAAAACGTCACATTGGTCTACTGCAGCAAAAGAAAAAAAAAAAGTTAGATTCAGAATTGTTACTAGAATGATTATTGATATAATAATTTTGATCTGCTTGAACCATAGGAACATTTAAAAACTTTTTATTGATTATATCGGCATCAGTCGAACATGATTCGTAGATTTGCCGATACCAACTTCACGTATCGTTTGCCATGTTCTTTTGGAGCCAATGGCGGAAGAAAACTTTTCAGTATAAAAAACGGATTTGGCCTTTTTAATCATTTTATTTGTTTCTCTTTGAATATTTCAAGAATTTAAAAAAATGAGGAAAAAAATAATTTTTTCAAAATAAAATGTTCTATTTATTAAATATGGGACTATTTTTCGAAAGAAATAAATGTGAAATTGCAGAAGAAACAAACGAATCATATTAAAATTGCTGCAAGATGGGCTGTGAAATAGACACGTAGAATATAAGAAAAATAAACAAAAATCTAAAAATAGAATATTTGCGTTTGTTAGTGTTGGTCGCTTCTGAGTGTAATATACAATAACAGAAACTCTAATAGGAAAGAAAATTGCAAGTTAGCTGCATTTCATTCGAGGCAATATTTGGTTGGTGTGATCGCTAAACGGTTATTACTTGTTATTGTTACGTTTGTTATGTAAGAAGAAGCGCAGGTTTGATACTTCCAGCCGCAGGCTGTTGAACAATTTATCATATAGAGACAATTTGACAATTATAAGACACAAATAATAATACAATTTTAAATGGAAAATCACCGATGACGCCTGTCCATAAAAAGGCAGAAACTAGTCTAGTCTGATTTAAAAATTAATAGTGTTTGCAATTTTTTGAGAAAAACGTTTATCCTTCTTCTTAACGTCAAGATTTTTAAATTGATATTTTCCGTTACTGCAAAAACGCTTTGTATACTTATACACCGAAGCATACTATGAATCCCCTCAATATATGTAAACATTTTGTGTACAACAATAATTTCAATTTTAAAAAACATATATTTATAAAATCGATAATAAAAGACAAATATAAACAATAATAAAGGCAAATAAAAACAATCAATAAGATTGTCCTTTAATACTTTTCCGATTTGTGGATTCTTGGGCTTTGTGCTGGTGCTCCAATTTTACATGCTGTTGTTTGCTTATGCCATAGCTGGGACATACTTATTGAGGTTTAATCATAACTGGGGAAACCTGTAAAAAAATTGTCACAAAAACAATGTACATTGTTTCGTGTGCGTATTGTGAAAAATATTATTACATAAAATGTTTGCAAAATATCTGAAGAACAACATATTTAAAAACAATAAAATTTAGAAATTTATTTACCAAAATTCTTCTTGCTTACCAAAATTTCATAATGTGTAGGAGGAGCTCAGAAATAGATTTGAATCTCTGACTACATATTTGAAAAAAAAAAAAAAAATGGAAGTTAAATTTCAAGAAAACAAACATCATCTTCAGGAGTTATTATTATCTGATATAAGTACTTTCGGTAATAGTTAAAATATTCAGTTCAAATTTTCTATTTAAAACAAAAGGTTGTTGTATTATATTAAGTATTGAAATAAACGAAATACTAGTATCAACCTAGCTAATATGTTTGATTTGCTTTATTTTTGTAAATATACGGAGGTTGAAAGCTCGTTATAAATTGAAAATAACATAAAAATAATCTCGATGTATATAAAAACAAAAAACTAATATAACTGTAAAAAATATTACTTGAGCCAGAGTACACACTAAAAATTTTTATATAAATAGAACATTTTTGGTCTTCAAAATTTAGTAACGTCATGATGCTTGTTAGGAAAAGACCTAACCACGTGGTTGATTACTAAGAAGACAAGAATGGAGCAACATTGATTATTAATAGGTTTTTTGTTAAAGTTCTGCCTATTATATAGGCTCTAGCTTTTCTAAAACTTCGGGTTCTGATGAGATCTTTAGCCAGATCGAAATACTAGTATCAACCTAGCTAATATGTTTGATTTGCTTTATTTTTGTAAATATACGGAGGTTGAAAGCTCGTTATAAATTGAAAATAACATAAAAATAATCTCGATGTATATAAAAACAAAAAACTAACATAACTGTAGAAAACAATCTGATGTTTTTATAGATTTTGTCAATTCATTTTTTAGCAGTTGAAAATAAACTAAAAAATACAATTGTTTTTAACCAAAATAAGTGGTCCTTTTTTTAACTGATTTTCAGTTAATTTAATATGTATATTCAGTAGTCTTTACGGGATAAATATTGTGAGTGTAAGGGATGCAATAATGATAAACTATCGCAAAAATATCACCATTAAAGTGAATGAAGTTTTTGGTGGTAATACACTTAGAATACTATGTAGGTAAAGACCACTGCAAATGCAGTTAAAAACAAATGAAATTTCACTTAAAGAAAGGACAACTTACATTTCAGTAAATGCAACTAACATTGTCATTTGTTTTTAAGTGTTCAAAAAATGACTAACAATTGTAGTAAAAATGAACCACATGTTAGTAAAAAATAAACTAACAGTTGTTGTTTTTATTATTTAGAATAACAAAAAAACAACTGTAAAAAATTAATGTAACATCATAAAACAGTCATTTTATGTGGTTTGTTTTTTTTTTTAAATGAACCACAAGGTTAGTAAAAAGTTTAATTTGTAATGACTGACATTTACATTAAAAATAAAGAAACTATATTACAACCCAAACAACTACATATTTTTAAAGCAGATGTTCCCTGAGTGCATTAATACAAATGCATTTTTAAATAACCACTTAATTCCGACAGCAATCCAACCGACAGCAAATCTAATTGCAGTTTGTAAAAATTTAAAATTATCTAATAAAATAATTAAATATACATACAATTCAAAGCAAAGCTAATAATGTCATATGTCTCTGTAAAGGCGCACAACTATCACTAGTGCATCAGTATACTTGAGAAAGATGGTGGTTCCTTTTCAACCACATGTAGATCGAGTGGCAGTTGATTCAATATTTTGTTATTTCCATTTATTTTTTTGTTTGTTTAAACAAACTGACATATAAAAAATTTATTTTAAAAGTGACAGAGTGCACTTTGTTTTCACAACGACTCGACATTGCATAACAGATAAAACGATTTTCCACTTTTATCGCGGAGATTGCTCAACCAATTTGTTCTAACATTATTTTATTACTTTCCATTAATAACAAAAAAGATGGACTTATAACACCCTCAAAAAAAAAAAAAAAATTATCAAATCGTTAACTTTAAAAAGTTTTCCTCAATATATCCAAAGTTTTTCAAATTATTTAATTTTTGTTATCTCTATATAAATAAAATGGATTGTGTGTTTGTTTATTTGTTTGTTTGTTTGTTTGTTTTTACCTTATAGGAGACAAAACTTCTCTACCGATCTCCCCGAAAGTATTTAACTGGGACTCTGGCATGATTAATAGGCTCCTTTTACGCCCATTTTTTTGGAATTATGTAATTGCCTTCATAAGGCTTTTAACACATTTACTATAAATTGCATACACATTATAAACTCCAGCCAAGGTAGATATAAACGTTTAATATGCCACGCCCCCTTTCACGCCCCATTTTGTTTAAAAGTTTTAATCTTTTTGTCCTCTATACAAATTTATTCCTTTCAACGATTTTTTTTTAAATAATGTATGTGGCAATTCATTTAATGTTTTAAGGTATGGATAACTGTGGAGTACTATAGTAATGAATGTTAAATTTATATGAAAAAATCTGTGGTTAATTAAACTCTGCTAATTTTAGAAAAGTTATTAGCCTTAAATAAAATTTTAGGCAGGACAACGTCTGCAGGGTCAGCTAAGAAATACAAATAAAATTTGGAGCCAAACAACATTTGCAGGGTCAGCTAGTATATAATAAAGAGATTACTTTGAAAAAAGTGAATTTAGAGTGCTCATTAAACATTATATTCTGCAAAAAAAAAACCGTTAATCAAACCAAGGAAAAGCTTAATAAATACTATGGGAACTCTGCACCATCGATTTCAATGGTTAAAAAGTGGTTTACTGACTTTCGTTGTGGTCGCACACGTACAAATGACGCTGAACGTTCTGGACGGCCAATTGAAGTTAATACACCCAAAATTGTCATAAAAATCCACGATATGGTGTTGGCCGAGTGTGCGTGAGATTGTTGATGCCATAGGCATTTCGTATGGCAGTGTGGTTTCGATTTTAAATGATCAGTTGGATTTAAGAAAGCTGTCTGCAAAATGGATGCCGCGTTTGCTCTCAATTGACCATAAACGTAATCTTGTGACAACTTCAAAGGATTGCTGGAGTTGTTTAACCGCAATTCGAATGAGTTTTTGCGGCGTTTTGTAACTGGATGAAACATGGATCCATTACAACACTTCGGAGACCAAGCAGCAGTCTAATCAATGGGTTTCTCCAGGTGAACCGTCTCCCAAGAAAGCCAAGGTAAGTTTGTCGGTCAATAAGGTGATGGCAACAGTTTTTTGGGATGCACGCGGGATAATCCATATCGATTACCTTCAAAAGGGAAAAAACAATAAACGGCGAATATTACGCCAACGAAAAACCCCGTTTTTTGTAAGGGATACAAAAATTGGAGAAACGTTGGACTAAGTGTATTGAGCTAAAAGGAGATTATGTTGAAAAATATTTTTTTTTTTTGCAAAAACACTGTCTTTTATTCAAAAAGTCACGGACTTATTGATCCGCCCTTGTAATATTAATCATATTGATCCGCCCTTGTAATATTAATCATATATTAGAATAAATTTTCACTTTTAGCCATTCTTCACAAAATCGTTAAATTCAAATTCCTATATTAATCTAACTATTGGAACGTGCACTTCAAGCGCGGATGGCGCATATTTTTAATTGTTACTTGCATATAGTGCTGAAGTCCTTAAAAATATCATGTACACCTTTAAACGCATAATTTTGATCTACGCTCAAGATAATGAGTTGTAATATTGTAGTGTATCCACTCATTCTACCACTACCTTAACACTATTGTAAAGTACGATCGAGTGCAACGCATCATATTGCACATATGAAACATATGTGTCATGCACAATACACTCAATCGTACTGATATATACTCAAGTATAATAATTTTAAGTTATTTGAGTAACTTTAGAAAGTGACTCAGAATCTACGTTAAGATTTATTCACATGTTACCTTTATAAGCAGGGACAAAATAGAAAATAAAGACAGTTTTTAAACAGACTAAGAACTCGTCTATTAATTACGGCGATCAAGCTTTCGCCCCTATAACAGCAAACGTTACAATATGTTTAAACTTAATATCCATTATTTGATTTACAGTGACTTATATTGATTTTCCCTTCCTTCGTATAATTTCTAAAATTTTTAATACTTTATAATTAGTTTTTTCTCTTCATTTCAATATTGTATTGTTATTTATATTATTTTTTATATATAATACAGTAAGCCTTGTGTAGTAACTATTTCTTAGACATATGTATATGGCCCTTTGGGCTCCGTTTTTTAATTAAAGAATAATAAATAAATAAAAATAAAGTAAAAATAAATGATTATGCATGTGTTGCACAATAAACAAAAACATTCATACGCAATTTATTGTGTCTTTATACAATTCTATCCTAAAAATGAGCCCATATATTTAAACAGGGTGTTACATAGCTGTAACGTAAATTTTGTTTTCTAATAATTTCTTAAACTTAAATTATGTCTAAAATGTTTCCCTTATGAAATTTGAGAAGGTATGCTTTTCAAAAAAAATACAGATCATAAATTTTCAGGATTTTTATATATTAGTATTAAAGAAAATCTTTCTTAATGCTTGACTATACTGACAAATATACCAAAATTTTATTAATTTAATTTTAAAAATTTTATATAGTTAAGTATGACATCATGTATAGTAAGATGCAAGTTTACTTGCCAGCGAATTAATTAATATATGGGATTAAACAAAATAATGTATTGCCCATGTAAGAAAGTTTATATAATTTCTTAAAATGTGGAAAAGTGACGTTTTTGTTTTGAAATCGATAAATCATATTAATTTTTTTTAATCGGGATAATACAAAATAACTTAACACGAAGAAATTAATATCTGACAATTGCATGTAAAATAAATGATGTATTATTATATCATTAAGTTTAATCGTAATAATGTAGACATCAAATATTATTTAACTGCAAGCCATGAAATCACAGCTTTTCACAAGCGCTAAAATCAGCGGTTATTTTGCGCAAAAGCAATGCTTCCAAGTGGGAATTTGCCATATAAAAATCATGGCATATGTAAGCAGGTTTGTAAGGTATTCTTTTGGGCTTACTCCCTTACAAACCTGCTTTCATGTAAGCAGTGTTTTTTACTGGGCAGTTACATTCGACAAAAAAAGTAGCTTATTTAGTATAGATAAGAACATAAAAATGAGTGGAAATTTAGGACCAAATGACCAAATTATATAAAAACACTGAAAAAAACTTAGATTATACCTAAACCACGTATATATAAAACTGCATTCAAATTTTCAAAAACTTTACAATAAAAAAATTTACTTTACGAATGAATGTATTTTTCGTTTTTTGTCTTTAATTTGAGCACAAAAATACAAAATCCCCAGTGTTTGTTTGGTGGCTTCATTCGGACGCTTCTGAGTACACCTTGGAATACACAGTAAAGGGTATTTCATCTGTGAGCCTGTAGAAATCACCCATTCAATTTTTTGTGTGTCAAAAAAATTTATCTGCTTACTTTTTCTATTGCCCGATAACTTTTGATTGGTAGTCATAATTAAAACTTACAAGGAGAATACTCCGATTTGTTCTCTCCAATTTTAATAAAATTCATATTTGCAATAAAGTATAAGAGTAAATGGTTGTGAAATCTATTACATTTTTGTATGGAAACATGTCTGAAATAAGCGAAATTCGCATGTGTTTGTACGCAGCGTTGAAGAACTCAAAAAAAACAGACATTTCTATATCCATATTGCCTATACTGTAATTTAGTATTGATATTTATTTAAAGTATTTAAAATATTGGTTAAATGAATTCTTGGGGAAAACTCGCATAAAACAGCACTGCAACGTATATTATAAAATGCTTAGCTTATTAAAATAGATATTATTTAATAAAATTAAAAATTTAATGTCAGTTAAGGGTTAACTGCATGTATTTACATATATAACGAATAATTTGACTGAATGCAGCGAATGCTAAATTTAACAAAGATACATATTTTTTATTAAATATAATAAAGCCACATCTTTTTTTCAATAACGCATAGTTTATATTTGTGAAATGACGATAAATTTGGAGATAGAGGTTTTTGTGGCAAGAAAATTGCAAAAAAAAAAAAACGGTGATTCAGAAATATAACAACTTTTATAGTTTTTGAACAAATTTTGGAGTTATAAAATTAATTACTTAGGTATTAGGAACACAGTTTAGGCTTTCCGACACACATAATTTAGTTTCAATATATTCGCTGTATTATTGGTTATTAGGTGATCCAAAATTTTTAAAATTTTTGGTTTTTTTACAAAAAAAAAAATCGTTAAAAATTAATGTAGCGAAAAATTCCGAAATTGGTGTTTACTTAATTTCAATTTACTATCAAAATATACAACTGCCTTTTAGATCTGAAGCTTCATTTAGAGCAGTTTCTTGTTCGTTTACCTGTTAATGCGTCTCCAAAAACTTTTTTATTTGTCTAAAATTTCTTTGACAAACTACGAAATAAACCGAAAGAAAAGTATGTGGTCACATGTAATCCCTATTTTTAACCCATATTTTTTTCTCCTGTATCACGTATCAAAATTTCATTAAGATCGTAGAAAAGCCATCGGGAGAAAATCCTTGTTATTTCAATGCTATTAAAAACCCTTTTGGATATTTCTTTAGTTTAAAATTCAATTGGCTGTTAATATTTATTGATCAAATATCTTTCACCGTAAATATTATTTTTGTGTTTCCCTTAAGCATTCTTTCGTTTTAAAAAGACATATTACTATGCTCGTAGGTATAGGACATTTAATGCTTTGTTTTTTTTTTATTTATATTTTATACAATTTATGTAAAGCTTTAGATAAAAAAAAATCCTATAAATATTGTACCATTATATATAAATTATGTTTTAGCTATAAAGTATAACACCAACGTATATAAAGTATGTCCACCAAAGCACTTTTCTTTCTTTAAATACGCTTGGATCACCAATATGTATTAAAATGTACTATTTATAGGTTTAGTATACATTAAATCAATGATTTTTTTATTATCATATCATATATGACTTTTTTCAAAATTTTTCGAAACCGGTTGAATTTTTCTTTAGGTGTTTTTTATTTCACCAGAATTTTATGAATTGAAAGGAACGATCGACAGGGTTAGGTTGAATATACCTAAAAGATATACTGTGTGAAGTTTTACGTTGAAACGCCTTTATCAAAGAATTGATATCGGAAATTTAAAAAAATTACTTGAAACTTACAAGAGTTCCTTTATTCACTTCATTTGTTTGCTCATAGGTTCTAAATTTCAGATCCAAACGCATACAAAATGTGCTCACTAGACTTAAGATTTTGACAACCCTAATATACACTAAAGGTTACTCATATTAAACAAAAAAATATTGAATTTTTTTTTTAGCTCAGTGTCGAAAATTTTTAAAGTTCATTATATAGTAGCGAAACAAAAAATAATCGAAATTTATTTATAATATTTATAGCATTGTTAGTTAAAGTTAATGTCAAGGATATCGTTATCAAACTGACAATAAGTTAAATTTATTTTTGCACTCATAGAAAAATTAAAGTAGAAAACTAGTATCACAGTTAACCGAATTACACTCATAGAAAAATTAAAGTACAAAATTAGTATCACAGTAAACCAAATTACACTCATAGATAAATTAAAGTAGAAAATTAGTATCACAGTAAAGCAAATTACATAGTATTGAAACTACATAGTATTGAATCTTCGATATTACTTGGGGAAAACGTGGTGGTCAAAAATTACAAAATTTTTGATGGAAAATATCATTAAAATTTATACAAAATTTGTTGTTTAAGGTACTTAAAAAACAAATATTTTGATTCCTATATTGACTAAGCTGTGGAACCAGAGATGCCACTTATTGCAAATATTTAAAATATGGGTAACAAAAGCTCTTCGTTAAAAAACATGTTAATAGCAAACGATTACGAAAATTTAAGAAAGCCGTGATAAAACCTTCTGAAATGCACACATATGATTTATAGAAGAAACCCTATATGTGTAATATATTTAAAGTACTGGTTTAGACACCGTTGGCACATTTCTGGATCTCGGTGTACTTATGGATAGAAAACTTGATTTTATTGGTCATATGAGCATGCTTGTAAATAAAGCTAGATCTACTCTCGGTTTCGTTTAATGATGGGCAAAGGAATTTTTGATTCGTATGTTACGAAGCCGTTGTATGTATATCTTGTTAGCCCAATTTCGGAGTATGCCTTGATTATGTGGAATCCATATTATCAGGTTCATGCTAATTCGCTTGAGTCTGTTCAGAGGCAATTTTTGTTATTCTGCCTATGTGGTTTGAGTTGGAGATATGGTCGAAATTTACCATCGTATGAACAAAGATTAGTGTTTATTAGACTTCCGACTTTGGAGAGCAGAAGGACTATGATGATTGGTGTTTGTTTTGTCTTTAACATCATTAATGGTAAATAATAAACTCCTCGCTTTTA
Source organism: Delia radicum (assembly GCA_021234595.1). Classification (NCBI taxonomy): domain Eukaryota; kingdom Metazoa; phylum Arthropoda; class Insecta; order Diptera; family Anthomyiidae; genus Delia; species Delia radicum. The sequence goes on along the minus strand of CM037851.1, from coordinate 84,905,199 downwards.
CTTATTATTAGTGCTACTCCTTGTCATTAATTTTCATAAAATTAAACAAATAAATATGTAATGTAAAACCACACATAGAGAAATAAAGTGCCAACTGAATTGAAAAGTGTATATTAATAGTAACAACTTATAAATTCAGCTAGTACAAAGATATTTACATTACATTTATGAATATTTTGGGTGTTTCATCCAAAATTCAGTTGAATTAACCGAACTTTGTTGCGAAAAATAATGTTAAGTTGTGCCAACCGTATATAACTACTAATAACGGAATTTGAGTTGTAGTTACCGAATTTCAGTTGACAAATAGCTAAATTTTTCTCTGTGTGCAACAAAACCATTTTTTTTAAATCAAAATTCGTTAAAATACTATGTAAGTGTTTAAACTTTGTGCTCATTTCATTACTTTTTGGAAATCACAACAAAAAAACTATCTAAAAATTAGCTGAAACTTGGCATTTAGTTTCTGCTTTTTAAGATGCTGTAAACCAACTATTTCGGAAATATTAAGAAAAATGATTGTAGTTTATTCCTAAGTATACAGAAACATGGCCGCTTAAAATGTCATTTTAATTCTATTTTATTAAATAGATTTAACATAAATTATAAAGTGAACAAGATTATTCAAGTTCAAGATCATTTGTTTTTTTTTTTTTTTGTTAAACAAGAAACAGAGCAATGTTTATTATTTATTTAATGCAGACTTTATTTACTGACAGGTCCTTACATGTTTCATTTCGCGTCACCGAAGATCTTTAGAAGGACAAATGTAGAAGTGGTAGAAGATTTACAAAAATTATAATTTTTAATTTTTCCTTTAAAAATTATAATTACTTGATGAGAATTAAAAAAAAAAAATGGAAGATTTTAACTAATTCAAATCAAAGATATAACATCTTTAACTTTTAAAATATTGTTTGTGTAAAGGCTAGAATCTCTAGTCATAATACACTGTGTTCTTAGTGTTTACTTTCTGACTGCAGCACTAGATCCATACGTCAATTTTGCCGTACTCTGCAATTTTCAAAAGTTTTACTTTTCAGTTTTAAAAAAATTAAAACCACAAGTTTAGTTTTCGATCTTTTATCATAAATTATGATGTGAGCTGTATTATTCAAGTTCAAGGTTGAAATGCATTGAAAAAGAGAATTTACTCAAAATCTACATTCGCTTGAAGTAATAGTTAAAAATTATCAAATTTTTGCGATTTTTTCCTCAAAATGCGATAACATTCTTTTGCCTCAAAATAAATATTTTCTTTTAAAACATATAAATTATATACCCTACGGTCAAAGAGACATGTCCCAGAAGACACGCAGTGTATGTCCCAATGTGGCGGTGACACTTTTTTTATGAAAGGAAGGGCATTGTCATTATAGGTGATGTATTTGCTGCTTTCGGGTACGTGTTAGGTGATATGTCTAAAAATAGATTTTTAAAATACTTTGTAGCATTAAAGTAAGATTTTATGGACCAATCGAAATTTAATTAGTTTTAAAAAAGGATCATGTTAAAACAGTGCAATTATTAGGAATTAACTTGTAGAAAAAAATGTTGTATCTGATTACAAACATAATCGCCAAAAGAAATTATAAATTTTAAACATCTCTTAAACCAAGATTTTAGCTGGAAAAAATTTATTTTTTGAAACACCACAAAGATTTTTTGGAAAGCAACATATTTGGAGGAGTACATTTTAATGAAAACTTCAAAAATATAAAACAGTGCACAGTGGGATACATGCTTGTGAGATATTCCCATTTGAAAATGTTAAATTTTTAATTTGGTACGTGTCAGGTTCAGTTTTTTTGCGAATAGTGGTTCGAAATCGAGGCCATTATTTTGTTTAAAATATTATTTATTTAACCAAATAATTTCTTGATTAAATAATTAATTAGATTTCTTATATTTCCCAGCAAAACCACACATTACAAAATAATAGGTAAAGTGATGTGTCGCCATTGGACTCTACGTATTGCAATCTATTGCAATATACCTTACACCACTTATGAATTTTACAGCCGATGAGATTAAAAGTAATGTGTGGACTCAAGACTTAGTATGGGGTAAAGTAACTGATTACTTATATGGGTAATGGGTATATAAATAGATTTTAATAACAAAAAAACAATATATTAAAAAATATTAGAAAGATTTTTTTTAATTCAATACATAACGTGGGTACGCTGGGATGATTCGAACCTGGGGTTTCTTGGTTGTTAGGGGAGAACGCTACCCACTGATCTATTGTCTGATAATGGGTTGCTTAAAATGTAAACGAATTGTTGTGCTTTGAGGTTTCGTTTGTGCTGTTACGAATATATACCTAACCCTCATGATTACAAAAAATCTCAAAGAAATGTGTCTAAATATAGATATAAAAAAAAAATTTTAAAAAGTAATATTTTAAATATTTTTTTGAAAATCTATATATATAAAACAGGATGTGTGTACGTATGGCCTCCACAACGGCTGGGCCGATTTTGATGAAATTTTTAGGGAATCTTCAGAATATTCGGTCTGTGGGCGGAGGGGCGTGGCAAAATCCAATTTTCATATTGTACCAAAAATGACATATACATATACATATATTTATATTTTTGCTTTTTTTATTTTATTTTTTGAACGCCGTTTTCATCTTTTTCAAAACGAGATATCAAACTCATAAATCGGTTATGTAGTTCCGAAGATATTTACAAAAAACCTATGTTAATCTTCATATAATCTTCATCCATATCCGTCTATTCAAAACTTGACTAGATGCCGACAGATGATTATACGGTTGTGATAAGAGCTGACAAGACACCGGCTGGTGAGCATGAGCGGCGCTTGAATGCACCGGTGATGGATGACGTCGCAGTTGTTATGGCAGTTGTTTTCAGCTATTCATTTTATATACTTCAGCAAATAAAGGCGATAGAAGGACAAAGAAGCGCTGGGCTTCCCATGAAATTATAAATTTTAAAATGATTTACTAATGTGAATTTATTTCTTAATTGTTTATTTGCGTAAAAAAAATTTCTTGATTTAAAGAATTAATTACAATTAAAATTTAAAGCCAAACCAGGTTTGCCGGGTCAGCTAGTCGTTTATATTTCTTGCGGTATGTAAGTGATCGGTAAGTCATTAATTTATATATGGTTATGATGTATCATTACAAGGTAATCCACGAGTGCATACTTATTGGTAACTCATTAATTTATGTTTCGAAATAATGCTGAAGGTAAGAATGTCCAGTACAAAGCACTATGTAACACATTATCTATAAATCATTACATATCCAGCGTGTTGTCCGGGACATGTCTATTTGCCAGTTGGCAGCAGGTTGTGGTATCGAGCCCCGCTGTCGGCAATTCATAAACGATTTTTTTAAGTTCATAAATTTTAATGCTACAAAGCAGAACTGGAGGGAAGGCGCAAGCAATAGTTTGTATTCAACTAAAACAAGCTGCGTTATATCTACCAGTTAACAACATTGTTCAAATGTTAGGGATGAGGACATCCAAACTAGATGAATTAAATCAAGAAGTCAAAACTGAATCTGTGAATTTGCCTGTTGAAAGTGTAACACATGACACTTTACATGAGTCCACTTATGCAGGAATGCCAAGAGTCATACGAAATAGCTCAAGTAAAAGAACAATAGCGCTCTGTGCAGTTTCTGTTTGAGAAATTTTACATATTTTAATTGAAGTTATCCTGGAATTACATCAAATGGAGATTTACATACATCTGCATTCTACCAATCAAGTCATTTGTATCAACCTTTTTTCTCTGTTTTAATCATAATAATATCTACAAATTGCTCGTCATCAAAATTACCTCAAGTAAAAAATTCGCTTTTTGATTTTTTAGACGGGAATATTTCGTTCTCCTGCTAACAAGTGTTAACATTTTTTAATGCTTATAATTCACTATATTAAAATGTTACTTAATTAAAAACTAAAATTATTTTTCGTTGGCTAATTTAAACAAAATTCAATTATAGCCATTATTTTATTTTGTGGGTCAATTTTGACCTCCGGTTAACAATGGTCAACGATTTGAGAACTTTGCGCCAAATATTTAATGTATCGGAAGTGAGTAACTTAGATCTCAAAAACAATTTACAATGTAAAATTAGTTTCTATCATCAACAATATATATTTTGGTTTCATAAATATTGCCTTTCTTTCAAATCCGCCGAAACTAAATCGGTCCGCATAAGTATTAAGGGCTACCTACAGCACTTATTTTGTTTTATTTTAATTTCTACGATGTGCTTAAAGAAATTGCGCCCAAAATATATTTCAATCAATATTTTCAATCTTTATATATTTTTTTTTTATTCATAATTGCAGCTTTGAAAATAATGCAATATTTTAGTCCTAAAGTAGTAAAGTTTTAACAATTTAACAACTAAATGCTTTTCGAGGTTAAATGTAATTAAAAAAAATCTAAATAAATTATTTTTTGGCAAAATTTATAATAAACTTCTTTATAAAAATATGTCCTTTTTCGAAAATCGCGAAAACAACAAAATTTTTTCGAAAATTAAAGAATTTTTTTCGTGAATCTTACTCTAACCCAGGGTTATCCTCTCCAAAATTCAACACTTTTTTCAGAAGTAGACCAATATGTTTAAGCTTATATGTTAATGCTTTTCAACACTGTGTGCCTTATATTTTTTCTTCATTTTCTGCATTTATGAATTGTCACTGGAATTCGTAAATTAAAACTTTTCATTAATTTAATGCAGCTTTCCAGAAAATTTAATGAACATTTTTATATCACTTATTAAAAATTTCAACACTTTCAAAATTCAACACTTTTTTTCAATGCTTATATGTTAATGCTTTTCAGCACTGTGTGTCTTTTATGTTTTCTTCATTATCTGCACAACATCAATGAAAAATTCATTAGATTTATGAATTGTCACTTTAGTTCGTAAATTGAAACTTTTGTTTAATATAATGCAGCTTTCCTGAAAATCTAATGAATATTTCTGTATTATTTATTAAAAATTTCAAAAGTGTAAGGAAAAAGTTTCATTAAAAATTGTTTAATTAAAACTTTAAAACTTTTTCATAAAGTTTAAGCAATTTTTCTTTCGCATTCACAAAGAGAGTTCCTTGGACGACTTCTAGTGAAATTTTTTCACTAAACTAATGAAGTTTTCGTCACAATGTTAATGAAATACTTCTTAAACTACATGAAAAAGCTTCATAGTTTTAATGAAACTATTTTTAACGAAACTTTTTCTTTAGTTGTATAAAATTTTTAAATGAATAATATGCACTTTTTCATAAAATTTTATGAAAATTTGAATTAATTTAATGAAAAGTTTCAATGGACTAGTTCCAGTGACAATTCATAGATCTAATGCAAAAATACAAAGATAAATCTCTCAGTGTTTTGCAAAAAAACTGCATTAGTTTAGTGAATAAATTGCATTAAAACAAGGAATTATCTCTGTGTTTAAAAGACAGATACAATTTAACTAATATTGTTTGATGTTTTTATTTAACTAAAATTTAGCGAATTAATTCTGCAGACGCCTGCTGTTTGTTGTAACATAGTATTTCTGCACTGGAACTTGTCAAAATTAAAACTTTTCATTAAATTAATGTAAATTGGACGGAGTGCCGCCTTTTCGACCTAAGCGACAAGGTCATCTCCAGCATTATTCTAATATACCACCCACAAGAAACGTATGGTCCGATCATGTATATAGATATCAACCAACCACAGAAAATCGGTGATGTTAATTGAGATGAGCTATTTTGGTATTTTCTTATAAGTTTAGCCAATAGCCTTAGATCTTAAATCTTTTTATTTGGCAGGGTAGTCCAACTGCTAATGTTAATATTACTGGGAACAAATTGGGAATCCGTCATGCATACTAACATTTAAACACAACATATTCTTGTTGATTGTTTTCCAATTAGATTTGACATTGCGTTTTACCTGTATGTTTAGTTTGAGAATTTCGTATGCAATGTTGATATTTTCTCTAAAATTGCAATTAATTTTGAATTTTCAGGTTTGAGATCATAATTAAAATGTTATTGTTACAAATAGAAAACAATAATTGTTAATAAATGTGAGAAGATGAAAAAAAAATCTTGTGGGGATCAGCGCTAATGGAAATTTTCATTAAATTTTATAAAAAATTTAATTTTATTTACTCAAAGTGTCATTCACTCAATGCTCAAGATTCATTTTGTCATTAAAAGAATGAAACTTTTCATTAGTTATATAAAATTTGTGAAGAAATCTTCAATTATTTTAGTGAAACATTTAGTGGACGAAAAATATCTCCGTTTTTTATTTTAATTTTAAAGTTTGGGTTTTCTAAATTGGTTGTTGTAGACTACCAAATAGTCCTAAAATAAACTTTTTTTTGTAGAGTATGTACAACAATATTTATAATGGAATTTGATGTTTAATGTTCATCATCGTTAATTAATGAATAAATAAATCAACAGTCAAAAATTACAGAACTTTCTTACAACACCATAAATGGTCGCATAATGAATTAACATTACGACTTACAACTTGGATATATGAATTGTCTTTTACATACATATAGTATTTGTCCTAGAGTATAGCAAAAAGTCATAAGTATGATATTACTTTTTTACAGTCATTTATATTCATTATTAAGAAAACAAAAAATATTTTAGTTCTTCCTGCTGCATAATATATCTTTGGGCAAAACATAACTTCGTAGGCAAATTGTTCCATTAAAAGATAAAAACAAAAAATATGTATTAAACTAAAGTTTTATATACAGCTGGGAGCAAAAGTGTAGCAAGGTTAACATTTTTGGGATACATTGCTATATTCTAAATACACCGGCCACTACTTTTTTTTGAATAATTTTCCAAAAAAAAAATCCTATAAAAATGTATATAAGAGTGAAAACATAAAAACAACCACTCGGTTTCCTCCACCCCTTCTGATTTCAACCAAAGTTGGTATAGAAGATATACATCATAAAGCTATAACCTAGTTTAAATGTACGACAACTTATCTCAGCAAATCTTGAAATAATAGGCTTCAACATATAAAAATTATTCGAAAATTTTTAAAAAGTAGTCGTACAAATTGTGGTTTTACTAAATATTGCACACAAATTATTCACTTTCAGAAAGCTATATTTCAAAAAACTGTTTTTGTTTTAATTTATAAAATAATATATATTAAATATAAATTACTTCCCTATACCGTGTCCAAATCCCTATGTGGAGGCCTTACGGTATCCTCAGTTATGATTAAAATGTGAAAAAATTTAACTAAAAGCCAATAACCCAGAAACATGCAGGTCTTCCACATAAAGATTTGGTAACGTTATAAAACAATAATTTATAATTTCCATGTATTTTTTAAAAAATTTTAGAAAACCAGTTTTATAAAATACAGCGGTTGGAACCACGAATTTTGAAAACATGCATTTTATCGTCAAGAAATGAATTATTTTTGAAACACATTAAAACCACTATTTAACACCTTAAAACAGGAGTGCCCAAAAGTTCCTTATGGAATAGCAAACACCAATACATTTAAAGAAAAACTAATTTTTATTCAACATTTTTTGTTGTAAAAACCAATACATACATACAAAGAAAAAAGAAAAAAATATTTCAATGTTTACCAGCAAAGCATACGAAAGTGTTGTTGCTTTGCGCTTGCGTGTATAAAGTGAAGAACGACAAAAAAACTAATAAGGCAAAGTTGTTTGTGTATTTCGTATTGCTAGTGCTGAGCGCTCTATATGTGTATTAAAACACACAGCCTATAGCTAAGTGTTTTTACAAAAACAATTGAGTACCAAGCGCATAGGCCGTGGGCACCCCTGCCTTAAAATGAGATACTTTTTAAAGTACCGTTCAAATGTGATAGACCTTTATAGATTAAAACGTTAAAGATATATGTGCAACTACATTTGCAAAAGTTTTATTTATTTTATTTTTTTTTTTTCATAAATTATGTATTTTATGTATTTTTTTTTTTTTTTTACTTTGTCTACTCTTAGATTACTATGTACTTAAAGACTACTGCAAATGTAGTTAAAAACAAATGAAATTCCACTTAAAGAAAGGACGACTTACATTTCAATAAATTCAACTAAGATTGTCATTTGATTTTATTGTTCAAAAAATGACTAACAATTGTAGTAAAAATGAACCACATGTTAAACACACACTTTTTTTTATTTTTTTAAATAACAAAAAGCATTTTTAAAAAATTAATGTAAAATCATAAAACAGTTTTTTGATGTGTTTTTTTTTTTTTTTTGTAAACTAACTATTGTTCTACAAATGACTGAAATTTACATTAAAAATAAAGAATCTGTATTACAACCCAAAAAAACAACATATTTTTAAAAGAGAAGTTCCTTGAGTGTAGTTCTATTTTTAGATTTTTATCCATAACTTTGAATCCCGTTTGATCTACACACATTAATAAATTATAACTAACATATATTTTTCTGAAAATTAAAAAAAAAAAAAACAGTTTTTTGAAATGAAAACGTTTAACCCGCGGATTTTGATAAAACATGCATTTATACTACAAAAAATTATTTATGTGATTATCAGGGAAACCGCAAATATGCTCTAAAAAAGGTGTTTTATGCGCATAAAATATGCACTAAAAACATAGAAATATGCCCTTAAAATTTAACAAATATGCTCTAAAAACAAAAAAAGTTTATATATTTTTTTAAACAAAAAAATCATATTTTATTAAAAAATCAAAACAATTCAATCTAATATACACAAAAAAATTGCGTATTAAAAAAATAAAATAAACATAACAACTGAAACGAAAAAACAAATTAACTAATGAACTTAAGTTTTTAAAAGGTATTACAAAAAACTGTAAATTTTTCTATATTTCAGTCAATTCTACATTTAGTTAAGAAAAAAATATAAATAATTTTTTTTTGATAAGCTGTCTCTTCCGAACTCTTTCGTGTCTGATTTTAGCGTTTTTATTTTTTTTTAAAAAATCCTTTTTTTTAACGGTTTCTTCTTTTTTTTTTAAACAATAAGTAGAATAAAAGAACAGGAAAGTGTTTAAAAAATGACATCATACCAGCTTTTAAAATTTTTTGACGGTTTTTTTTTTATAAAAAAAGAGATTTAGTTGTTGCAATAAACTACAAAATTTTGACTTAAATTTTCGAATAAAAAGCGTTGTCTGTTACATCTAAGCATTTTTGTTACATTTTTGTACATTTAAAAAGTTCTTTCAACATCAACTGATATAATAGGGGCGAATTTAAAAGCTAGTACTTCTTTGCCATCATATGCCAAAACTGATTTTATTGAAGATCCAGTCAGCTGTTTGCTAATTCTTGCAGACCATGGTTTTTTGTTACAATCTGTTCAAGTTTGTCCTTAATATCTTTTTTGGTATAGCATTCTGGTACCTTTCCAAAATTTTTGATTGTTTCTGTTACTAACTCATACTGCTCAACAAATGTAAGACCTGTTGTTTGCAGTTTTTTTTATAAATTTCTCAATAAATCCCAAATTAGAAGCAATAAAGATCAATTCAGTTTTGGTATTGGAATTTTCTAATATTTCTTTTGCAATTCTAATTGATTGAGCCTCTAATTGATTTAAAGCACCAAGAACTTCTAAAATTTGATCATAGTTGTTGGCGTAATAATTAACCGCTGCAAGCCAAGTTCCCCAACGAGTTATTATGGACTCAGGTGGTAATGCAAGATCCGGATACATATCTTTTAAAATATCAACTCTACATGGAGCTTTTACAAACACTTTTTTAACGTTAGCAATTACTTTATTTACATTTTCATAGGAATCTCTAATACGTTCACATAAACGGTGAAGACAATGGGCAATACATGTCACATATGTCATCTTTGGATAGAATACTGCGATATCTTTACCAGCCTTCACCATGTATGGGACAGCGTCCGTTACAAAAAGGAAAACCAAGTTTCTTTCAAAATTAACATCCAGTATTTGTATAGAGTCATCGAAGAGTCTGGCAATTGTGGAATGATTAGTTTTATCCAATACAGCATTATGTATTAAAAGTTTTTGATTTGAAATTTCTTCATCAGAACTTAAAACACCAACTATAACATTTGCCACATTTCTGCCAGCCGCATCAGTAGTTTCATCTATTGAGATCCATATATATTGATTTTTTAAACATTTGCGTATATTGTCTAGGCAATTTTCGTAGAGACCTTTTACAAGTTTTGTTCGAAGAAACGTTTCTGAGGGTACTTTGTAAATTGTAAATTCCTCAAATAATTTCTTAAGATGTTCATTTCACATTTTAAATAAAGGAATGTTAGCTGCTACAAAAGCTTCACACAACTTTTTATAAAACGCGTCTTGCACTTTGTTTATTGTATTTTAAAATAAAAAAGTATGTATAAAAGAATTCAAAATATGCCCTAAAAGACACAAATATGCTCTTCAAATGTAGAAATATGCCCTAAAAATATGCTTTTACTGCAAAATATGCTCTTAATGCTGAAATATGCAAAAATATGCTCTAAAGGATAAAATATGCTAAAATATGCTCTAACAAATCGATGCCAGAATTCTTAAATTGCTCTGAATCGGATAAATAGTTTATTCATGGATCCATAAGACACACAGGAAAAAACATGATAGTGCATATTTGCGGTTTCCCTGGTGATTATTGTATTTAAAGCTCGATAAAAGTGGCTCTAAAATGAGTTATCAATAACTCACTTAGAGTTATCAATAACTCACTTAGATTTGACCCTTAAAAAGATATACTACTAGACTACTGTTGCTAAATTATCGTTTTTTTCATAATTTAAAACGCGATATTTTCACAACTTTGACAGCTAACAATCCAAAACTTGTACGTAGTCATATTTATATAACACTTACCTTTCATACCAACTTTGGTTAACTTTGAAGTTGTCGAAAATTTAATATTTTCTGATAGTTTTATATAGAATAAGTCACAGAGAAAAAAAAAATTTTTTTCAATATTTTTCCGAAGCTACAATAAACAACTCCATACAAAAGATATGTTTGGTAGAAAAATTTGAAATACAAATTTTTAATTTTTTCAGAAGATTCATTCATTCATTCATTTATAAAAACATCTTTATTTACAGTACTTATTTATATATATACATTTTTAGAGATTTTATCTTCAGATATTACATCGAGTTAGATTTTTAATTAAAGGTATAAAATACTATTATATTATACTAATATTATTTAAAGGCAAAATAGGAAAATCTTTACATGACAAAAGAAAGAAATAATCTCAAATATTACTGGAAAATATATATGTATTTAATTTAATTATCAAGAGATAATACATTGCATACATATGATTTTCGATTTGGTGATTTTTGTTTTATAGCTGCATTTATGCCGATTCTCTACAATCTCTTATCAGCTTATAATATCTATCAACGAGTCTTTTTATGAAGTTGTCTATTCGCTCATAACCGGTTTCGCTGTGGAGGCGCTGTGCAGAGTATCTAAAGTACTTGTTGTTTATGATATTAAGGCATTTGTTTTGTATTATCTGAAGTTTCCTCAGATATGATTTGCAGCTTTATTTAACACTAGCTGACCTGGCAAACGTTGTTTTGCCTTCAAATTTTAATTGTAATTAATTCTTAAAATCAAGAAATTCCACCTTGTATGGGATGGTATGGGTTGCACTTTGTGTGGGAGCTGCCACGCCCACTGGTATGATCCCACCCCAATTTGCCATGACTATTCATAATATAATCAACGTGCACACACTTCTAAGACTCTGGCTATTATAGAACTGTAGATATATGATATTAAATATTTACTTTGTATGGGAGCTGACACGCCCACTGGTCCGATCACGCCCATTTTTCCCGTGACTATTAACATTAACAAATAATCAACGTGCACAAATTTCTAAGACTATGGCTATTATAGTACTGTAGATATATGATATTAAATATTTACTTTGTATGGGAGCTGCCACTCCTACTGGTCCGATCCCGCCCATTTGTTTCCTGATTATTCATATCAGTAACATATGGGATACTGCAATGTTTCAAAACTCTTGCTATCACAATAGTCAAGATATATGATGTTATTCAATTTATGTGGGAGGGAAATATATATAGCCGAAAACCTAATTCGGACTATAACCTTTCAAATGAAACCGGTTTGGGCCAAATCGGTTGGATAGTTTTAGAGTCTATAGAGGACAAACATACAAACATTGTATTATATATATATATATATAGATTGGCCTCAAGGCTCTAATCGTTTTAAGTGATTTTTTGCATTTTTGTGCTTTGCAAAGTTGAGTTTCTTGTCCAGGTGCGTACCCCGTCATTCTGTATTACAGCACTCTCATTTTCAAAATTAAATTGACGGCTTGGTAAACGTTTTGGGAATTTATTGTAGGGAAATATGATAGTTTGGGTTTTGTTGGGATTTATTTTAATTTTCCACTTATAAAATTATTTTCTGCAGGCTGAAAATCCCTTTTCCATTTTTTTCAGTAACGCCTTCGTGAGTTTGGTTGATGTAATGAGGGCAGTGTCATCTGCATAGTATGCTACATTCAAATAAAAGGAAGGAGAAAAGTCCGAAGTATAAATAGAGTACAGTAAAGGTGACAATATAGAACCTTGGGGTAACCCAGTTTCAATAAGTTTTGGAGAAGATAGTGTGTTATTAACTGCGACTACAAATGTTCTATCGTTAAGAAAGTTTGCAACAAGTCTGCACAGATATTTTGGTATATCAGCCTGAAGCAATTTATATACATGCCACTTTAAAAACGTTATGTGATAGCTTTATATTTTTTATTTTCTATTAGCTACCAAAATATTATAAAGTCCGTTCATTAGGGGCTACGATATGAAATGCAATCATTATGTTTAGCTGTCTTTGTTTCTTAGTGTGTCATTATTCAAAATCGAAAACCAATTTTCAACTACTTGCTATAATGAAGAAAATAATTTAATTTTTTATTTTTAGACAAATGTCACTCTTTTGCTCCCGGTTAATTTTTGATAAATATATCTTGTTTGTGTGATAAATAGTGATGTCACAAATAATGGATTCGAATACACAGAAAAAATTATGGGCCAAAAATATCTAATTAATCGATTGTTTGAATATCAATGGCAATTTAAACATTTTTTTTAATTGATTCAATTAAAATATTTATTGAATTTTCTAATGTATCCATACAGTGTTGACAACATGTAAACAAAATTTTTAAAAATTTGACAAACTATTTTTTTTTTATTTTATTTAGATTAACTAATCAAACAAATGTTTAATTATATCAATATATTATTTAATTTGTAAATAAAAAGAAAAAAAATCGCAAATGATTAACTTTTAATAAGTTGAATAGTTTGCCGATTTCAAATACACGCAAAATCGTAGTTATTTCACTAGAGTTTGCAACACTCTTTTTGTTGAGATAATCGTGTACGCACGAAAACTTCATTTAGTTTCGTGTTTTATCTGTGGCAATAAAAGTGCACATGTGGATTTATATAAACCTTATCGAAAAAGGATTATTAAGCTATTATTTTTGTAAATAATTAAATTTTCAATAAGTATAAGTGTCAATAAACTATAATTTTAAAGTTGTGTGTGATTTTTTAAGAAAGCAATTCAATTGCAAGAAAAAGACAAGACAAGCAAAACAAAAATTTTGTCTTTACTTTTATTTGTTTTCTTATCATACATTTTTATATTAAAAAGCTTTAATTTTATTATAAATAAAATGTCAATTTAATTTACAAACCTACATTTCTTTTTTTGTTTAATGGGGGCCATATAACAAAAATAAAAAAATACGAGTTTTCAATTAAAACTACCATTGTTTTCTTCTCAAGTTTCAATTAAAGTTTTAATCAATTTAACTAAACTTTTTAATTGAGGTTGTAAAGAAAAACAATAACTCTTTTAATTGATATTATTATTATTTTAATTGAAAGAGTTTTAATAAACTGTCTGAAAATTTTTTTAGTTAATACTATCATTTCAGTCGTAGGTGCAAAATCAATTAAAATATTAATTGATTCAGTAAAATTTGTAATTGAAACCCGTTTTTAGTTTTTTCTTTGATACCGAACCATTGCCTAATAGTTCTTATGTTAATTTTCATATAAAAGTACACTGTACTTCAGATATAAACGAAATAACACTGAACGGTAATTCTTTTTATGTTGAAACACTATCTATTATATCAGCAGCAGTATTTGGCATTTAAAAATAAAAGTTTTATGAAAAGCTACATTTTTCTAAATTTTTTAGACGAAAAATACAGATTTTTAAGCTATTTAATTTTAACCGAATAATTCTTCTAAAAACATGCCGAAAACCGAACATTAGTGCCATCTCTAGTAAAAACGCATGTAGTTATTTTACTTTTTTTTTAAAAAAAAAGAGAAGCAACACTCAGGAAATTCTTCCTATTAATTAATGGGTTGCTTTCTTTGGAAAGGGGATAGTGGAGAGATGAAAGGTGGTGAAAGATGAAGGGCTTCAAACATGGCAACACTGTAATTGCGCCAGTAGATAAGTCTTAAAACAGTTGTTGCTCGCCACCTGATGTAGAGTTGGCGAATTTATTATTTTATGTTGAATATTTCTTTTTACGTAGATGAACCAAGACGATTCCATTCAAAAAACATGAACTGGGTTTTTGATAGTTTTCGTAGAAAATGTTAAAAATTTGTTAACAGTGGACATTTAGTTAAATAATTTTCAAGTTTTTAAGTAGTTTTAACTATATTTTACAGTTAAATTGTGCACACAGAAAAAAATTTAGCTTTTTGCCAACTGAAATTCGGTTACTACTACTCAAATTCGGTTATTACGAATTTCAGACAGTTGGCACAACCTTATATTGGTTTTCACAACAAAGTTCGGTTAATTCAACAGAATTTCAGTTGCAATACCCAAAGTTTTTAGAAATCGAATGCAAATATTGTTGTATAAACTGAATTTATAAGTTGTTACCATTAATATACACTTTTCAATTCGGTTGGCACTTTATTTCTCTGTGTGTGTTTTTCAATATTTTCCCTAAATTATTAATGCATAATTAACACAAACATTTAATTAATTATATTGAAAATTAGCCATTAAAACAGCACTATTACCAGTTTTTTCCAGACCCAGTTCACATATAAAATTTAAGAAGAACTGCGTATAGTCGTTGCTCTTTATCTAATTGCTCGTTGTCTCGAACTTTTGGACTAAAAGTTTTTTTACAATTTTTTAAAGAGTCATTCTTGTTGAGGAGCCTTGAGTTGTTCTTGTGAACCTAAATCAAAATGTTTAAAGTTAACTACGGATATTATATTTAACATCACTTTGAAAATAATGTTTATATATCACAGCATATAATTAGTGTTGCTTTATAATAAACCATATATAATATTATCTGAGTTTATTAAAAAGTATTCAATACGAGGAGGCTTATAAATTTCTATATAATATAAGGCTCTATCAAAAATTGTAAAAAAAACTATTTTTATTATTGGTTCATATATAGTTACAGGCACGTAGCTAGGGGGGGGGGGGGCTTGGGGGCTAGAGCCCCCCCCCGAAATGATTTGACAAATTGAAAAACTTAATACAATTTGTTAGAAAGTAACAATGTTATTGATAAGTTTAATATGAAAATATTTATTTTTGACTTGGCTCAAATAGGAAATAGTTTTATACGGTTCGAATCTTAAAATTTCGTTAGAAAACATCGCCTGCAAATGGGCGGCTATCATTGTTAGAGTTGAGTTTCGACTAAAAGCAATAAATAAAATCATTCCATAAGTGATTTCGAAGTCTTTGACTTAAAATATAATCAAAAAATTGTTTGAGACAATGCAAACTAAAAATTAAATATGTCTACACAGAAAAAACTAAAATTGAGTTTTAATTAAAATATTTGTTGATTCAGCAAAAGTTTAACTGAATTCGGTCGTGTTGATGCAATTGTAGTAACAACTAAAATAATTTGTATCTATTTAATTAATATTATTTTTAATTACATATAGTTTTATTCACATCTATTAAGAATTTAATTGAATATTGTTTACTATTGGGAAAAATTACAAAATTTAAAAAAAACACCAAAATTGTAAAAAAATCGCCAAAATTTAAAAAAATCGAGACCATTTGAAAAAATCACAAAATTTGAAAAAAAAATTGCCAAAATTTAAAAAAGAATCCTCAAAATTGCAGAAATTTAAAAAACTCCAAAAATAAACGCCAAAATTCGAAAAAAATTTAAAAACAAAATACCAAAATTAAAGAAACGCGAATTTTCTACTTTAAACGATTTTTTTAATTTTGGCGACTTTTTAAAATTTTTGCATTTCTTATTATACTTTATAAAAACTGAACATTTTTTTTGATACCAAATTCATTTTCAATTAAACAGTTAATTGAAAGTAAGTTTGAAATCGAACAAGTTTAATTGAAATTTTTTTGACAATGATTTTTTCTGCGTATTTTGACATAATCTTTTAAAATGGAGATACCATTAAGACTCAAAATTAATTTTACTTGTGCCGTAAAAGTCGTTACTTTACGTACAGTGCAATCTTTTTATTTAAATTTGGTTTGCTACGCACGCATCCGGTAACATAGTTTTCAGTATTTTTTTTTACGATATATATTACGATATCTCATATATTTTTTTAATTTTTTGAAACAAATTTAAGCCTCAAACTTTGATCGATATGCATAATGTGTTAACGTGGTCCAATGTAACTCAAATTTTCTCAATTTTTTTTTAGACTAAATGTAAACAAATTTCTATCGGCGCTCCTTGAAATGCGACATTTTAAAATCGAGTAGCTAAACCAGTCTTTGTGTTATAACGATGTAGTTTTTTTTTTTAGACATTTTAAAGGGTTTTTATTTAAAAAATTGATTAAAGACAATTTGAAAAGCGTCTGAAATTGTCCAGAATATAAATCAAAGTGAATTGGAAATACATAATTTAGTTTAAATAAGGCCTAGGCGATGTCTGGTATATTTTTAAATTTTCCAATTTTATATTTTTTTTATTATTATTTCTTTCAGACTACAATCACGCTTGCTTGTAAAATTTGCGATTTTTTTAATACAAGACATGAGTCGGATATATGAAAAAGGGGGAAAAAATAATTTGTTAAAATAATTCAAATAAGTGGCAGCCGGGGTCCACGACATAGTGTCAAAATGGTTTTCAAAATGTGTGTTTTCTCGGGCATTTTAACGCTGTTTTTAAATAAGTGTAAATTTCCTAAACTTTAAACATATTTTCATCCAAAGATGTGTTAAATTTCACCACCAATTTTAAAAATAGATACGTTTTCCATATATTTTTGCTGCTTTATCACCTATCCGGATTTCATTAATTTCAAAGGGAACCCATCGGAAAAGCTTCCTTGTCAGTGTCAGGCAAATTATATAGGATATTTGCTTTTAATTTGTTTTTTGCACGGTTATAAATCTTTAATTTCCCGAGTTAAAACTTTTGCATAAAATAATACATTATTTTATATACACTTATAAGGTGTTGTCTGCCAGTGGATTTAACCGGACATAATTATATAAATTCATATATAAAATTAATTTCGTATAAAAAATTTAACATGATGTCATATATAGTTGCGTATAATTATATATTGCATTTAGAATACGCTAAAACTAATCCAATTAATAATTACGATATATTTATATACCTAGACATTGCAAAATAATATATATTTTGATATTATATCATATTTAAAAAAACACAATATTATTATAAATAAAATTTCCAAATGCTATAGAATTTGTTACAAATTATAAAGTTGTAAACCTTTTGCAAGCGGCTAAAGTCTAAAACGATTAATAGATACTTTGAATTTTCATGACGTTTTAAAATCAAAAACTATATAGATATAAATTTATACCGCTTTATAAAATCGTATTAAATTGTATCGCGTCATTATTCGGATGATATTTAATTATTATGCCCATTTCTCGGATAAAACTATATTAAAAATATCAAGTAATTTTATTTTTCGCGGTTTTCAAAAAGTGTTCCGCATAATCCTCTTTTTTATTTAATTAAACTAAAAATTAATATTTAGCTAAAAATTTAACGTAATTAGACACTAACGATGCATATCCAACTTAAAGTACACAAACGTTTTCAAATTTGACGTGTTTCGCGGACTGTGATCAAACAGATTAAAGCGTTGTTTCGCGATATAGACATCAAAATTCGCAAAATAATGAACACAATAAGTAAAAAATGAAAAAATGCATTTTAAGGATATGCACTTTATGCGGGAGGTTTTTGTTTCAAAATGACCTGAGAAAGCGATTTCTATTATTAATACATGATTGCCCATTACGGTAAAAATTTAGCAAAAATTTAGCAAAAATTTAACAAAAATTTAGCAAACAAAAAAAAAAAAAAAACTGTTACTCTAGTGTGCAATAAAAAAAAAAATATATATATAATCAAAATAAAAAATCGAAAAGCCCCCCCCCGAAACGAATTCCTAGCTACGTGCCTGTATAGTTATATATAATTATATGAACATTTATATTGAATTATATACGAGCCCTTATATAAATATACACTGTATATTTAGTAATATATAATTAGGTATATTAAGTACAAATATATACAGGACCATATAAAACAATATATTGCTATATATACAAAATTTGAAACAACACAAAGATATATACAATTAGATATAAATATTTATGCTTTAACATAAATGTTTATCTGATAAATATATATACACTTTAATTTGGGCAAATAATTTACAACAAACAGCAAAAATTAATTAATATTAAAAAAATTCATAACAAAACATTCAAAATTAACCATGTGCAATAGTGTAACATTTGCCTTAAACTAGAGAAATTACATTATTTTCTTCGTTATGTCAAGTAGTTTAAAATTTGTTTTTGAATTTGACACAGGAATGAACAAAAAAAAAAAGCTAAAATAAATTATTGGCTTTGCTTTCATAGATAAAAATTTAAAGCAATATATCTGAGCAAAGTGAACCTTTTACTCCCAACTGTATAACTACATATTACACAGTTAGCCCTGAAAGATTAAAAATGCCTTTGTTGTCTTCGGGTGTCCCACAATAGAAAAAATAAAATAACGAAAAGTTTTCAATAGCTTGTGGGAAAAAATGAAAATAACTCATAGATTGTTTAATTTGACAAAACAAAAGCTTCGAAATAGAATTTAAAAGCTGCATTGTAACTTACCAGCGTAGAAAAGCATTACCATTATATAATTAATTATTTGGTAATGGCAAGCACTTAAATTGTCACTATCAATCTCATTAAATTTAAATGGGGATGTCGCGCAAAGTAATGACAAAGGTTTACTAAACACCTTATGAAAAATCAAAAAAAAAAAATATGTGGTTACTTAATTCTTACTACCCTTTTACAATTGTAATTCAAAACATATCAATTGAAATTCAAAATTTCCATTTGAAATTCAAAAACTCCATTTAAAATTCAAAAATTCCATTTGAAATTCAAAAAACATCAATTGAAATTCAAAATTTCTATTTGAAATTCAAAAAATATCAATTGAAATTCAAAATTTCCATTTGAAATTCAAAAAATATCAATTGAAATTCAAAATGCATCAATTGAAATTCAAAATACATCAATTGAAATTCAAAAATTTCTATTTGAAATTCAAAAGTTTCTATTTGAAATTCAAAAATTATTCCATTTGAAATTCAAAACATATCAATTGAAATTCAAAAGTTTCTATTTGAAATTCAAAAGTTTCCATTTGAAATTCAAAAATTTCCATTTGAAATTCAAAAATTACAATTGAAATTCAAAAAATATTCCATTTGAAATTCAAAAAATTCCAATTGAAATTCAAAATACATCAATTGAAATTCAAAAAATTCCATTTGAAATTCAAAAAATGTAAACAAATCAATTTAAGAAATTAATACATTAGGCCAACACTTTTTTTGAGTATTTTGGTTTGTCGTGGGTGATAAAAACATTATTAAAACTTTTAATGCATTTATTGCAGGAGAGTATACAAGATTTTGTTGGAAAATATTTGTAATAACCTGTCATAAAGCCATAAAATATTTATGCATGCAACTATTGATGTATAAACTAGTGACGTTCAGAGTAAGTGTTTGGATGGATTACTCACTCACGTACTCGCTGAAGTGGGAAACCATTAATTTGAAAAATTAGTTTAACTCTATCATAAAGATCCTGTGGAATGTCATTTTAAAATGGTAGTAAATGCAAGAAAATACCGAGTGAAAGTGGAACCCCTCAGAACTATATTTAACCGGCCCAACAACAAAAACAACAAGAACAATACATAAAAAAATAATATTTCTCTCTTGTTGTTATATAATTTGTTGTTGGGCCGGTAAAAAATTGTTCTGGCTACGTGGCTGCCTCATTTCATCTTAATTAAAGAACCCAGAGACATGAAATTCTGGAATAATAAATTTGACTTTGATGAAACTTTTTTAGCCTCCACAATGTAATATATATTGAAAACAAAAATAGGAGTCCCAAAAGATTTTTTAAAATTTAATTTCAAAAATAACTTTTATAGTTCGGTTTTCAAAATAAACCAAAATACTTAAAAATAAACCAAAATACAAAATAAACCAAAATACTTAAAAAAGTGTTGGCCTAATGTTTACATTTTGATTTGTTTACATTTTTTGAATTTCAATTGGAATTCTTTGAATTTTAAATCGAATTCTTTTTGAATTTCAATTAGAATTTTTTGAATTTCAAATGGAAATTTTTTAATTTCAATTGACATATTTTGAATTTCAATTGATGTGTTTTGAATTTTAATTGATATTTTTTGAATTTCAATTGATATTTTTTGAATTTCAATTGATGTATTTTGAATTTCAATTGGAATTTTTTGAATTACAAATGGAATACTTTTTGAATTTCAATTGGAATTTTTTGAATTTCAAATGGAAATTTTTGAATTTCAAATAGAAACTTTTGAATTTCAAATGGAAATTTTTGAATTTCAAATGGAAACTTTTGAATTTCAAATGGAAATTTTTGAATTTCAATTGATATGTTTTGAATTCCAAATGGAATAATTTTTGAATTTCAAATAGAAACTTTTGAATTTCAAATAGAAATTTTTGAATTTCAATTGATGTATTTTGAATTTCAATTGATATTTTTTGAATTTCAATTGATATTTTTTGAATTTCAATTGATATTTTTTGAATTTCAAATGGAAATTTTGAATTTCAATTGATATTTTTTGAATTACAAATGAAATTTTTGAATTTCAATTGATATTTTTTGAATTTCAAATGGAAATTTTGAAGTTCAAATGGAAATTTTGAATTTCAATTGATATTTTTTGAATTACAGTTGTAAAAGGGTAGTATTTACAAAACTAATGAGGGTAAACATCAATTTTCAAAAAAACTAAAAAAAAAAAAATTTTTTTTATTGAAATTTTTTTTTTTTTAATGATTTTAATGATTAATACCTGGGACTCTAGGTTGCCATTCAAGCGATCTACCATCTGAGCTATCTCGAAAAGTTTTACTTAATAGATAAAAATATTAATTACTTGCTTGCACAAAATATCGTTAATTTTCTATTTTAGTTTTCGATTTTTTGTGGATTAAAATTAATCCAACACACAGAGAAAAATTTAGCTGTTTGCCAACTGAAATTCGGTTACTTCTACTCAACTTCGGTTATTACGAATTTTAGTAGGTTGGTACAACTCAACATTAGTTTTCAAAATAAAGTTCTGTTAATTCAACTGAATTTTAGATGCAACAACCAAAATTACCAGAAATCTAATGTAAATATCTTTGTACGAACTGAATTTATGAGTTGGTATCATTAAAATACACTTTTCAATTCGGTTGGAACTTTATTCCTCTGAGATATATGGCAGCTTTTAAACTTAATTTTTTCAAAAAGTTGATAAATATAAAATAGTAAAAGAAAACTGTGAAATACTTTTTCAAAATAGTTTGCAATAGAATTTTACAATAAAAACTTAACTATTTACTATTGTTAAAGCTAAATGATAGTAGCTTTGGAAAGTTTTACCTGCTAGTTGTGTCATATACGTAGTTATTTTTAAAAATAGACTTTCTATTTCCACACAAAGTTTAAAAGCTATTAGTTTAACTAATTCGTCGGTACATTGTTTTTGTAATAGAATAGAGAAAAGTAAGTACTTACCATTACAAAATATTTACGTGTTATAAATTTGGTAATGACATTACTCATTACAAGTCATAATACTTTTATATGGTGGATACCGTGCAAGATAATGATATACGAGTACATACTAACCACCATACAAAAAAGCAAAAAAATTATATGTTTGCCAATATACAACAAATAATGAGTAAAATAATAAATTTAAATATCAATCAACCGCTCTACCATCTCAGCTATTGCAATAGATGTATTTGATAGATATCCTGCGGCAAATGGACCAGTCAGTAGTATTGTCACGTGACTAGATCTTTGTGTATATGAACCTGTCCTAGTTTCGGTCCTGGTATATGAAAATGATCGGTACTTTTAACATGGGCTTATTATAGGAGGTGGCAATTGCTATCTTTGGAGGACCTTGTGACGTGGAGAATAACTTGATGACGGCAACCTTTCAACGTACCGACTTAAATGAATAAGCTACGGGACATGTTAAAAGTAGGTCGTGTTAAAATATGATAATTTTAGGATTTATGTCATATGCAACAGTACCAGTGGGAAAATAATTATCACGTGACTGGTTTAGGTGTACGTATCGTAGAACGGTAGAAAAATGTTTGATGGAATACTAGTCACATATTTAGCGAAATGTGTCCTGTTACACAAGTAGTTAGAATGGAATAGATTTGTTTCGTACCACTGCACTGTTCTAAGGGATACATGTTGCCGGGTATGCGAAAAGTAATTAGTAAGTAGCCTGTCCCTTTTTAATTCGCCTTATGTCATATTACATACGGGTTGCTAAATTAACCGTCCGGAACCAGTCACAGAACATGTCCAAAGCAGTGTGTCCTAGCACCTGTTCAAAAAGGCACAACAACAATAAATTTTAAAATATGTTTATTTTTTCTATACACAACGAAATACTTTAACATTTACTATGTAGGTCAACATCTTAACAGTTCCGTATTCAGTTTTTTTGAACCAGTGCAGTGTTAAGTCTTCATTTCGACTGTCACAAAGTCGGTACAGATCAAATTCCTTTAGTGATATGTCCGCTTTGTAGCAGTCAATGGACTGAATTATTTGGGACTAATTGCCATATTTTCATTCACTGCTAATGGTTTTGAACCAGTTCAATGACCAGTAACAACTTCATCTGCAATGGCCCTAGTTACTTTAGTACACTTTGAGGCTATGTTACTTTTTCTCCAGTTATATGATATATCTGGTACCAAACAGTCAATGTTTTATCAGCATTACTATAGTCACGTGATTGGTCATTTCATACAAATTAACACTTTTTGGAACACCACAATTTTGGTTTCACCAATGATATATCACAGAATTGTCACTTTGGATCAATCAGCCCTTCATTTCCCGCAGGGTAAGAACATAAATGACTTCCCAACATAAATGACTTACAAGGTAATAAGTTTGGGTATAAATAATTAATGCCGGTAACTGGTTTCTTTCTTAGGTTTGTAATAAAATACCGTATTATTTTAACTAGGGCTTGTAAATTCGGGTAACACTTTATAAAGCACATATTACCTTCCAGTATAAAAGTAATAAGTTTTATATTGGGTATTAAATTAAAAAATTTAAAATTTAAAGAGGTATTGCTTTCCTATTACAAACCCTATTATTTTAACAAGGGCATTTCGATCGAGATAACTTACCTTGGTAGCATGTTACTCCTCCTCACTTACAGGTAAAGAGGTATCATACAATTTTTATTTAAATCTTTAATTTTTATATCGAATATTATTTTTTAAATTTGCCAAATTTGTATTAAAAAATTATTTAATTTACATTTTCCACAGAAATTAACCAATTATATCATAAAAATATTTAAACATATGAATTCGGTATTACTAATAGGCAGTAAGTAATACCAAAAGTTGCGAAGTAATGCAAGGTTAAGGAGTTGAACTTATTCACATCAAACATGTTGATTAACACCAACCTGTTACTAAGGTTTTGCTGGGATGCTTGCACCAAATGTCATTAATTTCTAGCATACAAAAAATCGCAAATATGTAGCTGTATATAAAATTACAAAAGTGTAAAAAATAATATGTCTTAAAATCGATTTTCCAAAAATGTTCAATCATTACATTGTAATTAAATAATTACAAAAATAATTAATTATGTGCAAAGCATTATTTGAATTGAAAAAATTAAAGTAATGCAGATACTAACTGGTGCCATTTTTATTTATTCTATTACCATATGCGATAATAGATTAAAGAAAACAATCAGGGAAATGCCCAACAATATTGCTATTGTATGGGTACCTTTAAGATAAAAGTCAACTATAAGCTATAAGTTACAAAACAAGCAAAAAAAGCATATGTAAAAAATAAACTAAAAACAATTCTAACAAATATATTTTAAAATGTTAATAATTTCAAGATCAGAATTTGCGTTTAATCAAAAAAGTAATATCCTTTCAATAAAAACAAGCTATAGCTTATTTTTAGTTGCCCTAGTTATTAAAATTGAAGCTTTTTTAAAGTGATGTGTGATCAAAACATAGGCAGTATGTATGTAAGTAAGTTTTAGACATGCTACCAAAAAAAGTATAAAAAAATGGTTTTTTGTTAAAAAGGTCCACTTATTATAACTTCATAATGAGTATACTTTAATAATCTTTCCAATGATATATAATATTGTATACCAGAGACAAATATTTATAGTAAAATAAGCTAAAGTATGTTTTTCTGGTACTTCCCCGTACGCATCTCAACCTATAGGCGGATACGTATCTAAAGTCTGTTTCCATCGATACCACATTAACTTATAGTTCCTTAAGAATATGTACCAAAGAAATGCAAAAACGAAAAAATTGTCAATTTTTGATCCCACTTTTTAACTCTTTTGGTTTGAAAACATTTTTTTTGATTTTTTTTTGCACCTTTTATTT
Source organism: Delia radicum (assembly GCA_021234595.1). Taxonomy (NCBI): domain Eukaryota; kingdom Metazoa; phylum Arthropoda; class Insecta; order Diptera; family Anthomyiidae; genus Delia; species Delia radicum. The sequence continues at coordinate 84,880,053 of CM037851.1, read as the reverse complement.
TTGGCTTATATATTCAAAATATTATCCTTATTTTTCACAATTCTAAATAGTTTGGTAGATACAGCCATTTTTGTGAAGCAATGTTTGTGCCTAAATGAGGCATTCATTGTGTGTCAGAAAATTGAACTTAAAACTTAATCGCGTTTTTCTCAAAACCACGTTATTCAAACTGTTACGCAGGGTTTCTTAAGTTCTACTAAAGCGATTTTGATGATATAGGGCTTAATCAACGAATATTTAACGTGTCTATCGTGGTTAATCATATTGAAACTCTTAACTATTTGCTTTTTACACTAGACTACAAAAAAATTGTCAAATATCCATTTTTCTTTTTCAAACGATAAATAACATTTTGATAAATAACATTTTTTTTTTATGATTGAGCAAAGCGTAAAAGCCATTCTTACTGACCAATTTCCCGTTTTCCGTGTTGCTTTCAGCCGTTAGTCCCGCAAAGCTCCGTACCAAAAACACACCTTTTTTTGGTAGACCCTGCTGTAGGCCGAGGACTTTTCTTGATGGATTGTGTAACCAGTTACAAAATAACAGAATTAAAAAATCTTTTTCGTTTTCTCTCCACAAGTTTTTAAAAAACAGCTGAAGTTCAGCAATTCAAATAAGAAGACCCCTTTAAACCGTCAAGGAGGTACATAAAAAATCGGAATATTCTTAATTTTATTTCTCGACAATATATCCGAGTTTCATTTAAATCGGCGTGTAAGCATTTTGGGATTCCCTTGTCAGTCACTAATTTTTAATCTTTTTCGTATTAATGCAAAAGACTTAAAAATTAGAAATAAAAAGGCTATTTCTTGCTATTTTATAATAAAGGGTCCGCCATCTAACGTTTTTTTTGTTCAACTAGTGCTTATTTCGTGAATGGTAACACTTAGCTTATGTCTGATTTGACAGATAATTAGTTGTATCCTTCCGCTGAACGAATATGGTCCGTGAAAAGCCAAAAACAGTGCGTACACCGGAGAATATTGCTGCTATGGCAGAAAGTGTGCGTGAAGCGCCATCAACATCTATTCACCGTCGTTCTCAACAATTGAACATTTCGGAGACATCATTGAGACGAATTTGGCATAAAGACCTTGGTATGACGCCATACAAAGTCCAATTGGTTCAGGAGTTCAAAAAAAAAGCTAATTGGCGGACCCTTTATTTTCTCCACTATATTGCATCTCTGTGGCTATCCAACATTTGAGAAAATTTGGAATTATTCTTTATTTAAACTCCAAATTGTTGTCTGGAAATTTATTTATGTGATTCATTATTATAAGGATCAGTTCCCGGAAAATTTAAATTTATGTATTTAAGGCACGACATTATTTTCCATTTCTAGTAGTTTTGCAAAAAATTGTTCGATTGATTGAATTGCAATTGTGGAAAATGTATTAGGAGTCTTAACAAGATTTAAACTCCAAATTAGTGTCCGTAAAATTTACCAGGTGATTCAAGTACAAATATAACTTTAATAGGAAAATGTAGCAATTTTCTACGTATTCAAAATTGTTCAAGTTCGGAAAGTTCTTGCTACGACCGCACAGGAAACTTTTCCCATACGCCCCTTACGAAATCAGAAGATAGGATTTAATACCGGTTTTCTTTCTATAAATTAATAATTTTTTTTTTTGAAAAAGAGCAATAACAAATTATGGAACAATGGGTTTCAAAATTTTTAATAGTAGTTGTAAAGCTAAAAGATTAAATTATAAAATGCTTTTTACTGAGTTATTATAACAAAAAATATCGGGATTTAAAATTGGGGATGTAAAATGGATTAAAATCATGGTAAAATTTTCAATATAACGATAATGATGTACCACGTATACCAATACGAAAGTTTTAATAGCACTGAGTTTATTTCATAATTTTTTCTGTTAAACTTTGTTTTATCGAAAAAATACAGTTATCAGTCGTCGTTTCAGTATTTTAGCATTATTTTAAATTTAGTTCAAAATATTTCGAAAACGAACCGGTAAAATAGCGAAATAGGCCCTGTTATACAAGAACACACATGACTTTAATGGAATCGCTTTTTTAAATTTTTGGGTTTGGGCTCTGATATAAATGTGGTAGTCAACTCCGTTATTATGAAAAGGTATTGAATGCCAACCCTAGTTAAAATGGTATGTCATCATTATTCACAAGTGTATCCCGAATAAAAAAAAAAAAATAGGAGCACCGCTCATTCGATGCTAATGAAGGAGCTGAATATTGCAGAAATAAGTAAGAAACGTGTGAAGTTTTTCTTCAGATTCCTATAAGCCATTGAAGTTACCGTTTGTAGTGCATTTTGACATAAAAAAGCTTCGAATATTTTTTCGACGTAGGTTTCAAAAGTTTTGCAATTTTTGGTTTATTATAGGAAAAACATTTTTAAATTTTCTGTAGAGTAATTTCGGTTCATCAGAGCATTTTTTGGTTTTGAGAAAGTGCAATTATTTTATGTACAAATTTAATAAAATATAAAGTATAGAAATTGTAAAGGGTCCGCCATCTAACGTTTTTTTTTTTCAACTAGTGCTTATTTCGTAAATGGTAACACTTAGCTCATGTCTGATTTGACAGATAATTAGTTTTATCCTTCCGCTGAACGAATATGGTTGTGTATACGCTTGAACAACGCTGGGAAATATTGCGACATTACTTTGAAAATCATGATAATGTTGCAGAATGTGTGCAAAAATTGCGTACTGATGGAAGAAAAAAGTGAAAGAAACTGGCATCCTCATTGAAGCGTGAATAAAACAGTGCTTACACCCGAGAATATTGCTGGTGTGGCAGAAGGTGTGCGTGAAGCCCCATCAAGATCAATTCACCGATAATGTGCTTAAAAATTGGACCGATCGTGTAGGCTACTGCATGGCCAGCCGAGGCAGCCATTTGAATGAAATTATTTTCCATTATTAACCGGAAGGATTTTACTTTGAAATAAAAAAGAAATTTGAGAAAATATTCAGTAGTTTTTTTTTTTTATAACATTTTCAAAAAAAAAAAAAGTTGTTTGGCGGACCCTTTACTTGGTCTAAATTGCAAAATCCTCTGGTGGACCAAAATTACTCTGCAAAAAATTTAAAAATATTTTACCAGCAATAAGCCAAAAATTACGAAATTGTTGAACCCAATTTCCAAAAAAAAATTTTTTTTGTCAAAATTAAATTCGAAAATTTCAGTCGCTGGAACTGGGAACCGAAAAATGCTGACTGTTTTTTTTTTATATATTCAACTCTTTAATACGCATCGATTGGGTGGAATTCCTTCAACCAATTCGAAAAAGTGCCAAATTCGGGACACCCTATTATTCATATTTATATAACTAAAGTTCTATTTTTAAGCTTTTGTTATTTTAAGCAGAATTTTTGTGTTCTTAAAATGTAGCATAAAAATTCTTATTTACAGACCTTCTTTCTTTTTGTTTTCAAAAATAAATTAACGTTATCTTAGTAATAGTTATGCATAAAGGTAAAATTTTCTGTGAGTTTTATACTTTAATAAAAAATAAGGTCAGTTTTATATTTATAACCCATGTATGAAATTATATTTTGCAGCTCTATAAAATTTAAACTAATAAAATTACCTTGAGTTTTTATTGGATATGAGTTTTTAGAATATTAATTATTAAAATATTTATTTGGTTTGAGCTAATTGTGTGTTGTTGTTAGAATTTTCAAAAGGTATTTTTGTTTCCTAGAGTTTCATAATTATAAGTTTTGTTGGGTTTGCAATTGAATCCATCTTTTTAGCGACTTTCTTTATTGACTATTTTTTAGTAAAATGCTATTAGGAGCCATCATTTTTGATTTGGAAAATTGACAAATTTTAGCTTTTTCAACCCAAAAACTATCAATTTCCAAAATTTCGTGATAAGTTGGCCGGAAACAAAAAGTACTCTCCAAATTTTTGATGAATAAGGAAAATTATGAAACCCAAAGGAGAAGTGGAATAAAATTCAAGTTGTCGAATCGTGATAATTTTACCACAAGCTGCAAAGAGTTCCTAGAATTCGTATGGACTTCGCAGGGTTAAGCCTGACCACAAATTGGATCACGGTATGCCAAAATTATGATATAATATTTTTCCTGAACTAATACTTTATTTCACTCAAGGTAATATTTTCAGACGAGAAAAAAAGAAATAATTTAAATGGACCTGAGGGAAATACCCACCATTGGCGCGACATATGTAAAGAAAAACGATACTCCTCACGTCGCATTTTCTTCAGCGATACGTTGGAAATTAAGTTCACATCATCAAGATAGAATAGTTCTGATTATACAACAGTATTGCAATGCAGTTTGGTACCAGTTTTACGAGACCATCCCAATTAAAACTAAATTTTTATTCAGAATAGTGGAAGAATTCATGCACTAAGGTAAAGACGACAGCAATTTTAGTCAAAAGCAAATGAAATTTCATTTGAATAAAGGACTACTAACATTTCATTAAATTCAACTAACATTTTTCATTTGTTTTAACTGTTCAAAAAATTACTAACAATTGTTGTAAAAATTAACCACATATGTTAGTAAAAACTAAACAAACATTTACTTTTTTTGTTTTTTTTTTTAATTAACAAAAACGACTGTAAAAAATTAATGCAAAATCATAAAACAGTCATTTGAGGTGGTTTGTTTTTTAAATGAACTACAAGGTTTGTTCTTCAAATGACTGACATTTAAATTAAAAATAATGAAATTGTACTACAAGCCCAACAACTACATATTTTTAAAGCAAAAGTTAGTTAACAAGGAAACTAAAACGTGTTTTCGTGAAAAAAAATTCCACTTGACTGACACCGGATCTGAACCCCATAAAACACAATGGGGTATATTGGTTAGTTAGGTTTACGCCACTGAAACGCAATTTAACACTGTTGAAGAACTAAAATCTGCCATTTTAATAGAGTAACTCTTCTGTATCGCCAAAATTTCAGTGCAAAAAATACAGGAATTGGCCACGTTAGTATAGACATCTTCTAAACTGTATAAATAATGCCCTTAAGTGTTTTATTATTGATTTGATATTTAGTCTAATTATTTACAAATATCGCCTAATTTGAATAATTAATTGAATCAATTAAATATTTGCTCAAATTCGGAACTTGCTTAAAATATTTTTTTATTATCGCTCAAAAGCAAACATCAACACATTTTTGTTGTTTTTTTTGTACTATATATGTAGTTTTATTTTTATAAATGTTTATGTTTAGTGGTATTAGTAATAAATATTTTAAATTCATTTCTATTAGATTAGATATTTATTAATTCTTATTAGGTTTATTAGTCAAGTCAAATATTACACAAAATGAAAATGGCATTCCGGTTTTCTATCATAACTTTAGAAAGGCCAATGTTAAAGCAGTCAATTGCAGTTATTTAGAAAATAAAAACAGATATGATACAAGTATAGCTGACAGAGAGCTTCACATATTGCAAAGTCCAAAGTCGAAAAAATGTTGGTGGTTAAATGGATAATAATTGTATAACCCCTTAGACTTAAGACTTTAGTTTTAACTTTTCACCAAGAAATAAGTAATGTTTTTATATAATTTTCATTACAAATTAATATATTTTCTGCAATTGTAAAAGCAAACAAAAAAATAAAAAAAAAATATAAGTTGTAAACCAAATCTATTATAATAAAAATACTCGAGAGCTCGTTCTGGGACTTTGTATATATGTAAATAGAATTATAATTATAACTAGTTTTTATTATAGTTTAAGTTTTTCAAAAACGAAAAAAAAAAAAAATAAAATAATGAATAAATTAGTTCTTAAAAAGACAATTTCTAAGATTAATAAAATCATGGAACTATCCAGTCGAAATACTTGAAACCACCATACAATGATTTAAAATGTTTTCATAGTTTGAAAATTAAATTGTTTAATTTGGAAATCGATGGAATAAAAAAATGCAACTTTGAACTATCATTACCCTGCGGGAAATGGACCAGTCATTGGTATGGTCACGTGACTAAAACTTTGTGTGTATGAACCTGTCCTAGATTTGGTTCTGTTATATGAAAGTGACCGGTACTTTTAACATGGGCTTGTTATAGGAGGTGGCAATTGATACCATTGGAGCACTTTGTGACGTGGCGAATAACTTGACGAAGGTTAACTACCACCGTACCGACTGAAATGAATAAGCTACGGGACAAGCTGGAAGTAGGCAGTGTTAAAGTAGGATCATTTTTGGTGTACGTATCGGAGAACTGGAGACCAATTTTTGATGGAAAACTAGTCACATATTAAGCGCAATGTCTGCTGTTACAGGCGTAGTTTGAATGGAATAGTTTTGTGATTTACCACTGCACTGGTCTAAGGAGGACATGTCGCCGGGTATGCGAAAAGTAATTAGCAAATAACCTGTTACTTTTTATTCACCGTGTGTCATATTATATACGAGCTGCTAAATTACCCGTCCGGAACCAGTCACTGAATTTCACCAAAACAGTGTGTCATAGCAACAAAAACGCACACATAAATTCAATTTTAAAATAAGTTTATTTCAGTGTTATGTCCGCTTGTTGCAGTCAAGGAACTGAATCCTTTGGCACTAATTACCATGTTTTCATCTATTGCTAACGGGATTGAACCAGTAACAACTTCAAATGCAACTGCCCTAGTGGCTTCAGTAGACTATGCTGTTATGGTAATTCTTATTCAGTTACATGATACATATACCTGGTACCAACTTGTCAATGTTTTGTCACCATTACTATAGTCATGTGATTGGTCATTTCACACAAACTAACACTTTTTGGTACACCACAATTTCGGTTTTACCAGTTTCATGACGTGCCCCCAATCATATATCACAGAATCGTCCCTTTGGTTCAATCTATCCTTCATTTCCCACAGGGTATATACAAAATTACCAAAAAAAAGTATTTTTTTTTTTAGTTTTTTTCCACATTTTACCATTCTGATGTGGTTGAATTTGGACTTAAACTAAAAAATTTTTAAAAAGTTAAAAATATGTTTTTTGCTTAAAAAATATTCACCTCTGTTATAAATAGGAAACTCAGAGAATAATGGGGTTTTTTTGTAAAATTATTTTTAGCGACATAGTAGTGCTTACCAGCAACAAATAGTGCTTACCAGAAGCGCTTCCGGAATGCATTATTTTATTACGAAGCGCTTCTAAAGCAAATCCAGAAGACATGATTTTTGTTCGCGATGTCCCTCTTGGTATGTCTCTTTTATGCAGGTGAAAAGCGTTTCTTTTATGTACAATAAATTCATGCCTTCATATGTAATAATTATCTATTTTTTTGTATATTGACAACATTAATGCTTCGTGGTACGCATTCTTTGTTGCTTCATTGTAAGCATTATTCACTACTTCAAAGAAGCCATTTTGGGAAGCATAAAAGAATGCCTTCCCTAATTGCATACAATGCAAGACGGTGAAACGCTATTTTGGTAGAATACAATCCAATTTATTTTATGCTGGGTATAGTTTTGAATCTTTATAAATAGGATATGTAGCCAACAAAACAAACAATTATTACCAGCTGTCAAAATTAAAATTGCTTGATTAGTTTAAATTTAAGAAAGCTGCAAAATATTCCTTCATATATGGGTTATAAATATAACAAGCACCTTACAAAAAACATGCTGATTAAATCTTTAAATACCGCATAATTTTTATTGTGTGATACCTTCGGTTCCTGCAATAATAAATTTAAATAATAAAAAAAAAACTTTAGGTTTTATTTAATTAACAATAATCTATTTAACATCTTGAAAGCAATAAATGTTTTTTAAATAAACCCAAATCATTAAATCAAATGTTTTGAAATATTTTTGAAAGAAGATTACGATAATGTTTTAAAACATGATTTGGTTTTGTTAAAAAAAAACTATTATTGTTTTCAAAATGTTAATGTTTGAAATGATAATGTATGAAGCAATTCAATATGAAGTGTTTCACATTTTTTTTTTCATCTTCATTATATTGCCATGGTATTCTATTTTACTCCCTAAAGTTTCTTGCTATAAGGTGGCGCAAAAGTAATCCTCCTATCAGAAAATGCTATACATAATAAATACATAATAAAAAAAAAACATCGGAAGGTTATTTTTGCGCCACCTTATATATACACAGAAAAAATTATCAACCTAAAATATATAATTAAAGATTTGATTTGAATTATATTTGTTTCTAAACAACTATTTAATTGAATCAGTTAATATTTTAATTGACTTTTAAATATACATATAAATACATATAAAATCTTAGACGTAGTTCTCAAATTATTTTTTCATACACTGAATGCTTTAATAGAACACTCTCAGCATTAAGTACCAAATTAATTTGAAGTTTACAAACAAAACAAGCACACACACAAACATACAAACAGACATAGCATAACCAAAAATACACATACCAACGTATCGGTGACACACATTTTTTGTGAGTATCATATTTTTTTTTTGTAGACGAAATTTATAACTTTTTTTTCCTTTTTAATGAAAGTTTTAATTGATACTGTCATTGCCGTGATAGGTGCAAAATCAATTAAAATATTAATTGATTTAATAGTGAATTTTATCGTTGATCTATAAGTTTATGTGTGAGATTTTATTTGTTCGGTTTGAGATCATGACAAATTTTTCTCTAAATTAACAGAAAAATTATAATTTTTATATGATAATTTACTTTGACTATTAGAAAAAAAACACAGAAAAAGTTATTAGACACTAGCATGAATGGAATGCATTTTCTTACCCACTACGGTCTTCATCAACATTCTTCGTGCCATTTAGTGTTAATCGTAAATATCTTCTATTTAAATCACACGTTAAAGGAATTGGGTGACTTTAAATCCCACATTACTCTGTGTGTTGAGTTAGAATGAAATTTACCACGAACGATTTATATTTATAGTGTGTTTGTTTTTCTCTAGTCATTATCATAATTGCCAGTTTAACTTTCAGTTAAAACTTTTAAATGGCAATTCTTTTCTCTAATGTCATCATATACTATCCTTCTACATAAGCAAAGCATATCAACAAACATTAAAGATTTTTTTGTTAATACATATGTCGAGCATATACATTAAACGATTTCTACACTGTACCTGGTGAGTGGTTTAATAGTGAATTTTATCGTTGATCTATAAGTTTATGTGTGAGATTTTATTTGTTCGGTTTGAGATCATGACAAATTTTTCTCTAAATTAGTGTGGGTCAGAAAATACATTCCATTCATGCTAGTGTCTAATAACGTTTTCTGTGTTTTTTTCTAATAGTCAAGGTAAATTATCATATAAAAATTATAATTTTTCTGTTAATTTAGAGAAAAATTTGTCATGACCTCAAACCGAACATATAAAATCTCACATATTAATTGATTTAAAAAATTTTTTAATTGAAATCCGTTTTCAGTTTTTACTGTGTATTGTATCCTGCAATCTGTATTATTTCCCATAATATGAGTTATTCTTAGTAAATGCTACAAAAGTGTGTGTGGACAAACGCATGTCCATGTTTACGAAATCATTTAACCGTAAATAAGTCCTTTAGACTTTACTAATCTTTATTTTAAATGGATATCATGTTCATGTTCTCTAATTGAGTTTGCTTTTATGATCTGTGCAACTCTTATATGCTGTCCTACGACGCAATAAAGCATGATTAACAACAATTGATTTTGCAATGCATAATTAGGCATAAAGGTATCATTGTCAATACAATTGTGATAGCTTAATATTTCATGTGAGTTAATATGATATGATACTTAAACACAGGTAGGGTACAAAGTGAAGTTATTTTGTAGTTAACAGCATTTATTAAAAATTATTTATGTTTTAAAAATACTGAACAAGGCATCAATTAAAACATATAGTATTTCGTGGTCATACGCCCCTATTGTTGCAATGATAAAACAAAGCGCTGTGGAAAATTCTTATAAATTCATATGAAATAAGTATATGGTACAAAACTACAAATTACTTAAATACTGTGGTTCCAGAGATGGATTGTTAAAATGAAGAACTGCTGTTCAGAAGCTGTATCACGATGTTGAAATTGAATTATACTATTATTTCTGGGTGATAGCGTGAGTGTTAGCCGATCGAAGAGGTATTAAGGTCCTTTGGTCACAATTGTTTTATGAAGAAAACCTAAGTTTTTAAACTTTAGGTAGTTATCCAGTGAAATGCCCAAATTACGACAAGAGTACTGGAACACACTATCAAATCTTGTAAGACCAAAGATGTACCGTGTGATGTTATTAAAGGTAGTGTTTAGCTTTCTTGTATCATTCGTATTACATCCTGCGAAAACTTCAGACGAGTACAGAAGGGTTGGTATTAGATACACACAGAGAAAAGATCAGTTGGAATTCGTTCGATATTACATTATTTAAGTTGGTAAACAAATAGTTTAGCTGTATGTGCATACAAATGTTAATCAGGACCAGTTAGTTTATCTAGTACAAGTTTAAAAATTAGCTAAATAAACTAACTTTCTTAGTGACAGACAATTGGTTGATTTCCCCAATTAAAAAATTTTAAATATGGTTGGGAAAACTACTAGTCGATGCAACTATAAAACAAATCTTTAATAAACCCAGCCGTTTTATTATAATCCTAACCCTTGCTCACAATTGCCGCAACTATCATACCTTGTACAGTCATATTAGTTTTTTGTTTTTATATACATCGAGATTATTTTTATGTTATTTTCAATTTATAACGAGCTTTCAACCTCCGTATATTTACAAAAATAAAGCAAATCAAACATATTAGCTAGGTTGATACTAGTATTTCGATCTGGCTAAAGATCTCATCAGAACCCGAAGTTTTAGAAAAGCTAGAGCCTATATAATAGTCAGAACTTTAACAAAAAACCTATTAATAATCAATTTTGCTCCATTCTTGTCGTCTTAATAATCAACCACGTGGTTAGGTCTTTTCCTAACAAGCATCATGACGTTACTAAACTTTGAAGACCAAAAATGTTCTATTTATATAAAAAATTTTTAGTGTGTACTCTGGCTCAAGTAATATTTTTTACAGTCATATTAGTTTTTTGTTTTTACATACATCGAGATTATTTTTATGTTATTTTCAATTTATAACGAGCTTTCAACCTCCGTATATTTACAAAAATAAAGCAAATCAAACATATTAGCTAGGTTGATACTAGTATTTCGATCTGGCTAAAGATCTCATCAGAACCCGAAGTTGTAGAAAAGCTAGAGCCTATATAATAGGTAGAACTTTAACAAAAAACCTATTAACAATCATTTTTGCTCCATTCTTGTCTTCTTAGTAATCAACCACGTGGTTAGGTCTTTTCCTAACAAGCATCATGACGTTACTAAACTTTGAAGACCAAAAATGTTCTATTTATATAAAAAATTTTTAGTGTGTACTCTGGCTCAAGTAATATTTTTTACAGTCATATTACCTTGTTCTGAAAAAAATTTGCTATTTATGCCAAATTAATTATTTAAAAATAACAAAAAGAAAATTGATACAAAAAAAATTGTAAGTAACACATACATATAAGTACAAACATTTTAAATTCTTAGAAAATACGGAATAAAAGTACACAAACACAATGGAATAGTTGCAGAAAACAAGAAGAAAATGCTGATGTGGTAAGCTTAAAATTATTGTAGCTGCTTGTTTTTCTTTCAGAATTGAAAATATATTTGTAAGACGGGTTACTAGAATGCGCAACTTTATTCTTCTTAAAATATAAAAACGGGTGAAGAAAACTAACATGTTAACACAACTACTTAGTAAAGGTATTGCTCTATCTAGCGCAGTTTCGAAAAGATGTTTTATAATTTTTAAGTACAGCCTACGGTCTAGACCGTTATTCCGGGTTTCCCGGTCTTCGGTTTACCCGGATAGACCGAAATACCGGTAGAACGAAAACACGAGAGTCCCAGAAAACCTGGCTACACCGAAAACCAAATAGACCAATCTACTCGTAAAAACCGGTCAGCGCGATTAAACCAAACTACTTTTTGCATAAAAATATATGATTTTTAAACACAAAAGTTAATTTTTTTTTAAAAAAAAGTACCTTTTTCAAAAAAGTGCCTCTTAATTAATTTAATTAATTTTTTTTTTTTAAAAAGGTATCTTATATTTTTCAAAAAGTTAGTTTTTTAAAAAAATAGTACCATTTTCACAAAAAAATTCCTTTTTAAAAACGAACTTCCTTTTTTCAAAGAAGTTTCTTTTCGAAAAAATACCTTCATTCAAAAAAAAAAAAAATACCTGTAAAAACATATAAAAAATTAGTATAATTTTTTCAAAAAAATGTACTTTTTTGAAGAAACTAACCTTGTCAAAAAATTACCATTTTTAAAAAAGTGTATTTTTGGAAAAAGTATCTTTTTCAAAATAGTACCTTTTTAAAAAAGTAGCGTTTTCAAAAAAAAGTACCCCCTTTCAAAACAATACTTTTTCACAAAAAATAATCCCATTTTGATATAAATTACCTGTCCAAAAAAAGACCTTAAAGAAAAGTATCTGATTTCAAAAAAGAACATTTTTTCAAAATAAGTAAATTATACACAAAAGAGCTTTTTTAAGTACGTTTAAAAAAAGTTTTTATTTTCTTTAAAAAGTATCAAAAGATATATTTTTCAATAAAAGCTCATTGTTTCACTTTTATCAAAATTAGTGACTTTTCAACAAAAAAGTATCTTTTTAATGGTACTTTTTAAAAATGGTCCTTTTTTGAAAAAGGCACTTTTATTGAAAAACTAACTTTTTCTAAAAATGTACTTTTTTTAAGAAAAAACCATTTTTCTTAAATGGTTCTTTTTTGGAAAAAGAAATTTTTTATAAAGAATGTTTTTTATTAAAAAGGGTTATTGCTGGAAAAAGATACTTTTCTGGAGAGCAACTTGTTTTCAAAAAAGTACTTTTTTGCATCAGGGTACTCTTTTTTTTGAAAAAATGTACCATTTTTATATATGTACTTATTTTAAGAAAAGATACTATTTTAGAAAAGGGACATTGTTTTTAAATGTATCTCTTGGGAAAAATTGTACTTTTTTTTTAATAACGATGCGTTTTTTTTTTTAAAGAGTAGTTTTTTTGGAAAAGAATTTTTTTTTGAAAAAGTTTAGTTTTTCGAAAAGATATATTTTTGAAAAAGGATATTTTTTTGAAAAAGTTATTTTTTTTTGAAAAGGATAGTTTCTTTGAAAGATGTACTTAAAAACATATACTTTTTGAAATCAATATACATACTTCTTTTTGAAAAAGAGTACTTATTTGTGAAAAATGCAATTTTTTGAATAAAGGTACTTTTGCGTTAAAAAAGGGTATGTTGTTATGCAAAAAGTACTTTGTTCTAATCGCGCTGACCGGTTTTTACAAGTAAACCGGTCTACTCTTTATTTCTATCATATTTATATTGACTGTATATTTATTTTAATAAATAAAAATAAAAACATTGGATATGGTGTATTACTTAATTAAATTCGGTTCGTTCTACTTAATAAATTCAATTGTGACAACATGTATTTTTTTTTAATTCCGTGGGTATAACTGAAGAATGAATAGTCAGTACTTATAGCCAAATATTAATGACTTCAATTGAATTTCTAAGTAAAATAAATATTAGTAAATGTAACTATCAAAATTCGGTTGGCAAAAAATTCGGTTGCAGCAATTGGTTCTCTTTTCTGTGTGTACGCTTTTGCCAATGGCATTCTTACTCTGGGCGGTGTAAAATATTGAGTGACCCATAAGTTTCTTAGCATACCGTATATTCTACCACAAGTTTGATTTACGTGGTTAGATCAAGAAAGTGCGTGGTTGAATACCACACCTAAACTTCTGACAGTATTTACTATATCGATTTTCGAACCATCAAGAAGTATGTTTATTTCGTGATCAATTTTAGCTGACTTTACAGATGATTATTCACTTTGACTTCTTTGGATTAAGGCGTAAACCATTAGCTAAAGCCCAGACAAAAATGTTATGTATGTCATAGTTAAGTTTTTTTTATTGTTGAATTAATTGAGGGCTTGGATCAGCTTAAGTACAATTGGACGTCATCTGCATACATCTGACTATTCGTGCGTTGAAGCTGTAGTGGTAAATCATTGGAATACAGAGAGTACAATAGTGGGCCAAGGATAGAGCCCTGTGGGACACCCCTTATCACCTGTATTGATATTGAGATATTTCCATTACTAACAACAGACTGCGATCGATCTGAGAGATATGACGAGATTAGTCTGACAGACATTGGGGAAAAATTAAACATGTCTAATAGTTTTATAATCAGTATATTATGGTCAACTGTGTCGAATGCTTTCGAGTGATCCAATAACACTAGAAACGTTATTTTTCTGTCATCCAAATTACTTCGAATATCCTCGACAACATCAGATAGTGCTGTAATGGTCTAAACCCTGCTGTTGTGTTCTAAACCCTGATTGATAGATTATGAATTTTTATGTATTCATTAATTTGTTTATGTAAAAGACGTTCAAATACTTTTAAAAGAAACGGAAGGATCGCAGTTGCTCAACATTCCTTATCTGTTTTTGGAACTGGAATAATTTTGGCATGCTTCCAACCATTTGGATAATTGCTAGTCGTGACAATGGTGTTAAATAGATGCACAACATAGTGAATTATCAAACGGAGAATTAGTTTAACAAACCGGGTATGTGTTTTATCCAATCCCATCGCATTTGATTTTACTGCACGAAAACCTTCAACTACATCCGTTACGTTAAAACATTGAAAGTTAAATTGATGCTGTGAGTCTTTATTATTATTAGGATTATTGGCATAAAAGCTTAACTGTGTTGGTGGTTGTGGTATATTGACAAAGTCTTCATTTAGTATGTTCACATCTATATCGTTTGTAAGCACTGGTGGCCTAACAATGCCAATATCACGTATTTGTTTCCATGTTCTTTTACTGTCGACTGCCGTATTAAATCTTTCAGAAAAATACGACGATTTGTCAAGCCTTATTTTTGAAACAACAGCTTTTCTAGCCAATCGATATTCGTTATGAAATTCAGGCGTTTTGTATCATTTACAAAGTAGGTATAGATTATCACGTTGCTCAATTAAGATTTTTGTTTCATGGTCTTGCTTTATTTTTAACCTTTTTAGTCTTAATAGGAACATGTTTGTCATATATGTATTTGTAAAATAAGAATATTAAGAAAAATTAATTTTTTATTGTCAGAGGGTATGTAATAAATTTGATTCCAGGGTTCATTTTCAAGGTCATATTTAAAAGCAGAAGTATTGATGTTATTAAAATCACGGTAGATGTAGGTTTGAGGTTGACTTATCACGTTAAAGTTGTACGAAAGAAAGATAATGGCATGTTTCGAAAATGCTGGTGCGGCCAATTGATCATAATGGAGCACATTCTGCATATCGTTTACAAAAAATAGATCCAACAGAGTGCCATCAGTGGTGGAGAAATGTATAGGTCTGGTAGTGTTTACTGCAAATAGGTCTGGTAGTGTTTACTGCATTTAGATGACATAGTGGTGGCAAGGTACGTTCCTATGTTAGCCATATGCTATTTTTAATGCAAATTTTTCACACAAAACCTTATTTTAGAGTAAATTAAATATTTTTACAAAATAAATATTATATATTTATATATTTTTCCAATACAAATATCCCTCGATTTCCACGATAGATACGCTCCTGAAAAAATTGTGTAAATAAAATTAGGATTTTTTTTGTGTGGAAAATCGTGCAAATCGAAAAACACCATAATATGCTGATAAAATTATATATTTTTAACGTGGTTTAATATAGATAATGTTAAATAATTAAATAAGTATTTATTAAATATCGAACAAATATAACTTTAAAAAAGAGAATGTTAAACTATAAAACAAAAACTAGATATAAGAAAATTTACCCAAAACATAATATTTATTAATTTGTACTTCCAAGTAGTTCACTATTGCTTTGTTAGACATTCAGCATTGATCATCAGATCATACACTGTTTTCTTTTTCCTAAAATCTGACATTGTTTGAAAGAGAAAAATTTATAAAAGCTTATAAAAAAATAAAAAATAATTAATAAAAAATCCTGTTGCCATGTTTGAAGCCCTTCATATTTCACCACCATTCATCTCTCCACTATCTCCTTTCCAAAGAAAGAAACACATTAAATAATAGGAAGAATTTCCTGGGTGTTGCTTCTCTTCAAAAAAAAAAATAAATAATATAAAAAAAAAAAAAACCCAATACATTCGAAAACAATTTTTGTTATTCGTAATATCGCACAAAGAAATTTTAAATTTACAGCGCAGGAGACTTATAAACATTTGCAATAAAAACTTTTTAAATTAATTTATTAAGAAATGTAATCCTTACATTTATGAAACGATTTTCGTGATCAAAAAGTTTTCGAAAAAGTAATATTAGCTTTAATTTGATTTAATGATTTGATTTCATTATTTTTTTTCATTAAATACTGTATTTTATAATTACATCTTTAGAGACTATAATATTATATAATAATATAAGTATGTATGTATGTATGTTCTTTATTTAAAATATTAGGATATTATACAAATAAAGAAATTAAATAACAATGACATATAAGTCGTCTGTTATATAAAATGAAAAACATTAAATAATAAATAAGTATAAACATGTTTTAAAATATATATAGTTGTAGTAGATATTATCAAAATATATATAGTTGTAGTAGATTTTAGTATACAATTACACAAATTCCTCAATTATTATTTTTCTATACTTTAAAGCATTCTCGACTTAGTTATAAATCTTATTCCACCCATTGGGTATTTTACCATTCAAAATGTTTATAAGTTCAATTTCATTGAGGTATGGTTTTTCAAAGTATCTGTATCGGAATTCCCTAAGTATGGGGCATTTTGCCATGAAGTGTTGTAAATTTTCGTCTTCTCTAGTATTACATAGTGTGCACGATTTATTTTCAGTTGTACCAAATTTATTTGCGTTTAATGGTAGTAAATCTGATCTTGTTTTAAAGATTATTGCAAGTTTCCGTTGGTTTTTTATGGTATCGATATAATTTACCGGCAGGTTATGGTCCAAGTGTTTATAAAAACGCAATTCACTGTTTAAAGCTTGTTGTTTCATATTTTCAAGGGTTTTGGATTTTAAGTTTTGTCGCAATATGGTTCCTTTTTGAGCCCATTCTTGAGCTGAAACATCTTCAAATTCAAAACTTATACCCAATTCCCTGCCCATTTCGTTTATTTCTTTTGCCCAAAATAAATTATTTTGTAACATAATGATAGACAATTTATGTGGTAATCGGTTTTGTCTATATTGAAATAACGTTTTGTATATGTTATTCATATGCAACTCAAGCGTGTAAAAATAGCTACATTCTGCTTTTGTTTCAAGTGCCAATGCATAGTTTGGTGTAAATTCTGGTAATTTTAAAACTCTTTTCAAGAAGTACCGTTGAAGTTTATCAACATCATCATACAAACAATAACCCCAGACTTGAGCAGCGTATGCTTGAATTAAACGACATACAGCTTGGAATAGTTTCCATTTGACTTTTAGGTTTATATTTGGTTTATTTATAAAGCTGTTCCACGTCGCATTAATGCTATTTTTAGCTGAAATGTTTCTTTTTTCAACATGTTTTTTAAAACTCAATTTTGTTGTCAGAATTACACCCAGATAATTGTATTCGTTAACTATTCTTACTTGTTGATTTTTGTACATAATTTTTTCTCTCGCTGCAAGTCTGCCAGATGTCCTGAATACCATCATTTCTGACTTTATGATGTTTACTTCCATGTTCCATTGATCACAGTAGCTTTCTAAGTTTTTTACCATATTTTGCATAACTTTTATATCGTCGGCTAGCAAAACAATGTCATATGCATAAAGAAGCAAACGCACATTTACATTGTTCAACATTAAACCACCCCCTAAATGATCATGAAGATCATTTAGGTAAAGTGTAAAAAGTAGTGGTGACAGTAATATAAGTATAATAATAATAATAAATTTAATTCTGACTATTTAAAAACAAAATTATATTACGCTTCATTAGGCTAATGTTGGCAGAATAATCAAGAAAGTCTTACATCTGAATTGAAGAATTGAAGGTATATTGGGGTATAATTACGAGTCGGTCGTTGGGGTTAAGGTTGATATTGCCCTGCAGAAAGTTGGAGGTAGTATTTCCCTTGAGCAGATTGGCTAAGAATACAACATTAAGCATTATTCTACATCTTTTAAGTGTTGGCAGTTTAATTATTGACAATCTAATGGTGTATGACGGAAGATCTTCAACACGATTATGAAAAGAACTCCTTAAGCAAAACAGAAGAAATTGTTTTTGAATAGATTCAATGCGGCTGTTGTAAATTTCAGCGTCAGGATCCCAGATCCGTATTCCATAATTGGTCTAACTAGAATATTTGGAACACTTAAAAATATTAACAAATCGTGTAAATCGAGGTAATTTCCATATCCGTTGGCTTACACGAGAAATGAAAAGATCGTGTAAAAGTGAAATCGTGTAAAAAATTATGTTGCTTGTATATTTTCTTTTTTGTTTTATTTCGTCCATACAAGCTGCGACATCTACATCTCATCTTTTGACTTATTCTCCATGCTAGATATGTGTTTATCAGCACAATTTTGGTAGCAATGTAAATAAGTTAAACATTTGTTCACAATTAGTTTTTTGGTAAAATCGTTTAACTAAAATTTTAGCTAAAAACGATGTCAGCAAAAAATGGCTTAAATTCAGTTAAATATTTTAAATAGGCGCTTAACAAAATTTTCAGCTAACTATTATTTGAGTTTTTTGGAGTAGCTGTTCGACAAGGACATAGTTTTCATGAAATTCATTTGCGTATTTTAATATGGATTCTATTAGTGTATGTGACTCCAAAATTTAAAAGTCTATACCAAAATTGTTTTTAAAAATTTCAAAAAATTACCTAAACTTTGTATGTTTTTTCAAGTAGTAGTTGAACTATGTTGTACTGCTATTTTAAATTTTTTTTTGTAAAAAGCGCAAAAACCAAAAATTAGGGTCACATTTTACATAACGATTTAGCTAAACAGCTAAAAAATATAAAGGTGCTACTTATTTTTCCCATTCAAAAAGAAAATTAAAGTTTTAGTTAAATTTTATTAAATTATAGTCGTTCTGTTATCAAGTTAAATTTCAATTGTTTTTGCCTGCATTTGCAGCAGTTTTACTTGATAATATTTTAATTAACTTTTCTGCTAAACAGTCGGCTTGGCAACATAATTGGCTTAATTGAATTAAGTCATGTATTGGTAAGAAACGAAAATCAAAGTTTTTTTTTAGTTTTAATAATTGCATTTGCAAATTTTTAAACATTTAAGCAAATTATGTTTCAGCCTTTAATATTGAAAAATTGAATGCATACCAATATAGTTTTTAATTTAGTTGTAAATTACTTTATGCAGTTATTTATATTGACATATTGCAAAATATATATTCATATTAAATCATAGAAAATTATATCTCAAATATATATTTATATATATATATATATATATATATATATATATATATATATATGTATGCACAGCGCATAGTTTAGAGACATTTATTCGTTCCCCCGCATAGTTTAGGGACATTTGCTCACTTTGGGGACTGTCCCCAAAGTTTTCGCGCCTTTTCATACATCTAGCGTTTAAGATGAGGACAATTTTTTCGATACACCGCATATTTCGGGTACAATTTTGGCCATGTCCCTAAAGTATGCGCTACGCATACATATATATGTATGCACAGCGCATAGTTTAGGGACACGCCCAAAATTGTCGCCGGAATATGCGGTGTATAGAAAAAATTGTCCTCATCTTAAACGCTAGATGTATGAAAAGGCGCGAAAATTTTGGGGACAGTCCCCAAAGTAAGCAAATGTCCCTAAACTATGCGGGGGAATGAATAAATGTCTCTAGAGCATGCGGTGTGCATACATATATATATATATATATATATATATACACTTCAGTGTCATAACACTTCACTGTCGGCTGATCCAGGGGGAGGGAAATGGAAAATAACTTCTAACTTTCCTCCAAAAAACCAAAAACAAAATTACGATACAATTATATCAAACTATATCAAATTTCATCCAATCAGATGTAGTTATATTAAATAATGTCAAATTTTATCAGATTAGTTCTAATATGTAGGGTCCGACCGAACAGTTCGACTAAAAAAACTTTATTTGGTCGCTGTTTGATTTTATCTAGAGGCAATGATGATGCATTTTGAAATTGTGTAAAACATTCAAGGAAAAAGCTCAAGTTTAGCTATAAAGTTAAAAGTTCGGCTGCGGAACTATTTTCGATTTGGCCGAGCTTTCGGAGGCCTAACTAACTTTGTCATTGCTTAACTAACTTTGTCACTCAATATCGCATCTAATCAGCCCAATAAACATTTTTTCATTCACCAAAATTTTCAATAAAGCTTTAAAATATCGAATACAGACCAAATGCATTTCCTGGTCGAACTGTTTTTTTAAGCAATACTAATATGATACAATTAGATGTTATCATAATTTTAATATAATTATATAGAATACGAAAAATCTAAAAATATTTGTTTACATGTGTCGTGTAAACCCAAATGTTGGTGATTAATAAAATACAACTTTATCACGTTATTAACAGTAAATGTGTAAGTTGTTTTACATTTCTGGTTTTAACAGTGCGCATAGCACATTACAGATTTGTTGCTATGAAAAGCTAAATAATAAAAAAGCTTTGTTCATAAACTTGTACTTACTTGGTCTAAATATAGTAGAGTTTTAATACAAACCAAAATTACAGTATCTGAAGCTGTTTATAACAGCTTTTGTGGAATGTGAGTCAACATTAAAGTTTTAAATGTACTAAAACGAAAGCATACTTATGATATTGAAATGGTTTTTTAAACACATTTTCTTTTTATTATTCGAAAGTTGTTTTCTCTGTTAAACATTTAACAGTTTTCGTTATACTAAGTTATAATTTTTTACAATTATGAAATTTTACGATATTAAATATTTTGTTTGATTTTTGTGATTTTTAACAAAAATTATAAATAAATAACTAATACTAGGAAATTAAGTAATAAATTATCAATAAATAAATAAATAAATAAATAATTTATAGTTCTAAATTAAAATTGAGGAGGGAGTTAAAGAATAAAGTTGAAAACTATAAATATAAATTAAATATAACGAAATCGAATTTAAAAACCAGTCCTATAGTTCGAGCTTAATTAGTTAGATTTATAAATAGAATATGTATAAAAGTCACGATAAGATGACTTAAACTTCATTACATTCCAAATATAATTGACTGCAATCGAAACCGGAACGCCCTCTGCGACCAGCATCGTACATATGTTCAAAAGTTGCATCACTAGTACGATCCAAAAGATAGCTAGTAGCATAACTAGAAGAAAATAAAACAAATCATTATATGATGTTAGTAATAAAATATTTATAGTAGGGTGTCTATTAAAAATATTTTTTTTTTTTATTTATTTTTTTTTTTATTAATTAATAATCATATATAATTATAAATTATATATTAATACCCTAACCGAGCACTAGCTACTATAGTTTTCGGCGCGTTGTAGCGAAAACAGACCAGTGCCTCTGGTGGGAATCGAAGCCACTACCTCCGCACTGATAAGCCAGCGCGCTACCAACTAGCCTACCGGGGCGCAAGCCCTTAAAAATATTTTTGTCATTATATCCCCAGTTTTATGGAAAGTGGATGCAAATGGAGGACATCGATTTTTTTGGAAAACCTTAACCCGCCTTAAATTTTATCCGAACATTTTAAAAAAAGTTTATTTTTTCTAAAAATTTTATTTTTTATTACATGTGTACCTTTAATAGACTGAAAATTGTTCATATATGGAATTCTGAATTCATCGGACATAGCTAACCCACTTAAGACTGGAATTAACGATGACTCACATATCGGATAAAAATGCAAAAACGTGTTTTTTAAAAACAATTTTAAAGATTCTTTAAATTGCATAATTTAGAGATGTCGATTGTTATTTTCATAACATAATAGATGCGATTCAAAAAAATATAAATTGAAAAATTATAATTACACACAGAGAAAAATTAAGCTATTTGGCAACTAAACTTCGGTTACTACCACTCAAATTATATTATTATGAACTTAAGTCGGTTGGTACAACTCAGCATTAGCTTTCACAACAAAGTTCGGTTAATTCAAATGAATTTTAGTTGAAGCACCCAAAATAATCTCAAATCTAATGTAAAAATTGCTGTACTGACTGAATTTAAAAGTTGTTAGCATTCAAATACACTTT
Organism: Delia radicum; assembly: GCA_021234595.1. Lineage (NCBI taxonomy): Eukaryota > Metazoa > Arthropoda > Insecta > Diptera > Anthomyiidae > Delia > Delia radicum. The sequence goes on along the minus strand of CM037851.1, from coordinate 84,857,711 downwards.
TCGATTCGGTTGGTACTTAATTTGTCTGTATGTAGAGTTTGTATGTGGAGCAACATTTTATAAAAATTTATACTTTTCTTAAAAATCGAAAAATATTTTAATATTTTCATAAAAGTTTGCATAATTTTCATAAAAATATTTCTAGAATTTAATATGACAATAATTATATTTACTTTTGTTTAAAAAATACAACAACGTTCCATAATACGTAATTTATGTTTTTACTACAAGAGTGTAAATCTTTAAGATTTCAATTAAATTTGTAATCCGACATGCCAATATTTAAATTCATGTGTTGTAAAAACTAGTAGGACGATTTTAATGGCTGATGGCTTATTTTATTGGTTTTCTATTCTAATTTGTGGAAATGTATTTAATATAAATATATATTTAAATTATTTATTTTTTAGTTTTTAGCTTGCTAATGTGCGTTGTACCTCTTTGGCCGTTATGTTTCTTTCCAATCAAACAAGTTTCAAATATGTATAAAATGTTTTAAACTATCTGAAATTTTTCATACGAAATACATGCTGCGCTTCTCCTCAAGCAGATTCCTGAGTACGCCACTGCCTATGTGCATTAAAATTCTAAAAGCAATTAGTTTTATAAAGTAATATTTTCTGAATCCTTTTGTGACTTGAAGTTATTCTTATTTCTGGTAAATCTTTTAAAAAAGAAAAAAACTCAAAAAACTTGTCAAAATATTATAAAGTCAACGAGCGTAAAAATTGTCAAAAAGTCAATAAACAACGATCAAACTTTTTGACAATATCATATTAGCTTTTTGAACTTAAGGTAAAACAATATTCTAAATAAATAAATATATGGTAATATAGAAAGTCCTGAAAAGCATTTTTGTATTTTTAATAGAATTTTTTTTTTTTTTTTTTTTATTTTATTAATTAATAATCATATAATTACAAATTATATACTATTACCCTAACCGAGCACTAGCTACTATGGCCTTCGGCGCGTTGTAGCGAAAACAGACCAGTGCCTTTGGTGGGAATCGAACCCACGACCCCCGAACAGATAAGCCAGCACGCTACCAACTAGTCTACCGGGGCGCACTAATACAAAATTTAAAACATTTTTAAACAAACAAAGAAACTAGTGAAAAATATAAAATTAGTGTAAAATATCATATAAACAAACACACTGATATATCCTAGGGGACAAACGGTAATGGCATTACTTTTCTCACTACCAGTAATGACATCAGCTTACACTCTGCATTACTTTAACACATATAATAACTAATAACTGGTTACTTTTCCCATTATTTGAAATAAAAAATAATGCGTTACACATATGTACTTGTTTTTATCTTTATTTTAAATATTAAGTAATGATCTAACATTTTTTTAAATCCATTATTGGTTCAACTCCAGTAAGCACATACATAACTACTTGATTTATTTTGTTAGCTGGAAAGTAATGCAATTTTGTACAAGTAAGACATTTATCTATCAAGTATAACATGTCGAGATAGCTCAGATGGTAGAGCGCTTAGCAAAATATATATGTTATTACATATAAAGCTATATAAAATTATAAGGAAGCATGGGGCCATATAAGGAGCGTGGGGCCATATATAATCATATATATGGATTATTATTATATGGGTTATGAAGATATATATGGAGAAAGACTTGGTGACATATGATAATAATAGGTACTATATAAAAAATTCTCTCTGTAAATTTTTCAAGGCGATAATGATAATGTATGGTAATATATGAATATGCATGACTCCATGTATGAGCATATAATGTTTCATATATCAGCATGTATGAAGCTGTATTCACACATGACATCGCATATGCATATGTGTTCATACATGCAAACAAAAAGTTCATATATGGGAATGCATGATATCATGCAGCGGCGTACCCAGGATTTTGTTTCGGGGGGGGGGGGGCCCAATTTTTGTTTTTTAATTTTTTTTTGTTTGAAAAGCATATAATTTGTTACATACGAGAGCCTATATTTAATATTTTGTAGTGTCCGACCAAGTACTCGGCTTCGGCTTCGTAGTTCGGCCAAAAAGTGAAGTTCGGCCATATTTTGGCCGAATTTGGCCGGACTACCGAACTTTTTATGATTATTTATGAAAAGCACAAATAAATAACAACTGCGGTTATATTTACTTTTCAGAATTTACAAAAAAAAAAAACTACATAAAAAATACAATAATATAGCTACAAGACTTATAAGCAAATAATCAAATTTAATGCGATATAATTAAATATAAAAAAAATCGAGTGGTAAGTAATCCTGAAAAGAGAATAACAGGTTCATCAATTTGGGATAGACATGATGCAGTACCAGACTTAGAAGTAGCAGAACCAAACGAAAATTTTATTGAAAAAGAAATTAAAATGTTTATTACGGAGCCTTTAGGTCCCGAAATATAAATATATTTGAGTATTGGAATTCAAGTCCATTTACAAATATAAAAGCTGTAGCAATAAAATATTTATCAGCCCCACCAACTAGTGTAGCTAGCGAACAGCTTTTTAGCCGGACAGCTGTATTCTGATAGACGAAGCAATTCACATGGTGTGAATGCAGAAAAATTGCTTTCTGTCATGACAATACCAAACTTTTTAATTTTAAATATTAAAGTTTAAGTTTTTGTTCTCTATATCAACTTAAAAATCGATCAACTATTTTTCTTTGACTATAAAATATAGTACAATACAAATATTTAATCCTCTTTTTGTTTAAAATAGTAAAACTATTTTCCAAATATGATTTTTTAAAAAATATACCTATAAATTTGTATTTTGTTTATGTTTAATAACTTTTTGGTTTAAATTTATTGATCTAAAAAAACAATTTATATTTTTTTCTATTAAAACAAAAAGTTCAGCTTCGGCCGAACATTGATATAATGGCCGAAGTTCGGCTTCGGCCGAAAAAAATGAGTTCGGTCGGACACTAATATTTTGTATCTGTTAAATAAGTTTTGGATGGAAAAGTTACTATTGACGTTATACCCAGTTATGATAGCAATTTTGAAGCAAAAATGTTTTGACATGTCTTTGTTTTTTTAGTTTTCTTATATCTACAAACAAGTTTTTTTTTTTTTGAAATGTTAAACAAATTTATGTATCAATTAAATAATTTTATTTTGATTTTTAAAGTGAGCTATCATATTAATTAAGATCCTTATATACTATTAACAAAACTGTTAAAATTTAATTCAACGATTTTTTTTCATAAAAGTGTCAATGTGTCAAAGTGATGGTCTTTATGGTAGTGTTTCCATAGATCAATTTCAGTTAATATAACACTAGTTTGAAAAATTATAGTCTCAAAAAAATATTATAAATTCATTTATTACATACTACAAAAATAAAAAATCGAAAATCGAAAATATTTCGGGGGGGGGCCTGTGGGCCAAAGCTGGGTACGCCACTGATATCATGTATTGAAATATATGCTTAATGTTGTTCCATATATGCTATAAATTGTATTATGTGATTATAAATCAACTTATACATCCGTCACTTAGAGAAAATGCCATTATTGTTCATGTATCATTGACTCAGAAATAAACTATTATTGTGTCTAAAAGTTGTTGAAAGTTAGATTTTTAAGTCGCAGCATCTAAAACTGATTTTTTTTTAAAGTCTTATGAGCATTATAACTCTTAGTTAATAGACTACATTTATATATTTAAAATAGAGATAATAAAATAATCATTTTAAAAATTATGTTGCAAATTTGTTTCATGATTACATCTGATATCCGTGGATGTCAAGAAATCGTTTTTTAATGGATAATCTAGTGTTTAAACAATTTTTGTAAACCTGCTCAGAACTACACTTAAAAATAAAGTAAGCAAAGTCAGCAGACAATTTTGCTGAGACAAAATTTGTCAGGAGCGTGCTTGCAAAAAAATTGCTAATGTCAGCGAGCTGATTAGCCACAAAATTTGTAGATTTAGAAAAAGTTTGGCTAACACTTCGTTAATTACAAATTAAAAAACTTATTCAAAAATTCTTCCATGGCTAATTTTTTGAAAGGTCTTACAAGAGTTGTACTTTTTAGTATAATTTTCCTCGTCTCCACTATATCTTGACATGCCGTGACTTCTAATTAATTCTGCGTATATCTTTCAATCAATGGTTTTTTCTACTCTATTAATTATCATCTATTAATAGCATACATTTTTAGCAAAATAAATTAGTAACACATTAGTAAAACATTAGTTCAAAAATGTTAAGTTCTGAATAAGCATAACTAAAATTTTATCTGAAAACGCAAAAAAAAAATTTACTGAGAAATAGTATACTTAATTCACAAGACGTTTTACTATTTTTTTTTTACTAACTTATTTTTTTGTGAGTGTATTTTTACCAAACAATTTTACAAATTTGCTTCCACCTGTACAAAACTAGTTTCTAAGTTCTGCAAAACTTTGCATTATATGTTGTCTATTAATTCTCAGTTAGTTTATAATATACATTTATAAATAAATATTTAAAACTTACGATCCCAACTGACAGAATATACTGGTACCACCAATTTCACGTATGCATTCGTTATTAGCTTCACACATATAACGTTGTAAGCACTTTTCATCAGCACTACGATAAGTACGGACATAACCCTTTAACATGGATATGCCAGCAACTGTGGCATCACTTACGGAATCACGTTTACCCAAAGAACGAGCATTCAAAGAACGATGGGAAAATGAAGTTTTTAAGGCATCCAAAAGATTCATAACAATTTGTATAAACTAGAATATAGAAAATAAAAAAAAAAATATTTAAATTATTTAACAAATATTAAACTGGAAAAAAAAACAAACATTAAGAATTCAGAAAATAAAAATATCTATAGTGTTGAGTTGTTAATAAAGCTTAAAAATAATAAATTATTTACAAATCAATATAGTTAAACTTAAATATTAAAAGAAAATATATATTGTTTACCTCTCCAGCTTGTTTGGCCATCGAATTCACTTGTTCTGGATCTCTTGCACCAAGTACCGTTGATAAAACTGCCGCCAAGACTCCCTGTATTTATTTTTATTTAGCAAGCATGTAACCATTTATGAATAATCCACCATAACCATAAACCAGTATTTAATTTTTTTGTTTTTTGAATTTAGTTTTGAGTTTTACATGAATATGTTTTAACAAGAAAGCGTTACATTTTTTGCCAGAAAACAAACACACATGAAAATATTCGGGAGGTTTGGAAATAAAGAAAAAGAGATAATAAGAAGTTTTTGATTGTTTAAATTTGTTTTCAAAATGTGTTTCTTTATTAAAAAAAAAAAAAATTATAAATGCTTTTATAATTGCTCACATTAATAATTATGGATTTTCTGGAATATATCTATAAACTCGAAACATGAAAAAAAATTTAAGTTCCACAAATTGAGAATTTTATACACTCTAAAAAATGATTGTAAATTTACTACTATAAAACGAGTAAAGTTTCATGTATTATTACGCAACTTCGGTAAATTTATACATAAAAATGCGTAAAACTATTTTGCGCACACTTTTATATACAATAATACCCACCAATAGTATTTTTACCAATTATGTGTTTACAATTAAACACATTATGCCTAAAAGTAGTATTATTTTGTTAAATAAAATGTTTACGCACAAAGCTTGTAAATATACTAACTTTTAATAGTAATAAATATTATGACATTTTTAAATTGAAAAAAAATTAAAGAAATTAAAAAAAGCCAAAAAATCTAAAAAATTTAATTTATTGAGAATTTTAATGAAAAAAAAAACTGTATAACTGTAGTATTTGTGATAGTGTTTAGTTTATAGTTTATTTCCAAGTGTTTGCAGCCTAATTGTGGAAAAATATTTTTAAAATATAATATATGTACAGAGCTTTAAAGAATAAAATTCTTCATTCGATTTATTCAGTCAGTTTTTACTCAATCGATTTAAAAACATCGCCAATATTGAAAAAAATTGCCAAAATTGAAAAAATCGCCAAAAATCGCTTAAATTTAAAAAATCTTAAAAAAAAGTTAAAATTAATAAAAAAAAAAATCTCTAAAATTAAAAAAAAAAAAGCTAACATTTAAAAAATCGTAAAAAATTAAAAAAATCCCTTAAATTAAAAGAAAATCTGCAAAAATTAAAAAAAAAATTGTTGAAAACAAACCGCGATCTAAGAAATTTAGAACCGGTATTGAGGTTGAGTTTTGAACACCGGTGCAATTCCAGTAGCTCTTTTATTTTTTGAGTTATGTACGGTTTTTATTTAGTCAATTTTTAAAAGGTACATATTTCGAAATCTAATGGATCTGGAGGAAAAATGGTTGCACCATTGTTCAAAACTTTACCCCATTACCCCTACAACGATCCTAAATTTCGATTTGATTGGCTGGATTCGTCAATCGCGATTTTCTCGAAAAGTAAGCATCGCAGATAAAACTAACAGGGATAAAAAAAACTAACAGGGATAATAAAATGACACAGACAACTTTTTCCAATTTGACCTATTTTTGTTATCAATTAAGGTGATTTTTTTAAAATTTTCGCGATTTTTACTTTTGCCGTTTTTAAATTTTGAAGTTTTTTTTATTTTGGCGATGTTTTCACTTTTAGCAATTTTTCTTATTTTTGGCGGTTTTTTTATTTTTGGCGATTTTTTTTTAGTTTTGGTGATTTTTCAATTTTGGCAAATTTTAGTGATTTTTTTTAATTTTGGAAATTTTTTAAAATTTAGTTGATTTTTTCAATTCAAGTGATTTTTTACATTTTTGGCGTTTTTTTCAATTTTGGATAATTGTAGCGTTTTTTTTCCAATTCTGCCGGTGTTTTTCAGTTTCGCTGATTTTGGCAAATTGTAAATCGATTGAGTAAAAAATAGATTGAATCCCCAATTATTGAATTCGCAATGATTGAATTCCCAACAATTGACTTCCCAATGATTGAATTCAAAAATTGGTAATATCGAATTAGCTAAATTGATTGAATTCCTCACTAGTGAATTCCAAAGAATGAATTCTCTGCGATTGATTAAGAAAAAAATCATTCGATTTAAAAAAATCCGATCTGATTTTTTCAAAATAGAATTCAATCTTTGAAGCTCTGTATATGTACAGCCACATATATACAAATATTTTTAGTATATTTATATTTTACATTTATTATTATACAACACATTAATAAAACTCTTTATAAAAATTAATTCTTTGTTTTATTTGAAACATTTTTTGGTCTGTTTTTCTTTCTTACCGCAAGGTAAATATATCCATTTTTAATGGTTTCTTACGCATATAAAAATGTATTTTTACGCATTTTATCCGTATATTCACAAGTAAAGCATGTTTTTTTACTCAAAAATTCAGTGAAATTATTCATTTATTTCTAAATTTAATTATATTTTTACGCACTTGCATAGTACATTTACACAATTTTTGTTGACCAACTTACACGTAATGTGTGTATTTTTTGCATTTACACACATGGAGTAAATTTACCCAACTTATAGTAGAAGTATAGTTTCCTCCTCTGGTGTAAAATATTAAAAGAATAAAAATATATTTTTAAATTAATTATTTATTTTCTTTCCGATGTTTCGGATAAATTCTTTAAACATCCTCTGGGAGCTAACAAGAGATCGCCAATTTGTACAATTAAATTTAAAAAAAACAATAAATTTTGTTAAAATAATATATTTACTTTAAATAAATTACATTAAACTTTAAAGCTTAGATTAGATGTTAACTACACAAAAGCTTTTTGCCAACTAGTTATTCCCCTGTGTTTGTCTTTTATATTTTTTTGATCGTGTGTCTGTCTATCTGAGCGCTATAAGAGATCTTATTCAACACGTGAAGAATAAAAATTATAATAATCAATCTACAATTACTGTAGAAGAATAAAAAGAAGAGGATCAACAAATGATATATGAATCACTAACATATATCCCATGACTCTCAGAAATATTACTAAACTCCGACGGTTATAATAAGGAAAATACGATTTGGCACTCAAAACATGTAACTCGATAAATAAGCTGTTTAGTAAGAAAAAGTTCTAACAAGAATAGGGGGAAAATAAACAAACTTAATTTACAAAATTACACTCAGGGAACTTCTGCTTTAAAAATACGTAGATTTTTTGGGTTGTAGTACAGTTTCTTTATTTTTAATGTAAATGTCAGTAATTTGTAAAACAAATTAAAATTTTACAAACCCGGAAGTTTAATGACAGTTTTTACGAGTTTACATTAATTTCTTACAGTCATTGTTTGTTATTTTTAAAAAAATAAAAAACTAAATTTTGTTTATTTTTTACTAATATATGTGATTAATTTTTACTACAATTGTATCTTATTTTTTGAACATTGAAAAACAAATGACATTATAAGTTGAATTTACTGATATGTAAGCCGTCCTTTCTTTAAGTGAAATCTCATTTGTTTTTAAAAACATTTGCAGTGTTCTTTACCTACATAGTATTCTAAGTGTATCAACGGGAAACACATAATAATAATTAGTTGGAAAAAGCTCATACATAGTTAACATCCAAACTCAGCTTTAAAGCTTAAAGTTTTTAATTTATATCAAATATATAATTTGTGTAAAAATAAATATGTTTTAAAATATAATCATCTAAATTGGTAATTGGAAATATATAAAAACAAATAAATAAATAATTAAAAATATAAAACCTAAAGGAACGTTATTTTAAAGGCCATCCCATTCGTTTTATTTTACATAATCTGTTTCTCAAGCTATTGTGATTTGAACAGGAAAACTTTTATTTTTACTTTTAAGATCATCAAAGAGGCAGTAACAAGGAAGTATCCCAACTGATACAACTCGATTTTGTGAAATTCGGCTATACTGTAGAGAAACAAATTTATGGCAGACATGCATTTTCTTAAGTACCAAATCGAAGAATTAAAAAAGGTAATTGAACAATCGCATTAAATTAGATTTTTTAGTTTTATTCGATTTTCTCCCAAGTATTGATACACTCAAAACAGTTTGTGGTTTTAATTAACCGTACGATGCATACCCAACTTTTTCTACGAGAACACACACCAAGGTTACGTTTGTACCTACTAGCTTATTTTGGCTTTTTCTAATCCAATTCATTATTTTTTTTTAAATGCGTATACTAATATTTTACAAATGTTTTAGTTTTTGTTTCGCACAAAATTTTCTAAAGGGTCCGCCATCTAACGTTTTTTTTCAACTAGTGCTTATTTCGTGAATGGTAACACTTAGCTCATGTCTGATTTTTTTTTTTTTTTTTTTTTTTTTTTAAAGTGAAAGAAACTGGCATCCTCATTGATAAACCAAAGCGTGAGAAGCCAAAAACAGTGCGTAGACCCGAGAATATTGCTGCTGTGGCAGAAAGTGTGCGTGAAGCGCCATCAACATCAATTCACCGTCGTTCTCAACAATTGAACATTTCAGAGACATCATTGAGACGAATTTTGCATAAAGACCTTGGTATGACGCCATACAAAGTCCAATTGGTTCAGGAGTTCAAAAAAAAAAAAGTTATTTGGTGGAACCTGTACCTGGTTCAAGAGATATAGGCAAAAAAGGTCACGAACATTGGATAGCCAAATGTTGTGTGTATTTACGTAGGTGTCGACTTTGGAAGCTCGTAGCACCTGTACCACAAATCAAATAACCTTTAAAAGATTACAATTTACTTATATTTCCTAGATCCGAAAACTATATGCCCTAAGTTAATCCGTGATTTGCAGCACTGCAAAGTTGCCAATGGATACATTTGTATCCGGGTGTGTGTTCTAGGGTGAACTGAAAATGTAATTTAACGTAAACGATAAACTACTCAAACTCTGTTACTTTTTATTTAATTCAAATGTTTCTTGTTATTTATTTTTAAATATCATATATGTAAAATGAAAGGTATTCAAGCGGTAGTATGCAATTCTGCAGAATTCTGTGAAACCAATTTTTTTATCCCCTAGATATAATATATGGCAGCTAAAAATTTTTTTTTATATATGGGGGATTTCATCTCAAGTGACCGAACTTTTGAAACCGATGTCTTTCGATCGGGATGAATCTTGCGCCAAGTTAAGTCGTACTGGGTAGTAGTAATGCTACAAAACTTCAACCGGATCGGTCAAGGACTCTCCGAGTTGTAGGGTGTTGAATTTTAACATTTTGGGAAAACTACCGTTTTTGTGGATATACGAGTATATAACTATCCAGGCAGAAAAATACAATCGGCACATTATAAGCAAAGCTTCGGCTACTGTCGGTTGACAGAACGTACGATTAACAATCTTGACAGTATTGTCCTGTTTCCCGATTGATAAATGTGGCCAACCGTCGGATTTAGCCATAACGCTGGAAGTTAAAAAAAAATATTATGCTTTTAAAATGCCCCAAATTTAACTAATTTTGATAAAACATATTTAGAAAGCAACAATACAGCTCAGTCTTAGGCTGACAGTAGTAGTTGTAACTTTGGGTTTTACAGTGCTTATTTTTTGTATGGTTGGCAATTTCCACCTGGGTATTGTATTTAGAAAATTTTGTCAAAAAATAAAAACTTATTTTCAAAAAGTTCCTGAGATATTACCATTTGAAAATGTTAAATTACAAAATTTGGTCCGAATTGAATCCATTTATTTTGTGAATAGCGGGACCATAGAAGTTGAAACTTTTTTGTTTATTTAACCAAATAATTTTTCTTTTAAATCAACAAAAAAAGTTGCTATATATTGTTCCAACCAAAAACTACATTGGTTTAAAGTATAAATTAAAAAAAAAATAAAATGTTTGCGATAAATACTTTCTTTTTAAACATATAAACTATGCAAGTTTGATATAATTTTTATAAAAAATCAAAATTAAGTTTTTTTCGTTCTTTAATTGTGCTATTTTTAGACTATGCATAATAATCTTAAAGTTCTTTTATGCAAAAGAAATATGTGTTCAAAAAATATTTCATTTGTATACACTCCCTCACCCTCTCTATTAGCTTTAGCTTTAGCGCTCTGATCTATCGTCAGGTCGAGTATTGTTGTGATTAAAACTAATTTTATTAAATACACGATGTTTTTGTGCTTGCATATATAATCTCAGAAGTACAACTCCAACACAACACAACAGTTCTATTTTTAGAAACACCTCACTCATGTAGAGAAAACATGTTTGTGAAATCAATTTGGTGCACATCTTACTTGGCTTTAGCTATATTTTTTTTTAAGATGGCTTCTCTTTCGGTATTTAAATGCAAAATAGACTGGAATTAGTTAAATGAAAAGATGGCTGCAAAAAAATTTTAAAAACCCCAGTATTGGAAATTTATAGTTATTGTTAGCAATTGCGGATCTGATTACATTGCGGGACTGAAGAGTCATTTATAAAATCAAACAAACATTGAAAAAGTTTAATAAACTTTGGGGTCAAGTTTAGTTTTATTTAAAGATAATCATTTTGCCATCTAAACAAAATCACCTTTATGTTAAATGCTGACATCAATTTCTCATTTCTGACTTTAAAGGCAAATAAAGTCCAAGATATCATTGAATTTTATTTATTAATAAATATTTTATTGTAAAGAAAAAATTTACATTTTAACAAACCACCCGTTGTTTTTACCTTAATATTTGGATTTCCCAAGTTTTTGAATATATTTTTTAGCACAGCCAAAAAGGATATCAAAGTTTTTTTTTTTAGCACTTTAACGCTGCGTACAAAATATGACATGGTCCCTCGATTAGGACTAAAAAAAATTAACGAAATGTATATGAATTTCGTTCATTTAGACATATTTTCATATTAAAATCTAATAATTTTTGACCCTACTTTTTTACCCGTGAGATCGGGCTGCTAAAAAATACGTGTGGCTCTCTCTCACCTATCCGAATGTCGTTAGTATCGGAGAGAACCCATTTTGAGACTCTCCTTGTAAGTCACAAATAGCTGTACATTTACTTTAAACCATTCAACCCAATGGGTAGAATGTAGAAACATGTATTAATATTGGATACAAATTGAGTTCACTACTTCACCGCTAGAACAACAGTTTCAAAAATCGGCAAACTAATCTAATGTGGCTTTGGATCTGATTTTTGAATTTTTGAAAAAAGGAAGCTACACTGTGCTGAATTCGCAGATTTTAAAGAAATTTGAATATGTTGTAGAGGAGAAAATTTACTAGATGTGAATTTTTTTAAGGTGCGTAATCGCGCCTTAAGATGTTTAAAAGGTGTGGTCAAAATTACATAATTTTTGTTTTAAAAGATCTCAGGTAAATTTAGTGTATGCATTATTAAAGAAATCTTTTAAAATTTATATATAAGTAGGGGTTTGTTTAAAACACTACACATTGATTAAACTAAAAAAAAAATCAAAAGCTTATATTTAAGTAACGAGCACTGCCTTACTTAAATACATTCAACTTTAAACGTGATTTGGTACCAAATAGTACCAACATTTTCTTTTTTTTTTGTGAACACAATCTGATGTTGAATTTAAATTTGTTTTTAACTCAGAATGAAAAAAATGGCTATATAATAAATTTCTGTAAACAATTTGTCGTATTTTTACATGCAGTTCTGAAAATTTTTAATATTTAACTGAACAATATCGCAAATCACTTTAGTTAGTCTCTTTACAGGAAGAAGAAGAAGAAAACATTTTTATTGAAAAATTTTACGGACACAAGGGATACACCAGACTGCCGCAGTTTCGTGCCCCTCCTGGGACTCGTCAGTGGTTAATTTATGTGTCAATTGAACAAAGTATTTTATATTGTTAATTTGCTCTGTATGAAAAACTTTTTATTTTTTGGTGTCGTACTGGTATTTGAACTCACTGCCTTAGCATCAAGCTATGCATCGTAATCTCACCTCTTAACGAGTTGAGCCACGGTAGACACAGCGATGACTGTGGCTAAAGTGGAGTTTGGTCACACTACGTACACACAAGTATTGTTTCGATCAGAAGAGACAGAATTAACTAATACCAATGCCCAATTCATTTCTCAACTAGAATGCTTTTTCTTCTTAATCCTATCTATTTTTCACAAGTAATTGTCACGTTTTATGATGCGCTTTATTCACATACAATAGTTGGATACCAAGTGTAGGTTAGAGATTGAGTTGCCGTTAAGCAAGTTTCTTCAAATTTCATGTTAGAAAGTGTTTGTCAGATAATGTCAATCGTAATTAATTTTTATATTAATTTCTGTAGAATATTACTTTAGTTAGTCTCTCTACAGGAAGAAGAAGAAGAAAACATTTGAGTTTTGGCCTTTCACTTTATTTTAAAACTTGAAAAAACTTAATCTACTTTAAGAAATAAAGGGTCCGCGAAATAACTTTTTTTTTTTGAAAATGCTATAAAAAAAAACTACTGAATATTTTCACAAATTTCTTTTTTATTTGAAAGTACAATCCTTCCAGTTAATAATGGAAAATAATTTCATTCAAATGGCTGCCTCGGCTGGCCATGCAGTAGCCTACATGAGCGGTCCAATTTTTAAGCACATTATCGATTGTGTGCAGTTGTATTTCCTCCTCGTCAATTTTTGTGAACAAAAATTCGTTCAACATGGCCCGATAACGAACGCCATTGACTGTAACAGGCACTCCTTGCTCATTTTCGAAGAAAAATGGCCCAATTATGCCTCTGGACCAAAATCCGCACCAAACAGTGACTCGTTTTGGGTGTATCGGCACACATTCCGCAACATTACCATGATTTTCAAAGTAATGTCGCAATATAAAACTACTTATCTGTCAAATCAGACATGAGCTAAGTGTTACCATTCACGAAATAAGCACTAGTTGAAAAAGAAACGTTAGATGGCGGACCCTTTAAAAAGTATAAGGTAAAAACATATGTTGTGGTTACAAAATTTGTTTTTTTTTTGACTATAAAATATTAAGATGCAAACATGTTACAGCTCCCCTCTAGACTCTTGGTGATACAAATTATTTATGCCCAAACCTAAATTAATATTGTACTCAACTTATTATTTCCAATTCCAAGATTTTATTTCAAAATTACATAGTAATTAATAAAAAAACATTCAGCAGCAAAAGTTTATTAGTTTCTTAGTCTAATCAATGTGTACTGTTTTAAACAAACCCCCTACTTATATACATATTTTAAAAGCTTATATAACTTTCACTTTATCAAGTAATTAATTGAAGCAAATAAAAGACATTATAAAAGCATTTATAAGCAACAATAAAAATAAAAGTTAGTTTAACCAAATAAAATCAAAAATATGTACAATTTTTTTTTTAAGTAATATTCTTAAATGGTGCAGACTACTTAAAATAAGAGCAAACTGCTACTTTAAATAAAATAATTAAATAAATATTACCTGCATAGGAGATCCACCATTATCGACCTTATCAATGCCATCACTAGGAGCACCACCGCCTAACAAGGTATTAATGATTTTCAAGCCTAAATATACAAGAAAAAATATATAAATTATAGTCTCTTTTATGGCTACAAAAAGCTTATAAAAACCTACCCATTGAGATAACATTAGCCCAGGGTGAGCCTCCAAAACCAATGGAGTTGTCTACATCATCAGATTTTGTGGGAGAATTACCGGCATTATTAAAGAACATGGTAAGTACAGTACCCAACATATTAGACCAAGAAAAACCATTTGGAGCTTCTTGTATTTGATTGCCTTCAATATCTTCTTCAACATCATCAAGTGCTACTTTTTTTGAGGCATTAGGTTTTACCGCATATTTACGGCCAGTTTCCTGAGCAACATCGTATACAGGTGATAACTGTTGTTGCTGTTGTTGTCTTTGTTGTATACGTCTTTGATGAACCTCATTTTGTGGATAGGCAAAGGTAAGTAAAACACAATTTGTAGCCACCATGGCTAATAAAATATATGAATTTATTTTGCGTTGATTAAACATACTGAAATAATAGAGAAAAAATAAAAAAAATAAAGTTTGTTGCTTAAGTCTTTCGTTTTGTTAAATAATTTTCTATTTGAATACAAAAAAACAGTCGTTATGCTTATATTTTCTAGTGCATTCTTTTGGCATAACAAGTTCATTATCTTGATTTTTCTTTAATTTTTATTTTTTTTGTTATTAACATGTTTCTAATCTGGATATAACACTTGTTCAATGATCTGCTTCTATATATACGAGTAATACCGTTTTGTTAATTGAACAATTTTAAATTATGTCTTAAATTTTTTCTTCTTCATATGTTTGCTTTTCATTCTATATTCTTTCTTATATTAGATTTTACGCTCTATTATAGTCATAAAACATGTTAACTGTATTTAGCGGAAATTGTAAAAAAAAACAAATTGTATATTATAATAATGTTGTTTATTAAGGCGCTATAGAGCTAATGTTGTTGTTAATACTAAATTCATTAACAGTGTTGTCTGTGTTTGTAGTTCTTCTACTTGTTCATGCTAACAAACGTGTTTTCATTTTTAGAGTTTGTCGCTGTCAATGTTGGTAATGTGTGACACAATTTATATTGTGTGTACGGATTTCATATGTTGACGACTTGTGAATGTTTGGTTGAAAATTGTTGTATTCAACAAAATATTTTAATTATTATGAATATGTAAATTTAGAAAGCCGTTCATTTTTTTTTTTTTTTGTAACAAAATGTTAAGAAAAATGTGAAAAAATGTGATTGCAAGATTTTAATAAAAAAAAAACTTGTTTTCTTTTTCCTTAGATTTATAACGGATGCCAACAACTGCATTCAAGTCTTCCTGTCTTTCGAGGGAAATCCTTTTAATAATTAAATGTATTTTATTATAGAATATGGGCCAGGTTAACAGGTCTTTCTATACCGGTCACGACTAGTACAAGATATCATGTACGTCTGCACGATTAGTATTTTAAATATTAGTTACTTAAAACATTAATATTAAAATCCGCTTTTTTTTTAATGGAGTCGCTTATGAATATAAAGGGTTCGCCATCTAACGTTTTTTTTTTCAACTAGTGCTTATTTCGTGAATGGTAACACTTAGCTCATGTCTGATTTGACAGATAATTAGTTTTATCCTTCCGCTGAACGAATATGGTTGTGTATACGCTTGAACAACGCTGGGAAATATTGCGACATTACTTTGAAAATCATGGTAATGTTTCAGAATGTGTGCGAAAGGCCGTGTGTAAGTGGCCGTTACAGTCAATGGCGATCGTTATCGGGCCATGTTGAACGAATTTTTGTTCACAAAAATTAAAGAGGAGGGTATTGTCAACATTTGGTTTCAACAGGACGGCGCTACGTGCCACACAGCTGAAGCTAAACTCGATGTTTTGCGCCCTGTTTTTGAAAATAGCATTATCAGCCGCAGAGCTGATGTCGTTTGGCTACCTCGGAACTGCGATTTGACACCGTTGGACTATTATTTGTGGGGTGCCGTCAAAGATAAGTGTAACGCCAACAAACCAGAGACAATTGACGCGTTAAAGGACAATATTCGTGAAGCCATTGGTGAAATACAGCTGCACACAATCGATAATGTGCTTAAAAATTGGACCGATCGTGTAGGCTACTGCATGGCCAGCCGAGGCAGCCATTTGAATGAAATTATTTTCCATTATTAACCAGAAGGATTGTAATTTCAAATAAAAAAAGAAATTTGAGAAAATATTCAGTAGTTTTTTTTTATAGCATTTTCAAAAAAAAAAAGTTATTTGGCGGACCCTTTACTTGATGTTTATGAGAACGCAAGCTGTCATCTTAACTTGTGAATTAACTTTAAAGGAGAACAAAATCATAAAGTAGGTTAGTTTTCATTTCTGACAGTAAGTAGTTCTTTTTGTTAAGAAAAAAAAGCAATATTTAAACAGTTATAAAAGGGACATTTCAAAAATATGGAATACAAAACAATTAACTTTGTAACATTACTTCTTCTGATATTAGTAAAACTTAGAATAAACTTTCTCCTAGCTAATATGGGGTTTACGCATTTTTCATTTTTCCAAAATTCGTTTTAGTCGCGTTTAGTCGCTGCTGAAATGTGGGCAATGTTATCAAATGAATACCTCGCTCGAATAGGGGTATAAGCCACATTTTTTGGAACACGCGTTTTTTTCCATAATATGGTTTGTCAAGCATTAATATGTATTGCTATGCAAATAAGTTTGCTAAATTTTGCATTTTTATGTCGCAAAATAAACCTTAAAAATCGTATATTAACATCTAGAGTGTGAACACAGAGAGAGGGAATATATCCGCACATAAATACAAAATGTTTAACTATTATTTCTAAAATATTTTTAATTTTGACCATAGCAAACTGAAGTACTAAATGTAATATGGTAAGCCATTTACTTTTTATGTTACACTAGACTAAAGAACCGTGAGTCTTTGTTTAAGCGGAAATAAAAGTGTCCCATTGTATTGCGAAAATTTTGTCGAAATTCGTTAGTGGGGTAAACAGTAAAACACTAATGGATGTATATTTTATTTTTTTGTATACAATCTTACGTTTAGTAATTTACATATGTATGAAAATACAAATAAAATTGTAACATTTACCCTTATTCCACTAAACAATATTTTCAAGTGCAATTTTTTGCTACTTCTGAATTATCATAACTATTGAAGGCGTCAACAAAAAATTCAAAATTTGGTGTCATTTTAAAGAGCAAAACCTCCTTTTAAAGCAGTATTGCAACTTTTTCACGAAAAAGGAAACGAAGCTGAAAAAAATGTCCTTAGCTCGAGAATATCTCCAAAAGTCCATAGTTGATATTTATGAAATTTATTTTGCAATTTATTCAAAAAATAACTTTCAACATATAAAAAATTTTAAGTTCGGAATCAGAAGGGTTCAAAAATAAAAAGAAATTTTCCGAAAGTATATTTGATAATTATTATAAAATTTTAAATATTCACATCGCTATCTATTACAAATTTCAATACTAATAACTTCGAGAACTAATAACTTCGAGCTCATATGTAAGTTCTGATTTAGTGAGAAAACTAATTTATATGAATGTTTGATGTTTTGCATGGGATTGTCACTTCTTTCAAAACGTGTTCTGATGATGGGAACCTAGAAAATTCCCGAAATAGATCCATCAACACATTCCTGAAAGTGGTCAATTAAAAAATACAAAAACTTAATAGATTATTTGTTTCCTAATAAAGAAATAAAGAGTATTGACTCGAACTTGAATAATATTCATTTTCATTGCACAATTAAAGGTCGAAAAAACTTAATTTTTATTTTTAATAAAAATTATATCAACTTGCAGAAACTTCATATTTGTTTGGAAAATATAAATACCAAGTTGAAGAAAATTGTATAGACCATTATCTGAAAGGTGTGTCCAAAGTTTTGAAAAGCTCGCAATAAAAGTAAATAAATGGAATACTACAAAATTATTTTCAAAAAGTAAAACACATTATTAAGTATTAAAAAGAAAAACAATACAATTCAAAATTCACACAACCATGGCAACCCTTTTGAGCAATTGGTCCAAATTGTATAAACTTGGAATATAATTTTAGCTCTCGTATTCTGAGAAAGATTTTCTTGAGAAAAATGTTCACACTGTTTGTAGAAAACTAACCTAAAACTGGCTTTGAAACACACTTTTTTAATTGACCTATATAAGCTGAATGCAAATCTGGCAAACGAATTTTTTTTTCTCAATTGCAGTTTTTTAAATATTGCGGTTTTTATATTTACATATGTTGCTTAGTATTCCGAAGTTTCATCACAATATCAAAAATTTTTTTTTTATGAATATAAATCTACACAAAATTATCTGTAATACAATACAAAAATAAGTTCAGTATAATGTTAAATTTACCCAGTTTTTTTTAAAAAGGATAAACATTAACATGTTAAATTTTCAACTTCCTTACAATATCTGTAAAATATTATGTATTAAATAACGACATGATTATACTCAAAATGAAAGATAATTAACTGTAGATATATAAATTATGCAAAATATATGAGAAATATGTCAAATGATGTAAATAGAAAAATTTCGGTTTTTCCAAAAATGCAAATGAGAAAATAAAATTTGTTTAACAGATTTGGAATTGGCAAACTTAAGGCTAAAAATATATATCAGATTCTGCAAAAAAATGAAATTTGTTGAGTAGTGTAATCATAGTATGTATATTAGGGTAATAAATTTTTACATTTTTTGCAAATATCAAATCTCTCCAGACAAAATCGTGTAGGGCATAGACAAATATTAAGAACTGCGTTTTTAGTTTTTCGCTATCTTTAGAAAAATTTACGCACCAAACGCGTTAAAGTTTTGAATCAAACAAAGTCAAAAAAAAAACTTTTTTTGATGCCTCAACGTGTGACCATCACATCTATATAATTAAGGCATGCTGATTTCAATAGTAAAGTCCGTTTTCGAGTCAATGGAATAGTTTTCTTCCAAATTTGCTTACTTACATATGTATAATCCATATTTTAAAAAAATTGTTATTAAAAAAAATTAAAAAAAATATATTAAAGGCTAAATCGCTGTCGGTGCATAAGGATTTTTTTTACCAAATTGAAGTGAAAAAGTTTTTTTTATCATTAATACAATATTTGCCATTAGAAAACCCCTGGGGAGAATGTTGTCCAAAAAAAGTTATCACCCAAATGTATATGCTTTTAAATTCTCAAAATTAAAAGCTTTTGCGAAAGGAATCTTTTTGTTGTTCTGAAAATTTTGTTTGCTTAATAAAATTTAAATTAACAAAAGTTTTGAAATAACTCGGCGATTTCGCACTTAGTCGTCCGATTGCAATGGAATTTGGAACAGGCAATGCCGAGCTTAAGTTTTAACGTGAACCTCCAAAACCCGTGTGGGCGGCAATATGACCACCCAAAGTAGGGAACTTTTTGAATATACAATTTTGAGTGCTCGCCATGTTTTAGTTTCTCATCCGATTTTCAAAAAATTAACATATTTGTAATCCACTAGTAGAGGCTAACGAAAACTATGCTTACATGTGTGGGCTATGTCAAATAATTCCCGAGATATTCCTATTCAAATATTTGAAATTCCAAATTTGGTCGGACTCAAGTCCAGTTTTTTGGGAAAAGCGGGACGAAATCGGAGGCTATTTCTTTTTTGCAATATTAGTTATTGAACTAAGTAAATTCTTGATTAAATGAAGAAACAAATGAATGCCATATATTGATTCACTCAAAAACTTAATTCGTTTAAAGTTGATAGTTAAATAGAAAATCAAATTTTTGCGATTTTCCCCCATAAAATGCAGCAACAGTATTTTACCTCCAGATAAAGATTTTCTTTCTGAACACATAAAGTGTGAATACTATTCTGTAAGGTATTTTAATATAAAAGCAAGTTGCATTAAACGAATTTTAGATTTGTATATACTTTTCCACCAGTCGCTACTAAATTTGTCACATTTTTATGGCAAATATAAATTTTAACCCACTGTTAATAAAACCGCATGCCTCCAATTAGCTAGCGGAAGCAGCTGTACTTGTTGGAAACAATTTTTGGTGGATATCCGAAAAATGTATCCGTTTCGGCTGAAACTTGGCGCATAATATTGTGATCTGATTCAATGAAGATTTGCTGAATTTTTAGAAAATCGGTTAGTATTTAAACATAGTTGACCTAAACTGGAATTTTATATCGTATGATTTATACCAAAATAAACTTTGTACTATATCTTAATATTAACCAATTTAACCAATTTTAATATTATGTGAAATGTAGGAACTGAATCGAATAAGATTTTCCGTCAAACAATATATTTTTTTAAATTTTTATGAAAATGTTAAACTTTTATTTTACAAAATAAAATTTGTCAATGAACATATTGTAATGATATTTGATACCAAGATGTACGTTGAAATTATTTTTATTAATGCAGAAAAAGTATGAATAGGACTACAGGAAATTCCACAATTAACAAAAAAAAAAAAAATACACAAATTTTCGTAATATTGAATTTGTTACATTCATTGCAGTCTTGTTCACATTTGAAGCCATATTAAAAAGCGATAATGCTAACATATCTGAGCTGAATTAGAGGATCTGCATCCGTTTTTCATATTTCGGTAGTGGACTCAGAAAAGAAATGGTTAAATTTGGAATTTGAGTAAACAAAATTATTGAATTCGGGAGGGGAATGTTAATCAACTGGGCAATATAATTTACATAAAATGCAAATACAGAAAAATTTTAATACTATATGTGTTCCTGAAGAAACATTTAATCTAGATGCAAAAGAGCCTTTCTTGCTGCCCTTTTGAATAAAAAATTACTAAAATCATATTTTTATAATTTATATCTACAGTTAAAGGTATTTTATTTTAAGCGTGAACTATTGATTGCATTGAATTTTCTTTGCTTCAATTAAAAAACTTGTTATTAATATGGCCAACACTTCTTAAAGCAATTGGACTTGATTTGTATATTCCATAGGCAAATAAATCCGATTAGTTTATTGTACAAATGCAAAATTTTTATTTTGCGAGGAATCGTATTTATTGGTGGAAGTTACAAGAAGATTACACAAATGTTTCATTTTTGAAAATCGTTTGATAAATATAAAACTGGAAAGCTATCAAAACTTTTGAATATGCGAGATGTCCTAATTTGAGGTCTAACTGATCAGCGCTTGATGGATCTAGTAGTCCCTTCTTTGAACTCTAGGCTTGAAATTACTACGTTGATTATGGCGGTGTGATGTTTCATGGCAATCCGAGCAGTAAGTAAGAAATTGCTGAATTATTTCCAAAAATAGTTGTGGTGCACACCGCTGTGATATGTTAAGACTAAATCGATACAACTTCAACATAGAACCTTAATGTTCAAAGGAATAAAATATAAAATTTTGATATTTTTTAAAAGTCATTAAATTTGTAAAACTTATGTTTGTGTCCTAAGTCTTTTGTTTTCAAAAAGCGTGTTTAATTAATTTATAAATGATATTATGAGTAATTTATTTTCCAAATAAAAAAAATATATATAAAATAAAATAAACATTTAATAGCTTTCGTTAATTAAATTTTCAAACAAACTCTCACTTTTAAAAGAAGATTAAACAAGTAAAAATAACAACGAACTTGAAAACAAATAAAGTTTTATCATACATTTAATTTCTTTAACTAAAGTTATAATGATCTACTCATTGAAAAAGAAATTATAAAAAACATGCGATTTTTTTATTAAAAAAGTAATACCAACATCTAAAACAAACATTACCAAAAAAAAAAAATAAATACAAAATCCATGATACAGATGAGTAAGTTTATAAAAAAAGGTACCACTAACAACTTCACTTTTTACTTTGAATAATTTAATGTTAATGAAATTCAAAATGAGCCAACAAATTAAACCATTCACAAGAAACGATAGTGAAATTATTGTAGAAAATGAAAGACAATTTTTTAATGAATCATTATGACTTCTTAAGTAAGATAAGAAATTAAAAAGAAATAAAATAATTTCACTTTCTTTTTTAAGAGTGTGTGGTATATTCCACAAAATAAAAAAAGAATAAAGGTTTATTGACCAACAACGCTTTTAAAATATTGTTTTTTTTTTTTTTTTGTTTTGACCTAATTTTGGTTATATTTTTTCGCTTCCAGACTTAAACCGTAAAATTATTTTTTTTATTATTAATTTGTCATGCTTTGTGTGACATGGTCAAAGACCTGTTGTGGCTATCTTGTCTCGTTTTCATATTTCATTTGCATTTTTTATATATTGGCACATACCAAAAAAAAAAAAAAAACGTTTAATGGTTTTTAAACAATTTCCTTTAAATCAAATTATATATAACTCTTGATTGTGAATTAACTTGTTTTATGTAAAACGTCGTCATTTGACAAATAAATGTGAAGTGCATATTAAATCATTATTTCAGAAAATTATGCAACTTATTGGTTTTTTGTGCTCACAATTAAATAATCAAATAAATTTATAATGTTATATATTACTTTTATTACATTTTTTAAAAAAGGCGATCCAAATCTACCAGCAAATTATCGTGGCTTATCTATCGTTGATTGACACATTGTGCAACATTTTTAACACTGTTCTACTAAATAAAATAGCCGAATGGATAGATATCAACAACGTATTGAATGAATATCGTTTCAGAAAACAATACTCTACAGTTGACAATATCTTCAATCAGGTAAACATCGTTAATTTAAATAAATTGAATGGCATTTTTCTTGTGTTTTTGATATGATTCCAAGAAACTGACAATTTTTTAAATTATCCTGCCTCGGCCTATCATCCAAAATCATAAGAATTTTACTATGCACATATGAGCACACTGAAAGCCAAATTTGGGACGTAAGCTCCCTTTCAGAATCATTTCCAGTCGAACTTGGAGTAAAACAGGGCTGTATTTTAAGCCCAGTTTTATTTTCACTTTACGTCAATGACTTGGTTGAAGTTTTGCCAGGTGGTGTAAATGTTGCTGACATTATTATAAAAATACTGCTTTACGCTGACGACATTGTTGTTTTATCGGATACTCCGTCTGGATTACAAAACATGAGTGATGTTTTACATTCTTGCTGTTCTACATGGTGGTATTTATTGGTATTTCGGTCAGGCACAAGAATTTCGGCAATCCTAAACTGGCGCTTTGGTGATGAAAATATAGAAATTGTAAACAGTTATAAATATCTTGGGGTAGACATTGCATTTAATCTGTCTTTCAAAAAATATTTAAAGAAGGCAGACACAAAATTAGAAATCAACTCGACTTGGTCAAAATATATATCACACCCAAAAATTTCAAAAATAATAAACTTAAAATATTCCAAGTAGCCTCCAGATCCATTATGTTCTACGCGGCACAAATCTGGGGATATGAAAACTATGAGGATGTAGAAAAGCTTTTTCGATTTTTTATTAAAAATATGCTGTATCTTTCAACAACAACACCCAATTACATGTTACATCTGGAAACCGGACTAGACTCCCAATATATCTCTACTTTGAAATTGCACTTTAGTTATATTAACAAAGTTTTGAATATGAACCACCAACGATTACCACGTATTTTAGCAGAGAGCATTATATTTCAAAATGTATTGTGTGCAAAAGAGTTGTTAAACCTTTGTAGTCTTCTTCAATTTACTCCAGATAATACCGAATATCCTTTATGTACTCATTGGAAAACCATTTTGAATCTACTCCCAACAAAAGAACGTGAAAATCACATACTAAGTAATTTCTTAATTATATTAATAAATAATAATAATAATATTACTTTTATTCATTATGCACTGAGTTGGTATAAAAAAAAATGTTATTAATGATATAGTTTTTTAATTTAACAATTTTAACTAATTTCGGATACTTAAAATTGTACAACAATTTGATGCAATATTTTCATAAATTTTTTTTGAATGACATAAATAGGTGTGTGTGTGTGTGTAGGCCGATGTTCCAGCATGCAAAATCTATTCGCGTTAACCCTTTACTGCAAGGTGTTAAATATGAACCACTTATTCTGAAGTGGTCTGAAATATATCCATTGAGCCAATGCTTTAATTACATGATATTCAATGGCTTTTAAAGGGTTTAAGCGATTTCTTTTTTACAAACTTAAACTTGAATTGTGAAAGTTTTATAAGACCTTGAAAGAAAATTCAAATACTCTTACAATTTTTAAAAAAATATAACATTTTTATATTTCTAGAACTTCTTTCATATCAATATTGTCCAAAGAAGAAAATATAAGAAATATAAATATGGACACATTTCTATCAAATATGGTTTCTTCTTTGTAGGTATACCTGGGTAAGAGCAAAAGTCCCGGGAATAAAAATGTGTTCTATAAGTAGGTTTTGGGAGACCAGAATATTCTTAAAAATATTTCAACCCAGTTGAACATAGACAAAAAATGCAATAGTTTTAAACGTAAAGTAGGTAGTCTAAAATATTTTTAAATATTTAAATATTAAATATTATATTAGCATGTCAAAATTAATAAAAAATTATGATATTTATTATTTATTAATAATATTTCAATAGTTATTTAAAAAGTTTATCGATAAAGTTGTTTCAATGGAATATACAGTTAAAATATCAAAGAAATATAAATTTTTTAACTTTCTGTCTGTTTTTCAATAAACAAAAAAACTGACTTTCGGTAATAACGTAGTTAAAATTGTTTTTGCAGATTTTGGTCAATTAAATTTCCAAAAGTTGAACATAGACAAAAAATGCAATAGTTTTAAACGTGAAGTAGTTAGTCTAAAATATTCGTGCTTAGCATGTCAAAATTCATAAAAAATTATGTGTCGCAAGACATATTTTTATTAAACCAGTTAAAGAAAAATTTTTCAAAAATCAAAAAACTTTGTACACTGGGCGCCAACGGTTAATGCCATCGGATTTTTCTCAAATTTGCACCATCTAACTATTAGACTCAGTTCTACAATAATCGAAACAATAGGTGATATAAACCGAAAGGTGAAAAAATAAAATTAAGCTCTTATATACATACACACAGAGAAACAAAGTGCCAACAGAATTGAAAAGCGTATTTTAATGGTGACAACTTATGAATTCAGTTAATACAACGATATTTACATTAGATTTAGCCGAACTTTTTTGTGAAATTTAATTTTCAGTTGTACCTGCCGACTGAATTCATAATAGCCGAATTTGGGTTGAAGTACCCGAAACTCAATTGGCAAAAAGCTAATTTTTTCTCTGTGTGTACAAAAGGAACAAAGGAAATACTAGACACAAATAAAAGACAGATACTAAACTGTATTTTTTCTAATATATTACGCATGGTTTTCAAGGAAACCACTAAAAATTTAACTGAAATTTAGTGAATTTTACATGTGCCTTGGGAAAAACAGATTTTTGAACAAAAATCACTCTCATGTTTTTAAACTTTTGTGACGGTCGTATTATTTATCTGTTAAGGGAATATTAATGAAACATACCTTTAACTGCGAACAATTGTTTGAAAATTTTTATTCCATAAATACACTTAGAATATTATGTAAATGTAGTTAAAAACAAATGAAATTTTACTTAAAGAAAACACGACTTACATTTCAGTAAATTCAACTAACATTGTCATTTGCTTTTTAATGTTCAAAAAATGAACCACAGTTGAAGTAAAAACTAAAAACATATTTATTAAAAAATAAACAAACATTAAATATTTTTATTTTTTTAAATAACAAAAAACTACTGTAAAAAATGAATGTAAAATCTTAAAACAGTCGTGTGACGTGGTTGGTTTTTAAGGTTAGTAAAAAACTCTATTTGTTCTACAAATGACTGACATTTACATTAAAAATAAAAAAAAAAACTGTATTACAACCCAAACAACTGCATATTTTTAAAGCAGAAGTTCTCTGAGACGGCAGTGCCCGGTGCAAAAACCCCAACACTTTTAATATTAAAAAAAATTGGCATAAATTTTCGACTACCATGTATATATTTGCTAGGTGATGGCACGTGAATAAGGTGTATGTTGAATTTAACTATTGAGTGTTGGGAGATTGTGTAATACCAAAAGAAATCCAAAAGTTGAAAGCTCCAAACAAAAAAAATAAAAATAACAAGTAAGCTCGCTTCAAACGATTTCTCAAAATTTTCAATTCTGCGTAAGGATAACAATTGCAAATATAAACTTATTGCCCGAAAATTCTGCACTTGGACAAGTTTAAGTGTTGTTAATCCAAGCATGTAACGCCGCGCTATTGTAAAATAGAGAAATTGAGAAAGCTATTGCAAAATAATATTAGTTGTAAAGAATTTAAAAATTTTTGACATAAGTCCATATATATGTTTCAA
Organism: Delia radicum; assembly: GCA_021234595.1. NCBI lineage: Eukaryota > Metazoa > Arthropoda > Insecta > Diptera > Anthomyiidae > Delia > Delia radicum. Next base: position 84,830,933 of record CM037851.1, on the reverse strand, counting down.
CACAGATTGTTTGTAAATTCTCCACTATTAGTTATGAACCCCAGAGAATTTGTGCAGAAACATATTATTTGCACTTTATGGTAACCCGTTTTTTAATAGTCCAAGAATTTTAAATTTTGTAAAGCATCTAACGAGTAGCATGATTTTACTGTTCATTATTTATTTTTTTAATTAAAAAAAAAATTGTATTAATATTTTTTCATTCAATATAAAAAATTGCATTAAATGAATTTAAAATAAATACATAAAAAATGACACCTGAAAAGAAAACATACAAAAAAAGAAAAAACTTTCTCCCTCAATAGCGTTATAAACCAATAGAAACTACAAATACAAGTGACGTATTAAAAAAAACCATTCAAACAGAAAAAAAAGTAAAAATATATGAATGAAAGTCACGACTTATAGAAACAGAAACAACAACTGCCACAAAATGAGCAAAACATATTTTACTTTAAACGGTTGTATTGTAAAATAAAAAAATGAAAAGAAATCCACAAAATGCAAACAGAAAAAAAAAATAAAAAATACGAGCCAAAAGGGTTTAAAGTAGTGGCGGTAGTGCTGAATTTGTTGAAAACACAACTCGTTTTATGTCTTTCAAACCAAAAAAAAAAAAAACAAATGTAAATTGATTGCTATGCATGTAGCGTCAATTAAAAATATGTTGAACTCTATATACAAAAAAAAAATTTAGAAGCTTTAACAAAATACAGTGAAGAACATTTAAATACACTCATAGAAATAAACATGTAAAAAATAGCAGAAAAGGCTACTAAAAACTAGTTAAATATGACATTGCAGAAAAAACTGCTAAAATTGGCAGATTATTTATTTTTTCTTAATATTAATAAAAAAGGAACAGCGAAAATAAAACTTTCAACTCCATAAAAGTTTAGAAATTTTGAGGTTAAGAAGAAGAATAAACATTTTTCTCACAAATTATAAACAATACAATAAAGGATCCGCTATTTAACGTTTTTTTTTTTTTCAACTAGTGCTTATTTCGTGAATGGTAACACTTAGTTCATGTCTGATTTGACAGATAATTAGTTTTATCCTTCCGCTGAACGAATATGGTTGTGTATACGATTGAACAACGCTGGAAAATATTGCGACATCACTTTGAAAATCATGGTAATGTTGCAGAATGTGTGCCGATACACGCAAAACGAGTCACAGTTTGGTGCGGATTTTGGTCCAGAGGCATAATTGGACCATTTTTCTTCGAAAATGAGCAAGGAGTGGCCGTTACAGAAAATGGTGATCGTTATCGGGCCATGTTGAACGAATTTTTGTTCACAAAAATTGAAGAGGAGGAAATACAGCTGCACACAATCGACAATGTGCTTAAAAATTGGACCGATCGTGTAGGCTACTGCATGGCCAGCCGAGGCAGCCATTTGTATTGGATTGTACTTTCAAATAAAAAAAGAAATTTGAGAAAATATTCAGTAGTTTTTTTTATAGCATTTTTATATTTATATATATATTTTTTTATATTTATATATATTTTTTTATATTTATAAATTTATATTTATATATATTTATTTATATATATTTATATTTATCAAAATTTTTTTTTTTGCTAAAATTAGTAGGTTAATTTGATATTTTCTATTAACTAACTAATATTTTACTTAAATATAAATCAATATTAATAGATTCAACAGATTTATTTTTTTATTTAGGACTCAGAAGTTAATACATTAATAATATCGTTTTTGTACATAAAATATGCATTTCAAATCGTTAAATATGCGCTTAAAGCTTTAAAAATATGCATTTCTTAGACTACTCAACAAATTTAAACTTTTTGCAGCACCAGTATTTGAAATACATGTTTTGTAATAGACTTAGGTACGCTGAAACTAAATCCAAGGAGATAATATATAACGAGTAACAGACAGAGTTATGTTGTTTACATTATTTACATTACATACTTTGGATTCTTTACATTATTAACATTAAATTCTTAACATAATTCATATATTTAGCATGCTTACTTAGTTCACATATTTGCGATTTTAAAAACTTTAATTTGTTTTCAATAAACTATAAAAATCTGGCTACGAGCCAGAATATCTAGACGCGAAGACAAATACTTTGTTTTATATCCTTTATTATGTATTGTTTCATGAGTTTTGTCAATACACTCGTGACTCTTTAAATGAAACATAGTTTTTTTTTTTACAAAAAAAAAAATATTTTTCAACATAATCTCCCTCAACATAATTAGTCAAACGATTGTCCAATTTTTGTATCCCTTCCAAAAAAAAATATGATTTTCGAGGTCCATAAAATAGGCATTTGTTCGATCAATAATTTCATCGTTGGAGCTAAATTTCTTTCCATCGAGCCATTTCTTTAGGTTTGGAAATAGGAAATATTCACTGGGGGCTAAATCCGGAGAATATGGTGGATGAGGTACCTATCCTAATTCATAGAATTTTGCCATTCAGACTGCACACGTGTGCACCCGTGCATTATCTTGATGAAAAAGAGCTCTTTTCTTGGCCATATGGGGTCGTTTTTTTTAAATCCTCGTTAAATCGGTCCAATAAGTTGGCATAATATTCGGCGTTTATTGTTTTTCCCTTGTGAAGGTAATCGATGTGGAATATCCCGCGTGCATCCCAAAAAAAACTGTTGCCATCACCTTATTGGCCAACAAACTTACCTTGGCCTTCTTCGGAGCAGGTTCACCCTGAGAAACCCATTGTTTAGACTGCTGCTTGGTCTCCGGAGAGTTGTAATGGATCCATGTTTCATCCAGAGTAACAAAACGCCACAAAACTCATTCGAATTGCGACTTAACAACTCCAAACAATCCCTTGAAGTTGTCACACGATTATGTTTATGGCCAATTGAGAGAAAACGCGGCACCCATCTTACAGACAGCTTTCCTAAACCCAACTAATCATTTAAAATCGAAACCCCACTGCCATATAAAATGCCTATGTCATCAACAATCACTTTTACTCTTCGCTCGACCAACACCATATCGTGGATTTTTTCGACATTTCGGGTATATTGATCTCAATTGGCCGTCCAGAACAGAGTCATATGTACTTGTGCGACTACAACGAAAGTCAATAAACCACATTTTTTACCTATGAAATCGATGGTGCAGAGTCCCCATAGCATTTATCAAGCTTTTCCTTGGTTTGATTGACGGTTTTTTTTCGCAAAAATTAATGTTTAATGCAAAAAACATTTTAAAAGAAAAAAATCCACGAGGTCGTATGTTTTCAACAGCTGTTAAACGCAAAGTAAATGACGGAACTTGCTTAAAATTTGACAGTAGTATATTAAGAGGTGGTATTTGATGGGAGCAGTGTTGCATTTTATATAACTACGAGGGAAGTTCGAAAAGTCACAGACTTATTGTTCCACCCTTGTATGTAAAATCTTTTTTAAATCTGTCCAATTTTTTTTCTCATTTGTAGATTTAAATGTGTTCACTTTGCGAAAACTAAACATGCCACTGAGCTCATTGTTGAATTTAAATTTCAACTACATTGAAAATGTTCTGAGAAGAAAATTCTATATAACCAAAAATGTATGCTACAAATATATTTTTTTGACGAATTTAGACTCAGCTTACTCTATTAGACTCTATTATATCCCTATGTGGAATGAGGAGTCAATTGACCTAAAAGTGACTGCTTAAAGAAGGACTTATCACAGGACTAGTATAATGTAATACTAAAGTGGGTTAAGCAGTGTCAGTTGTCCTAAAATTACCAATCCTGTGACTGGTAGAGGGAGGACATACCACTTAACCAGAATGCTTATTAACAAGAAAAAGGCAGTTGGCCAAAATTTTACCCATTAAAAGCTGTTTAGTTGTCGTTTATTTTTATGCCCATCTTTGGTTAGTCCTGTGGCATACCACTATGTGGTTTACAGCAGGACAAATGACCCCTCCTATGACAAGCCCATGTTAACGTTGCCAGTTGTTTACATAGGGTAGGGTTTAGCAGAGGACCGGTCTCTGGCACGAAGGGACCGATCCTGTGGCACACGCAGGACCGGTCCCACTCCCCATAGGGATATTACAAAGACAGGTTCTGCAAAAATTTCCAAATTCTTCAATAGCAATGATAATACTATATTTTGACATTGGTATTTGAAGCATGTTTAAAATTTGATAAAATTTTAAGTTCTTTTCGAAATATATCCGGACTTTTCTATTATTTTACAATTATAAAACATAAAATTGTTCATTGGAATGTCTTGTTTATTGACAGTAGTAATAGTATTTTCTTTATTTTCATAATTCAGCAATATACACAAATACAAAAATAAGAAATTATTAAATTAAGATATTTGACCATGACATATCGTCGTTAGTCGCCATAATATTATATATTATATTGTACAAATATATTGCATTTTAAAAATTAAATTCATTTACAGCATATTTCTGTAATTTATACAATATTTAAAAAAAACCGTTTCCATCCTATTGTTTTAAAATTAAGTATATTTAAAATCTCTTCCTCTTCAAGTAAACTTTTTCCTAAATAAAACATTCTAAATTCTCTAAATGCTGGACAACGGCCTAAAAAAAGTTCTACATTTTCATTTTGACACATTCCTTATAAATCTGTGGGCATTAAGTTGAATTAAACCGCACCTCATCTTGAAAATCCACATTAGATATATTGTACACAGTATTAGATTGGCAGTTTTTACAACTCTCAATTTGTATTAATTGTTGTTGCGATTATTGTAGAACTAGGTCTAAAAGTCTTTTATGTATTTTTATGTGAAAGTCTTCTATATATTTTCCATAAAAAACTAAAATAAAATATATGATTTATAAAATTTAATTTCATAAACATGCTAAACTTTAATGCTAATTTTGCGAAAAATCTGACCCATAAGTGAAAAAACTGGGCACACTATTAAAATCATCGTAGCCGAAGTAGTTAGGGTCAATGGTCGTTACTCTTGTTTTCGATTATAGTGGTAAATTTTGTAGAGCGGTGTAATTGTTGATTGTTACAAAAGTGTCACTATTTATTTTATTTCATATTTTAATATTGATGGCACGTGGAGCTACAAAAATTGCGTTGGCGAAAAATTCGGTTGCAACTACAAAACTGTATTCTGTGTTTGAATTTGAAATATCCAACATCATTTTTTTATTTAGCTCCAAATCCTGGTTTGCGAACACATTTGCGAACATTCCCGAAAACATACAAAACAGATCCATTTTAAAAATAAATTTGTTTACCAACCGAAGGGTTTGTTTTTGTTGAAACCTAATTATTTGGTTGCAGCAACCGAATGTGTTACTGGAGCAATTGGAAATTTATTCACCAACGGAAATTCTATTATATTCAACGATTTACTATTGCCAAAAATAAAATTAAAATAATGTTTAAACAATCAAAAACTGATTATATATAATAATTTTATCTCAAAAATTTGTTTTACCTTAAACATTTAAATTTCATTCACTGTAGGTAAAAAAATGAAACGCTCTTATTTTTCAATTATCAACATTAAAAAAAAAATATGAAGAAAAAACATAAAAATTGCAAAGCAGAGATGATACCTTTCAGAAATGTTTTTATGAATGTGTATGACACAAATTCTATCAAACTCAGGCATACCACAACCATTCAACCGTATAGAACTGGGTTAGTAGAGCCACATTTTGTGAACATTTAAAAATAGCAACAGAAAAACAAGAAGTAGAAATTTAAACGAAAATTTGTTAATTGAATGAATATATGTTAAAAGAGCAATGAAGCCATCTTTAAATCATGTTAAAGTAATTTATATGCAAGTACTATAGATTTATAATGCAGTAGATAACGGTTACAACGAATTCAAAATTCGTAAAGCAAACATTTTCAAAAAACAAAAAAAAAAAAACAAGACTAAAGGTTTTATAAAAAAGAATCGGTCATAGAAGAAATTATTTTCCATTAAAGGCGGTTTCCGCCCTCAAACCTTCTTTTTTATAATGTGCAATTCACACTGTTGTTGTGGTGTATGTACATTAGAGGTGTTAAAAGTTGTCAGACCACTTTTCAAAATGGACCTATTTTGTACCTTTGATATGAAGTTTGGAAGACTGGATAATAAAAAGTTGAGTCGGAAATCGATTGAAAATTTAAATTGCGTTTTGTATTAGAAAAAAATTACTTTTTCAGTTTTAGCAATCAAATTTTATTGTCGTTAAGTTATATTAGTTTTTTGTTTTTATATACATCGATATTGTTTTATGTTATTTTCAATTTATAACGAGCTTTCAACCTCCGTATATTTACAAAAATAAAGCAAAAGTATTAACCTAGCCAATATGTGAGTAAGAAGACAAGAATGGAGCAAATTTGATGATTAATAGGTTTTTTGTTAAAGTTCTGCCTATTATGGAGGCTCTAGCTTTTCTAAAACTTCGGGTTCTGATGAAATCTTTAGCCAGTTCGTAATGTTTTTTTATTTTTGCTAATAAATTAATTGATATACAAACAAAATAAGGTTTTCAAAAATGAATACAAATCCAAAATTTGTTACGAACTAGCCCAGTAATAAAAAGTGAACCAGACCACTGATGTGCCAAATACAACTTGATAACGAAATTCGAGGACACACTTTAAACGTTTTTAAAATTGATTACTGCAGCATATTTTGTTTTATTTAGTATACTCATTTATTGTGAGATATGAAATATGATTTCTTATGATGCCGTTAACCTGTTGAAGTCAAAAACTATTAATATTGTCGGGATATTTTTCCGATCTTCAATTTAAAGTTTTAAAAAAAATTTATTTCAAAAAATCGAAAAAACTAAGATTTGAACTTCATAGAACTGTTAAATACATTTTGGAGAGTGAAAATAAAAAAAATATCTATGATTAAGATTTTGGATTTGGAGTTTTGCGGATTTCTAGAAAATTGTGTTTGTTTTTTCTGGTAAAACAATGCTTATTTGTTGTCATAAAATATTTAAAATTGAATTGTAGCGTTTGTTGTTATATTTTATCATCAAAACGCAAAATAAAAAAAATTATTTTTGGACATCATTAGCTATGTGGAGCTGCGCAAAATGACCCCAGAATTATTTATTTCAATTTACATTAAAACTCAAAGCTTTGCTTACTACTAATGAATTTTAAAAACCTGATCTAAAATACTATGACACACTATGAAAAGCTGCTGTGCTAAAAATGTTTACCAAATTGCAGAACGTTAACTCGAACAGTGCCGCATCAAGGTTAAAGGAGATACAGACGGACTTTATATATATGTAACCAAAATATATTTATAGAAAGTCCACTTTTTACAAAGCCATTCTTTAAATCCATAAAAACAACAACGTTTCGTATTTAAATATTGCGAATTTTATAAATATTTGAATAAAAAAATATTTAAACAGTTTTTTATTTTACATTCAATTCTTTAAATCAATTAATAAATATTCTGTACTAGATTAATCCTTATATGCCTTTGGTGTCAATATAACCCTCAGTTTAAAATTCTTCAATAATGTATTGTGTTATGCCACTACTGTTCAACTAAGGATTTTGCTGAAGAAAATTTTTTATAATTTTTAATTAAAGATTTGAAAAATATCTCAAAAAAAATGTTCGTTTTTGACGGCATGTTAGGAGAGGTTAACGACTTTCTAAAAAAGGCTATTTCCTATCTTATTTCCAATTTATGAGTCTATTAAATAAAAAAATTATAGTTGTGAAAGGCGTGGTAGAGAAGAATGAGTGTATTTTCTAAAAATCATAACTACATTGTAAATTTTCAATTTTCTGATTCAGACTGCACAGTTTCTGGTATTGACCCTTCGTAAGTGTTTATTTTTTTTTTTTTTTTTGAATAATGTAATATTTGTTATGTTTTTATTTGTTCGATTGCGTCTATATGAAATTTTCTGTGCAATCACTAACCGTGGTATAGATAAACTGATTTATATTACAATTATATTTCAGTAGCTAATTTTGAAAAACGTTTAGGATGTGTGCTCGATTTTTGTGGTCAAGTAGTATATGTCACATTAGTGGATTTTTATTTTTGGATTTTTATACCTTTTGAAAACAGTATTAATATCGATTAATTTATCTTTTAGTGTTCAAATTCTTTTGATATTCTCATATTGCAGATATGATTCTTTTACTTCGGCCGTTGCACCGAAGACCGGCCTAAAAATAAAATTTGTTTACCTTTGGTCTTTCGATTTTAATTAAATTTTTATTTATAAATTCTATGGAGCCACTTAAAGAATGACGTTTTAGTTTTTCAAATATCGAAAAATACATCGTTTCTGTGCAATTTAGTTTTTTTTTTAATGAAAAAAATGCGAACAGTGTGTAAACTTGAATATTTGTATTTTACTTAGTTTTTTATCGGATTATCACCAGTTAAATTGCACTGGAATGGTATACACCCCCCCCCCCCCCCACAACTTTTTTATTTATTTATTTATTTTTATTTTTATTTATTTTATTCAATTTATTTTTTAAAAGCACTTTTTTCAAATTTGGAAACTCTTGATTTGAAAAAGATGCTTTTTTTGTAAAATATGTAACTTTCACTAAAAACTAATACTTTTTTAGGTCTCGGGTTTATCTATTATTAACGATTTATTGAAAAAAAGCTTGCATCATGTTTCCATAAAAAAACAACGAAATGTTTTTTTTTCTTTTAATTAGAAAGATTACATTTAAAATTGTTGAGACAAGGCGCCGTTTAAATGTCTCTCTTTTAAAAACTATACATTTAAGTTCTAAAATTTCTTGTCGACATAAAAGATAAACGAATCTACTTAAATATAAGGTTTTACAAATTTAATTTTCACCTACAGAAAAATGCACAACATTTTATGTATAGTTTTTAAAACAGAGACATTTAAAGGGCTCCTTAACGTTACAGTTATAAATTTAATGTTAATAGATCTGAAAAATAAAAATAAAATAACAAATTGTTGTTTTTTCTATGTAAAAGTGCTATAAGCTTTTATTTAAAAGATCTTTAAAAATAGTTATGCCCCGGGATCCAAAAAAGTTTGTTGAAAATTCCATGTTTTCCAAGTATGCATTATCTCTTAACATCGAGATTAGCCAAACATTATAAAAAGGCATTTTAAAAATAAATTGCATAAAAACTGCAATTCTATTTGATACTGGAAAAAATTCTAATACACAGTAAACAAGCAGAGTGCTACACAGACTTACCCACTTCTATCATATTCCTCATTAAAAAAAAAACTAAATCTCTGATAAAACCGTAAATTTTGCGAAATTTGAAAAACTAAAACGCCAATCTTTAAGTGGGTCTATAAGGTTTCTGAATGCAAAATTTAATTGAAATCGGAAAACTGTTGGTCAGATTTTGGCCAATTTGGCGTGGAATGACTGATTTATATTTTTCACCTCATTTTTTCCACCCAAGTATGAGATTTGGCCGAGTTGGATAGCCTAGATTTGGAAATATTAAAGTTTGTTCAAAATAGCATAACTGGAAGTGGTGAAAAAGAACTGATTTTGAAGCGAGAAATCAGTAATGAATTTGGAATCAATGAAAAATTTAGTCTTTAAGAATAACTTAAATTTTTTTTGGATGGATATAGATTAAAAAATATTACAACATTAGAAATTTGTTGCAAGAACTGAATAAAGTATTTTTTCCTTTTTTTTCAATCGCCATTTCTTTATCCAATCGGCTCCAAAGATTTTAATATACAAATCAACTAAAACAGTGTGAGGATGGTACGTTTACATATAATTTCTCCTTAAAAGAAGTGGAACTAATTTTCTATGAAATGTTTGATATTAACAGAGCAACTAACTGCTCATATGAACCGGTGTTCATTATAATAGCGCTCTGCTGTATTTGATTTTTAATGCTTTAGTGCTTTAGTTGAAACTTTTGTTGCATATCATGTGGTTTCAAGTGCGGCTATGTTGTCACAACTTCTATAGGTTTGAGTATTTGTTTGTTTAACAAAATTTATTTGTTGTATTTTTTTTTTTTGCTTGACCTACATGCCACTTTAATAATCAGGTGCTAAACGTGTTTATTTGTACATTCTTAGCTTTCTATTTTGTTATTTATATTTTGAATTTAATTTTATGGTAGTGTTAATTGATTATAAGATTTGGTGAAATTGTAAGTATTTTTTGATCAATAAGAACTTATCAATCACACACTCATAAAAATTAACCTGTAAAAATTGCAGAAAACCTACAAAAACTAGTTTGAAATGACACTCATAGAAATAAACCTTAAAAAGAAAAACTAGCTAAAAAGGGCCTTGCAAAAAGAACTGCTAAAATTTTCAGATTTTTTTAGACGAAAATCAGCAACGACAAAATGTTGTATATTGACTTAAAATTTAGTTGAAAGGAAATAACTGTTTATTTTGTTGTACATGATATATATTTATTTATACATAATCATACATAATATAATATAATTAAGTCATAACTGACTTTGAAAGGAGTCACATTACGGCTTATGACATAATATATAAACACATCTGATAATCTTAATTGAAATAATTTTTTATGTGGTACTTGATGTCATAATATATCTCCAAATCTTACTCTATATATAACTACATAATCCATACAATAATACTTCAAATATATGTAGTGATGAATATGATTATATATAGTCCCATGCTAGGTCTTATTAAACAATGTGACGTCATATTGAAAGTCTTTGCCTTATAATTTTAGATAGCTTTATATATAATACCATACATTTGTTAATAAAGCTTAATATCAAACTAAGTTATCCGCAAGTTAAGACATATGGCCTCACATATTAATTTTATAACGAAATAAATTTCAAGTGATTTCTTTATAATAATTTCTAATGGCTAAATTTTTATAAAATCAAATGTAACTCTATCTAATAAGATGTAATTTAATGTCCCTGGTATGGACACATCTCCGACAAAATTTTATATATATATAATTTAATATAATTAAATACATATAGATGGCCCACTTTTCTGACCAATTTGTATGTGTTTATACATATATGGGAATTTAAGAAATGAGATATTATTATATTTGGATATGTATTAAAATTGTTACCCGGAATATCTTATTATGTATGGCAAATATGTTTAATATATAACTTAATAAAGGTCAAAAATACAAAAAGATATGGTTATATATGTAACCATACAAAAGCAATATAATAATATGTGGCCATGCATGACACCATATATAACCACTTATTGTAACATATTTTAAGATGCGGAAACATAATAATATATACGTTTTTTAATCGGGAATTCAGCTACGACACTAGAATATAGTATCTGAATGTGCGCCAGCAGAATTATCAATGAAGTTGAGAATCATAGTGTGATAACTTGAGGTGACCTACATTTAGAAGGACTTAATTTTTGTTGACAGTAATAATTAAATTAACCAGCAATTTAGCTAAATTAACAGAACTGTTAAGTTTAATCAACAGAGAAAATCGCTGCTTAACCCTTTCACTACCTTGTACACTATAGTGTACACATGTTTAAATACAAAATATAAATATTTCGATAATGCAATAAAACTTAAAATTTTTGTTTAAATATGTTCATGTTATTGATCATTAAAACTAAACCTTTATATGGATAATCTGTTCATTGGGGTACTATAGTCGTGTTATTTGTTAAGAAAGTGCGATTGCTTTATTTAAACATAATCTATTGTAAACTAAGAAAGCTAGAAACTCGAGATTTGGCACTCAGGTTCTTCTAATGTACAACATCAAATAATGCATGTTTGGGAAGTTTCAAAAATTCGGGGTTTCGGCTCATTTGTTGGTGGGTAGGATTGTTAGGGGATATACATGCAAACCTTTCTCTCTCTAGTTTTAGGACCCCTAACAAGAATCTGAGGTAAAAACAGAAATATATCCAAAAAAAACCTCCCGGATCTAGATTTTTGGTCCGTTTTGCTATATCTCGTGAAGTTTCCGAGATGTAGCGTATTTTATGGATATGAAATAAAAATTATAAGAAAATAATGCCGTCTAGAAGTGAGCTTGATGGCGGAGATACAAAAAAAAATTTAAAAACAATTGCGGTTTAAATTAACTTGAAGTTCTGTAAGTTTGAGAAACATGCATTACTAAATATAAGCGTGAAAAACTGGTTGAAATACGAATGAAATGAGATAACTAATAACTTTTGTTAAATAACTGATTTAAACGATATCAGCAACAAATAAAATAGTTCAAATAAAAAAGAACCCCTAGCAAAAACTTTTATTACCAAATAAGTGGTTATATAATGGAAATTCCAAGTTTTGCACAACTCCGTATTTGGCGCCTAAGTTCATTATATTTGTTTGGCGAAGTCGTGTTTGTAAGTAGTCACGCTTAACTGCTCCCTTACAAAACAAAAAAATAAGTACCATGTTAGAAATCGACATACATATCCACATGCATCCATATATAATTCATATATGTTCATAAACCATTCTTATGTTTTCATATTAGGCATCACAAATGTTTGTCTGTGTGCATTATCGAAAATTGAGGTAATATTTACAAATATTATCATACATATCTATACATTTCCATACCTGGTCATATGTGTATAGTAGGGTGGGGCGGGGCGATTAGCATGGAAGGAGAAAATCGTAATGGGTGCTTCGCGTTTCTGATTCTTGGGATTTTACTGAGCAAAAAAATCCACTAGACCATACGTCTACGGTGAAAATCGAGCTTCCACATTTTGACTTTACGGCAAAAGAGCCCTATTTTGAAATTAAAAATTAACCCCTTAAACCCCACCCACAAACATGATTGATGCATTAATCTGCTAGAGAATCTTCGAAAGAAGAGATTGATATCATAATCTTGGATAAGCTCCTCCTACTTCCTGATATATGTCCATCCCACACATTGTTACTTTCACAAAATACGGCTTAAAAGTCAAAATGTGGAAGCTCGATTTTCACCGTAGACGTTGTGGACTTTTTTGCTTAGTACAATCCCAAGAATCAGAAACGCGAAGCGCCAATTAAGATGTTCAAATCGCCCCACCCTAGTGTATAGTAATGAAAATTGAGGTAATATTTGTATATATGATCATATATGAACTCTTATGAACATATATGAATTCTGTATGGTGGTATATGGACATACATGAACTCGTTATTAGATTCTAAATAATAAGTGTTTACAAACTTGGTGGCGAAAAGTTGATTTATAAGCAGTTATTCTTCAGCTAACTTTATTTCGAAAAATAAATAGTTACAAAAATGTCTACAAAAAGTTAGAAAATACTGAATTTATACTTTATTTATTTATACTTTATTCATACTGAATATTAAAAAAAGAATATTTACGAATTCGAAGATTTTTTTGAATCGTGTTACGCTGTAGCCTCACAGATCAAATTTAAATTATCTTTTGTATTAAGGTCCAATATAACCACAAATAATAACCCATTTTGCACCAATTGTAGATTTTTAATTTCTAATGGCTTTTTGAGATAATTCATGCATATACTTCAATATACTGCCAATACTCTAAACTTTCACTTGATGTATTAATATTAATAAGTATAAGTGCCAAATTTGGCTTACTCCCTTTTTCTCTCTTATGTTTAGTATATCCAATTGTTTGTTTAAGAACTCATAACAAAAATATAAATACATTTAGAATATTATGTAGTTTAAAAAAAAATGCATTAGTATGCAAATGCAGTTTCTGAATGCATTCACGCAGCTTCGATTTTTGAAACGTTGTCATTTTTTGAATAAATAACAACAAAAATACATTTTTGTATTTTTTTAGAATTTCAAATTTTTTTTTTTTTAAATTTAAAATATAATTATAACAACACTGAACTTTGAAGAGCATTATCTTCAAAGGCATATTGACTATTTCCATAATTTAAAAATCATTTGAAAGTTATAGTTGTCTATCTTACAATTCATTGTTCAAAAAACACATATTTGTTCTTAAATTTATTTTAAATGCAACTGCCATTGTTTTAAAAAACCTTGCATTCAAAATTCATTTTTTAAAAAGAAACGTTAATATTGTATTTTAAATCGTAAAGTAGCCAACTACAGCGTACAGACGCCTTTTAGGTTATTGAAATAGTCAAGGCTTAGTCATGTTATGATTTTTTTAATAAAATTATAAATTGTAAAAAAATACTTATAAATACTGAAAAAAATAAATACTTTTATTGTAAAAAGCTATTTTTTTAAAAAAACTTTATCATTCTGGTTCCAAATAGTCGTAGTTGTTATTTATTAACAGAATTATAAATTTTTCAAAAATGACAACGTTTTAAAAATCGCAGAGAGTGGGAAAATGTGCAAAATTAAATCAAAAAGTGCATGTGCATTACGAATGCATTTTTGCTAAAAACTCGTTGCTTTTTTTAATAAGAAATCTTAAAGAAGACAATATCAGCTTTCCTATAGTTTTTAAATCTTTGAAATTGTTTATCTACTTTAGGAAATATGGCTTTTCAAATCTAACTTTTTTGTAATTTTTTTAAAAATTAAAAAAATTAATAAAAACTCGAGTTTACATAATTTTGAGGAACAGAAAAAGGTAGTAAGTACTCGTATTCCTCGATTTACACGACACTTTTTTATACGATTTCGCTTTATCACGATTTTTTTTATTTCTTGTGTTAGTCGAGGAATATGGAAATTACCTCGATTTACACGATTTTTTTCGATAATGCGCCAGGTAATCCTCAAGATTTAGAACACGAAAACGTCAAAGTTGAATTCTTAACACAGCCCTTAGGTCAGTGAATTATTTAAACTTTCAAAGCATTGTACACTAAGCGTGCTTTTACATATATTTTAAATCAAATTGACAATGTTGAATCTTAGAGGGTCATGAGAGCATGGAAAAAGTTTACAATCTTAGGCTGTGTAAAGCATGTTGCACTGTCAGGCCTTTTTTGTGAAGGCCTTGAATTAGGACGAAACTTAGGAAATCACTTTTTCCGACATGACCAAAATGTAGAAAGAGCTCTAAGGTTCCAGAAATATATTTCTCAAGGACTGGCACATTATCGGGAGGTATATAAAAAATTAAACAATAAGTCGTCACAATTTCTTATAACAAAATATATTTCCAGATCGCAGCGGACTGAAGCTATCGCTATCGAAACTGGAACTTTTTAAATGCTATTGAGTGATGAAAGTAATTCGTCACCAACCAAAAAGATAAGATTAGTTGTCGAGGAAAAAGCGAAAATGATTGTGAATACATTTTATTTAAATTTATTTTTATTTTATTACAATATTGTTTGAAATGAACAGATATCTTTAAATGGACTGAATTATTATTTTTTATTAAGAAATAATAGACTAATTTCATCGATTTTTTGCTTAATTTATAATAATACCTGGTTTTATGGATTTTTTATTTTATTCCAGGCCTTACAATTTTTTTTTGGATTTATAAATTTTACAACTAAGCGTTTATTTTTAAATTAACTCAGTTTGTTAGTTTTTATGTTTTTTTTTGCGTTAAAACAAATAAATATTTATATAAAAAAAAATACTTTATATACATTTATCTTTTTTCAATTTACACGATTTTCCATACAAACTTTTTTGAATTCGATTTACACGATTTTTTCTGGAACGTATCTATCGTGTAAATCAAGGGATAGGTGTAATGTACATTCTACAGTATACGTGTGACAAGTTTTACCTAAATCAAAGCACTGGAGGCAAACAAATTACCGTTTTTATAAGTTCTCGCATGGAATGGACGATATAATAATAATTGACGATCTTCAATCAAATAAAGTATGTGTCTTAAGTCTTTTGTTTTTTAAATCATTTTATATTCTTAAACTAAACTAGTCTTTACTTTCTTAAATTTTTTGTCTATTTATACAATTTCATTGACGTTTTCATAACAATTCATTTTTATTTTTTTTTTTAATAATAAACATATTTGTGCCCATATTTGTATAACAATCGAAAAGAAAAACTTTCTCTTAACGGTAATGTTAAAACTTATTTGTTTAATAAACATCTTGTTTAAAAAAAAATCTTACCTGCTGCTTTTATAAAATTAAATATGCAGATTTAAGGTAAAAAATAATTTAAGTTTTCGTTAATTAATTATCACTTAATTACACTTGACACTAGTTAACCCACTACACTTTTCTGTACACCTTTTATTAATGTTTATTTTCTCTAGCAACTTAGGTATTGTAGAAATTTTGAAATTTTTGTGTTTTTTCTTTATATTATGTTTTTTATTTAGCTGGCGGTGTGTAGTTACCACTCTTATATCTTTCTTGTAACTAAAACAGCTATCGCCTTGAACTTGGCTTTATATATGCTGACCTATTTTTTTGCACTATAAGAGTTGTGTTTGATACAAAACCAGCTCGAAGAAATGCAGATCAGAGATCTAAGCCGACGCCATTTATCGACTCGCGGCGATATATGCACAATCGGCTGGCATATGCAAAGGTAGCAAAATATGTTTTTTAACATAAGTGTTAGCAGATGGATGAATTTTCATGCTAGATCCAATGACTTTTAAGTCTATAAAAATATTTCTACAATTTGTGTTTAAAAGTACCCGATTTTGTTTTTTAACCTTTCAGCAAATATGGTAATAGAATACAGAACAAAAATGAAAAGTTGTGCAATAATATTGCTGGTGTATTCGGTGCTTAGTTGACAATTTTAACTTCTTAACCAATTAAATAAAATAAGGAATTAAAATTCTAGTTTTGAGCAACATATGATTATAATTTTTAACTTTAGTTTTCTGTTAAGAAATGATTAATTATAAAAAGAGTATAAATTTTTTTTTTTTTTTAAAGAGAAGCAACACTCAGGAAATTCTTCGTATTAATTAATGTGTTGTTTTCTTTCGAAAGGGGATAGTTGAGAGATGAAAGGCTTCAAACATGGCAACGCTGTAATTGAGCGAGATGATAAGTCTTAGAACAGTTGTTGGTCGCCACCTGATGTAGACTTGGCGAATTTATTGAAGCTTTTTGTTTCCATAGCCCTGATTCATTATTTTACTTCGGTGGGGTAAAGTGCTATGGGAACACCGAAGGTGGGCGCAGCGATACATATAAGTGATAGAAAACTCATACATATATTTTTTTTTTTAAATTGATGTTGTCGTCACCGGGAATCGAACCCGGGATCATCTGTGTAACAGTCCAACGCGCTAACCATTACACCACAACGCCCATTAAAAAAATTTAAAACTTATTTAAAAAATCCCATATTGCTATAATCTTAACCAGGTCAGCCGTTTGGAGCCGATGTTGACTGATGGCGCACCGGCTGCAGTTTGAAATCGACTGGCTTACATCACTGACGCAGAACCAACCAAACAAACAAGTTCAATATGAAACCAGACTTAAGCGATCATAAACTTGAGGTTTGAGCATACAACACAACCAATTTATGTTTTAAACTCGGTTGTGTTGTATGCTCAAAGTAAGAAATTCATAAGAAATAAAACAACTTAAGTTGTAAAAATACAAAATCTTGCAATAAAATGTTAACAACTTATAGCAGAAAAAAAGTGCATTGAACAACAGGTAGTAAGTAGTTTTAGTCATTGTACTAGGGAGTTTTAAGCGGTGATTGAACACAAAGCCATTGTAGCGGCTTAATAACAAGGTCTTTTCTCTGGTTGGTTTTCTTTCTTTACTCATATGTCAGGTATGTTTAGGCAATCATACCCAGTAGAAAAAAATACTAGTAGAGAGCCAGTTTGTACTAGTTTATTTGAACCATGTAACTAGTACGATTTATACCGCCTCTACATACAAATAACTGTAAAATTTAACATATAGATGTCATAGGGATGTTAACAAGTTTCATACTCCCTAATTAGAACTAGTTTGAAAACTACAATTTAAGATCGAATAATAAGGAGCAAAACTGATACTAATGTGACACTCTCTGAACTAGTTCTGAACTAACTCTTTGGCACCAATACTGTACAAGTTGGTTTAGAATTTAATTGCCCTGCACCAAACACTGGTATGGTCAAGTGACTAGAACTTTGTGAACCAGTCCTAGTTTCGGTTCTGTTATATGAAAGTGATCGGTACTTCTAACATGGGCTTGTCATAGGAGTTGACAATTGCTACCTGTGGAGCACTGTGTGACGTGGCGAATAACTTGACCAAGGAAACCTGTCACCATACCGACTGAAATGAATACGCTACGGGACAAGTTAGAAGTAGGTAGTATCAAGGTATGACCATTTTAGGATTTATGTGATATGCAACAGAACCAGTGGGAAAAAAATTATCACATGACTGGTGTAGGTGTATGTATCGTAGAACTGGAGAAAAATTATTGAAGGAAAACTGGTCACATATTAAGAGCAATATGTTCTGTTATAGAGGTAGTTTGAATCGAATAGTTTTGTAAAGTACCACTGCATTGGTCTAAGTGGTACATGTCGCCGGGCATGCGAAAAGTAATTAGCAAGTAACCTGGCACTTTTTATTCAAAGTGTGTCATATTATGTACGGGTTGCTAAATAGCCCGTCCGGAACCAGTTACTGCACTTATTCAAAACAGCGTGTCATATCACCTGTTCAAAAAACCTTAAAAAAGCACAACAAAAATCAATTTTAAAATTAGTTTATTTTATCTATACCCAACACAAAACTATAACATTAAATTCATTATACCAATTTAAATTTTGAAAAGTACATAAACTAGACATGGATGTTCAAAATATAAATTTTTTGCAAGTTTTTTCTTTATTTGCTAACATTGGTATTATTAAACAATTTCTACTAATTTTTATGTTCCTACACTTCTAAAAAGCAATTCATGAACATTTTAATTTTGTATGCTGCATTATAATTCTAGTTCTAGGGACTGCAACAATTCAGCACAAAATTAATGTATAAATTATAAAAAAGACTAACAAAATATATACTCAGTTTCAATTTTGTACACAAAGAAATTCTTACAAATCGCCAATTACTTATACATAACAATCCTTTGCCAAAAATCTTGTAAAATATCATAACAAGATATTTCGAAATCAATATGCAGACATTTTGAACTTTTCATTTTTATTCTTGTAAAGTGTTTCAAGTTTTTGGAAAAGTTGTGAAAAAACTAATATTCTGGTGATATATTTCTGGTTTTTTGGTTTGCGATGTTTTATAAAAATCGCCAGTCGGCATTTCAAAAATTAACTTTCCGAACGAGTACTAAGATCGCGACGTTTGGCCAGAAATCGCCACACCTGACAAACTTGGTCACTGTCTAAATAGTTCCATATTCAGTTATTTTTAAACAGTGAAGTGTTATGTCTTCATTCCTACTGTCACAAAGTCGGTACATAACAAATTCCTTCAGTTGTGTGTCCACTTGGTGGCAGTCAAGGAACTGCATCCGTTGGTACTAATTGCCATGTTTTCATCCACTGCTAGCGGTTTTGAACCAGTTCAATGGCCAGTAGCAATATTATATTACTTTTTCTCCAGTAACGTGATATATCTGGTACCAACCAGTGAATGTTTTGTCACCATAACAATAGTCACGTGATTGGACATTTCACCCAAATTAACACTTTTTGGTAAAAAATAGTTTTGGTTTCACCAGTTGCGTAACGTGCTCCCCAATCATACATCACAGAATTACCACTTTGGATCAATCGACCCTTAGTTTTCCGCAGGGTGTATAAAGAAAAACCAAATCTTTTCCTTTGATTAAAGGAATATTTTACCAAAAGTTTCATCTTATTGAGATAAATAGGTTACCTACGGGCAATGAAGAGTCACTTTCCCTTAAAGAACATATCCCTGGACTGGTGAAGGTAGGACATGTTATAAAAGAAGTTTAATTTGTCATTCATATCTGATAAATTATATTAATGAACTGGTCCCCTGACCGATGAAAAGGAGATATCGTACACCTAGTTCAAAAGTGAATTAACTCAAAATTTTAATTTTTCTGTTTTATATGCTTAAACTATGGAAAAATATCAGTGTATTTTGTTGTTGTTAACTGTTGCTAAAAAAGAGTTATGTCTTTCTTTATGTTTCAATTGGTATAAAGTTGCAAATATTTTTTTTCGATTTCTGAAAAATGAAAAATTTTGAGTTGAGTCACTTTTGAACTTGGTGTGCGATGTATCACTTTGCAAGCCTTATTTGATGTTCGCAATATTTCTAAATACTGTGTTAATCTAATTTTTGTACCACATTTATACTACAGCTAAAACTAATATTTTTTAAACGTATTTGTATTTACTTTTCAAATTCCAAATAAATGTTTAGTAAAAACCTAAACGATATCAAAGACTACTAGTTTTTAGTTATATTACATGAAATATATTGGGTATATTCCCGGATATGTTCTTGAAGAACATATCGCGGGACTGGTTAAAGCATGACCTATTGTAGAATTGGTTTATTAACTTTTTCGTTTTTAAGTTTTGTATTTACGGGTAGCACTGCACTTCAACTATATTTTGTTGTTGTAGTGTGTTTTTTTTTTTTTGCTTTACAAACATCCACACATAAACAATCCCTTGCTTGCTTGCCGAGGTTGTGGGATCGAGTCCCGCTATCGGAAATTCATAAAAGATTCATAAAATATTTTTTTGGACATAGACGCACCAGGTGCCCGAAATTTGCAAATACGTCACCTCCAATGACAACGCCATGTTAATGATATATCCGTTTCATATAAAAAGTACGATCGCCGACGTTTCACCGCCGCCTTGGGACATATCCTGCGTGTCGTTCATATACTATATAGTATTTAATATATGAACCATTTGTTTTTAAAATGAGATATTAAACGGTTTGAGTTTGAGTTTGAGTGTTTTTAAAACATGGGTATCACATTTCGAAGAATTTTAAATGCATTTGTTATAACAGATAGTTAAATTGGACATGTGATTAATAATGTTGGGTTTCCAAATAATCAAGGTCGAGGTCGGAATTGTTTATAAAGTATTTTAAAGGTCCGCCAAATAACTTTTTTTTTTTTTGAACTCCTGAACCAATTGGACTTTGTATGGCGTCATACCAAGGTCTTTATGCAAAATTCGTCTCAATGATGTCTCCGAAATGTTCAATTGTTGAGAACGACGGTGAATTGATGTTAATGGCGCTTTACGCACACTTTATGCCACAGCAGCAATATTCTCGGGTGTACGCACTGTTTTTGGCTTTTCACGCTTTTAACGAACATACCGACCATATTCGCTCAGCGGAAGGATAAAACTAATTATTTGTCAAATCAGACATGAGCTAAGTGTTACCATTCACGATATAAGCACTAGTTGAAAAAAAAACGTTAGATGGCGGACCCTTTATTTATATTTTTATTTTATTATTATTTTATTTTATTAAATAGATTCATTTACTAATATAATTATAACAAAATTTTGTTTAAATGTAACTAATGATCTATAACTGGGATAACACATAGTTGTGAGCCAGATTGACAAAAGTAAACGTGTTCAAAATAAATTTGTATACATATATGCAGCATAAATTATTTAACAAAAGTACGTAGTACAAATATTTATACAAAAATTCATTTAATATAAATTTTCTGTATTTTAAACAAGATTTCAGGTAATTGACAACAGATCCAAAATTAAAGTCATCGCCATTTAAAATATTTAGAACGTCGAGTAGGTTTAGTTGATGTTTGTTGAAAAATGTACTTCTAAATCCATTATAAATAGGACATGTATCAATAAAGTTAAGAGTATTTTCCGTTGCTTTTAAATTACAGAGAGCGCAGATTTCAACTGTTTTACTTCTGAAAGATCTAGCATTTATATCCAAAAGTACTCTTATTGCTCTTATCAATAAACTTATCGCACGAGACGAGAGCTCCGTAGTAGTGATTTTCAGCTAAGAATAGTTTATTTGGGAGTATATGTTATAAAATTAAGAGCTTCTAGCGTCAGAAATAAAGTTTTGATTTTTAAATATTTTAACCAGGGGTAAAATTGCCTCGCAATGTTTGCTCAGGGGTACAGAATTATCATCCGGTACAAAATTATTGTTAGCACACAAATTATGATTTCTGCAAGTTTGCAAGGTAATCTCTTGCACGGCAAGCTAAGCACATTGTTGATATTATCAAAGTGCAATTTTACTGTATCTATGTATAATGAATTTAAACCCGTTTCTAAAAAGAGCATATAGTTTATAGTGCTGCTAGGTAAAAGCAACATATTTTTAATGAAAAATCTAAATAATTTTTCAACTATATCGTTCTTCATGTAACCCCATATTTGGTCTCCATAGAACACGATTGACCGAGATACAGCACTAAAAATGTTAAGCTTATTTTTATTAGATATTTTGAGATGGTTTATGTACTTAGACCAAGAAGAAGATATTGCCATTTTTGATGTTGTTAGTTTATTTTGCAAATGTTTATTGAAGTATAAATTGTAGCACAAATCCATACCAAGACATTTATATGAGTAAACGATTACAATTTCATTTTCTCCATACGTCCTTTAAGTTGTTAGATATTTTATTTTATTTATATAAAAATTTCTTAATCAAACCAATATTTCGAATAGCATCTCCATTCATCTTCTGGGCGGATCAAAACACTTAGAATAAATTAAACAGCTGCAGGAGTCATTAATTGATGCTGAGCTTATTCAGGCATCACTCAAAAGTATGTAACCGGTAACAGGAAATAACTTTCAGTTAACTTTCAGTAAACATCAATTAAAAAAATTCAGGATTAATTAATTGTGGTGAAATTATTCGGGCATCACTTAAAAGTATGTGACCCCTAAAGCTAAATAACTTCCAGTAATTTCACGTTATTTCTCGGTATCGGTCACATACTTCTGAGTGATGCCCGACTTACTTCAGTTCTTTCAAAATCGAAATTTTATACATTTTGTTTCCACATTTGGACTTAAGTTTATTTTGTTTGTTATATCTACAACACTGAAAAACATTAAATAATACATATAATAACTTCTTGGTTATTATTATAATTTTGATCCAGAATTGAGCTAAGTTATATCATGTTCTATAAATATTGTTTATATCTTGAGATCTCCATTGTACACAATAAGTTGCAATCCTCTGTAAAAAGTCAAATCGATGGTAATGGCTGTATTGAAATAATATTTTCAGAACGAGTTCCAATAGAACACGGTAAGGGAGTAGCACTCCATTGCATTTTATTTTTTACAATAAACAATGGATCTACATTGCTGACAGCAGGTAAATATTCTTCACTTTCTATTTCAGAATCACTTGATTCGGTTTACTCATATTTAGTATTTTCTTGTAAAATACTTGAATTTGAAATATCCGAGGCAATGTCATTTAGGATTTCAGCAATAGCATCGGTGTCCAAAAAACGTCGATTCTCCATTCACAAAAAAAAAAGACTAACATGTCTGCATGATAGAATGAAAAACAGGAAATTACAAAAATAGTTATGAGCTTTACAATGGTTTTAATATTGGCTTTCGAATTTATTTTGTATGAAATATAATATAAACATTCAAAACAAAATGAATAGATCAAACGGTTTGTTAAGCACACACAGAGAAAAATTTAGCTATTTGCCAACTAAATTTCGGTTACTTCGACTCAAATTGGGGTGCAACGAATTTCAGACGGTTGCTACAACTTATCATTAGTTTTCACAACAAAGTTCGGTTTTTTCAACTGAATTTTAGTTGCAATACCCAAAATATTCAGCAATAAAATGTAAATATCGCTGTACTAACTAAATTTATAAGTTGTTACCATTAATATACACTTTTTAATTCGGTTTGCACTTTATTTCACTGTGTGCATACAAATATAACTTTAAGTGAAAATATTTTTTTGCCAAATACTTAATTGAAATAAGTATAAAAAATAATCTTGCACCCACTGTTTTCAAAAAAATTTGGTATGGACCAAAATGGTCCGTTAACATTAAATTCGTAAGTTTTTTTTCTTTCAATTTTATATAATATACACAATTAGTTCAAAATTATTGATATTGAAAGCAAAATAGTAATTATATAAACTGGTAGAGTACTGGTACCAACGATTTACTTCAGAACTACACTCAAAAAAATAAGTTAGTACAAAAGTTAGTAAAACGTCTTGTAAATAAGGTATACTATTTTATAGCTAATTTTTTTGCTAAAATCGTGTTTTCAGCTAAAATTTTTGTTATACTTATTCAGCACTTAACTGTTATATACTAATGCTATACTAATATACTAATGTTTTACTAATTAATTTTGCTAAAAAAAAATTAACTGATAAGCACATTAATAGTGTGGACGACAACCAGATTGAAAGATATACGCAGAATGAAGCAGATGTCGCGGCATGTCAAGATGTAGTAGAGAAGAGGAAAATGATACTAAAAAGTACAACTCTAATAAGACATATAAAAAAATAAAACATGGAAGACGTTTGTATCTCTTTTTCATACATAAAACAAAATTGAGGATTTATACAACTTAAATTTTGCGTTGTCACCGGCTTGTGAAAATAATTGTCTATTAATAAAATAAAAGACAAAAGAAAATATTTAAATTTAATATGTATTTCTATAATAAATGTTAATAGATTAACATTTATTATATAGTGTGGTCAAATTGCAAACAAACATATACAGACATGTAGACAGAGTAAAACGAAAGACAAAGACACACATCTTAGGTAGATTTGTATGGTTCCTTTTTCTTATTGCAAAAAAAGGGTTGTTTTTTTCGTTTCGTTTGTTTTTGTTTACTTTTTCGTTTCGTTTCTATAATTATCTTCGGCAGTTGCGTTCTTTAAAAGAAAGCATCATTTAGACAACGACTGATGTAAGTAGTTGAAAGAAAATTTTTGTTATGTTATATATATTTATTTCTATATATTTTCAGATATTAAATTAATTCATATCGTCAATGTGGGAAAATGAAAATTTTTACATTTCGTAATTATTGTAAATTATTTTTAAAAGAATCACAAAAATATGTTTTATGATTTTCAGCAAATAAATTCACTAAATTACGATTTTTTTACAATTTTTTTGCGTTTTTTTCAGACTACTAAAATTCAGCAAAAAATTTATTAATTTTTACCAAGGCTTTTTTATTTCTAATCTACTAAGTGTTAGCAAAACTTTTGCTGAATCTACTAATTTTGTTGCTAAAAATCAGCTCGCTGATTGTCAGCAAAAGATTTTGCTGACATTAGCAATTTTTTTGCTAGCACCCTCCTGACTAAAATTTTGCTGACTCAGCAAAATTTTTTGCTGACTTTACAAATTTTTTTTTTTGAGTGTAGTTTTTTTATTTTTAAAACCGCCCGGCGGGAAACGAAGGATCGATTGATCCAAAGTGACAAATCTGTGATAAATGTTTTGGGGCGCGTTACGAAACTGGTGTAAACAAAATTATGGTGCACCAAAAAGTGTTAATTTTGGTGAAATGACCAATCACGCGACTATAGTTATGGTGACAAAACATTCACTGGCTGCTACCAGATATATCATGCAACTGGAGAAAAAGTAGCATAACATCAAAGTGAAGCAACTAGGGCCGTTGTAGTTGAAGTTATTACTGGTCATTGAACTGGTTCAACACCGTTAGCAGTGGATGAAAACATGGCAATTAGTGTCAAAGGATTAAGTCCCTTGACTGCTACACAGCAGACATAACACTGAAGGAATTTTATCTCTACCGACTATGTGACAGTAGAAACGAAGACGTAACACTGGTTTAAAAGAACTGAACATGGAACTGTGACCAGGGCTGCCAGATATGGCGATTTCTCGCCAAACGTGGCGATCTTAAACTTAGTTTTTTGTTGGGTAAAGACAAAATAAGCTAAGTATAAAATTAATTTTTTTTGTGCCTTTTTTAAGGTTTTTTTGAACGGGGGGTAAGACACACTGTTTTTGAAAAGTGCAGTGATTGATTACGGTCGGGCTAGTTAGCAACTCGTGCATAATATGACATACAATGAATAAAAACCAACAGGTTACTTGCTAATTACTTTTCGCATGACCGGCGACATGTACCCCTTAGACCGGTGCAGTGGTACGTCTCAAAACTATTTCAGTCAAACTACCCCTGTTACAGAACACATTGCGCTTAATATGTGACTAGCTTTCCTTCAAAAATTGTTCTCCAGTTCTAAGATACGTACAGCTCACCAGTCACGTGATAATTTTTTTCCCAGTGGTTCTGTTGCATATCACATAAATCTTAAAATTGTCATACTTTGACACTACCTAACTTGTCCCGTAATATATTCATTTCAGTCGGTACGGTGATAGGTGGCGTTGGTAAAGTTATTCGCCACGTCACACAGTGCTTCACAGGTAGCAAATAGTCACCCCCTATGACAAGCCCATGTTAAAAGTACCGGTCACTTTCATATAACAAAACCAAAATTAGGACAGGTTCATACACACAAAGTTCTAGTCACATGACCATACCAGTGACTGGTCCATTTCCCGCAGGGCAGTTTCGTTTCCTATTTTGCTTTCAAAAGATTATAATCTTTTTAAACAGTCCCAACCTTGATTATTTTACACAAGTACACAACTGGTTCAAAATTACAATTTTGAGAGCTAGTGTGTTTTTGCAAGTCTGAAAAATAGTACTTTCCAGAATTAGTTGAATAAATTTCTACTGGGTAGTGTTCATGTAAATCACCTTAAAAATTTATTGTCTGTCCGACTCTCTATATTTCTCTGTGTGTGCATGCTTTTGTTCTGTTATATTGTTGCGCGTGCGTAAGTACTACTAATGTGTTTATTTGTTGTAGTTGCATTTAGTAGATCTTTGTGATATTTAGTAGATCTTTGTTTTCTACATTTGTTAATTTCTTGCAATAATTTTGACTCACCTATCTGTTGTTTATGTGTTTATAATTGCAAGAAAACAATTATCTATATTATGACTCGTAAACTCTATTTATGTTTTAACACTTCTGTCATGTTTAAAGTTATACTCCCTCTGTTATGTTTGTTGTGTCAAATTGACCTAATTTTAAAATCTATAAAAATCATGCTACAACTTATTTGTAAATAATTTTTTCTTTTATTATTACTAATTTAGTACACTTTTAAGTGATAATAGTTAAAAATAGTAAGATAAAAAAACATTTTCAAAAAATGTTAAATCCTTTGAAACTGATGAAAGTTTTCAATAACTAGCGCAATTTTTTAATTTTAGAAAAGCGGGTTTTATTTTGTGATTAATTAATTTAAGTGCCAATGACCGAGTCTAATAATTACTATAGTTACTCGAAGTTGAAAAATTAAAAAAAAAATCGTTTGAAACAAGCTTAATTTGTTTCGTTCTTCTTTTTTTGTTTGCGGCTTTGAACTTTTGGGTTCCATTTGGTATTACACAATGTGCCAATACTTAAGAGAGAAATCCAACACGTCCCAACAAAACTTTGGTAATGGGTGCGATAAAGTAATGAATTACCTTGTAATGTATACTGCTTACCTGTGTCATTATTTTCGAACAAAAGGAAATGAGTTATATAATGCCTTACTTTCTAGTGCACACTCCCTACCTTTAGCATTATTTCGAACAGACATGTGCGTTAATCATTACATTTTGTGATTAATTACGCATTCAATTACAAATTACAAGTAATTGTAATTGAAAAAACTCAACTACAATTACATGTAATTGTAATTAAGCTGAAGCAAAACTTCAATGCAATTGTAATTCAGAAAATATCAACTACAAATTTCAAGTAATTGTAATTGAAATAATAACAATTACTAATTACATGCAATTTTAATTGAAAAATGTGAATTACAATTACATGTAATAATAAAAAAGGAATTGGTTTTAAAAAGTAATAATAAGAAAAATGTAATCATTACATAAAAAATAATTAATTTCGAAAATGTATTCAATTACAATTGTTATCAATTACATATAACAGCAATCAATAATAATGAAATAATGCCTGCGAAGATTCAAATATAAATCTAATGAATATAACCTTCTAATGGTACTATTAACGCGGGAACATATATGATCAATATGTTTCGCAAAACTCAAATTATTATCTATAAAAACGCCTAAACATTTCATTTCAGAAACGAAATTTAGCCCCACATTTAGATTATTAGATTAGATTATAGTGGCACTATGCACCGCGACCAGAAATTGGTATTTTGTGCTGCCAGCGAATACACCCTATAGGTTCAGGCTCCCTACGAAGCCAATTATCTTACCAGGTGAACAGTTCCAAACGTCAGATGGCGTCACTATTCGATCACCAAAATAACGCACCCTCCTGTCGGAGAGCCTCGGACATTTGCAGAGAACATGCTCAGAGGTCTCGGGTTCCAATTCACAAAACCTGCACGTATCCGTAGAGGATCGTCCCATCTTGTACAATTGATACCTAAGGCCACAGTGTCCTGTGAGGTAACCCGTTACGGTCCTTAGTTCGCCCCTCGTCATAGACAAGAGTTTCCGCGACCTCTCCCCAGAGGGAGATATAAACAGCCTCGCCTGTCGCTGCCCAGGCGATCTGGCCCAATAGGCCCCAAACTCCGACTCCCTCCATCTTCTGAGCTTCTCTCTGACATACCCATTGGGTACGCCACAGAAGGGTTCCGGGCCAATGAATTGTCGACGAGCTCCGCAGTTGGCTAGACAGTCAGCCCGTTCGTTGCCCTCATGCCCCTCATGGCCTGGAACCCAGCCCAGTGTCAAGGAGTTGTTAAGTCCTAGACGATTTAGAGAGTCGATACATTCCTTAACCAGACCAGACGACACATCTTGAGCCCTCAAGGCACCAAGTGCCGCTTGGCTGTCAGATAGAATGTAGATAGTGGCCCCCCGTGTCCTCCTCCGCAGACACTCTTCCACACAGATACAGATAGCGAAGACCTCAGCCTGAAAAACGGAGGGATATTTGCCCATGGGCAGAGCACGCTGAAATCCGGGTCCGACGACACCCGCCCCCGTATCCATGTTCGACTGTTTCGAGCCATCCGTGAACCAGACCTGTGCACCAACCTCCGGTACCCAAGATCCATTCAACCACATGCTCCTGTCGAAAATCACAACAACAAAGTGCCTAACAAATACTTGCACAGGCAGTATCTTGTCACTGACCCTAATAACCGGGTCATCAGCGAACATTTTCGCAATCTCAAGATGCCCCTTCAGATCCCCACTCCTCATGCTGCCAATCTCCCGCAGCCTTAGGGATCCCATGCACGCGTTCTCCTTTACAGAAATATGCAAAGGAGGAATACCCAGCATGACTCCAATGGCATCAGTCGGACATGATTTTGAGGCACCAGTGATACCAATACATGCCAGTCGATAAATCCCCTTAAGAGTCATCTGAGCCCCGAGTTGTTCAACCTTTGTCCACCACGCCAAAGAGGCGTATGTGACCATCGGTTTCACAATGGTGTTAAAAGACCAGTAGACCATTTGAGGTCTAAGGCCCCAGGTCTTGCCAAAGAGCCTCTGGCAGGCAAACATTGCCCTAGTGGCCCTTTTAGAGATCATATCAAGGTGCTCACTCCAATTCAGAGACCTATCCAATATAACCCCCAAGTACTTAACGCTATCAGAGAAGCAAATCCTCGTCCCCTGAAGCGATGGCTCAGTGAGACATAACTTACGTCTCCTAGTAAAGGGCACCAGGATGGTTTTCGAGGGATTTATAGTCAATCCCTTCTCCTGGCACCACTTTAAGGTAAAGTTCAGAGCCTGTTGCATGCGCTCAGAAATTGTCCTGTCATCCCAGCCTGTGACAGAAATAACAAGATCGTCAGCATATCCGTAGGTTCTGAAACCCAGGTCATTAAGCTGCTCAAGCAGCTCATCAATGACCAGAGTCCACAGCAGAGGCGATAGCACACCACCCTGAGGACAGCCCCTAGTCGCCCCTATGGTCCTAGAAGTGTAGCCCCACATTAACCAAAGATATATTTAAGTCATTTGAATCTAAACCAAAACACATTGCCCGAGTTTTACCAGGATTAATATTCAACCCATTCTCCCGCATCCACAGACTGATTTGGCTAAGAAAAAAATCAATATTGACTTTCAACACATCTAAAAATTGTTTATCTGATGAAAACAAAATCTGAACATCATCAGCATATAAAAATGTGTAAATGGAGTTATTATCAAAAATATTAACAAAAACATTCAGGTACATCATAAACAAAATGGGGCCAATTACTGATCCCTGAGGTACACCACTAGTAATTTCCAAGGTCAATGACTCCCTACCATTAACTGACAGAAACTGCGATCTATCACTTAGATACGACTGAAAATTTTTTGAAATAGTTGCATAGTTTTTCAAGCATTGTAGTGAAGAATCTATGTCGTGCAAGTAAACCCGAAGTTTAATATCAGTATATCCTAAGTTTAAACTGGTTGGAGGAAGATCTAAAGTATATAAAATAAAAAGAATATGAATTATTTATTATAACATAAATGTCGTATAATATATCACTGAACAAAATACATTAATCGAAAATTACCTTCACTAACTTCGTCACAAAAATCGAAAACCAACTCAAAAAACTGCCGAAATTGTTTCAAAAGGTTTTCTTGAATTGCGGTTGCTGCTTTTTTAAAAATGTTAGATTACCACTTAGTAATTTGTCTGTTTTAACTTTCAGAGTCAGTAACGAAGGAATCAACATTCCATAATAAATTTCTGTTTCACCTTGTAGAAAATCTAAAATTTCTGCAAATGGTTTCATGACAATGCAATATTCTTTTAAATATGTAATATCAACTACTGTGAATTTCGCAATTTGCAGTTCTGAACAAAGCTCATTTAAAATTGATTCCTTTCGTAAAATATATTGCGCAGAATCATATAGCGAGTTCCACCGAGTGAGTGAAAAGCCAATAATTTTGTTTATAGTATCAGAGGACTTAGGTCTATTTGCTTTTTTCCAAAGATCATTTCATTTTAAAAAAATATGAACCCTGTATAATATTATTTAGTTTAATTATTAGTTTTAAGCAAATAAAAGCAAAAACAAAATTTACCATTATAAAAATATAGAGAGTATAACACATTAACATAATAACCTCTCATGATCAAAAGCAATTCAATTTTTATATCGTACTCTGCGATAAAACAAACAAACAATATTTTCGAATAAAAATTAATGATAGACAACATTTTATTTCTCTTAATAATGAATTGTAACTAACCAAAAAAAAAACGCATTTGAGTGAATATATTCCGTTTTGTTTATCTCTACCTAAATCTATCTCTTCTCTAAACACATCAGTAGTTTTATTATACTTAATGGTTCAAAAATGTAATTAATTAAGGAATTCATCAATTATTTTCCTTTAATTACAATTACAAATTACATGTAATTTGCAATTCAAAATTTTCAATTTCAATTACATGTAATTAGTAATTGCATTTCTTCCAATTACAATTACATGTAATTGTAATTGAGTTTTTTATATGACAATTACAAGTAATTGTAATTCTTTTTAGTCCTTCATTTCAATTACAATTACTTGTAATTGTAATTGAAAAAAAGACAATTACTAATTACATGTAATTTAATTGTAATTGAAATGTAATTGAAATCGCCCAAGCCTGATTTCGAAACATAAATTAATCAGTAACCAATAATTGTGAACTCGTGGGTTGGCTTGTAATGATATATCATTACCTTTTACATTATTTCAAAACGTGAAGTAATGACTTACCAATCATCAATTGAATAATGGATGCCATATAAACGTAATGTAATATTTAAAATATTTTTGGAAAATCTATATTTAATAGATACATTATATGAGGTTAAGGTATATATTTTTAACCTCACAAACTGAAACTCGAAGCACAACAATTCATTAACATTTTAAGCTATTTATTATTATATGACACGATAGCTCAGTGGGTATAGTTCTCGCCTAACAACCAAAAACCACAGGAAGACCACGTAATTTATTTAATTCAAAAAAATTTTTGTAATAATTGTTTTTAATATTTTTTTTTTATGACAGACGCACTTACTTTTTCGAACCAGATATCCATATAAGTAACCAGTTACTTGACCCCCTATTAGGTAATGAGACCACACATTACTTATAGGCTCAGCGCCTGTAATTAAGGTGTATTGCAATGGGTGAAGCCCTATTGGCGTTACATTACTTTACATAATATTTGGTAATGCGTGGTTTTGCTGGGTTACTTAATTAAAGTGCCATCACATATATATATACATGGTAGTAGAAAATGGAAAATACATTTTGTTAACTTTTAAAATTTTTGGTGTTTTTTGTAACGGG
The DNA here is from genome assembly GCA_021234595.1 of Delia radicum. NCBI lineage: Eukaryota > Metazoa > Arthropoda > Insecta > Diptera > Anthomyiidae > Delia > Delia radicum. The sequence goes on along the minus strand of CM037851.1, from coordinate 84,798,653 downwards.
AAGTAACTCCCATTCATAAAACAAATTTTATAACAATGCTTCGTTTATTATGCAACTTATTTCATTGATGTACCTTTAATAGACCATACCTAGCAAAAAATAGTGCTTAACCTGAAGCAGTTTCCAAAGTCATTATTTAATAACCGAGATCTTTCAAAGCAATTTCAGAAGGCATATTTTTTGTTCGCGATATTACACTTGGTATGTACCATTTAACTTGGTCAAAAGCGCTTCTTTCATGTGCTCTAAGAAGCAATAAATTCATGCCTTCTTAGGCAATAAAACGGGATGGTTTTTGTGTTGACAAAACATTAATGCTTCATTGTATGCATTAATTATTGCTTCATTGTATGTGTTATTCACTGCTTCCAAGAAGGCATTTGGGGAAGCACAACAGAATGCCTTCCCTAATTGCCTTTTTGTATTCAAGGCTGCTAAACGCTATTTTGGAAGCATTCAAATGTAGTTTCTGCTTACCAAATCAAGTTTATTTTTCGACAGCCACAAAAGTGAAAAGACACTAGCGTGAATTTTTTAAAAAAGCAGTTATTTGCATGGCACATTTGCTGTTTAGTTTTAATATTCTATTTTGCTGTGTGAACTGAGTTTTTTTTTTGTTATTAAAATGCTAAAATTATAGGGACTTTTTGAGAATTGGGCAAAAATTGCACAATTTGTTTTTTTTTTTTTTATAAAGCAACCAATTATAGACAGATTTTTAAAACCTTGAAAAATTGTGGCTAAGCGTATAATTCTTCTCTACTACAAATTGTTTCCACTTTTTAGAAGTTGACTTTCTTCTGATGAAAAAGGCGAGAAATCGATGTTCTTTTTTCTAATTACAAAGTAGACATTTTTATTTGTCATATATGTATGGCGTTCAAGTAAATAAAAAAAGTAAATAGACAAACTTAAAGCCAGTGTTGCCAACGAAATCGTTATATATGGCATATAACCCAAAAGTGAGCGAAAAATGCGAAAGCCTACGAAAATATCCGATTTGGACAAAATGTGTAGTCACCCATTTCCTTACACTGTGTGCAACAGTACACTAAATTAGAAAACCTCAAGTTTAAAAATGCATTCGGAACTTTAAATTTCATTAAATATGGACTGATTTATATAATTTCAGACTTTTGGCAATCTGCTTTATGAGATTAGACTTATAGTCTAAAATTTATTTGATCGCTGACAAAATTTTAATTTTTCGGAATGATTTTTATGGTTTTTGAAAAAACGGAAATTTTTTAATAGTGAAAGGTTAAAAAATGCCAAAAAGATTTTTTTTTAATTTTTTTTAAAAAATTATGTAAGTTTCTGAAATTGGTTTTAAAGATTATTTTAAATCGGGTTCCCTATCATTACCAATATAACATAAATTGTACATTAAGATGCCAATTAAATAATCCCAAAACAATCGAAAAGATAAGCTTTTTCGAGAATCATAAATGTGCTCACAACAAATCGATTCATATCTACTTTTTCTTAGAAAAAATTAGTTTGTATAAACAAAGTCGAATTGTCGAAAAGTATAGTTTTGATGTTTTTACAAAGTCGAAAAGTATAAAAGTCGGCTTTTTGTTGCAACTATATAACCCTAATTGAAAACTGCACATTGTTGGAATTAACCAGTAAAAACACATTTTCTCGTCATCTGCTTACTGGTATTTGGAAAGCTCGAAAAAAGGGAGTAAATTTCCATTAAAATGCCTAAAAATATTGATAAGAAACAGAAACGTGTATTGAATATTTACCATACACACAAAAAAAAGTTTTCAATTTATTTTGATCAATGATAATAATCTTTTTTACTTCGAGCTCATATAATATATATTAGTTCTCATGTAGTGAGTAAACTAGTTTATATGAATGTTTGATGTTTGGCATAGGATTGTTACCGCTTTCAAAACGTGTTCTGATGATGGGAACCTAGAAAATTCCCGAAATAGATCTATCAACACATTCCTGAAAGGGTCAAAGAATAAATTTGAAAACAAAAACTCTATAGATTATTTGTTAGGACAATATCCTAATAAAGAAATATATATATATATATATTGAACAATGTATTTTTTTTGTTTTATTTTAAAATTTAAACCGTGAACTATTGCGCCCCTTTCAGAAAGTGATTTACGAAAACGGATTTTAGTCACTTAATAGTGGTCGTTTAAAATCGTGTTAAAAATAAAAAGCTAATCCAATTTTAAATATTTTTGAGAATAGCTCATATATCAACTCTTGGGATTTTAAAAATTTGCCACAACATGTTTTTTTTTTTTTTTTTTAACTACAAATATCTTACAACTTTTTAAATACGAATGGCATTTGGGATAAATGTTCGTCAGTAGCAAAAAACTAAGATTCCACGGAATACCACAACATTAATTGTGATCATTAAAAGTTGACTAGAAAAATTTTATTCTCCAATTTCTAAAAGTTTTATACACATCAATTATTCTTTGTCTTCAGCGATATAGGAAGTAAAAAGCCGCTTGCATAAAAAGTGATTTTTCTACAGACACGTAATTGTAATGTGAATATTATGACATGAATTTAAATAAAAAGACTTCAATTTTCCAGTAGTCCTGCTCAAAAAATTTCAAATTTAAGCAAACTTAGTTGTAAAAATATGAAAATACAATATTTGGTAAAAATGCACCAAACATAACAGATATATGTGAAAAATAAAATCGCTCATAAAGGAAAACGAAATAAATGTTTTCATAACAATTTTTTTTAAAAATATGTTTGATAAAATAAATATAGTGTGCTTCCAGAAGGCCTACTGACAAATATAGGTACCGTGAAATAACTCCCAAATGAAATAACTCCAAAAAAAAAAAATGAAATAACTCCCAAAATTTTTCCATATAAATTGGGATTTATTTCATTATGAAATAACTCCCAATGCGTTAGGACTTATTTCACAATCTTCTTTTAGAAATTATTTCATTATGAAATAACTCCCAAATGAAATAATTTCCAACCTGGTTTTGTTGGGAGTTATTTCACTCCTTTTTGGCATTGGGAGTTATTTCACTTTTGTTGGGACTTATTTCATTTTCATTTTTAAATGTGATTTTATCGTTGGGAGTTATTTAATTTTTGTTGGAAGTTATTTCATTTCTATTAAAATTACATTTTGGTAAATTTTATGTATTTGTACCGGTTCTGAAAATTATCGTAAAGTAAATAATAGCAATACAATTAGTTATTTTACCGAAAGGAACGCAGTTCTTGCTTGATATTAAAGTGATTAAAAATAATGGCAAATATTGAATTTGAAATAATGAGTCGCACAAGAAGAAACAGTAAAGTGTTATACGTAAAAGTCGAAAATCAAATTTATTTAAAAAATTCGGAAGCTAGAGGAAGAAAATATTATACGTGTTACGAAGAAAACGTGTTAAACATAAGGTCCATGGACATTATACTCCAGTGTGGAAACAGATCAGTAATTTTGAAGTTTCTTTTGTGTCGCACGCAGAAAAAACTTTATTTCGCGAAGCCGACTCTGGACGCTATGCCGCATTTGAAAGTGACATAATATCAAAAAAAAAAATAATGTCGTATTGTCCATGGACATTACGACATTTTTCAAATTGTCAAAAAGTCCATGGACATTATGACACTTTTCGAGTGACGTAACGTACATTTAGATTATGTCATTGGACGTTATGACATGCCACCTTTGGAAAGTGGTGTGTACGATTCGCGTTCTGCTACGCAGCCGCGTCTCGCGTAATGTGGCGCCACCGTGTTACACGTCCTATAGGCTTGGCCACGGCCGCGAATCGCACGAGCCGCGCCGCCTCCCCCCCCTTTATTTATTAAAATTGGGACTCATTTCATTTTTTTGGCACTTATTTCATTTGGGAAATATTTCACGGTACCACAAATATGATGAATTTCATATCAAAACCGATATTCGTTGAACCCGACCCCCTCAGAATTTGATGAAATTTTGTATACAGCTACATTTTACCTATACAAACACAACATCATATTTAGAAATTGCATTTTTGAAAATATGTGGGCGTGGCAAGGTATCGAAGTTTTTGAAAAATCACGATAACATGTACTTTCAATCTGAGATTACTACGGAAAGGCTGAGTGGCACTTTTACGCAACCAGCCATGGAAAATCTGCATGTGATGGTATAGGTGGGACATTAAAAAGAGGCGCTCGGAATTATAGCATTGCAAATAAAAACCAAATTCAAACGGCGAAAGAACTCCATCATTGGGCTTCACAAACTTATAAGACCTCCATAGAAGTTGCTTATGCAGACGCTGACGACTATAACAAAACAAAAGAAGAGCTATTTTAAAGGTATAAAAATCAGCTTGAAAGTACATGTTATCGTGATTTTTCAAAAACTTCGATACCTTGCCACGCCCACATATTTTCAAAAATGCAATTTCTAAATATGATGTTGTGTTTGTATAGGTAAAATGTAGCTGTATGCAAAATTTCATCAAATTCTGAGGGGTCGGGTTCAAAATGTGCCTTTTTATAGGTTTTGATATGAAATTCATCATATATGATTTTTTAAACTTCATCCTTTCCGATTTCCGTGAAACTTGATATTTGTAATTTCGTAATAATTTTAACAAAACAGTAGTTTTTATTTTTTAAATTCTTTTTCTTTTGCGTTTTATCGAAGCTTAAAATTAATATTTTTTCTTAAATATATAAAAATTAGTACTGTTCAAGTGGTCGTAATTATTGGACTCGTATTCCGATTTTAAAAATAAATAGGTATATAATTTTAAAGCTAATTTTTTCCTCTCTGAGATATAAGAAGATTTGATATATACGCTTAGCAAAACAAACGTATGTCCTTGATTTGCAAGTATCTCAAAGGGCACCTATTTTTTCTTAAATATTTGTTTGCAGAGTGATCAATATAAAAAATATCAATATCAGAATTTATAAAAAATTTAGTTTGGAGAAACACATATTCTTTAGAAAAATGATCTTTTTCCTATATAACTACAATTTTATTCAATAAAAAATAAAATTATTACAGAATTTGTTTTAATGAGTAAAAAAAATTAATGTATTTTTTAATTTATTTAATGATTGTTGATTTTAAATATAATATTTTTTTCAAGTTTTGGAAGTTTGTGTTGAATATAATTGTAGTAATATTGGAAAAAATTGGTTTTTCTAAAAATTATGGTGTTTCCCCAATCTAATTTTTTTATATGTTTTAGAGGGCAAATTTATGAATCTGCAAACAAAAATATTAGAAAAAAAAAAACAAATAAGTAAATTTTTAAGTGTTTTGAACCCTTTTCAAAACTTTACATATCTCATAGAAGACAAAATAAGCTTTAAAATGTGATATTAATTGAGATTGATATTATTTTTTGCAAACGGACTACACTGATAGAATTTTCCTTCATAGTATTAATGAAACGATTTCATTAAAATCGATTCATTAATATTGGTATTTTTTTCATTAACATTTCATAATTTCATAAAAAAAATTCATTAAATCAATGAAAACTTTTCAAATGTTTTTCAATAAAAATATTGACTTGTAATAAGAAAAAAAAATATCATATATATCAAAAAACAAAACAAAAGTTATACCATAGTCAAAACTTTTTTAAAACAAACTTTAATCAAAGTGTATTTGATTTAAATGTTTATCTGAAGAATTACAAATTAAACTTAAATAAAACTAAATCAAAATGTAGAAAAATATAAAATTGTAAAAATATAGCTGTAAAAAATATTACTTGAGCCAGAGTACACACTAAAAATTTTTTATATAAATAGAACATTTTTGGTCTTCAAAGTTTAGTAACGTCATGATGCTTGTTAGGAAAAGACCTAACCACGTGGTTGATTACTGAGAAGACAAGAATGGAGCAAAATTGATTATTAATAGGTTTTTTGTTAAAGTTCTGCCTATTATATAGGCTCTAGCTTTTCTAAAACTTCGGGTTCTGATGAGATCTTTAGCCAGATCGAAATACTAGTATCAACCTAGCTAATATGTTTGATTTGCTTTATTTTTGTAAATATGCGGAGGTTGAAAGCTCGTTATAAATTGAAAATAACATAAAAATAATCTCGATGTATATAAAAACAAAAAACTAATATAGCTGTAAAAAATATTACTTGAGCCAGAGTACACACTAACATTTTTTTATATAAATAGAACATTTTTGGTCTTCAAAGTTTAGTAAAGTCATGATGCTTGTTAGGAAAAGACCTAACCACGTGGTTGATTACTAAGAAGACAAGAATGGAGCAAAATTGATTATTAATAGGTTTTTTGTTAAAGTTCTGCCTATTATATAGGCTCTAGCTTTTCTAAAACTTCGGGTTCTGATGAGATCTTTAGCCAGATCGAAATACTAGTATCAACCTAGCTAATATGTTTGATTTGCTTTATTTTTGTAAATATACGGAGGTTGAAAGCTCGTTATAAATTGAAAAAAACATAAAAATAATCTCGATGTATATAAAAATAAAAAACTAATATAGCTGTAAAAAATATTACTTGAGCCAGAGTACACACTAAAAATTTTTTATATAAATAGAACATTTTTGGTCTTCAAAGTTTAGTAACGTCATGATGCTTGTTAGGAAAATACCTAACCACGTAGTTGATTACTAAGAAGACAAGAATGGAGCAAAATTGATTATTAATAGGTTTTTTGTTAAAGTTCTGCCTATTATATATGCTCTAGCTTTTCTAAAACTTCGGGTTCTGATGAGATCTTTAGCCAGATCGAAATACTAGTATCAACCTAGCTAATATGTTTGATTTGCTTTATTTTTGTAAATATACGGAGGTTGAAAGCTCGTTATAAATTGAAAATAAATTTTTTTTTTTGTTTAGTCTTATTCTTATTTAATTTTATTTTATTCATTAAAAACTGTATGAAATTATAACGAAATCAATAAATGTACGATAATTAACACGATAGTTTTATAAATAAAAACAAATCGTTCTATTAGATAGTTGGGATGTATAAGGTAACTCAGAATTCATTAGATTTCGAACTTTTTTATAAAAATATTTTACAGATCCTATAAACACCAGACCTTATAAATAATATCAACGAATGGTAATTTCTCAATAACCACCAAATTAATCCTATGCTAAAATAATCATAAAAAGTGCAAATTATTAAATATCAACGAAAATATTTCATACAAACTAATCATTTTATTCATTAAACACATGGAACTTTCATAACGATTAGGCTTGTATTAATAAAAAAATGTCATATACTTTATGAAATTTTCATTGGGTCAATGAAACCATTCATTAAAATTGATTTAATGAAACACCTTTCATTGACTCAATGAAACGTTTCTTTGGGGACTTTTTTATGAAAAAATTCATTCGATTAATGAAGGAATTCATTAATACTACGCACAAATTTCTATCAGTGTACGAGTTCATTAATTACGACCATTTAAACGGTATATAATAATTTTTTTATAAAATACCAAATTTAAGCAGCGATAAAACGCCAACATACTAATTACACAAGGCAACAATTTTGAAAAAATTTTAGGGGCTTTGAAAACCACTATACAATTTTGATGTATTGTGGTCCCAGTAGTACAAATATGGTTCAATTTTGAAATTCTATGGAGAGGTTTTTTTTTAAAAAATGTTTAATTAAAATTATAAATTTTTTTAGACGTGTCTCCACATAATTAATGATAACTAAAAAAAAATTAGTCCGATATTATTCAAATAAATTTAGAAAAACTGAAATTTACATAGCCTTTAATCCGTTAATATATTGCGTTTCAATCGGCTCAGTAGTTTTGGAGTTATAATAAAAAATTGAGGGAAAAAATATTTTTTTTACGTGAAAATAGCAAATTTTTTTGGTTAAAAAAAATCATAAAAAATCGAAAACGGCAAAAATCGTTCAGATTTATTGCTTTATCGCAAAGCCACATGTAATAGGAACAAAATGAGATATCGATCATAAAAATCGATTGATTTTTTTCGAATTTATTCACAATTAAGTGAATTCGCTCATTTTCACCAAATTTTAGTTTTTTGTCTGATATACATAAAATTGAGTAGTTAATGTTCTTCTTTCGATTGATTGAATTTTGAAAACATTTTCCCCATGCTATGTACAAATTTTCACATCAAAAATGCATTACATAGTAACATTCGTGTATTTTTTGGCAAAACCCTACCTAGAATATACTGATTCTATTCTTCGGAAAGACATTTGTGTTGGATGAGCTTAAATGTAAATAAATAAATAAATTAAATAGTAGAAAATTTATATTTTATTATTCACATTTATTATAATAAATAAAACAAGAAAATAAATAAATAAATATGTATTATAAACTACAAACTCTGAAATTTTCTTTTAGTCGATTTTCTACTATTGTTGAATAACGAAGTGTTACTCTGAATACTCCAGCAAAAATCAGCCATCATGTGTGCATCCCAGCGACCCTGGTATCGTTCCTCCATTGTCCGGATATCTTGGTGGAATCGTTCGCCCTGTTCTTCACTCAAGTCTCCTAGATTTTCAGGAAAACGATCTAAGTGACTGTGCAGGTAGTGTAATTTGATGCTCATGTTGCATCCAAGATTCTGGAAGTGAGTTAACATCTCTTCAACGTGCGCAACGTAATCATCACCCTTGTTATTTCCTAAGAAATTTTGAATAACCCATACAAACGAATCCCATGCATTCTTCTCAATTTCTGACATTGAACTGCCAAATTCAGTATCGTTCACCAATTTGCGAATTTGTGGGCCATCAAATATGCTTTTTGTACTTAAACAAAAATAACACTCGGATGCGTGGTTCGCTGTTTCTCTCCATAGCATAGGCTTCAAAATTTCCAAGTGTCGTCTGTAAAATGAAAAAAAAAATTGAAATCAGGAATATGAAGAATTAAAATTTTAATTAAGAAATATTGTAATTATAAAATATTCCAAATCTATTAATTTATACTTACTTTACGTTAGAAGACTTCATAGATAAATTCAATCGACATGGAATGCATATAGTACTCGGTGTCCAATGCTGGTTCAAATTGTGCGGATAGATATTATAGCAATCTTGATATGACTTTTGCAATGAAGTTAAGAACCACTTCCGTTTTTTCCCGGTGATATATTGGCCGCACACATAACAAAATAAATCTGGATCGTTTTTACATGAAAATGTTCTGGCTTTCTGGCTCATTTTTATTAATATTTGAAAATTGTTTTTAACTTCTAAGCTGTATGACTCTAATTTTTGTGTAGGTATTAAATGATGTTTGCGTTATCGCAAACACTTCTTGAATGAAATAAAAAGGGTCAAGGAGATCTTATAAATACTGATACTATAATTTGGGATAACCCTTTGTGTGGATACAGTTTGTGTGTGCTGCAAATTTTTTATTATTCCCAAGAATCCTAAAAAACATTAAGGACTTTTATGAAAAAAAAAAAATTATCCGTTACAGGTAGCTAACGGAAAATAAGAGCACTTCAGCGTACACGCACATTTATGAGCGTTTTATTACTATCCTACCGCAATCGTAAAAATTAAACAATCTTTTGTTTATTACTTATTTTTTTTTAATTATTAGAATCATAAAAATGTCATAGAGGTTTTTCCCAAAGGGGTTTTGCCAAAATGCGTGTCGTAAAATGCACCTGAGTTTTTATGTTCTGCATTTTCATTATGTAGGTACAATTTTCTACAGTGCTTGTAAATATGCGATACCTTCAATTAATTGTAAATAAAAATGTAAAGCATGCATCGATTTTTATGATCCATATCTAGTTTAATTCGCATGATATGTAGCTTTACTACAAAAAAATAAAAAGTAATATTTTTTGCAGTTTTCGATTTTTTCCAGATTTTTGTTTTTCAAATTTTTTTTTTTTTTTTAGCATGTTTTTTTTTTTTTGCTAACAATTTGTTTCATAACTTTGAAACTATTGATCGCATTAAAAAAATTTGTACAGTTCTTTAAAGATATTGTAAACCTTAATTTTTGTAAATTTAATTTGACAAAATCGGACTAGTTGTTTTGAGTTATGACAACATAAGTGGAGAAATGGCTCAAAATATTGTCAATTTTAAAAAAAAATTTTTTTAAAAAAAAATTATCCATAGAATTGAAAAATTTTACCATTTTTGTACTTAGGCAGCCATGATGCATCAAATCTATATAGTGGTTAGTCAAGCCTTTTTTTGCTGTTGACCTGTGTTATGAGGTTACATATACCAAGTTTCATATAAATCGGAAGGGGTCGAGCTAACAACTATCATCGTTGGATTTTGGAACGACCCTATATTAAAACTGAATCTTTGTTTTTCAAAATTGGGTCATTTTGACCCGAACAAGACAGAAGAGTTAAACATTTTATTATTTCACATTTTTTATGTGTTTAGTGTGATTATTTTGGCAACACTGTTGCATGTATCATGCAATGTTCCTACTTGAATTTTCTAACTTCATTTCTCTTTTAGTTTTTTTTTTTAATTTAAAATAATTTTAAGTTTAAAGTTTAATTTGTTGCATTATAATATGGACCATTTGTATATATTCGTACTAATTATAATAATTATTAACTTTTTTTTGTGTGTTTGGTTAGACAGAAAAGAAAGTGTTAAACAATTTTCTTAATTTAGGTTATAAATATTTGAATAAAAATAAAATTCGTGTTTATTTAATAATGATTTGTATTTGTACACTCAAAAAAAAGTCCATAAAACAAAAACTTGAGTTGAGTTAACAAAATTTTTTTTTAAAGGATCCGTGCAGAAAAATTGTCAATATTTGCAAAAGTGTTTTGCTGAAAATCAGTCAGCTGATATTTAGCAAAGAATTAGTAAATTCAGTAAAATGTTCGTTGACACTTAGTTCAATGCAAATGAAAATTGACTTGTTGAAATCAATAAAAAATTTTGTTGAAGATTAGTATATTGATAAAAACTAAAGAACTTAGTACACAATTTTTACTTTAGTTAAGTTATTTTGCTGAAATATAAATTTACTTTGAAACTTCCCTCGTAGTTATAAGGAATGCAACACTGCTCGCATCAAGTACCACCTGTTGATAGACTACTGTCAAATTTTGAGCACGTCCGTCATTTACTTTGCGTTAAACAGCTTTTCAAATCATACAACCTCGTGGGTTTTTTTTTTAAATTTAAAAAGTGAATTTCAAACCAAGGAAAAGCTTGATAAATACTATGGGGACTCTGCACCATCGATTTCAATCTTAAAAAAGTAATTTACTGGCTTTAGTTGTGGACGCTGAACGTTCTGGACGGCCAATTGAGGTCAATACACCCGAAAATGTCGAAAAAATCCACGATATTGTGTTGGACGATCGAAGAGTAAAAGTGCGTGAGATTTTTGATGCCATAGGCATTTCATATGGCAGTGTGATTTTGATCAGTTGGTTTTAAGAAAGGTGTCTGCAAGATGGATGCCGCGTTTGCCCTCAATTAACCATAAACTTAATCGTGGCCAATAAGGTGATGGCAACAGTTTTTTGGGATGCACGCGGGATAATCCACATCGATTACCTTCAAAAGGGAAAAACAATAAACGGTGAATATTATGCCAACTTATTGGACCGATTTAACGAGGGTTTAAAATAAAAACGACGCCATATGGCCAAGAAATGCCTATTTTATGGACCTCGAAAAATGCTATTTTTTGGAAGGGATACAAAAATTGGAGAAACTTTGGACTAAGTGTATTGAGCTAAAGGGAGGTTATATTGAAAAGTAATTTTTTTTTTTGCAAACTAAACTGTGTTTCATTCAAAAAGTCACGGATTATTGATTCGATCTCATATATATAAAATGTCAGGAATTCCACAACATTAACATAGTGCAATTAAATATAAAAATCCTAAAATAAACAAAATATTTTTTTAATTAAACATTAAAACATAATAATTCCCAATTACTTACATGTATCATTCAGTATCATTTTTCGTTGGTCGAAACTATGTAACTTTTGATTCGATTAAGAATTTTTTGCATTAGAAAAATTAGAAAAATCATTAATCATTGAAAGATTAAAAATGGAGACCGATATAGATTGGAAAGGGGAACGAGTGGAATCGGAACATTGATTACAGGATACACAATTGTATTGAAATGGGAGTGAGTGTTATGTCGGAGTATATTATTATTATTTATATTAAAACTAAAAAATTAATAAGTACCCTGAGACCGCTTTGTAAAAAATTAAATCCTTGGGATCTTTCCAGGACAAAGCCTGTTTGAATTATCAGGCTGTATTAATGGAGTATAAGCATTTTAAAGTTTTGGTTTTTACGTGAAGTGTCACTTCCCCTGCTATTATCCCGTTCATATTTGACATATTGCTTAAACATATGTGCAGTAATAAAATAGTTTGCCAGATTTTGTAGCAATCGGTATAGTACACTTAGAGTACTATCCCAGTAAAAAAGGCTGCTTACATGCAAGCATGTTTGTAAGGGAGAAAGCAAAAAAGAATTCCTTACAAACCGGCTTACATATACCATGATTTTTATATGGCGAATTCCCACTTGGAAGCAATACTGTTGGGCAAAATAAGCGTGAATTTAAGCGCTTATAAAAAGCTGTGATTTCATGGCTTTTACTAAAATCATATTTCATGTCTACATTATTACGATTAAAAGAAAATTTATGAAAAATAAAAGTAATTATATGAATATAATTTATTTCACATAAAATTGTATTATTGTTGTTAACATTTTTGACATATATTATAATCATTTTATTTTTTTACCGATCCACGTGCTAGCTCTTCAGAAACTTTTAAATGACTAACTATTTTTTATAACATACTTAAAAACACCAAACACAATCGGAAATCATTCGGAAAAATTGGTACAGATCGTTTATAATACACGATATGAGACTTTCTGCATTACAACCTGCATCCTTGTAAGGGATTAGGGTAAGCTGCTTACAACCTGCATCCTTGCTACTGAAAACAGTAAGCTCAAAATTTTTTTTGTTTATTTTTATACGAACATCCCAGGAAAAAATTTCACATTCCAAAAAGAAGGTGATGCCCAAACTTGCTTACATATCCCATTGCCAAATTTAGTAACTGCAATACCAAACACATTCCAACGATAGAGTCAAAAAGCAAGTAGTATTGTAATCAATTCTTTAAATTTAAACCAGAAAGCATGAACTCAATAACAAAGTAATTATTTACTTAAAAGAAAATAACAATGTAATCATACACTTTTTCTTAATAAAAGGACGTTATTGGAAGTAGTTCCTAATTTTGAAATAATAAGTTATGCAATTTTAAAGAATTTATTTTATATATTTTTTCAAACAAATTTTTATTTGCAGGAATATAATACTAAAAACAGAAATTGCATGTTGCCAAAATTTTGTTAAACTGTGATTAGGTACAAATTAGGGATGCGCACGTGAGCATAAAATTGTGAGTGAAAGTAGAAATTACTGACGTTATCGTGAGTGAGTGTAAAAAAATATTCGAGGGTGATTGTGCGTTAGTCATATTTTTGTTTTAAATTTCAATTTTTAATTGTTCTTTTTTGTAAAAAATTTATATTTTCGTGGTTTATATCTCCAAAATTATGGCAAACCCATGTTATTATAACAATTCGATGTTTTACATTTTAGGATTTTATTTTTTCTGGATGAGGTTTGCTTTTTTTATTTGGGTGACTCAGAAGAATCACGTGTGAGTAAAAGTTGAATTTACTCAAGTGAGCTTGAGTTAGTGTAAAAAGTCCTGAGTGAGTGTGCGTGATAACGATTTTCCCTCGTAATTTAGTAGTTTTTTTAATGTTCTAGTTGTACAAGGTGGCGCAAAAATAACCTTCCGATGTTTTTTGGCTGTAATTTAAAAAAAAAAATTAAAAACTTTGATTCTTCTTGTGGATTATTTTTATTTGGTATTTTAATTTTTTTTACATCAAGTCGAGAATATGATGTCATGTAAATGGCCGCCGCCACAGTTGATTGTCATTTGAGCCCTTTTTATGGCATTTTCCATCACTTTGGCCAAAACTTCCGGCGATAGGTCCTCACATTCTTGACGGATATTGTCTTTAAGAGCTGCAAGAATCTGAGGCTTGTTGACATAAACCCGCGACTTCAAAAAGCCCCACAAAAAGAAGTCTGGAGCGGTCAAATCAGGCGATCTTGCTGGCCAGTGCAAATCGCCAAAACGGGAGATTAGGCGCCCGGGAAATGCATCTTTCAGCATATCGGTTGTGGATTTTCAGTGCCCCAGAAGCGTAAATTTTGCTTATTTACGTACCCGCTAAGATGGAAATGGGCCTCATTTTTGATGAAAAATCATCTTCCTCTTGGTGGTGATTAAGGATGGCTTGAGCGTAAGTTACACGCGATTGGCGGTCAGCAGCTAACAGCTGATGCACCGTCTGGACTTTGTACGGAAACATCTTCAAATCTTGTACCAAAATTCGCTGTAAAGACCGTCGACTGATACCCATTTGCGTGGCACGTCGTCTGGTCGATGTCGACGGCGCTTCCATGACATCCTCGGCTACAGCAGCAATATTCTCTGCAGAGCGACTACTCCGGGGTCTGCCACGCCTGGCAGCATCTCGTGTTGTGCCAGTCTCTTCGAGGCGAGCGGCTAAACGTCGCAGTGTTTCACCAGTAGGCGTTGGACGGCCAGGAAATCTGCGACGAAATTCACGTTGTGCCAAAGTCACCGACCGATTATTGGTCAAATAAATAGTCACCAATATTCCTCGTTCTGGAGCAGTGTAGCGTAACATTGTTTATTAACGTGCATGTGTTTACTACACAAATGTCAAAACAGAACTGACATTAGGGGCCAATCGCAAAATGTATAGCATTTTCTGATAGGAGGATTACTTTTGCGCCACCTTGTATATGTAAGTTGTAAATGAAAGTACGTCTTATTTTTTCTAGGAAACTATTTTTTTCTTTTTTGTGTAAGTAGTTCGTAGTTTTACCATGGAACTATTTCTTTATTAAAAAATGTGTGTAGTTCTTAAAAATATAAAGTAAATAGTTCTTCGACCTAAAAAAATAATCAATTCTAAAGAATTACCTTACCTTTTCGGAAATTTTTTGTTGGGATTATTCGTTTATTTTGTTGCTTCTCGGTATTATATATTATATCAGCGAATTTGTTTTATCCTGCTTCTAAAAACACGACAATTTTTACTGAGATGTAGGAAATGACCACTGCAAATGTAGTTAAAAACAAATGAAATTTCACTTAAAGAAAGGACGACTTACAATTTAGTAAATTTAAATAACATTGTCATTTTTACTAACAATTGTTGTAAAAATGAACCACATTTAAGTAAAAAATAAACAAGCATTTTTTTTTTAAATTACAAAAAACTACTGTACAAAATGAATGTTAAATCATAAAACAGTCATTTGATGTGGTTTTTTTTTTTTTTAAATGAACTCCAAGGTTAGTAAATTTACAACCCAAACAACTACTTATTTTTAAAGACACACACACAGAAATAAAGTGCCAACCGAATTGAAAAGTGTATTTTAATGGTAACAACTTATAATTTTAGTTAGTACAACGATATTTACATTAGATTTTTTAATATTTTGGGTGCTACAACTACAATTCAGTTGGATTAACCGAACTTTGTTGGGAAATCTAATGTTAAGTTGTGCTAATCGACTGAAATTCGTAATAACCTAATTTGAGTAGTAGTAACCGAATTTCAGTTGGCAAATTGCAAAATGTTTCACTGTGTGCAGAAGTTCTCTGAGTGTAGTTCTTGATTATAGCGCTTTCAGAAAGAAAGTAGTTATAATTTATACAATATTTTACGTTTCCATGCAAAATATATTGTATAAATTATTCCTATACGGCAGGTCTAATACATGTAATCTTTGCAGTCTTCTTACTTCTTCCATTTCGTCTAATAAAGAAATAGCTAAAGGATTACAATGATCACTTAGTCGATCTATGTATCGGGAACTAAAACTATTTATTTCATCTTTAACCCAAGGTATTTTAAGATCTTCATGATTTCTTTTATTAGTTACAATATTTCTAGGTGGGAGGTACTCGAAGTTCCCCATAGCTGAATGCCATATGTCCAAACTGGCTTTAAAATAGATTTATATAATCTTACTTTGTTTGAAAGACTTAGATCTGAGTTTCGTCTTAATAACCAATACATTTTCTTATTATTTATATTAAGATGTTGCTTTTTTGGTTGTATGTGTTTTTGCCACGTGAGTCTTCTATCCAGATGCATTCCTAAATATTTAACACTGTTCGTTTTCGGAATTTCATTACCGTTGATATATAGTGAATGGCATTCTTCTCTTCTTAGTGTAAAAGTAACATGATTTGATTTTTCTGTGTTGATACAAATCTTCCATTTTCTAACCCAGTGTTGAATTAGATTTGAACTAAGAAGGGCGCTTCAACTGCTGATTCGTTTGATGACATTATAGCAGTATCATCAGCGTAGGTTGCTACAGTAACATCATCCGTTAATGGCATATCTGAAGTGTAAATTGTACACAATACTGGACTTAGGACACTGCCTTGTGGTACACCAGCATTAATTTGGCCTATATTGGAATTTTCGTCGCCGACTTTTACATAAAAGATTCGTTCTTTTAGGTAAGACTTAAAAAACAAATAGAATGGAGTTGGTAAAATAATTTTAAGCTTATAAAAAAGCCCCTCATGCCATACCCTGTCAAAAGCCTGTTTCACATCTAAAAGCACTGCGGAGCAGTACATTTTTCTTTCAAATGTCTTAGTAATAATATTTACAATACGATGACATTTTTCCGGTGTTTAATGTTTGTGACGAAAACCAAACTGATGATCTGGAATAATATTTTGTGTTTCTAAAACAGGAAGTAATCTTTGTGAAAATAAACGTTCAAAGATTTTGAAAAAAATTGGCAATAAGCCAATTGGCCTATATGATAAAACATCGTTCTCCGGTTTATTTGGCTTGGGGATCATAATTATCTCAGCACATTTCCATTGTGGTGGAAAGTGTGATAATCTTAATATAGAGTTGTAGATTAGGGTAAGAAACAATATACATTTTTTTGAGAGCGATTTTGCTACCTTTGAGTCAATTTTATCATATCCTGGATATTTAGAGTTGTTAAGCTTATTTATTTCGCTTTGGACTTCTCTCGGAGAGAATGATTTTATTGGTAAGTCCATTTGGCAGTGATATTGTAAAAAGTTTAATATGTTGCTCTCATCGGTAGAATTTGTGAGTGGAAATGATTTAAATGTCTGTTCTAGGTGGTCAGAAAACAACTCAGATTTACTTTTATCATTTCTACACCATATGCTATTTGGTCCTTTAATAGGAATGTTTCTTTTAGTAGATTTTTTGAGGTACCTTGTGACTTTCCATAGACTGAACTGACTGTTATTGGTCGGATCAAAATTTCTTAAAAATGCTGACAGCTCTTCATTCTTTATTTCGTCGATACGCTTTTTGAGGAAGTGTGATGCCTTGTTATAATTAGTTTTATCTCTCGGATTTCTACTCGACTGCCATATTCTTCTCAGCCTTCTTTTAATTTTTATTAATTCTCTTATTTCTGCCGATAAAACAACTTTGTGGCCATTTTGGCGTGGTGTTTGTGGAGTAGAAATCATTGCAGCTTCATGAATAAGTTTTGTAATTTTTTCAACAGCACCATCAAGTTCATCACCTGAATTAATTGATATATTCAGTTCTAAATTGTTATCCATCCAATATAAGAAGGTATCAAGATCGGTTTTTGTAGATATTATTTTGCAGTTTTTTGATCCAATTTGCAAAGTAGTACTGTAGCTTAATAATATGGGTGTGTGATCAGAATTGAGATCATCTCAATCAATTATGTCAAGTAAATGACTAGATATACCAAAAAAAACAAAAAAGTCTAGTAAGTCTGGTATTTTATTTGGATCACTGGGCCAATATGTTGGTTTACCTGTAGATATGGTCTTATAATAATGTTTATTAATACACTCGTAAAGTTTTTTTCCTTTAGGATTAGCAAGCCTCGATCCCCACCAGGGATGCTTGGCATTAAAGTCCCTGCCAACAATAAATCTAGATCCAAGCTTATTAAAAAAAATTTCATAATCTACTAGAGATAAGTTATGTCTGCGTGGAAAGTAGACCGAATAAACAGATATATAAAAGTTATCACATTTTATTTTAATACCACTTGCTTGAATTGATTCTTTAATTATTGGGTCTAATATTTCAAATTTTAAACAAGTCTTTATCAAAACTGCAGAGCCAGCGTGTGATTTTCCATCAGTATGATTGGCTTCAACAAGATCATAACCTCTGACATTAAAATATGTTTTATCTGTAAAATGTGTTTCAGAAATGAGTAAAATATCTATATAGTTAGATTTAAGGAAAATTTCTACTAGGAAGTAGATTGGAACTAGTATGATTGGAACTTAAAATAATATTGTTTATTAGGCTAAAACTCTTGAGTAGTGTTTCAATACTGGTTGTAAAAACAAATCGTAATATAAAAAAGGTTTTTTTCATAACCTGTTATTTTGCACATAATCCATTTTAGCGGCATCTCTCTCAAAAAATCTGAAAAAATTCTCAAAAATCTTTTGGGCAATAAGATTGGAGGTCTACAATAAGCTCTTTAAGTCCTGTTTATGGCCTGTTTATGGCCTGATAATGTGAAAATTCTTCCATTCCAGTTTATTAAATAATGTAGAACATACATATTTTATACAATATTTTTTTTTAATATACCAATTTGCAAATTTCAAATGTGGATAACTTTTCCACTTCATGAGATGACCTGCACGAGTAAGCATATTTATTAGTATTGTTTATGTATTTAATTATTTATTCAGTCTGTCGAACAATATTACAGACCAAGAATTTAAGTCTGTAAGAAATATTGTTCCATAGACTGAATAAATAAATAAACAATAAAAATAAATATGCTTACTCATGCGGGTCATATTTTAAAGTGGAAAAGTTATCTACATTTGAAAATGAAAATTTTGCATTTTTGAAATAACCTGGTCCGGGTTTTTTCACAGTGCATAATGCAATTTAAGTCCGATTGGTTTTGAAAGTGTTGGTGATATTACCAACAAGTGATTTAATTAAACAAAGAAAACTCTAATGCAATATCTTGTTCACGATTAAAATAATTTGTTTTTAAAGTAATTATGTTGGTCGAAAAAGAAGCAAGACTCGTTTGTCTCCAGATTAAACATTTCTTCAGAAACACAAATAGTGTTTATATTTTTCCGTAAGACTACTACATATAGTAGTGTTTTATGAAAATTATAAGCAACTGCTTATTATTGTCCCTGACTTTTCGATTTCGTGCTTTTAATAAGCATTAATTTACGAAATAATTTCAGGTTAAAAATATTGAGAGAAAGAGAAAAAAATTGAAAGACCAAACATAAATTTGCGAAAGTTTCCATTTATTTACAAAAAATCGCATGTGTAACAGAAATGCATTTTCTTCATATACGAAATCAAAGTTACAATCGAAAGTATGAAAATTTATTAATATTCACAAAATTTCCGTGCAATGAACAAAAGTTATAATATTATTAAACAATATTCTCAAAATTAGGCACACCTTCATGGAATCAGATCTAAATATTATATGCCAAGTTTCAATAAAATCGAGTAAAATTTTCGGATATCCGCCAAAAATTTTTTTATTGTTTTTTATTTTATTGTGAAAATCTTAAACTTTTATTTTGCAATAAAATATTTGTTAAAAACCCGTTGTAAAAAAATTTAATACTAAGATGTACCTTGCTTTTTTTATAAAAACATAAAGAAATTTGACATAAGGCTAAAGGAAATCCCATAATTCCCAAAAAACTGTAAAAAAAAATCCTAAAATGCGCTTTTTTACATTTCTTGCTGTCTTGCCCACAGATGCTAAAAAAGGATTATGCTATCAGATTTGCACTTAATTGGAGGTCCTGCATGCGTTTTTCATTTTCCAATATCGGTGCTGCACTGAGAGAACAAATTGGTTAAATTTTTAATTTGAGTAAAAAAATTTTTCGAATTCGGAGGGGTCTGGGAGGAGAATAATAAGCAACTGAAGAATAAAATTTCCACAAAACGCAACTATATTTAGCATTCTTTCAGAAAAATATAAACATTACGAGTTTCTAAAGATACTTTTAATCTGGAAGCAAAATAGTCTTGCTACCTTTTTAATTAAAAAAATTACTAAAATGCCGTTTTATTATAATTTACAAATTTCCAGGCTTTTTATTTTAAGCGGGAACAAGATGTTTTTTTGTATTTTTTTTTTTTTATTTAATTACATAGCTTGTTGTTGATATCACTGAAACTTTTGAAAGCAATCGGACTTAATTTGTTTTTTCCATTGGCAAAAAACCGGATATGGTTATTGCAAAAATGCAAAAATTTGATTTTCATATGCGGATAACTTTTTCACTTTATGAGACAGCCCACCTGAGTAAGCGTACTTATTATTGGAAATTACTATTGAATTTCAAAAATATTTCAGTTTCGCAAATTGGTTGATAAAAAAAATTTACAAGCTCTCAAAATGTTTGAATACCCAAGGTATCCTAATTTAGAATCTAATTGAGCAGTTATCTAGTAGGACCTTCTTTGAAACTTAAGATTGAAACTACGTTAGTTATGGCTGTGTAAAGTTTAATGGCAAAAGCAGCAGCCAATTAAAAATAGATAAATGATTTCCAATATATTTGTTATATGCCCCACTGTGTTATGTGGCAACTTTTATTAATCTTAGAAGTCTTTAGGTTTTTAATGTGGGGTTCGTTTTATTACCCAGTGCCTTTTTCTCAGAGGGAGTGGCATTTAAAATAAAAACTGCTAATATTTAATATTTTTCGAAATTCATTTGCAAATTAGAAAATTTTATTAGATCTGAAAATGATGTATGAATGAAATCAAACTAATAAAATAGTCTTTTGAACAACGTCCAAATTATTTTCGCCGGGTCGCAGAACCCACAACAAATTTCTTTTAAACTTAACATTAATATTTTATGATTTTACCATAATCTATAATAATTTTAATTCAAACACTAGAAAACTTTAAGCTTTACATTTTTTATAAACAGAGTAATCTAAAAGGTTTTACAATTAGTTTGAAATATAACTGTCCGTGCAATCAATTGATTTTCAATTGTTATTTGCGATTCTGTCGTTCTGTTCAAAATAACGAAATTTTAATGCTAAGTTAAATACCTGATAGCTTGAAGTCCTGCTTGTAGTGTACTCCCTAAGCGTACACTGCATACCAACCACTAATAATGATTTCCCAACACACCGTGTCAGATACTGTAGAGTGAATGCCACACACATCATCATGTGTTTGAACATTACAAGTGGCATCAAATGACAGTCTAGCGGCACTGACTAATCAGAAACCTATGACCGCATTCTTTCACTTGTACTCAGATATCTGATGACCGTATGTTGGCGATAAAAGAACAATGAATAAAAATGAATAAGAATAAAAATAAAAATAAATTGAGTGATTCCTAAAATCACTCAATACTAGACAATAAGTTAGATTTGTAAAAGTAGTATATAAGAACATGAAATTTAGAAATAAAACACACTTTAATTTAGAACTCTACAAACAATACAAGTGACTGTGTTTTACTTTTTATGAGTCTCAATATTTTGGCAGTTCCTTTGAATGCCTATTTATAAGCTGACCCCCACACAGCTATTAAAATATAGAACTGGGCTATAGGGATCCTTGCCACCTATACAAACATTAAAGATATCAACAATACAATTGTTAATGCTATGTGAAAGAAAATTTTGTAGGTTTGATTTTATCCACACAACATTTTAAGATCTGATCACTAATTCGTAATTTGTAGATGAATTTCCTAAAACGGTAAATATTAACCGTTTTTATTTTAAATGCCACATCCTCTGAGAAAAAGGTGCTGAGTACAAAGTCTATATACACTCAGGTAACTTCTGCTGTAAATATTTGTAATACATTATATTTATCTTTAAGTGAAAAAACAGTAATTTGTAGAAGAAATTTCAGTTTTGACTACAATTGTAGTTCATTTAAAAAAATAAATCACATGAAAGTACTGTATTATAATTTTACATTCATTTTTTACAGTATTTTTTTTTTATTAAAAAATAGAAAAAAATGTTTCTTTATATTTTTACTAAAATATGTGGTTCATTTTTACTACAATTATTAGTAATTTTTTGAACAGAAAAACAAACGTTAAATGTTATTTGAATTTACTGAAATGTAAGTCGTTCTTTCTTCAAGTGAAATTTCATCGTTTTTAACTACAATTGGGCTGTTCCTATATATTATTCTAAGTGTATTTCTGTGATTAATAACTGGTGAAATTAAGAATGTAAAAATCCATTTAGAAAAACTTTAACTTTTTAGTTTGGCTAAAATTAGTACGTTTTTATATATTTGCACTTCATTTTGTCTGACACTCTATGTACTTACTGGAGTTTTTTAGTCCAAAAATTAATATAAAAAAAATTTGAGATTATTACTTTATTTTGAAAATTTGTATTAATATAATGGGAAAATAAGCTAGTTATTGGTATGTGCTTAGTTTTTGTGTTAGAGTAATGCAGATAGTAAGCTGGTGTCATTGAGAAAAGTAATGACATGCCATTTCCGTTCCTACACAGTAATTCTTAAACTTAACATTCCACTTAACTCATTTTTGTATCAAAATAAATCCATTGAAAATATCTAGAAATAATTAAAAAATAATAAAAATTTTATATAAAGAAATTAAGTATGTCATGCAAATACTAAAACTGCGATATTTCAAAAACTACAAATGTGAAACCAAAATGTTACCATCTTTGGACTCTATTTTAAATTAAGTGTTTTGCAGCCAAGTTTTTTTGTCCTTTGAGTAGTGTATTTTTTGCACTGAACTATATAAAAAAAAATTTGAAAAATACATTTTATATTTAAATTTACGGCTTTTGTACTTTTTTTTAATACAAAATCATTTTTATTACAAATTTTTTCTGTTCTCTATTTACAAATTAAAAAATGGTTTACTAATTTTCGTTGCTGATTTGAGCCAATTTTTTGTACCAGTTCTATTTTTTTTTGTTCATAGTTTAAAACAAAGTTTTATCAAGTTTTATTGTGTTAAATGCAAAGAAAATATCAAAGGAAAATGGTAATAAATTTGTATTAATAAATAATAAAATTTACATTAATTTAAGGTCTTTTTGTAAATACTTGATAAGTCACATTTATTGTTTTATGGATTTTCGCTATTTTCTAGACATATATTGATTAGTATTCAATAGAAGTCTGACTTACACACTTACTGCAAGTACCTAGAGTATAACTGTCATGCAAAGGTAATATTTGCTGCGTCTTTTTAACCTTCAAAAGGCAAAAAACAAATAAGCGTTTACAATAAGTGCTTCAATTAATGAATAATTTTTAGTCAAAAAATCAGCAGCAAATCGGCTTCCCATAAATGTAATAAACTTTTGGTTGGGTATTCTAATTTTTCTTACTATTTTAACTTTTCTACTAATCACAGATACGTTTTGCTAAAATTAACTTAACGGTCTGTTGGCCTAAAAATAGTTAAATGTTCTATAAAATTACAGATTTGTTTGTAACTTTTACATACTTTTTTATTTTCATTCAAAATTTTACTAACTGAATGAATAAATTTTCATTCATAAAATAATAACTTACCGATCATCATTTACCCTACGGGAAATGAAGGGTCGATTCATCTGAAGTGACAAATCTGTGATACGTGAAAAGGAGACACGTCGCAAAACTGGTATAAACGAAGACTTCGGTGTATGAAAGGGTGGCAATTTCAGCAAAATATCCAACCATGTGATTATTTAAATGGTGGCAACACTTTGGCTGGTTTATTCATGATAGATTATGTAACTCGAAAAAAACTAACATAACACTAAAGCGGACCAAAGTAACTAGGGCTGTAACAGTAGAAATTGTGAAGTAACTCTGAAGTGGTGCAAAATAAAAAATAAAATAAAAAAATAGCAATCGGTGCAGAAATAACCAATCCATTGACTGTTACACATCAGACCTAATAATGAAATGATTCAAAAAGAACTGTAGAAATTATCACATATCATAATTGCATGTGCGACAAAAGTCCATGTCACTATTCTAAAAGGCAACGTGCGGGGACATGTCAAAGGTTAGGTCTGTGAGATGTTATATGGTATCAATTTTCCGCTTCGATGACATTGCCTTTTTAAATTGACAGGCCCGTTCCATATAACGTTATTGGTTCTACTTCGTCTTAATTTCACATAGGGTAGAGTCTGCAAAATTATAAAATTATTGAGTCCCGACCACGTTTCTGTTATTTAATGAAAAATAATTTTTTTGTGACTTCCGCAATATTATAAAAACAGGTAATGTGACATAATTTCTTAGGAAAGTTCAGTGATTGGATCCGTCCATATTCTTTTTGTAACCCGTACATAATATGGCACATGCGGAATAAAAAGTAGCATGTGACACGCCAATTACTTTTATTTTGTCCTGTAACTTGTTCGCTTATCGCAGTTTAATGATATGTCACGAAATTATTAATTTTGTACAAGTCCGTAACATAAAGCATTGCGATTAATATTTAACTAGTGTTTTACTAAATAGTTTTCTTGAGTACTGTGATTTGTACGCTTAAACCAGTTACGTAATATTTCATTTCGAAATGGTCCTCCTACATATCAAATAATGCCTAACATGAGCCTAGTTGCATACTAGATACTTTCAACTCGTTCTGTTGCGGATTCACTTAAAAGAGTTCGGTGAAATGTTATATTCGACAAGTTCTCCGATATATCTCAATTCGCTCAAAAGGTGGAAATTGTCACCTCCTATGACAAGCCCATGTTAAAGGTACCGGTCTTTTTTATATAACAGAACCGAAACTAGGACATGTTCATGCACACAAAGTTCTAGTCACGTGACCATACCAGTGACTGGTCTATTTCCCGCTGGGTACATACTGCATGAATTATAAACCTAAAGTAATTATTAATATATATTTTTGAAAATCTATTTATAGACACATTACTTTGTGATTTTTTGTAAGCATGAGGGTAAGGTTTATATTTTTGATATCACGAACGAAAACACGAAGCACAACAACTCATTTACATTTTCAGCAATAAAATATTATATGTATCGATAGCTCAGTTGGTAGAGTTCTTGCCTAACTAATTGTTAAATACCAGAGACACCATGTTCGAATCCCAGCATGACCACGTAATTTATGTAATAAAAAAAAAAAGTTATTTATTTAATTAAAAAAAATATCTGTAAAAAAAAATTTTTAAGCATTTTTTATGAAAATATATTTACTTTTTTCCACCATGTAACCATATAAGTAACCAGTTACTTTACCCCCTACAAGGTAATGAGTCCACCCATTACTTTAAGGCTCATCGTCTGTAAAATTCATCAGTGAAGTAAGTTGTAATGTAATGCGTGCAGCCCTATGACGATACATTACTTTACCCATGATTTGGTAATGTGGGGTTTTGCTGGGCAGTTTGACTAAACACACAAATTAAAACAAAACAGTCAAGCAATAACATATCATGAAATTGTTTTTTTTTTGTATTATAGAATAATATTAAGTACACCTATCAATCGAGTTACACGACACTTTTTTCACGATTTCGCTTTATCACGATTTTTTTATTTCCATATTCATCGATTTACACGATTTCTGTCGATTTTTATCGATAATGCTCCAGGTAATCCTCAAGATTTACAACACGAAAATGTCCATGTTATATTCATGCCAAAGAACTTCCTCAATACAATAGATCAGTGAATTTTTTCAACGTTTACAATCTTAGATTTTATAAAGCATGTTGCACTGTTATATACTGAAATCAGAAAATTTCTTATAACAAAATACATATATTTCCAAATCTCCCCGGACTGAAGTTATCGCTAACATCGAAACAGAAACTTTTGAAATACTATCGGGTGATGAAATTGATTCGTCAGCAACCAGAAAGATAAGATTAGTTGTCGAGGAAACTGATGACGAATTAATAGACAGCGAAAATGATTATTTAAATTTTTTATTGTTTTTTTTTTTGTACAATATTATTTGAAATGAACTGATCTCTTTTAACGAACTGAATTATTATTTTTTGTTAAAAAATATTATACTGATTTTATTGATTTTTTTTCTTTATTTATAATAATACCTGGTTTTATTGATTTTTTATGTTATTCCAGGCTTCATAAATTATTTTTTGGTTTTATGAATTTTGTTAGTTTTTTGTTTTGTTTACGTTTTTTTGTCATTAAAACAAATAAATATATATATATAAAAAATTACTTAAGACACAGCATTTGCCTTTTTTCGATTTACACGATTTTCCATACAAACTTTTTTGAATTCGATTTACACGATTTTTTCTGGAACGTATATATCGTGTAAATCAAGGGATAGGTGTAATTTACTTTTGTATTTTTAAATATATTCGTTAAATAATGACAAACTTCGTTATTCATTTGACTAAATGAATGAAAAAAAAATCATTCAGCATTCATATTTTTAGAATTCATTCATATTATATAAAGCTATTGAGAATTAAGCTAATCATTCATTCAATAAGAATGAAGAATATTGAATTAAAGCATTAAGCCTTATCAACCCTTGATATCGTATGATACATATTTCTTTAAATAGTTTAGCATATTAAACACAAATATTATGAATTTTTGAAATCGCACTTGTTGCTTTTTAGTTATTACGAATTTTGTTTTAATAAATATCGTAGTGAACCACTTGGTGTAGATTCCTTGTAAACGCAAACTTAACATCAAAAATATATAAAAGTAATGATAATAGCTACCGAAAAAAAACAATATATTTCGCCAGAATTTCATAGACAGTAAGTAGATATAGACTTACATAAACAGTAACAGATGTAGGCGGCCACTACAAATTAATACAACTCATAATTACAAAAATGCCTTGAAATATAATACAACAAAATAGAAAGAAAAAATAATTAAACACAAAAAGCTGTATAGTTATAAAGAACATTTACAAATTATAAAGAAGAACAAGAAAATTACCACAAAAGAACTCTTTTTATAGTTTAAAAAAATATATTTCAGTGAAACCATTATAAGTTATTCCGCCATGATATAATGATATAACTACCCAGTAAAAAAGCTGCTTAGCAGGTTTGTAAAGGAATAAGCCAAAAAGAATACCTTACACACCTGCTTACATATGCCATGATATTTATATGGCGAATTCCCTCTTGGAAGCATTAATTATGCGCAAAATAAGCACTGCTTTCAGTAAAATGATATTTCATGTCTACATTATTATGATTAAAAGTAATAATATGAATAGTATATAATTTATTTTACATAAAATTCTACACTCAAATAAAAAAGTTAGTAAAGTCAGCAAAAAAAATTTGTTGAGTCAGCAAAATTGTAGTCAGGAGGTGCTTGCAAAAAAATTGCTAATGTCAGCAAAATCTTTTGCTGAAAATCAGCGAGCTGATTTTGAGCAACAAAATTAGTAGATTCAGCAAAAGTTTTGCTAAAACTTAGTGGATTAGAAATTAAAAAACCCTTGCTAAACATTAATAAAATTTTTGCTGAATATTAGTAGACTGAAAAAAACTCAAAAAATTTGTAGAAAATTTTTACTTTAGTTAAATTATTTTGCTGAAAATCATAAAACATATTTTTGTGATTCTTTTTTAAATAATTTACAATACGTTACAAAATATAAAAATTTTCATACTCCTACATTGACGACATGAATTAATGTAATATCTGCAAATATATTGAAATAATTATATATAACATAAACAAAATTATCTTTCAACTACTTACATCAATGGTTGTCTCAATGATGCTATCTTTTAAAGGAACGCTAATGCCGCAGAGAATTATAGAAACGAAAAGAAAAAATAACAAAATGTAACATATACAACCCTTATAAAAATCTACCTAAGATATACGTCTTTGTCTTTAGCTTTATTCTGTCTACATGCTGTATATTTGTTTGCAACTTGACCACTCAATTTGACTACAAATACACGTTTAATATTTTTTAAATTTAAATATTTTATTTTGTCTTTTATTTAATTAATAGACTTCCACAAGCTGGTGAAAACGCAAAATTTAAGTTGTTTCAATCCATAATTTTGTTTTATGTATGAAAAACAGATACAAAATCTTCCATGGTTGAATTTTTATGTGTCTTATTAGAGTTGTACTTCTTAGTATAATTTTCTTCGTCACTACTACATCTTGACATCTAATTCATTCTGCTTATAGCTTTAAATCTGGTTGTCGTTCACACTATTGATGTGCTAATCAGCACATTTTTTTTAGCAAAATAAATTAGTAAACATAAGTAAAATATTAGTAAAACATTAGTTCAAAACAGTTAAGTGCTGACTAAGTATAACTAAAATTTTAGTTTAAAACATAATTTTAGCAAAAAATTTGCTGAAAAATAGTATACCTGATTTACAAGATGTTTTACTAACTTTTCTACTAACTTATTTTTTTGAGTGTACATATATTAATTTTAGACATATTAATATAATAATTTTATTTTTTTTCACATCACGTGATAGCTCTTCAGGAACAGTAAAATGACTAATTATTTCTTTGACATATTCGAAAACACCAAACACAATAGGAAATAACTCGGGAAAACTGTTACAGATCGTTTATAGTTCACGTTATGAAACTTTCTACATTACAAACTGCATCCTCGTAAGGGATAAGCGTAAGCTGCTTACAATCTGCATCCTTGTAAGAGAAAACAGAAAGCTCAACAAAATTTTTTGCTTATTTTTATACGAACATTATTTGTTTCTTTTACTGTTTTTGAGTATAAGACAGCGCCTTTGTTTTATCGTGCTTCTAAAACCCCAAAAATCTTGTACTGGACACACTAAAAACAATTAGAAAAGTCAGCAAAAAATTTTCCTGAGTCAGCAAAATTTTAGTCAGGCGGGTGCTTGCAAAAAAATTGTTAATGTCAGCAAAATCGTTTGCTGAAAATAAGCGAGCTGACTTTTAGCAACAAAATTAGTAGATTCAGCAAAAAAATTGCTTACACTTAGTGGATTAGAATTAAAAAACCCTTGCTAAAAATTAATAAAATTATTTCCGAATATTAGTAGACTGACAAAAACTCAAAAAATTTTTAGAAAAATTATACTTTACGCAATATATTTGCAGAAAATCATAAAACGTATTTTTCTGATTGTTTTAAATATAATTTACAATACGTTACAAAATATAAAAATGTTCATACTCCCACATTGACGACATGAATTAATGTAATATCTAAAAAGTATAGAAATAGTTATATGTAACACAAACAAAATTGTATTTCAACTAGTTACATCAATGGTTGTCTAAATGATGCTATCTTTTAAAGGAATGCAAATGCCGCTCATAATTATGGAAACGAAACCAAAAAATAACAAAATATGACATATACAACCCTTTTTTTGAAATAAGAAAAAGGAACCACAAAAATCCACCTAAGATGTGTGTCTTTCGCTTTAGTAGGTCTACCTGTCTGTATATTTGTTTGCAATTTTACCACACTGGATGATTAATTATTATAAACATTTATTTTATATAAACGAATTGAATCTTTATTAAATTTAAATATTTTATTTTGTATTTTAATGAATTAATAGACAATTACTTTCACCAGCCGGCGGCAACACAACATTAAAGTTGTTTTAATCAGCAATTTTGTTTTATGTATGAAAAATACATACAAAAATTTACCATGGTTGATTTTTCTATATGTCTTACAAGAGTTGTACTTTTTAGTATAATTTTATTCGTCACTACTACATCTTGACATGCCGCCACATCTAATTCATTCTGCGTATATCATTCAACCTGGTTGTCGTCCACTATATTAATGTGCTTATCAGCACAATTTTTTTAGCAAAATAAATTAGTAAATCATTAGTAAAATATTAGTAAAACATTAGTTTAAAATACTTAAATGCTGAATAAGTTTAACTAAAATATTAGCTGAAAACATAATTTTAGCAAAAATTGTGCAGAAAAATAGTATACCTGAATTACAAGACATTTTACTAACTTTTCTACTAACTTATTTTTTTGAGTGGTTTTATGAGAAATTTAGTTTGTTTGAATAATGAGAAATATGCAAAAATTATAAATCTGATCACCAGTATTTAAAGTACATTGGAATGCTACACTCTTCTACGTTTTTATTGCTGAATAAATTTCTATGGAATTGGTTTTTAAATGTAATGTTCTGAAATTTGGCCACTCTCGATTTGAAAAAATATTCACATTTTTCGGGTCCCGTAGCTTATTACATACATATTTTCTATTGCAGATTCAAATTTGTTAACAAAGTTTTACATAAAGTTTGTTTTCAAATGAAGAATTAATTAAAATCCATAGAAATAATTTTTCAGCTTTTTCTATCGGTATGCAATGGGTTCGATGATACCCAGAATGGCGATTAACTCAGGGAAGGCGTAGTTTTAAACCTAACAATTTCTTATTGATGAGTTTTCATAAATAATTAAAAAACAGCATTTTAGAAAAAAGATTTTAGTTGACAATTTTGGCTATAACTTTTGAACGTAAAGCGATAAATTAAGTTATTAAAAAATTAAAGAATAACTATATAGTATGTATTTAAATTAGTATAAATTTAACTTAAAATTATGTATTGCAGCGTTAACCTTCGGTGTTCCCATAGCACTTAACCCCACCGAAGTAAAATAATGAATCAGGGCTATGAACCAAAAAGCTTCAATAAACTCGCCAACTCTTCATCCGGTGGCGAGCAACAACTCAGACTTATCCTCTCGCGCAATTACAGTGCTGCCATGTTTGAGCTCTTTATCTTGCCCCACCTTTCATCTCTTCACTATCCCACTTCCAAAGAAAGTAACACATTAATAAATAGGAAAAATTTCCTGGGTGTTGCTTCTCTAAAAAAACAACAAAAAAATTTCTGAAAGAAAGTACGTTAGAGAATATTATAACTTTTTATTGATATATAATCATAAATACATGCATAAAAAAACAGAAGTTTAGAAAAAAATTGGAAGAAAAAATTATAAAAAAAATTCAAATAATTGTATAGTTCTGCCTTATCAAATAAATCATAAATATTGAAATTATCATAATCTTATCTTCATTATCACAATCTTCAACATCATTATGATCATCACTTTCTTCATCGCCATTATCATCATCTTCTTCAGTACATTTTGGAAATCATCAGTATATTTTGAAAGCGCAACTAGTCGTTCAAAAGTCCTTGAAGACTAATTTGAGCTGAAGTTTCACAAATTTGTATCTGCTCTCGTTTCGGGTAGCATCTAATTTTTTAAAAACAACTGGACTCTTATAAAATGTTCAAGCTATTCAATATTTTTCATTTATTTTTTGTTTTACTCTTTTAAAAAGTTTTTTATAGAATTTTTAAGTTTTTTTTTTCTAACTTTTAAAGCAAGGTGACAATTAAAGTAATACATGTATCAATTTATTAGACCTTTAAAGTGGTTGTAACAATTTAAGCATACCGACATTTAAAGCAGGTGATAATTTGTATTGTATATTGCCATGAAAATTATTTGAACTAGAAAATGCTATTGCACTTTTTATGTAAGAATTTCCTAAACCTGTTAAAACATTTATTTGCTGAAAATTGTTTTATTTTATTTTTTTTTATATCTCAGTGTAAAAAGACATTACCTTTTAAAGACTGAGAACAAAATAACTATAATATAGCTTTCACTTGTAAGTTTTCTCTTATATGAAAACTAAAACTTTTTATAATCACGTTAGCGTTTAAAAACGTCTAGAAAATCGTGTATCAAAAATCAGTCATATCGGAAGTTTATGCTGCCTCTTAATTGGCTTCTAAACAAAAAACGTATTAAATCATTTTTAAAAATTTATACTAAATTTTTTATCGGACTTTTAAAACAAGTGCTAAAATGCTCATATCGTGGTGCCGTGGAGAAAAGTGAAAGCCTTACGAAGCAAATATATTATGTAAACCAAAACGGTAACTGAGACGTTGTTTTATAATTAAATTGAAAAAAAAATGTATTTTTTAAAAATATGAAAGAATTTAAGTTTTTTTTTATAAAATATAAGCTGAAATATATGTTCGAGTTATTCCTCACTCGAAATTGACCATTATTATTTACTCGAACAATTGTTTGATGAAAATTAATCGATTAATCAAGTAGCGGTTATCAGATTGAATCCCTTAGTAAGTACAAAATTGATAAAAGCCAGTACTTCAAAATGTCATTACAAATCTAAATATACTAAGAAGACAAGAATGGAGCAAAATTTATTATTAATAGGTTTTTTTGTTAAAGTTCTGCCTATTATATAGGCTCTAGCTTTTCTAAAACTTCGGGTTCTGATGAGATCTTTAGCCAGATCGAAATACTAGTATCAACCTAGCTAATATGTTTGATTTGCTTTATTTTTGTAAATATACGGAGGTTGAAAGCTCGTTATAAATTGAAAATAACATAAAAATAATCTCGATGTATATAAAAACAAAAAACTAATATAACTGTAAAAAAATATTACTTGAGCCAGAGTACACACTAAAAATTTTTTATATAAATAGAACATTTTTGGTCTTCAAAGTTTAGTAACGTCATGATGCTTGTTAGGAAAAGACCTAACCACGTGGTTGATTACTAAGAAGACAAGAATGGAGCAAAATTTATTATTAATAGGTTTTTTTGTTAAAGTTCTGCCTATTATATAGGCTCTAGCTTTTCTAAAACTTCGGGTTCTGATGAGATCTTTAGCCAGATCGAAATACTAGTATCAACCTAGCTAATATGTTTGATTTGCTTTATTTTTGTAAATATACGGAGGTTGAAAGCTCGTTATAAATTGAAAATAAATACTTTAATATGGGGATATTGCGCAAAATAATGACATATCATTACTAAACACTTTACGAAAAATCAGAAAACATGTGCTTACCTACATACCTACTAGTATGGACAAAAATAATTATTCTAAAAATAAATTTTCAATGTCATTAATTTCCAGCTTACAAAAAATATATAAAGTAATAAAAAATAATGTGTCTAAAAATAAATTTCATAAAATTTTGCGATCATTACCTTTAAAAAATAAGTACTTGTGGGAAGCGTATTATTTTTTGTATTAAAACAATGGGAAAAATAATTAGTTAGTAGTAAGTCTTCTAATTTGTATTAAAGTATTGTACAGAGTAAGCTGATGTCATTACTGGCAATCCCAAAAGTAATGATATGCCATTACCGTTTCTACACTGAAATGTAACAAACCAAAAACTTGAAAAATTAAGCAGCCAGTGTTACCGAAATTAAAAAAAAAATATACCAAAACCCGGAAAAAGATGATGAATTTATAAATAGAATTTATTGAGAACTAGCTGAAGTGCCCGGTGTTTCCCGGGTCAACTGTGATTTTTGAATGCAGAAAAAATTTTAAGCTAGGAAATAGACGACTTAATTCTGTTGTGTTTTGCAGAATGAGTTAGGATTTTAACGTTAAACTTGAAATTAAAGATTCCATTTGAAATTTATAAAATAAGGTTTTAGTTTTTGTTTTTCAATCGAATGTGTGCCGAATTTATTGTAAAGCATTAATTAATAATTAATAATCATATAATTACAAATTATATACTATTACCACAACCGAGCACTAGCTACTATGGCTTTCGGCGCGTTGTAGCGAAAACAGGCGAGTGCCTCTGGTGGGAATCGAATCCACGATCCCCGCACTGATAAGTCAGCACGTTACCAACTAGCCTACCGGGGCACACTGGATATACAATATTTATATTATGTTATGTTAAAAATAAATGTTAAAATTTAAAAAAAATTAAATCATAAAGACATTGCGAAAAAATGAGTAGATATAATATACGGGAGAAAAAACTTCTTAAAAACGAAATGGTTTTTCCTAAAATGTTTTGATTGCATTTAATACTTTCAAATTAAAAAAAAAATAAGCTTTATTAAAAATAGTGTAATTTTTTGATTTTGACGTTTTTGACCTTCCTCGGGAAACGTAGAATATATGTGAGGAATTTAAAAGAATTCCGCTAAAACTTTCTTAGAAGTTTGTATTCGAAAAAGGAAACGAAAAAAGTTGAAAAAGGTGAAAAAATTTTAATTTTACATTTTTTATCAAAAGTAGGCGTATAAGTGGGCGTGGACGATGAAAACTATACTACGATCTAAGTTGAGGTCTGAGGATTATTCACGCCAAATTTGAGGAAAAGCCGTTGAGAATTGCAAATTTGTATAGGGAACAATAAACAGAAAATGAGTTTTATATACAGTTCGAAGCAAAACTGTCCGGATGTTTTGCATTAAGGAAGTAAGGTAATGAAAATAATACAAATATAGGGATATTATCAAATATTTATATTTTTTTTTATTTAATTGAACATTATTCTAAATTATAAAGCACAAAAACTCATATAAATAGCTTAAAAAAAAATAAAAAAATTAAAAAAAAAACAGTACAAGAAATAAACATTATCACATTATCAAACATTATCAAAATTATTGTTCATGTCGTAAAATTGCTGAAAAATTAAATTTAAGTAAATCCATAAATGATATAAATGATATAAAAAACGATGTAATATAGCTTGCAATAATAACCAAGGGGGTCGACCAAGACTGCTTTCTGATGATGATGCCTGGCAGATTGAACGTTTGCTACATTATAAAGACATCAAGACCCCGAAAAATGCTGCAAAAAGTATTGGTAAGGATGTCAGTTCCTGGACGGTTAGACGCGCATTAAATATAATTGGTTTAGTCGCCAGTGTGAAAAAGAAAAAGCCAGCACTTTCCGATATAAATGTGAAAAGACGCCTTCATTTCTGTAAAACCCACAAAAATTGGACAGTAGATGACTGGAAATGAGTTATTTGAAGCGACGAAACGAAAGTCAACCGATACCAGTCTGATGGAAAAGAATACTATTGGCATAGGCCGCATGAGCGCATCCAAAAGCACCATATGAAGGAAACGATGAAACATGGTGGCGGCAGTATAATGGTGTGGGGATGTTTTACTTGGTGGAACATTGGACCTTTGGTGAGAATCCAAGGTATAATGAAGAAGGTGTGAATATTCTACACACAAATTTACCAGAATTTGTTGACGAGAGTGCTTATCCAACCGAAGAAGTTGTTTTTCAGCAAGTTGTTTTTTCCGAAGAACACGGCCAAAATAGTTAAAAGCTGGCTACAAAACCAAACATTTGGGACAATGGAATGGCCTGCACAAAGCCCAGACCTGAATCCTATACAAAATGTGTGGGCTATAGTGAAAAGATGGCTGGGAGCATATGAAAACCCACCAAAAAATGTTGACGAGTTTTGGGAGGGAATACAATACGAATGGCGAGCTCTTGACCGTGATATCATCCAA
Organism: Delia radicum; assembly: GCA_021234595.1. Lineage (NCBI taxonomy): Eukaryota > Metazoa > Arthropoda > Insecta > Diptera > Anthomyiidae > Delia > Delia radicum. The sequence goes on along the minus strand of CM037851.1, from coordinate 84,763,115 downwards.
AAGTTGGCGGAGAGTATGCCAAAACGTATTGAAAGCGTAATTAAAAATAAAGGCCTTTGGACAATATATTAAATTGGCAACGTTAATTGGTTTCAACAAACCCCGCATACAAAAGTGCAAACAGTGCAAAAGTGTCCAAATAGTAATTTTTTTTTTTTTAATTTGTTTTTTTTTTTTGAAGCAATTTATATGAGTTTTTGTGCTTTATAATTTAGAATAATGTTCAATTAAATAAAAAAAATACATATATTTGATAATATACCTATATTTGTATTATTTTCATTACCTTACTTCCTTAATGCAAAACATCCGGACAGTTTTGCTTCCCACTGTATATAGATTAGTAATAGCATAATTAATTTTTAAGAATTCGAAATCCTTATGACATCTACAATGCGTCAACATATGAATTTTTATTATATATGCCACCATTAGAATTCATTATAAAGTTACAAAAACTTAAATTTAATAAACTTTTCATATTTAATTTTGACTTAAAATCAGTGCGGTTTTTTTCTTTCAAGCCACAATTGAGTACTTAATTTGTTTTGTATTATTTAACAAGCAAATGTTGTACATCATTCAAAAAATTGTTTTAATATCCGTTTTGTAGAAATATAATTTTTGGGCATTTATTTACGATAAATAACTTTTTAATAATACTTAAAACCAAAAAACAGTCCCTGAGGATACAATAAAATTATCAGCCAAAAAATGTACAAATTTGGCAACAACATCTGTTGCAGTTTTTGCATATTACATTATTATAAAAAATATATACAAAACTCTGCTGGTTTTACCATCATCACAACTGATGATGATGTATTGACATTGTTATTATTATTTTAAAAGAATGTATAAAAAAAACTAAGCAGGTTAAAAATCCAATTTTTTGTTTAACATTTTATATAAAACATCAAAGAAATATTTTTTCTGCCATATCATACCCAGAAACAGAAATTTTTACAAACAACAAATGTTTTTGTCATTGATGAATAGGGCAAGGAATCTTATGAACTTAAAATACGAAAAAATGTGCATATAGAATGAGGTTTAAATGGGCAAAAAGAAAAACTCTAAAATAACTAAATTTGAAATATAAAATTAAAGATGTGTAAATAAGAGGGGTTTCATTTAAAATTAATCGAATAACGAAACTGAAAAATATAAATAACAATTTCAACAGCATGACTTTCGTATAATTTTTATAAATTTTGACGATTAATCGAATAAAATAAAAATTTTTCTTTTAATAAAATTTTTTTTTGAAGATTGAAAAATATAAGGGAAATATGTACAAACAATTGTACGAGGGTGGATCAATAAGTCCGTGACTATTTTAATGAGACACTGTTTTTTTTTTTTGCAAAAAAAAAAATTATTTTTCAACATAATCTCCTTTTAGCTCAACGCACTTTGTCCAACGTTTCTCAAATTTTTGTATCCCTTTCAAAAAATTGGATTTTTCGAGGTCCATAAAATATGCATTTCTTGGCCATATTGGTATGTTTTTTTTTTAAATCCCCGTTATATCGGTCCAATAAGTTGGCTAATAGTCGCCGTTTTTTGGTTTTTCCTTTTGAACGTAATGGATGTGGATTATCCCGCGTGCATCACAAAAAACTGTTGCCATCGCCTTATTGGTCACAATTACGTTTATGATCAATTGGGAGCAAACGCGGCATCCATCTTGCGCAACTGATCATTTTAAATCGAAATCACACTGCCATATGAAATGCCTATGGCATCAACAATCTCACGCATTTTTACTCTCCGATCGGATTTTTTCGACATTTTCGGGTGTATTGAGCGTCCAGAACGTTCAGCGTCATTTGTACTTCTGCTGCCACTACGAAACCACTTTTTTACCATTGATATCGATGGTGCAGAGTTCCCATAGTATTTATCAAGCTTTTCCTTGGTTGGATTGACGTTTTTTTTTTCCCAAAAACTAATATTTAATGAACACTCGAAATTCACTTTTTTCCATTTTTCAAAAAAAAATACACGAGGTTGTATTATGAATTGTTATTGATCAATAGTTTATTCCATACTACCCAGTAAAATGTAAAATCCATATAACAGTTTGCAGAACAATTTATATTGTATCGCAATAGCTTCTAATTTATGTTCTGCAACCGATTTTTATTGTATGGAGTTTGTCATAGTTGCAGTATGTTCTTTACCTCCGAACAAGAACAGGTTGCTTTAGAACTGTTTCTAGAACCAGTTATAGAACTGGTTCTGGGACAGTGAAACCTTACATTTTGACTACCAGGAACTTGTTCCAGATCAGGTTCCATGCAACTGGTGGTGAAATAAGTTGTTCTGGAATAGATATATATTAGAGGTAACCAGTTCTAAAAGATCTTCCTGGATTATTATATTATTTATTATTTTATTGATTAATAATCATATAATTACAAAATATATACTATTACCCTAACCAAGAACTACCTACTATGGCTTTCGGCTCGTTGTAGCGAAAACAGACCAGTGCCTCTGGTGGGAATCGAACCCACGACCCCGCACTGATAAACCAGCACGCTACCAACTAGCCTACCGGGGCTCACGTGTTATATTAAAAATTTATCTTTCGTAGTGGTAGGTCAAAACTCCCTATGGAAAATATTCAAGTTTTGTTTCTAATGGAAAACTTTAAATTTTTGGTAAAACTTAGACAGAAAACTTAAATTCACTAAATTTAAATATATTTTTCAATATATCAATCATTTAGAAATATTTTGTTTTGGAGAAATTTATCACGAAGGATATTGAAGGATTCCATTTCTTAAGGAAAGTTTTGATACTTGAAAATTATAATCAATATTTTTTTTTAAAACTGAGGATCTCACCTTTCTTTTAATATCAATATTCAAGTCATATAGTTAGTACAAGTATTTTTGAAAAATTAAATCTTTAAGGTTCTTTTAAAATTAATATTGTAGTGATGGTGAAAAACTATAAAACGCAGTTTAAGTATGTATGGTCCATAGTTTCACGAATATATTAATTAGTCCATGTATGAAATCTACTGTTGCACGGTGTTATCCATATCAGTTATAAACAATCGAAAAAAACATGCATTTGTATGGGATTTCTTGCCCTATTTATGGGTATCAATGTTTGTCTTTGTCATCCTATCAATTTTATTGTTTATACATCGTATAGATTTTTTATTAACCTTTTAAAACAAAAAAAATGTTCATTATTTATTATAGTTACACTTAAAGTTCCATAATTGTCACCTGCTTTAAATTTCGGTATGATTTAACTATCATTCCCCTTTTAAGAAATGGATTCATGAAGTACTTTAAGTGTCACTTTGCCTTAATAGTTGAAAAAAAAAATTAAAATCTTTTTACAAAATAAAACCAACAAAAAATATTGCTTCTTAGTAAGGAGAGAAATCAGTTCAGTTCTTTTACATTCTTCAAATGGAATACTTTTTTATATTTTTTTTAAATGAATAACACACTTCGACAAGCGTCCGTGGATTGAATGCTGGTATGCTATTTATATACTCTTTGATGCCCTGATTCCAAATCCGGCATGCAAATTTTTTCATTACTTCACAATTTTGAGAGAACCGCGGTTAAAGTTAACAATAATGGCTATTTAGGCTCTTTTTGATGCCTTTTATCATACGATTGACGCTTTTCAATTAGAATACAATACGATATCGCAATGAAATTTTTTAAAACTGATTGTTAAAATAGCGTAACGATATATATTATTTATTAAAATATTATTATTATCAAATACCTTCAAAAAAAATATATATATAAATTCATTTGAATGCCTCGCTCGAATAAGGATATAGCAATTTTTGTTTTTTTTAAAGGGTAGCAAGCGTCAGGAAATTCTTCCTATTTAATAATGTTGCTTTCTTTGGAAATTGAATAGTGGAGAGATAAAAGGTATTAGATTAGATTAGATTATAGTGGCACTATGCACCGCGACCAGAAATTGGTTCAGGCTCCCTACGAAGTCAATTATCCTACCAGGTGAACAGTTCCAAACGTCCGATGGCGTAACGCACCCTCCTGTCGGAGAGCCTCGGACATTTGCAGAGAACATGCTCAGAGGTCTCGGGTTCCAATATACAAAACCTGCACGTATCCGTAGAGGATCGTCACATCTTGTACAATTGATACCTAAGGCCACAGTGTCCTGTGAGGTAACCCGTTACGGTCCTTAGTTCGCCCCTCGTCATAGACAAGAGTTTCCGCGATCTCTCCCCAGAGGGAGATATAAACAGCCTCGCCTGTCACTGCCCAGGCGATCTGGCCCCATAGGCTCCAAACTCCGACACCCTCCATCTTCTGAGCCTCTCTCTGACATACCCGGGCCAATGAATTGTCGACGAGCTAAGATGAAAGGTAGGGAAAGATAAAGGGCTTCAAATATGGCAACACTGTAATTATGCAAGATGATAAGTCTTACGGCCTGTTTTTACAATACGTGTATAATTTCAGACGAACGTGTGACACAAGAACGAATACGTAAGGAAATGAGTTTTTATAATTCGTTCGTCTGACCTAGGTTTGAGTATGTAAAGCTTTATGTTATGTCAAACAGTAGAGATTGCCATGATTTTGTTTTTCGGTTTTTGTTAGCTTTTTTCATATACAAATAACACATTTTTTGTTGGTAGATGGCAACCCAACGGTGTAAATGAAATATAAACAAAACCAGCTGTTATTTGTTTGGAAAATATTGTATTCAGTTTAAAATAATCAAATTTGTGTAATAAAATTAAATTTGTGTAATAAAAAAACAAAACAAATTCACAAATAATAATTTTCTGGTCAATTGCTATATGATTTGATAGCGATTCCAATGCCAGTGATAATGAAGAAATTATTAAAAAATATTTCAATAATACCTTTGGGTTAGAGGATTTTAGTGGCATAACTCTATTAAAAAATAAAAACTCATTTCCATTTCTTTCCGGGGGACCGTGGGCATTTAGCTTTTGAGCAACAGTGTCCCAGGTGTTTTTCAGTGCTGCTCTGCTGCCCCCAAATGTCGGTGTTCCCGTTGCCAGGTGTGGAATTTCTTCCCCTAGACATGCCAGTTTTTCAAATTGCACTGAATTCGTCTTCTTTAAGCTAAATTTGTCAAACAAAACAAATAAAAACAACGTGTTTTGTGTACAAAATGCATATTTACCCTTTTTAGTTATTTTCGCTTACTTGACGAAAGCTGTTTTGTTGACGTCTGTTTTTGACGTTTGTGACGTTTCAAATCGCAATATTGAAACCGAAAAAAGAGAACGAAAATGACAACTCTTACGTTTTCACTCATTACAAAGTGACATTCGTGATACAGAACCCCAAAGTCATTTTTATCACTGGTTTAGATGAATTTTTTGAGTGACACGTCATACAAAAATAGGACATTAGAACAGTTGTTGCTTGCCACCTGATGGAGAGTTGGCGAACTTATTGAAGCGTTTTTGGTAAAGAGCCCTGATTCATTATTATATAGAGTCATATAGAATTCTCTGGTTACTGGGAAAACTCTCCTGGTCAGCGCGAGGCTAAGAGATTGATCTCTTTTTCTAGTAGGGGGTCGAGGCGACTCTTGTCGCTTGAAAGGGGGGTTTGAGGACCCTGGCGTCGTACTTAACTGGAGACTGTAATCTCAGATACCATCTGCACAGGAAGGGTCAATCGGACACGGATATGTGTAGGTTTTGTGAGATGGTGTCTGATACCTCGAAGCATGTTCTCTGCGAATGTCCCAGGCTTTGTGATTGGAGACTTAGGTTTCTAGGTGATCGCTTCATTTCGCTTTCCGACATCGCGAACATTTTGCCTAATAGGATAATTGGCTTTATAGGTAGCTTGAATCTGTAGGTAACTTTAGGCAGCACAAAAGACCTACGTTGGTCGCAGTGCATAGTGCCTTTTGATCTAATCTTATCTAATTAATATACTTCGGTGGGTGTAGGTGCTATGGGAACACCGAAGGTGGGCGCTGCGATACATATGAGGGATAGAAAACTCATACATATTATTTTTCTAAATTGATGTTTCCGTCAACGGGAATCGAACACGGGACCATCATTGTAACAGTCCACCACAGCGCCCACACGACTTTTGTTGAATATATAATTTTATTTTCAGAAATTTAGTAAAATTTAAGGGGTAGACCTATGAATTATGCAGTGAAACTAATATTTTTTTACCAAAACTTAAACATTTCTGCTAATTAATGCGTTAATGAAATCCCAGAGTTATATTATTAATGTTTTATTTTTCAAAAATCTCTTTTAATTACGAAATATTAAAGGATAAATTATGAATATATTCATATATTAATAATACATTGTTCATAAATATTAATTTTAAGAAATTTTTAATGTTTACCATGGAAAACTAAAGAATTAAATGTATAATGGTTAGCCACTTACTAATTATGTTACAACAAAGTGAAAAGCCAGGGGTTTTCGTTTAAACTGGAAATAAAACTGTAATTTTGAAATTCCTTTTATTTTTTGTACACAATCTAACATTTAGGAATTTACATATAGTGCTTCGAAAACCCAAAAGACGAACAAGATTAATTAAGAAGTCTACCCAGATAATCTATGAAAATATGAATAGTGATATGAAATAGTGCTCAAGCGTGAATACTTATAAAGGGTGTCCCAAGAAGAGCACAATTTTTAAATTTTAAATAAAGCACAGATATTTAAAAAAAAATCGTGAAACTTTATTATATCGTAAAGTAGACAGAATGAGGTTATGTATGGAACAATATATCGTGCAGATGGCCGCCGCTGCTTTGCTGGCATGAACGCGATCTTTTAATGAAATTTTCAATGACCGTTTTGCATGCATGCTGCGGTATTTCATTAATGCAGCGTCCAATTTCCTCTTTTAAGGCTTGAGTCGTCGTCGGCTTATTCGCGTAAACCATCGACTTCAAAAAACCCCAAAGAAAAAAATCTAATGGTGTTAAATCGCACGATCTAGGCGGCCAATTCTGATCTCCAAAACGCGAAATAACACGACCGGGAAATGACTGAATTGTTTCTCTGGCTGTATGACATGTGGCGCCGTCTTGTTGGAACCACATGCCCTCCACATTCATTTCTTCAATTCTAGGCAAGAAAAAACTGGTTATCATTTCACGATACCGAACACCATTGACTCTTTGCGCTTGACCTGCCTCATTTTCATAAAAAAAAGGTCCAATGATTCCTCCAGCCCAAAAACCACACCACACAGTGACACGTTGAGGATGCATTTGCTTCTCGTGAATCACTCGAGGATTTTCCTCACCCCAAATGCGACAATTCTGCCTATTGACGAAGCCATCAAGATGAAAATGGGCCTCGTCATTGAAGATGATTTTATCGGCAAAATCAGCATTTTCATGTTGTCATGTTGGTAAAACAATTTCACAATGAGAATGCGTTGTTCATTCGTGTAGCGCTCCATTTTTACTAACCTCGTACCTTCTACTAGCAAACAATAACAATTGTTCAAATGTCAAACAATGACACTTCGACTGTTGCCAGATTTAAAAATTGCGTTCTTCTTGGGACACCCTTTAGTTCGCTACTTGTATTTTTTTTAATTTTTGTGCAAAATTTGGATTAAGATAAAAATATATTTATTGGTGTTCAGTTTAAAACAAACAAAAAAAAAATTACTTGTTTCACATTATGTCGCTGTGGCGGACCAAAATTATCTATAGAAATGTAATAAATGTTTATCCCATTATATGCTTAGCATTACCAACTTTTAAACTCTTCTTTGCCAAAAGTTTTAGAAATATACTCGGAAGACCTCGGGCAGCCACTATACCTCAAAAACATTTTTGGTTTTTTATTCATAAACAGCTCAATAATACAATGAGTGCATGACGAAATTCGCAAATGTTTTAAATCCGGGACATTATTATTTATAGCCTGCGGCAATATATAGGTTTATCCACAAAGAGACCTACATTTTTCTGGTATGGAACTTGATTTGTGTTATATAAAATTATACATAATAAAATACATAATTAAATTGAATACCCAGGCAGAAAAATATAATTGGCACCGATCGATTATGCGTTGGCAGAACGTGGAATTAACAATTTTGACCTGTTACCCGACTGATAATATTGGCCAAGCGTTGGTTTGAGCAAACTTGCCATCGTTGGCATAACGTTGGTAATTCAAAAAGTAATATTTATATATTTTAATATTTCACAGAGTTACCAACACAATAGAAAATACTTTGAACTGCAAAGAAATATGCTCCGATGTTTTTATAAATGTAGCGCAGGCCTTTGATAAAGTTTGGCATGAAAAAAAACCTTCAAAATGCTACCAGCAAAATTCTTCCATGGACCAAAAAATGGAGAGTTCTTCTTAAGGAATCCAAATCAACACACGTTAATTTTGCAAATAACAAAATAGAACATTTACTGATTTATATAAATAACACTATTGTGCCATACGCTAATACGGTAAAATAATTGGGTTTTACACTCGATGTCAAACTTAAGTTTAAAGAAGAAAACCTCAGAGCTTAATATAAAATTCAAAAAGATGTACTTCCTTTTTAGCTCGACATCTGATATATCAATGAAAAATAAACTTTTACTGCACCAGTAAGTCCTAAAGCTAACTGCACGTACGGAATTCAACTTTGGGGATACACAAAAAAAAACTTAAAACAAATACAAACCTTCCAGAACAAAGTGGTTAAGATGTATCACTTGTTGCCCGTGGTACGTAAGAAACGATGACCTTCACAGAGACTTGCAAATACCAACCATAGTAGATGAAAATAAAAAAATGGCAACTAAACATAAAGTGAGATTACAACAACACTGTTATAAAGAACTACAGGAAATATTGCGTAATCCAATAGCAAACAGAGGATTAAGTAGAACATTACTATCTGATCTGCGATTGATGAATAATGTGAAGATGCCTTTTAGGAATAACCATTGGGTTATTTCCCTACCAAACGTTATTTAATTGTGTAAATATAAGTTACTAGATAAGCAAACATAAAGCTTAGTTGTCATAAATAAACCAATGAAAAAAAATACGAGGGCGGATCAATAAGTCCGTGACTTTTCGAACTTCCCTCGTAGTTATATGAAATGCAACACTGCTCCCATCAAGTACCACCTGTTAATAGAGTACTATCAAATTTTGAGCAAGTTCCGTCATTTACTTTCCGTTTAAGAGCTGTTCAAATCATACAACCTCGTAGATATTTTAAAAATGGAAAAAAGTGAATTTCGAGTACTAATTAAACATTACTTTTTTAATTTTGCATTTATGTTAACTAACAGAAAATGAGAGAGTATTATGTTAACATGTAAACCCCATGTAACTAAATATTCTCAGGCCCGTTATCTTAATTAAATAATTAAATACGTTTTAGCTAAAAACTTTTTCAATTTTTAACCGATTTTAATGAAACAAATATATTTTTATTCGTTAATTTAATTCCAATACGACAATTATAACAAATTCTCGATCAAATATTTAACAATAAAACCACATTCACTGGCCTTTTAATAAAAAAAATAAATGGTTAACATTGCCACTTATGTTAATAAGATAACCCTGTTAATATTAATTTAACAGTATTCTTCACTAATTTAACACTGGTAATTTAAAGTGAATGGGTTTTTATGTTTTTTTTTTTTATATTTATAAAAATATTTAAATAAAAAATTAATAAAATGACTCACCAGGACTGGATCCCACTTCGAAAGATCTTTCGATGGCCCCTTCCTGTTACCGCAGGCTGGTTCAAAAGTTTTGTTTAAAAATTGAAATATTTGTTGTGTTAAAATTTTTTTAATTTTTCAGAAATCTTAACATTTATTTTTACCGATTTACCATTCAAATTGAATTTTTTTTATAGCTTTCCAAAAATAGTTTTTGTAGATTTTCAAATGATTTAAGTCAATTTTTAAACAAATTTTCTTTTGGCAATTAATTTTTTAATAAAATTTAAGAGAATTTTCACAGTTTAGCCACTTTTCACAGATTTTAAACTAAATTTTCCTAGTTTTTCACTACACCTTCACTTTCACTGATTCTGTTGATTTTTCCTGGAGATGTTGATGAAAATTTCCTGGAGATGTTGATGAAAATTTCCTGGAGATGTTGATGAAAATATTCCTGGGACTTTTCCTGCCAACGAAAACTCCTCCTTTTCGATAGAAACAGCCCCAAATGAAGAAAAATAAAGCAGCGTAGCCCCTGTGAATTTAATGTAAAAGTTATGGTTTTGCAAATTCCTACGTGTTTGTGTATGTTTGTGTTACCTTCTTTTATATAGCTAACAGCCAGGTATATGAATATAGATTTTGCTGTCAGAGCCCCAATATAAATTAAATTAATTCGGGGTTGATTAAAAATGAAAATTTGTAATCGAAATTAAGCAATTTCCGTTTAAAATTTTCTGTTAAAAAAAGAAAAATATTTCGGAAAATTTAGAACATGAAATTAGTGAAAACTTAGGAGTATTTTCAACTCAATTTCGTGGAAAAATTTTGTTTCAAGAAATGAAAATTTATTAAAAAATTTGGAGAAAAAAAAATAGTTTCTCGGAAAAAATAAAATTTAATTTAAAAGAATTGAGAAAAGGAACTAAATTGAAAATTTTGAAAAGAAAATTAATTTCCCGGAAAAATTAAATTTTTTTAAAAGGAATTGAGAAAATTCAATCTTCCTTGTATTTTCATAAAATAAATTTAAGAAACTTAATCGAAAATTAAAATTAATAAATTTAAAAACAAAATTTTAAAGTTTCCACAAAAAAAAAAATATTTAATAAAAAAACTTACGTGACTGAAAAATGTCAGCACGACGATTTAAAAAAACTTTCAGGCGATGGACAGCAAAAGAGAAAGATTTTTGCTCCCGCTATGTCTATTATACCCTGAAAAGGTTGGAAAAATTTTGAAATTTTTTGGAAAAACCCGCTAATTCAGCGGTAATACATACATGCATAAATTTTTACCCACACTAGCATAAACCATAAACGTCAAACTTTTTGACACACACTGCTTTAAATAGAACTGTCACTGTCAAAATTTTCATTTTTAACGGTTTTTAAGATTTAAAAAAAAACAGTGTTCAAAAAAAAAGCAAATTAAAACTAATAAAATTCATATAAATATAAAAATATCAGAAATATTTCGGCTACAAGCGCCTCTACATATTATTCCAACTTATTTAACCGATTCAACGTGGATTTAAAAAAAAATCAACCCCTATGGCCAAGAAATGCCTATTTTATGGACCTCGAAAATCATATTTTTTGGAAAGGATACAAAAATTGGAGATACGTTGGACTAAGTGTATTGAGGTAAAAGGAGATTATGTTGAAAAACATTTTTTTTTGCAAAAAAAAAACTGTGTTTCATTCAAAAAGTCGCGGAATTATTGGGCCGCCCTCGTATATATGATCACATGAGCGGATCCAGAAAAAGATTTTTGGAAAGGAAGTTAGAGTAATTTTAACTAACTTTTTTAATATTTTTTACAATTTGCATTGAAAAATGTAATTTTGGGGGAGTATATATCCCATTTTTCCTTCCCCTGAATCCTATGTTGTGGTATATGGACATATACGATCATGAATAAATTCATACATGTTATAAATGGGTGCATATATGGTAATTGTTAACCAGGCCGTTAAATTTATTAAAATTTATTGATTAGAGACAAAAGTTATATCGATTTATTCGTGCACTAGTTTAAGTGAGCTCAATCATTATGCTTTAAGTGTCTGAAAATTCTATAAGAGCCTTGTTTTTTTAAAAATTTTCAGGTGTCACTTATAGAACTTTTAGTGTATTTCATTTCTGGTATTTATTGTTTTCTTATATTGCCTCTTCATAAATATACATGTATGATATCGACGAAGTTTATAAAATGTAATAAATGAAAATTGATGGCAAAAGTTTTTTAAAGTTATTAAAAAATTGTTTTATTAATACAATATGCTCTAACATTATTTGCAATGTTATAACTTTTAATTTATATTTTCAGTTTATGTTTAAAATTCATATTATATAAAAATTTCAAAATAATTTATTGACAAAGTCATTCAATATTTACCGTCAGGAATAAAAAAGTAACAGTGTTCACATTGCTCAGATTTATTGACATTGACGATAATCGGGACCATTTAGCTATGAAAAATGTTTTGATAGGGTTGCTTTAGCTAATAATTAACTTTTTACTTGTAACTATTGAATTAGCTGGTTTGGCCTAGAGGGTACGTTTTTGGCAACAAAATCTTTATTTTTCCATGTAAGCTGGTAAATTTTGCTCATGAATTAAGAAGATATTAATTTTTAATTAACATATGATTAATTTCGGATATCGAGCAAAACCCATTTGAATTAGGCAATCTAAAAATCGTACTAGAAATATTATTAATATTCGCGTTTTTGGATCCTCTCTTTGGGGTTGTGTTATTGTCATTACTAAACTAGTTTCATGATAAAGTTCTGTGATTAGAATTATTTATTTTTTTTTGTGTTTTTAGATTATATAAATCAAAATAATATGGTTTCAATATGATTAGTGACCTTACACCATTTGTGAAAAAAGGTATCCATTAGCAGTGAAAGTTGTTAATATTTACTATTGGATTTGGGCTTCCCTAATGAAATTGGTTTTGATTGATAATTTATTACATAAAAATTAATGTCTTAAAATTGAAGAGAAAAATTTACCAGCTTTCATTTAAAAATAAAGCATTTGTAGCCAAAAAATATACCATTTCTGAAAAATAATTATAAATAAAAATTTATTTATTAGCAATATCTTTATTTGAATCAATAGAACGATCTGTATAATTCAATGTTTAAAAATGATTTCATGTAATTGTTGACCGCGGCAACGCCTGAAATGGTCCATATGCTGGGTCCAATTTTGGCATACTCTCTCCAACATATCGGCCGGTATCTCACGAATAAATTATTCAATATTGACTTCCAGTGCGTCAACCATTGCGAACTTGTCCCTATAGACATTAGCCTTAACATAACCAAACAAGAAATAATCTAAAGGCGTTAAGTCGAACGATCTAGGCGCCCAACTGACCGGCCCCAAACGTTAAATGAACTGTTCACCGAACTCGCCTCTCAATTGGGATATTGTTTCGTTTGCTGTGTGGCATGTGGCAATGTCTTGTTGAAACCACATGTCACCAAAGTCCAGCTCTTCCATTTAGGGCAAAAAAATTTTTTGTATTCATCGCACGGTAGCGGTCGCCATGCACAGTAACGTTCTTGCCTTCGTCGTCTTTGAAAAAGTACGGTCCATTGATGCCACCGGCGCATAATCCACACCAAACAGTGCATTTTTCGGGATGCATTGGCTCTTCACACCAAATACGGCAATTTTGTTGTTTACGTATCCATTCAGCCAGAAATGTGCTTTGTCGCTGAACACAATTTTCTGATAAAAAAGTTGATCTTAATCAGGCTTTGCCAGCGCCCATTCACCAAAAGTTAGCCGTTGTGGTAGGTGGGTTCAATACAGCGCCGAATCGATAATTCACGGTCATCAACAATCCTTGCGGATACAGCTGCAATATTTTTCACTGTCATTGGTTTAATGCCCAATAATGTAAATTTGCTGCGAAATTTAGTCACATGATTCAGAATAGCTGCCTCAGAAGGTCGCCCAAACTGACCATAAATGTTATGAAGTGCACGATGCACTTTCTTAACCGAGCAAGAATTTTTATAATAAAATTCAATAATCTGCAAGCGTTGTTCATTTGTAAGTCGATTCATGATTAAATGACCAAACTGAACATGTTTAACAGCAACATGATACACGACAACAGCTGAGCTGCCTAAAACAGTGTTGTCAAAAAGAAAGTTGCTAAAAAAGCACTCTTTTTTGCAGCATAAATAATACGACTTTTCATCACAAATGCCTTACGACCTGAGCAACGGAGAAAAATTTATTTGGAACCCAATCTTTGAATAGATAAATATTACAATTAAAAACAATTTGCTCAATTAAGTGCAAACACTGCAAAAAATTTACTGATTTTTAAGTTTATATTAAACAATGATTAACATAACTACTTAATATGTATTAGCCGGGTGCAAAAGTATAACATTTGTCTTGAAATAGAAAAATGACATTATTTTCATCAGTATACCAAGTAGTTTCCCCAAAAAAAATTTGCTCACTCAACTAAATTTTTTGCTAACTTTACGAACTTTTTTTAAGTTTGTTTTATAGTATCGTTGCTAAAAAACGCAACATAAAGTATAATTTTTGAACAAAATAAAAAGTGAATAACAAGCAATTTTTAAAGAATTTTCAAAGTCGGATTTTTTTCAAACGAATCTTATTATAATGTTATTTAAAGTATACCTTTAATATATAAGTATTCTTATTTTGTTAACAGTATGTATAGCTGACCATTTCATTGTTAGTTTTTTGATTTTTTGTCGGCTTGAGGTCATGTAAATAAATTATTTTAAATAAATAAACAAAAGTTTTCAATTTTTATTCGTTTATTTATTAATTCTTCCGATATTTCGACAGAGGTCTTTTGTCATTTTCAAGGAAACTATAAGAAAAATAATTCTAAAAATGTTTTTATCGACCTTTTTCTATTTTAAATTCTTGATTGTTTTTTAGATTTGTCTAAAAACGGCCTTTTAAGGTCCAGTTTATTATATAAAATAAAAGATTATTTCATTTAATTGTCCATCCGACGTTTCGTTGGTGTTTTTTCCAACATCTTCTGGGATGAATATTTTATTGATATATAATCTTCTCTGTCAATTTTACATTATTTTCAATTATTAAACAATACAAAACAAGTATATGTATAAATAAATAAAAATAATTGTAATAAATAAATAAATAAAATATCACAGTAAATTCTTTTTCTATTTTCCTAATGTTAAGATCACAGTTGAGTTAAGACTAAATATAATAATAATAATTTTTTTAAATGGCTTATGCATTACTTTAACTGTACTTGTCTGTTTGGACAATTGTTCAAAATGTTTCACAAAAAAAACATCCTTTGTTTACCGAAATTAAAAAAGTTGTAATTACATATGGCAAGCAGTTTTAACCCATACATAAAACCTACACAAAAAGAGAAATGTGGCTATTTGCCAACCGAAATTCGGTTACTACGACTCACATTCGGTTATTACGAATTTCAGTCAGTTGGCACAACTTATCATTAGTTTTATCCATAAAGTTCGCTTAATTTAACTGAATTTTGTACTAACTGAATTTGTAAGTTGTTGCCATTAAAATGCATTTTTTAATTCGGTTGGCACTTTATTTTTCTGTGTATATTAAGGGCCAACATTAAAAAAAATTTTGAATTTAAATATAAATTTTCGTAGAGTTTACTTTATTTTCCAACTATTTTATATGCTCTGATAGAGTTTTTTTATTTTAGATTCCCATATTCGCTAATTTGGAAATTTGAGTGGTTATAAAATTGTAATATAACTAATTTATATTAGTTGCCACAAAAAAGTTATCTATAGAAAAAAAAAATGCCCCAAGAGTTGTCCTAAAAGCTGATGTATTTGGAATTTGAATATATTTGGAATTTGACTTAGTTTTCTTTATATAGCCTAAAAAAGAAATGTAGGGCCACATTAGAGAACATTTATTTAATGTTTATTTTTTTTCATACCACTTTAACCTTACTACACATAATTACACACAGATTTTGATAATATTACGTAAATGTTCTGCTGGCCTAAAAATAATTAATTTTTCTGTGAAATTATAGATTTTAATGTAATTTTAACGAAATTTTTTATTTAAATCTAACTTTACTATTTAAAATACGGCAAAAGTTAAAAAATTGTACACATATATTCGCAATTATGTGCTAAAAAATGATTCACGACAAAGGTGAAGTGTGAACCAGAGTATGAAATGAATAAAAATCCAAAATAAAAATCTTGATTGGTTAACACACCCTCGCACGTATGCATTTTTTCACACACATATGTATGTACAGTGGGGAGCACTTGTGAGTACATTTTACACCTAAAGATTCAGGCCGAAAAATGTTTGATACTAGAACTAAATTATACTTTTCTAAAGGTACAAGGTACGCTGAGTCTAAATCTGGCCTTAAATTTACTCTCCGGCATCAGGCGTTCGAGCTTTATTAACGAGAAGTGTATTTTTTGATCAAAACGCTCCGATTTTTCACCTTCCTGGAAATACATTTTTCATTATACTTGTAACGTCACCTAAACAAACAACTCTTACCATTTTTTTTTCAGTTTTTGAATTTTTAAGATAACTTATTTCCTTACGCCATTATCGTCGGTTGAACTTGATAATAAATTCGAATTTTTTAAAATTTTGCATTGCGGGACTTTAAAATTGCTGTTACAACCTCAATTTCAATTTATAATATTTGCGTAAGAAAATAAATTATCATGTATTTCCAGGAAGGTGAAAAATCGGAGCATTTTGACCAAACGATACACTATTCTCGTTAATATAGCTCGAACGCCTGATGTCGGAGAGTGAATCTAAGGCCAGATTTGGATTTAGTTCTAGTGTCAAACATTTTTCGACCTGAATCTTTAGCTGTAAAAAGTACTTACATGTACTCACAAGTGCTTCCCACTGTATATCAACATCCAATTGTGCTATTGATCGATATACTTAAACAAAAAAAATATTGCAACTTCCCAGCAAAAAAAATAATACAAGCAGTTATTTTGTTACAAAAAAAAAAAAGAACAAGTAGAAGCATGAAATTTGGTTTTACCGAATTTTTGTTATATCCTCCACTGTATATATTTATGTAACAACTAATATAACAAAGTTAAATAAGAAAACATTATAGAGGTTTAAAAATATCGAAGAAAACGTTTTTCTAAATAACATATTGCTTCTCCAATCTGTAAGTTTTATATGTTTTAGTTTACTCATTTATCAATATGCAAACCAAAATTTAAGAAAAAAAAAGAAATAAATTTTGAGATATTTGCGAAACAAGGATTTTTTTAAGCTTTATTATTCTTTTCAAAAGCGTATAAATCAAAGCTCCACCTTTCTCAGAGAAGATAAAATAAGTTGTGAAATAAGATATTTATTTTTAAAATCCGACTAATTGTACCAAAATTACAACCATTTGCACAGTATGAATTTTTATAAATTAAAAAAAAAATAATACGAAATAAATCGCGAACGGCAACAAGTTTTAAGAAACTTAACAAATTGTTTTTTCTTACTAATTAAGATCCGTTTACATAATCACACAAGTGTGTTCTACATGTCAGAAAGGAGTTTTATAAACGGAATGTATTATGTATGTGAACACAATTCGTTACACACATGTCAAAATATCAACACATATTGAAAAAATATCGATACACATTTTTTTACAAGCGTTATTTTTTTCTAAATATTTCATAAAGTCACCACATGTATTAACACAAGTATTGTGTTATACACAAATAAAAGTAAACAAAGATTAAAATTAACAAATGATGGAAAAAATAAATAACAAAAAAAAATCAGTTTAAATGTATTTTCTGTGTGTATCGATAACAGTCTAAACAATCAAACGATTTTTATTTTATACATTTTTGACAGGCAGAGAATTTAATCACTCTATTCATTATACTTGTGTGAAGTGAAGTATAAACATATGTGTGTTACATGTCAGAAATGTGTTGTATAAAGCAAATACAGAATGTCTGTGACCACAATTCGTCCCACACACGTGAAAATAGCAACACATAAATAAAAATATATACACACATTTTTTGACAAGCTTTATTTTTTGAAATATTCCATAAAGTTACCACATTTCTCTGTGTCGATAACAGTGTGAACAATCAAACTAATTTTATTTAAGAAATGTTGTGGTTTAGAAGAAGAAAAACGTTTTTCTCAAAAAATTAGAAACACTATTTTCAAATCAGACTACTTTTTTTCCCCTTGTAATGGACAGGCTTCATGAGTGATTTTCCATTTAAATTATATTATTATTTGTGTTTTATAAGTGTCAGATTGTCACTATGTAATAAATTTTTGCAACAACTTGCCGGCCGTTTAAATTGAACCTGCGTTTCTTCTTACATTACAAAAATAACAATACCAAGCCATTGCCGCTTAACGATCACACCCAAGCATGACCTCGAATGCAATGCAGCTAAATTTCTTTTACACATTTTTGACAGACAGAGAATTTTATTGCACTTTTTATTATACTATATTGTGTAATGTACAATATAAACACATATCCGATGATGTTAACGGGGCTTTTGGAGATTACGGCACAGTGAAGTACCCCCAATAAAATAAGTTCCAATGAAATTCCAACTTGTAAAGTTTCTAGGCAGGTATTTTATTCGAACTTTTTTTGCTCACTCTTTTAAAAAAAAATCAAAAAAATCTATTTGAACTATCCTGCGATAACATGGTAATGACATTAATTTAAAATGCAATATAATTACTTACTTATAATGCGTTATAGTAGTACGTATATGTAAGTAATTACAAAATAATGAGTAACTGGTAATTGGTTACATACACAGAAAAAGTTATCAACCTAAAATATCTAATTAAATATAATATAATATATTTAATTGAATCAGTTAATATTTTAATTGACTTTTAAATATATAAATACATATTTTATTTTAAACGCAATTATCATATTATTTTTTCATACACTGTATGCATAAATAGAAAATTTTCAGTATATAATACCAAATACATTTGAAGTTAACAAACAAAACAAGCACACGTACAAACAGACTCAGCATTGCAAAAAACACACCTACCAACGCAAAGATCACACACTTTTTTGTGACTATAATATTTTTTTATTGTAGAAGTTATTTATAATCCTTTCTTCCTTCTTAATTTTAATAAAAGGTTTAATTGATAGTATCATTGTATTGATAGGTGCAAAATCAATTAAAATATTAATTGATTCAATAAATTTTTTAATTGAAACCCATTTTTAGTTTTTTCTGTGTAAGTATCGATTTCATATTTTTTTTGTATAATATTGTATTATTATCTTGTTCTAAAAAATTGTGCAAGTAAATTTAACGTGCTAATATTATTTTTAAAATTATTTCAATATTTTCTAAAAAAAAAAATTAACTTTAAGATAACCACTTATTTTGCAACTCATTGGTAACCATATATTCTATAATTGTGATTAACCACTTATTCCTAACATAAAAGTATCCACTTATTCTTCACTAAGAGTAACCAATCAAGTAACTCATTATTCTCACTTTTTTTGTTGTAAGCGAGAGGTTAATGACCACCTATGACTTTTGGGACATCGATAATAAAAGTAATTAAGCGAGTAAATAGCCTAGTAACTACACTCATAATAATCTATAGGTAAAATACACGAAAACCGTTGTTCATTTTACGAAAGTTTTGGTTATTTAGACATTACGAAAAAATTTGTAGAATATACAAATCACATTTCGTAAAGTTTTGTAACAACTTTTTTTAAATAAAAATGTAATGGTGCCACACCAGAATCGAACTCACGATTTCAGTGACGTCCTGCTGTGTTGAAGTAGACCCCTCTACCATTTGCACCAAAGTAGCTGATGCAATACAACAAACTAAAAAGGAACTTAAGTCGAAAATATTATGAAATTTTTATGAAAACTAGAAAAATATGCTACAAATATTTAATAAAAAAGGTAAAATGGCCATTAAATATTTTTATTATGTTTATTGAACTAAATAAAATAATATAATTTTTTATAAATATATCAAATAATATATTAAAAAACAAAATAAAAAAATAATAAAATAATAATAATAAAAAACTTAAATAACAATTTCAAACTAATTGCATTTTATTATTAAATATTTTATCTTTTTAAATATTTGTCTTATTGAATTTCATACTAAACCCGGCAAATAAAGTGGAAGTAGTGTTTTCGGGTCCTATTTAACTTGTTTTAGGATCCTCTTTATTAAACAAAATACAAAACATCCATGTATATCAAAACACAAAAATAGTAATAATGAAATAAATAAATAAAACATAGAAATTTAAAAAACATTAATAAACTAAAAAATATAAAAACTAAAAAAAAAAAAAAAAAAAAATTGTCCTGGCCAGGAGTTGAACTCACAACCTTCTGATTGCAAATCCGACCTTTAACCACATCAACATCCATATGTAATATTTGTAACATTACAAATTTTTGTACAATGTACTAAAAAAAATATTACGAAATCATGTTTGTATTTTCTACGAAATTTGTAAATTTATATAATTTGTTTTATACAAAAGTTTTGTAATATAAACAAAATGTTTGTACATTCTACGAAAAACAATTTACGAAAAATATATTTGTATTTTTAAGCATGGATTATTATGAGTGTAGTAAATCCCTTTGTGTGCTTCTTAAACGGTATACAACTTGGTTGTTCATTTTGGTGAACAGTGAAGAAGTCCCAACTCTGGCAACACTAACACCCTCTAGTGCATAATTTAATATCACTGCAGCCAACGTTAAAGATCAACATTAGCCGTCGGCTTTTGGTTTGATCTTCTCTTGTTCGTCAACTTTCAACAATATAACATCAACCGTTTTAAATCGTTCGATAGTGTCAACAAAGATTTTGCTCTACAACAAACATTCAAACCATTAAGTTATTTTTTTTGTATCTAAATTGTGGAAAACCGAAAGTTAAAAACTTATTTCTATATTAAAACTTAAAGTGAAATTTAAAACTTATATCTAAAGGTTAAAATTATGTATATTAAAACTTAATTCTAAATTAAAGTTGAAACTAAAAAACTAAAGCTTAAGCCTAAAGTGAAATACCTAAAATTAAACAAATTGTTAATTCTGTAACCTTAAGAATTAAAATTTAAACCCTAAAACCTAAACGTCTAAAAAATACTTAAAACTAAAATTAACCGAAAATTTAAAAATAAGGTTAAATAAAATCCCAGTTAAAATTTATAAAGTTTAAAGAAACCCGCCACTTTTTATTTTTATAATTCCCTCAAAAAGATGGTAAATAAGAAGCCATCTTTCTTGCTAATACCCCTTAACACGTAATTTCTTAATTGGTCATGCCTGTTTTGCTGGGTAATGGCGCTAATTTTAAAATTCTCGCATACATATTTTCTTAGAAAATTTTAGTAATTTCGATACTTTATCAAATTTAAATTTTTTAATTTCTGAATATTTTTTTTTTGCATCGAAAAATTTCACTTTTAGCAATAATGTTTGTTTTATTATTTAAAAAAAAAAAATAAGAAATAAAAGAAAACATTTTGTAATGTGGATTTAAACCGAGATATTTAAAAAGGCAGAACTGATATCTGACCTTCTAGATATCTATACCAAAACCATTGTATAATATACATAGTATGTACATGACTCATTTTCTGTCATTTGAAAAAATAAAGTAGTATTTCTAATTGTACGTGCATGTATTGATCTTAATACCACTACAGCTATATGAAATAGGGACACCCTCTCAATTTTTGAATGAATAACCCGCTATATGACCAAAACCTATATTAAAATTTATTTCCACAATTTTTCTTATACAGTTAAAAATTACATTTTTGTTTTCAGACTTTAAATATTAGTCCATTTAATTATATAAATTTATTTAGGGGCAAAACCATAATCGTTTATATTGATTATCAATAATTTTTTCGAAAGTTAATATTCGCGGACATTTCATTTTCTAATGTTCCTCTCGTGGGTCACATGCTGTAAATCCCCTCTTGCTTTTGCTGATGTGATTATGTACGCAATTTGTGTTTGCAATTGTGACTGAACGTTTTTTTTTTCTATGTCGCTTAGAGTGGAGCGGAAGAAAATTTACTATGACACTTATATTGGCAAACCGTAATTTAACATTAACTTTGCTCCGGGAGTTACCGTCTTGTCAAAATGATTAAAAAAAACTGTTGACGGTATATGCCGTGCTGTCATAACGTTTTGATCTTAACTTAACGGGATATGCCGTCTTGTCCGCGAATGTGATAACCTATAGAACAATTTTTCAATAATTATTTATGGCATAATAGCAAACCAGTGCCACTGGTGGGAATCGAACCCACTACCCCCGAACTGTTAAGCCACCATGCTACCAACTAGCCTACCGGGACGCACAAATTTTTTATTTTGTATCACGAACCGTAATTAATATGCCTCTGATAATAAAAGTCGGATGCAAAATGTTATTTTTTGACTTCACATTTTTTGAGCAAAAAATACAAGAACTTTTTAATTTTAATTTTTATTGTTATTTTTATTTTATTAAACTATTTTTGCTCTTCTCTTTTTAAATAAATGGCACTACAATTTTTTTATTTTTTCCTCTTAAAAAATATAAAATCGAGTTAGTGCTTTTATGCATTTAGCCATTAAAATTCTTCATAGACATAGACTTTATGGACATAATCACATTTCGTGTTGCCCTTATATTAATGTTTGTTGGGTAATTTGAGTTTATAAAAGTACGATTAAAGCCAAATAAATATAATTTGAATTGAAATAAAATAAAATATAATTCGTGTTGGGGTGCGCAATTGGGGATGCTCCAGTAGCAGGTGTGACCGGGAGTATCTCAACTTCCAAGGGCTAAGAAAAAACACGTCGCCTTTATGTTGTTGGTTTGGTTTATTTTACCAATAAAATAAACTTTTAAATTTTATTAACAAAATTGGGTTTTTTACTTTTTAATATGAACAAAAAATAAAGTTATTTAGTTTTACTTAAAATTTAAAAATATTTTCACTTGATGGTTGTTGCTACTGCTGTTGTCGCGATCGGAAAGAAAAAGTTTTTAAGAAAAAAAAATGAAAGAACCCAACCAAACTAGTGCTGCAAGGATGTAGAGTACATCAAGTACATGGGTACTCGTGATCCTTGCAGCACCAGTACTGGTATGGGTTAACACAAGTATTGTGTAGTACCAGGTCTACACGAGCAAGTTATGCCTGACATAACATACAATTGTAAACTTGCGTAAACATACCGCCACCCTTGCAACGATAGTGCAAAAATATCACCGGTGTATGAAAAGGGCCAACAGCAACAGCCATAATTATATAGAAAAAATTACAATTAAAAAATTGTATGAAATACTAAAAGTTGCCTTTCCGATCAAACATATCAACGTGTGCAAAAGAATTGGCTAGAACCAAGTCTTAAAATGAGCAACTCATGGAATCCTTACAGGTTCAGCAAACGGGTATATGTTTAATCGAAAAAGCAACGTTAATTAAAAAAAACTATGACTAATACAATGAGATCATATTCAAGAGCTCTAGTCTAAAGTTATATAATTCAAATGAGCCTTTTATAAAAAATGAAATAATAAAGTAAAAAAAAATGTATATAAAAGGGTGCAATTCAAACTAAAATTGCTCATGTTGGGCCACGTTGCATCTTCCTTCACTAATATTCGAGATAGTCAGGATCAGTCTCCTCCACACCTTCCCCAAAGTAAGCATCACCGAAGAGGGTCCTTTGTGTATAAATTTTGCCGGCTTGGCCTTCAGCGGGTCCCTCTAAAATTCTGGGAATTACGTCAGCCCCCAAAACAATGTCATACGAGTCACGGGAATACCACATAATGTCAGCATTGACAACATCTTCACCTCGGCGACGCACCCCTGAGATTTTGATCTCCTGAAGTGGGGTATACCGAACGGGCATTTTCTCCACGACGCAAAGTACGTTGGTTTTTTTATGTTCGAAACGGCGGTGACCTAGTTTAACCATTAGTCGATTGGATGCCTCATTGAGTCCTAGCTTTTTCACCTTTCGCTCTGAGATTGAAGACCGGGCAGCGTTGGAGTCAATGAGAATTCGGACCATCGAGTAGCGAGCCGAGTTTTCGTGGGGGTAGACTCTGGCCAAGGCTGTCATTGAGAACCATATAGACCCTTGGGAAATCGGGTGTAACAGAGTGTTGTGTTGTTGGCGACAACGCTTGCATCTATCTAAGCTTCGACAGTCACGAACCGAATGCGATGGAGCCAAGCGACTCACACAAAGACCTTTTTCTACAACCACACGTAGCTTTCGCTCCACATCTAGAACCAAGAAACGAGTGCATTTGCGTATAGCGTGCAATCGAGTACACATTGGGCAACCATAGTTAGTGTTGAACCACTGTTTTTCGGCCATTGTTGAGCTACAAAGAAGAAGAAGTATTATTCATAATGAAATAAGTGAAGAAGGATACGTGCGCCGAGAAAACACAAAAGTTATTGTTCTTGGCTACGTGGCAAAAGGACCAGTTTGTGAATTGGCCTAGTGATAACTCCATTTTGAGTTTTAATATCTACGACTCGAACCCTACTATCGGAACCTTGGTGAATCTTTAAAATGCGGCCTAACCGCCAATCAGTGGGACAAAGCGGCTCACTTCTTAGCACCACGAGGTCATTTTCTTGGAGGTCAGTTTGAGGGAGTTTCCATTTATTGCGTTTATGCATTTCCTTTAAATATTCGTCTTTCCAACGGCGGCACATTTCGTGTTGCATAGCTTTGATCTTACGCCAACGATTCAGAATACTCACTGCTGGATGTAGTTCTTCGGGTTCAGCGGGTGATAGCATGGCAGAGCCAATCAGAAAATGACCTGTAGTAAGGGCATTTAAATCTTCGACGTGATCAGACAAGGGCCCAAGCGGACGAGAATTTAAACAAGCTTCTATGGTTGCTAGCAGGGTCGAGAACTCCTCAAACGTATATTTTAGTTGACCACCCATTTTTTTGAGATGCATTTTAAAGCTTTTAACTCCAGCCTCCCAAAGTCCGCCCATATGCGGAGCTGCGGCGGGAATAAAGTGCCACGAAAGCCGTTGAGGTTCATATTTTAAGATGGCGTGGTCTCGAAGTTCTTTTACACATTTTGTAAAGTTTACTTTAATCTCTTTCGCTGCGCCAACGAAATTTCTGCCGTTGTCGGAATAAATACAATTAGGGCAACCGCGACGAGCGATGAAACGAGCTAAGGCAGCTAAAAAGGCGGGTGTAGATAGATCGCTGACAGCCTCCAAATGGATCGCCTTTGTAGCGAAACAAACGAAGAGACACACGTAGCCTTTACTAATTCTTGAGTAACGGCCGGTGAAGCTTTTTATTTCAAAAGGGCCAGCAAAATCGACGCCTGTATTAGCAAATGGGCGACTCAAAGTAGTTCTTTCTACGGGCAAAGCAGCCATAATTTGACCTTGGCGAGTTTTTCTGTACAGAACGCACTCTTTGCAATTTTTAACGCAAGTTTTAATCAGATTTTTCACCTTAATTATCCAGCACTCGTGTCGAATTACACTGTGGACCAATCGCAAACCGCCGTGATGGGTCATCTTGTGAGCAAAATCGACGTACAGGCGAGCTAATCTGCTACGATAAGCCAAAATTATGGGGTGTTTTTCGGAATAAGAGAGACTGGACGCTAAACTAAGCCGACCATTTGCGCGAATAATTTTGTTTTCATCTAAAAACGGCGTAAGCGTCAACAAAGGGCTATTTGACTCGATTTTCGAGTTGTCGATCAAACATTTATAGTCTTTAGGGAAAAATATCTGCTGGGACAACAAAAAAAGGCGATTTCTGACGAACCTTAACTCCTCAGCAGAGAGCCTTAAAGAGGGAAAATTATCCTTAGATTTTAACCTAGCGTTACGAGCAAAGCGAAACATGTATGCAATTACGTGAATGGCTTTGGGCAAACTAGAAAAACGTTCTAAGATATCTTCGTTTTCGAGAGATCTAGCAACATGAACCTGGATACTTTTCATTTCCTCTGTAGTTTCGTAGTCAGAGGGATGTGCAGGCCACGCAGATTTTTGTAAACTGAGCCACTCAGGACCATGCCACCAGAGATTACAGCGTTTCAACTCCGATGGAATCAGCCCCCGGGTTGCTAGATCGGCGGGATTATCCTGAGAAATCACATGAGTCCAATTTTTATTTCCGACTTTTTCTAAAATTGTGGCAACCCTGTTAGCCACAAAAGTTTTCCAACTACAAGGCGGTTTTTTTAGCCAAGCTAACACAATTGTTGAGTCGGACCAAAGATAAATTGAAAAGTTCTTTACGTTAAACTGGGGCATTATACTATCGACTAATTTGGCTAAAAGTTCAGCACCACATAATTCTAAGCGGGGGATCGACGGTTTTTTTATTGGGGCCACCTTCGATTTCGAAGTCAATAAATTTGTAAAAACTTTTTCCCCAATTCGAACCCTTGCATACAAAACCGCAGCATACGCTAATTCCGACGCGTCACAAAACCCATGAAATTCAATATGAGCATTTGGAGAATATTGAATCCAACGTGGAACTGTTATTGCATCAATATCGTTATATTGAGATACAAAAGACTGCCAATTTTGTAGAGCCGCTGGTTTAATTTTCTCGTCCCAGTTAATTTTGTCGAGCCACATTTGCTGCATTATAACCTTTGCGGTGATAATAACTGGAGCCAGCCAACCAGCGGGATCAAAGAGCCTAGCAATTACAGAAAGAACTTCCCTCTTTGTATATGAAGATTTTAACGGAATTTTCTCAGTTGTAAAATAAAAGTGATCAGCTGAAGCGTTCCAACGAACTCCAAGAGTTTTCGCATTACATTCATCATCTAAACATAAGAAATTTTCAGTCAGCAAATGATCTGAGGGCAACCCATTTAAAATTTCTCTTGAATTTGAAGTCCATTTTCGTAACTCAAAACCTGCTGTCTTTAATATAGCAATTAGTTGGTTACGGGCCTCTAAAACGACTTCCAAACTATGAGCACCTACTAAAGCGTCGTCTACGTACATACAGTCTCTTAAAATTTTAGCACCATATGGAAAATTACGTTCTTCGTCATCAGCCAGCTGCAACAGCGTTCTGAGAGCCAAATAAGGAGCGCAATTGACGCCAAATGTAACGGTTTTCAACTGATAATCTTGAACTTCTGCATCAGGAGTGTCACGAAAAACAATTCGTTGAAAACAAGCGTGCTCAGGGTTAATTAAAACTTGCCGGTACATTTTTGAAATGTCCGCATTAAAAACGAATTCATAAAATCGCCATTTCAAAACTAAAAAGACCAAATCTTTTTGCAGCACGGGGCCAACGTGCAAGATGTCATTTAGACTTGTCCCATTGGACGTAATGCTTGAAGCATTGAAGACCACTCTTAGTTTTGTAGTGGTACTTTCAGGCTTAAAAACACCATGATGAGGCAAATAATAACTCGGGCCAGCTACTGGATTCTCAATTTTTTCCATATGTGCCAAAGTTAAATATTCTTTAAGAACCTCGTCATAAAGAGCCTTATTATCTGGTTTTTTTAACAACGACTTTTCGTTTCTAAGAAATTGACTTAGAGCTATGTGCCTATTCGGACCAAGAGATGAAACTTCAGATTTGAAAGGCAAATTAACTATATATCTACCCTCTGAATTTCTCACAGTAGTGGAACGAAAAATCTCCTCACATAACTTATCTCCTTCCGACATAATTGGCCTACGGGAGACTTCTTCAAGCTCCCAAAATTTTGTTAACTGATCGTCAATGGAAACCTTTGTTAATAAAGACCGCATCACTGGACGAAGCGGTTTTGTAGGCCCAGTTACAATCCAGCCAAATATTGTGTTCTGAGCAACTAAAGAATTAAAAATACCATGGTGAACGCCCTCGCATAAAATTGATGGGTATAGCTCACCACCCAATAACATATCAATTGGGCCACTTTCATAAAATTTAGGATCCGCAAACCTCAAATTTGGCAACACCATGTTACTAGGGGGATTAAAATTTTGTGTCGGAGTGTCTACAGTAACTTTCGGAACTACTAATGCATCAATTTTAATAGATAAATCAGGATTTACTATTGAGACCATAGAGAACGTTGTCATTTTTTCGATCCTACTAACAACTTCACAGCCTAGGCCTGTAACATCAGCTGACACTGGCACAGTTGGCAACTTTAAAAGTTTTTGAATATTTCTCGAAATAAAACTTTCCTCAGAACATGGGTCAATTAACGCCCTGACCTTGCAACTAGCGCCTTTATAAACGATATTAACCCAGGCAGTACCAAGCATAACATTCTTTGCCACAGAGTGATAATGACTTTGAACTACATGGGATGGACCTTTGTTTGAAGTGGACTGTAAATTAGCATGCGCTGAAGTTGAAGGAATGTTATCCTGATGTGTGTTGCTTCCCTGAGCCACATTATTAGAATTATTTCTCTGATTTTTGTTTCTATCGAAATTCCTATGTAAAAGGCTATGGTGTTTCTTATTGCATTTCGAACAACCATTTGAACTTGGGCAATCGCCAAACATATGACCAGTTTTCAAACAATTAAAACAATAATTAAATTTTCTCAGTATATTAATACGATTTTTGTTGTCCATATTTAAAAATCTGCGGCATTTACTAATTGGGTGATTTTCTTTGCATAATTTGCACTGAGCTACTTCAACTTTCGTATGATGCGCTTTAAATTGTTTGGGTTTATTGGCGTTCTGAATATTTATTTGAGAAAATGCTTGGGAACTACTGGCACGAATTTTGCCGACACTTTCAAGAGCCCGAAATCTATCTGTCAAAAATTCATTGAATTCACTCCACTTTGGGATGTCCTTTTTATTTTTTACGGACTGTTCCCATAAATTCAATGACAATACTGGGAGCCTAATTGAACAATGAAACACAAAAAGTGGTTCCCATGCCTCGACATCGATTTTGTATAATCTCAAAATCGCCATAATATTATTCACCCCTCTTTGGAGTCTCTTAATTTCTGTATCAGATTCCCCTTGACATGGGGCCAGAGCATATAGAGCAGTCATCTGCTCATTGAACAAAACGCGCCTATTCTCATATTGGCTTCTTAAGTTTTCCCAAGCGACTTCGAAATTTTCCGAAGTAATGCTGATATTTGCATTTACTGCACGAGCGTCGCCAGTTGTTTTTTGAAAAAGGCAACACAACTTAGCAACAGGGTCTAAACGATCATTATTTATATAAATTGCCGTGAATAAATCCCTGAATGTAGGCCATGCCGAATAAGTCCCATCAAAAACATCAACCTCGCATGCTTGTATCGGCAAAGAAGTTCCCCGTTTGGGGCTCACTGTCCTAGATTCTGAGGATTCTTCCTTATTAATTCTCCTTCTTGCCCTTGCAAGTAAATTGACGCATTTAATGCTAGTTTTCTGAATTTGATTAAATTTAGTATGTATTGACGACGTTTCTTTTTTCTTTTCAGCCGGGTCAATAGAACAACTATCATACAAACTTTCAAACTTTGCCCAAATTTTATTCAGTCCGTCCCTTTCGAAATCTAGGGCCTCTAGTGTATATGAGGAAAAATCTTCTTCTTTGAGCCGCGTTTCTAATCTGACTATTTTTTCAGCAGCTTCATTGAATTTGTCCCAGTTCGACATTTTCTCTTCTTCTTATTTTAAAGCTGTAGCAAAATTAGTTTAAAAAAAAGCTTAAATTTTAAAACTTGGTAAAATTTGCAAGTTTTTATTAAAGGGCTACTGTATTATCTAAGCTTGGTAAAAAATTTGAAGGTTTTATCAAGAAGACGTTGCCGCAGGGTAAAGTTAAGAAAACTTGGTAAAACTGTGCAAGTTTAAAAAGGGCAACTAATCAGTATTGGTAAACCCAAGGAACTTATTAAGACAGATAATGTTCAGTATTGAGAAGAAAGCTGTCCAATATTCGAAGAAAACTTGGTAAAAACTATTGATGTTCAATGAGGAAATTTATCCGAAGTACAAGAACTAACAACTTGGTAAATTCGTAAAAGTCCGAATGAGATACTTTAGCCGTAGACAAAGCAACCAACAACCTTGGTAAAATCTTGACAGTGGTGTTATAAACCTTATCCGAAGACTAAGAACAACTGAACTTGCTAAAAAATTAACGTCGTGCAAGAAAATACAATTCGCAATCCAAGAAAAAATGCCACTTGGTAAAATAATAAAAATTTATCAAGGAATAAAGTTGCAGTACACGTACAGGTTAACTTGGCAATGTTGTGAAATTTATCACATAAAATTAACTTGTAGTCCAAGAAATAATCAACTTTGTAAAATTGAGCCAACAAAATTCTCAACAACAGCAGCAAGTTTAAAATATTATGCACCATTCAATTTTTACAAACAATTTTTTAAATGCGCCAAAAATTTTTAGGTATTAAAACTGGACCTAACGTACCACAGATTTAAGAAATGCTCAAATATTTTCTTTCAGAATATCACTATGAGCAACAAAAAATTTAAGACGAACTTATGAACTGTAAAATACTGGACAAACCGCTAAAATCTCGGGGTATTAAAACTGTACACACGGTACCAAAGCTTCAAGAAATGCTCGAAAATTTCCTTTTGAAATATCCAAATGAGCAACAAAAGATTAAAAGGCGGTGGCAGAAATTTTACAGAAATCCTTAAGCGCTTTGCAAAACAAATTCAAATTGTTTTATCCAGACAGCAATCTGTCTAAACGCCCTATGCAGTATAGCAGGTGTTGTTTGAGACACCAAAATTCATACTGCCGGTGTAAACGCACAAAGGGGTTGCGTAAAAATTTTGGCAGACTTGAAAAAATTCACTTAAGGAACCACAAATTAACAGTTTGCTTTAAATTTGTTGTAAAAATTTAATAAACTCCAACAAACTAGCATTTAAATTATTTTAGGCAAACCATATTTCATAAAAAAAGTTGCATATCATGCAAACAAAATGGTGTCAATATGTCGTAGGCCAATATACGGGCCTGTAAAAACGTTTTACAACAAAACTTGTAAAAAAGATGGCTGCCGAACCACAGAAAAAATTTTCAGGCGCGAAGCTCTTATAAAAAACAATAAGGGCTACAATACAAATGGCGGTGTAATTGAAAAAACACGATGAAATTCACCATAACCTTAAATTTTCAGAGCCACGAAACTCGGAGATACTTTGTCGAACAACCACAATTAAATTCACAGGTACGTACCTTTTTTTCCAGCTTACTTTTATCTAAAAACGTTCCTCTTACTTTTTTTCAGGTTTTACCGGGAGATAGGACCAAATGTTGGGGTGCGCAATTGGGGATGCTCCAGTAGCAGGTGTGACCGGGAGTATCTCAACTTCCAAGGGCTAAGAAAAAACACGTCGCCTTTATGTTGTTGGTTTGGTTTATTTTACCAATAAAATAAACTTTTAAATTTTATTAACAAAATTGGGTTTTTTACTTTTTAATATGAACAAAAAATAAAGTTATTTAGTTTTACTTTAAATTTAAAAATATTTTCACTTGATGGTTGTTGCTACTGCTGTTGTCGCGATCGGAAAGAAAAAGTTTTTAAGAAAAAAAAATGAAAGAACCCAACCAAACTAGTGCTGCAAGGATGTAGAGTACATCAAGTACATGGGTACTCGTGATCCTTGCAGCACCAGTACTGGTATGGGTTAACACAAGTATTGTGTAGTACCAGGTCTACACGAGCAAGTTATGCCTGACATAACATACAATTGTAAACTTGCGTAAACAATTCGGTTAATGATACCTTTTGTATCAGTTTGTTTTGGCTCAAATGGTAAGAAGATGGACTTGTAAACTAAATGTTGTTGCAGTTATATTACTTTCAATTTATAACGAGCACAAAAATAAAACAAATCAAACATATTAGCTAGGTTGATACTAGTATTTCGATCTGGCTAAAGATCTCATCAGAACCCGCAGTTTTAGAAAAGCTAGAGCTTCCATAATAGGCAGAACTTTAACAAAAAACCTATTTATCATCATTTTGTTCCATTCTTGTCTTCTTAGTAATCAAACACGTGGTTAGGTCTTTTCCTAACAAGCACGACGTTACTAAACGTTGAAGACCAAAAATGTTCTATTTATGTAAAAAAAAATTAGTGTGTACTCTGGCTCAAGTAATATTTTTTACAATTATATTAGTTTTTTTGTTTTTATATACATCGAGATTATTTTTATGTTATTTTCAATTTATAACGAGCAACTTTTCAACCTCCGCATATATATAAAAATAAAGCAAATCAAACATATTAGCTAGGTTGATACTAGTATTTCGATCTGGCTAAAGATCTCATCAGAACCCGAAGTTTTAGAAAATCTAGAGCCTCCATAATAGGCAGAACTTTAACAAAAAATCTATTAATCATCAATCCTGACTGGTATCGAAACAAAATAAAAACTGCCTTGAAGATTAAATGAAAATAAAATTAAATGAATTATATTACTTAAAGTTCATAATACGTGTCTCAATTTGCATTTGATATGGTGGAATATGATTTTTCAATGCAAAAACTTCAGCATTAAGATGTTTTTTTTTTTTTTGTAGCAGAAGAGTTCATTGTGAAGCACTTAATGTTTTATTTTATTTTTTTTTTAATATTCACTTCATAGATACTTACAAAATTTTCATTTTAAATTTTAAACCAATTTTGTCACATGACAGTGGTGCACACCACCACTAAACCAGTCACTATAAAAAAAAAAAATATGTAGGTACATTATTTTTTGCTGGGCAATCGATTGAGACTATTTATTTTAAAATCGGAGAGGGGTCGTCCAAAAATTTGCCAATTTTGATCGTTTTCATATGGAATTGCTCTATAGTTGTTGAACATAACAAATCATATTATTTTGAACTTGATAAAAAAAAAAATGTAAAACATATGAATAGAAATAATTTTTTTCATATTTTCAAATTCTAACAAGGGAGGTATAACTACCCAAACTCGCAGATTTTACTAAACTTTGGATACGTTATAGAGGAACAAAAAAGAGACACTTACTAAAGAATATCAAGTTTAAAGTTTAAAGTTTAAAAGTTTGGTTAAAAATTAATTTCTTTTTGTATAAAAACTAGTCTTTGATTTATGAAAACTAGATTTATTAGTAGACAAAATTAAAGTACTTAAGAAAACAAAAATTTCTAAACCCAATTGTTAATTCAATAACAATTTTGTAAAAAAAACGCCAGATTTAATGTTATTTGAATCACATTTTTTTTTGGTTTGGAATGACAAAAACACTAGAAAATCATTACAGATAATTTGTCCGCCAGTAAATGTGTGTGCAAAAAACCTTTATTTCGATACAAAATATGTCTAAAGTTACTGTAAATAGTTTGAAATAAACCAAAAAAATCGTAATATGGAGAAATTTTTCTTTTTGGATATGTATTAAAATAACTTAATCCTATAGAAAGTATCCTTTGTGATACAGCGCATTCTGTCGTCACAAGGTGTCGCTAAATTGTTAATGTGTTTTGCAAAAATAAAAAGTTAGTTTTTCATGTTTTACTAAAATAAATGCCAAAAATTAATTTTTGAAGCTAAGTTTTAATTTTTTTTTTTGCTTATAAGATTTTAAAATATTTACAATAACAAAAACAACTATTTCTTTAAAAAAAAACTTTGTATAACATAAATCTAGTGGTGTTTTGAAATAGTACCTTTTTTGTTGTATGTTTAAAAACATCATAAGTTTAATGGAAAATAAAAAAATGTATGTTGATTGATTTTAATTTTTTTTTATTTATTTCTTGTTATTTTTTGTATATTTGTTTATTAGGAGAACTTTTTTAATGGATGTGCCGAAAGCCACATTTTTATAATATCGTATCTACTTCTGTGACTAACTAAAATGTCCCTACGGAAAATCAAGGGTCGATTCATCCGAAGTGACAAATCTGTGATACGTGAAAAGGAGACACGTCGCAAAACTGGTATAAACGAAGACTATGGTGTATAAAAGAGTGGTAATTTCAGCAAAATATCCAACCATGTGAATATTTAAATGGTGGCAAAACTTTGGCTGGTTTATTCATGATTTATCATGTAACTCGAAAAAACTAACATAACACTAAAGCTGACCAAAGTAACTAGGGCTGTAACAGTATAAATTGTAAAGTAACTCTGAACTGGTGCCAAATAATTAGGTGTGTATAAAAAAAATGGCAATTGGTGCATGCATAATTGCATGTGCGACCAAAGTCCATGTCACAAAACTAACCTAAAAGGCAACGTCCGGGACATGTCCCAGGTTAGGTCTATGACATGGTATCAATTTTCCCCTTCCATGACAGTGCCTTGTTAAATTGACAGTCCCGTTCTATATAAAGTTATTTGTTCCAATTCGTCTTAATTTCCCATAGATCGGCTAACAAACAGCATTTGGACAATTCATGTTTCTGTTATTTAATAAAAAATAATTTTTTGGGACTTGCGCAATATTATAAAAACAGGTAATGTGACATAATTTTTTAGGAAAGTTCCATATTTTTTTGTAGCCCGTACATAATATGGCACATGCGGAATAAAAAGTAGCAGGAGATATGCCAAGTACTTTTATTTTGTCCTGTAACTTGTTCGATTATCGCAGTTTAATGATATGTCACGAAATTATTAATTTTGTACAATTTTTTTTTTTTTTGAGTACTGTGATTTGTTTGCTTAAACCAATAATGTAATATTTCATTTCGAACTGGTCCTCTTACATATCAAATAATGCCTAACATGAGACTAGTTGCATCCTAGATACTTTCAACTCGTTCTGTTGAGGATTCACTTAAACCAGTTAGGTGATATGTTATATTCGACAAGTTCTCCGATATATCTCAATTCGCTCAAAAGGTGGAAATTGTCACCTCGTATGACAAGCCCATATTAAAAGTACCGGAACTAGGACAGGTTCATGCACACAAAGTTCTAGTCACGTGACCATACCAGTGACTGGTCTATCTCCCGCTGGGGTCTTTAAATTGCTTAGTTTTATTAGAATGATCTGATTTTTCCCCCAGCATGTTCAGAATCATGTATGTTTTCAGACAAAAAACTAACTATTTGTTTTATCAATAAATCTTGAAATATCCTTATTTTCGGATAACATTATAAATAATACCAAAGTTTGATATAATATTAAAAAAAATATGTCAACCGATTTTCATATTTTTAAAGAATTGGCAAAAAAAGTTTAGTACTAATTTTTTACTAGAAATTTTTAAATATAATTATCAATTTTCGAAACATTTCTAAGAGAATTACGGCTTTTATTAAAGTTATAATTATAGCTTTTACTAAAAACTTACATCAATTGCAACTCTTTTGTAAAAAAAAAATTTTCTATTTTAGAAAATATTAAAAAAATGTGTAACAATCGGATGTTTTTCAAAGGATTTATAGCGTTTTTATGAAAATGGAAATATGACACTTTTAAGAGTCATTGCTTCGATCAAAACGTAAGTTGGCACAAACAATACCTTATGTCATGTTTTTAAAACTTTTTAGAACAAATGCATGTTTTTAAGGCATAATTTTAATTTTTTTACATTTTTCGTTATAGACTTTTCTTTCAAAAAATTCGGAGGTCTGCAACACTGATATCAAAAATTAAAAATATTTTTTTAAATTTGAGTTTCCTGTTTTAACACGTTAAAAGTCCATGGCCTATATATGGGCTGTGAACGGAAAGTGCCTGCAGTCCACAGACCATATGTGGGCTCTTCATCGATACAATTTTCAAGAGCTCTAGAATTGTGGACGTTCATAGAACATCGTTTATTTGACTTGGACTTCACAGGACAGACCATAAAATAGAAAATATGTGTTGGGACATGGAGGAAATCTCGTTTATTTGAAGTGGACCAGATAGTGTGGATTGATAGAAAAAAAAAAACATAAAACATATTGAAAAATAACATATTTATTGAAAAAAAGACTACAATTATTACTGAATATTGTTATGAACTCTTTGGAAACATTGCAAACAATAGGGCGTAGTACAAATATTTGTGGGACTTTTTTTGCTTTACTAGTTGCAGCTGCTGTATTCATTGTCTATATTCATTGTATGAGCCTGCTCATCTACGTCTGGTTAGCTTTGCATATTTTCTGTCCAATTGTGTAAGAAAATGCTTGTTCGAGACAGTCGGCGGATAATTAACTCTTTGGGAGATACTTGTAGTTGTGCCATTCTGTGGCGTAATTGGTTTCGGTAAATTGGTAATTGAAATAAATTTTACGAAAGTTACTCTAACTGTACTGAAAAATCAGCTTTTAAATACGAATTTTTAATAAAAATGTGTTTTCAAGAGCATATTTTTTAAATGCTAAGAGCATATTTTACTTTTTTGGTAATTTTTTTTCTATCAAATCGAGTTTTTCGAGTATATTTTAAGTTTTCCTGCTAATAGAATTAGTCGAAAATTAATTATCTCTTGTTCTGGCATAAAAAATCTGGAGTCTTGACTTAAGTTATTTTTTTTTTAGCCCTTAGATAAAAATTGTGTGAAAGGGTGAATTAGCCAAGCGTAAACGTAAACGTATCTCGGTGTACGAAATTTAATAAGTAAAATAAGAATAGAAGATATTTTGTGTATCTTGTTGTTTCATTCATATTCATTAAACATATAGAATACGTAGAAACACAAGAAAATCTAATCAAAATAGAATTTTGTTGTCCGTTTACGTTTTCTATATGTTAAATGCATATGAATGAAACAACAAGATACACAAAATGTCTTCTATTCTTATTTGACTTATTAAATTTCGTACACCGAGATACGTTTACGTTTACGCTTGGCTAATTCACCCTTAAGACTTTGAAAATTGACACATTTTTTTCAAAAAAAAAAAAAAAAAATAATAATAATCTGGTTGCACAATTTTAATGACAAAAATTAGGGTCCACTAAAAAAAAATTCTTTGCTTCGGCCCCTCGTACCATGTATTGAAAATAAAGTACGGTATTGAAATCATCGTGCCCGAAATGCATAGAATTGATAATAAGACAATTTTATATGTCATGCCGTGTTATTTAGTTTATTTAATTTTTTTAATATCAAATGGTTAAGCACAGTGAATAAATTTTAACTGCAACACTAAATTTGTTCTTTTAACCCTCTAACTGGCAAACGATGTTTTGCAACGAAATTCATACCATGTGCTCCACACGAAAACCAAATAATAAGCTCTTCAACAAAATTGTTAATCGTTGCCTAAATAAGGCGATATGAGCCAAAATATTTTAGGATTTTTTTCTTTTACCAAAATATAAGCACACTCGATAAACTATTTTTTTCTGCTCCTATTTAAGAGAATAACGCGATTTTCGCTTTTTGGAAAAAGCGAAATTAAGCGAAAAAGTATCAAAACTACAATTTATGTTGTTCAAACTTTAACGCTTTGCTATTAATACTTAATGTCTTCTTTTTGCAAAATTTCATAAAAATTCGTCTATTAGTTTATAAGTTAAGACGATGTCTTTTAGAGGAATTCTGATGATATCCTGTGAGTTTTTGGACTAAAGTATGGACTTATTATTAAAGATAAAGCTTCAATTATACTTATATTTTATTATAAAAAGTTTTTAGTGAACTTAAATTGGTTTTTTAGATTTTTGAAAAATAATTTTTTGTATAAAAATAATTAGTTTTTGAAATTTAACGATATGTTGATTTTGAAGCTTTCTCGCTTCCAAACAGTTGAAGGCGAATAGTTTCTTCGCAAAATATTTTGCAAGTTTAGTTTTCTATCGGAATATATTAAGTGTAAAAAGCTCATTTCAAGCTTTAGTAGTAAATTTTATGAAGACTGTCCTGAGGCAGCCTTACCCGCTAGAGGGTTAATTAAAGTCAAAGTTTTAATGCAAAATTTAGTTCTTTTAAAGGCTAAAAATATAATAATGTACTTTTTTCCTTTTTAAATTTTAAATTAATTCTTTCAAAAGTCTGCTTTCATAATATATAACTCTGTACATAGTTTTAATGCTTAATACTTATAGAAAAATTGCATTTGAAGTGGTAACAGGAAAACGACAGCAATTTACAATCATAGCATTAGCGTAATGAACCATTGAATACGTTAACAACTACAAAAGTAAAAAAGCAAAAGTTCATGTTAAGATTCTTTACTCTTATGAGTTCATGTATGACATTGTTATTTTCACTATATATTTGAGGTATTACATATCAATTGTCCAAGTTTTTTTGATTTTTTTTTTTTTAGATGAGAAAAAATTGCGTTGCTAAATAATAAAAAATATTTAAAATTTCTAAAAAAAATAATTATTAATGAAAAAAAAAAATATTAATCGACTAAATTAAATCAATTTTCTAAAATTGTAAAGCATTTTGTGTAACAAAAATCTCAATATTTTGTATTGACAAATTACAAGCACAAATTAGTTTTCAAAGGATAAAAATGGCGACACTCGGCCTAGACATACCTAAACATCAGCTAGGAATTGTTTTTGGGAGTACCGGCGTTTTTTTTTCTAGTTGTGCAGACAAAAATATCCTTAATTCTAGTCAAATTTGGCTTTGATCGAGGAGTCGAAAATCATATGGCAATTTCCAAAGTCTTAAATAGTTTTTATCTTAGGACTAAAAAAATCAACCTAAGTTAAGTTTAACTAGAAACAAGACTAAATAGTTTTTCTTCGAAAACAAGAACATTTGTTGACCTATTCTGGATAATTATTTGAGTTCGTTAGGAAAATTTAACTTTGGGATAACATAATTTTTTAGAAACTTTTGGCATCAAGAAAGCGGTGCAAAGTTTTTTTTTTTTTTTTTTCGACGAATTGAAGGATTATAAAGTTAGTGTAATATTTTTAACATAATATTTAAAATTTGTTTATTTTTAATACTAAAATAAATTCAATCAGAAGAAAACGTTATAAAATTATACGAAAGCTTAATGTTGTTAAGCTTTTAAATTAGACTTTTTAATCTGTTATTGAATTCCAATAACTTTTAACGGCGCTTCAACTGAAAATACTTTGCTATTTATAGTATGTGTTAGGAAAACAAATTTACCAAATCAATACCATAATATATTTTTAGTGGGTCGCAATATATGTACCAGAAATTTTTGACCACTCAAAAAAAAAATAAAAAATCTAGCTTAAAATTCTAGAAAATGGAATTAAAAGTTAATTGAATTTGATCCTATTAAGGAAATTTGGCTATTAATTAAAAACAAAAAAAAAGTTAAAAATCGGCTAATTTAAAAAAAAAATTGTCTCAAATTTTTTTAACTTCGGCAATTTATTACAATTGTTTACAATTTTTTTGTCATTTACTTTTTAATTTTAGGTAAAATAAATTATATAATATTCATACTATTACTTTAAATATAATTTTATTGAAATTTTTTTTTGCCCAAAAGTAATGCTTCCAAGTGGAAATTCGACATATACAAATCATGATATCGTTCATTTACCTCAAGAACTTCACAACTCAAAAAACCTGATTTTCGAGTTAATGATGCAGAATTATTCGTTATATCACCTATAATATTGTTTAAAACATTCGTATTGATATCTTGTATACTCATCTCTTGGGAGAAATTATGTCGTTAAATTTTTCTTCAAGGTGGGAGTAAATTGAAAACTTAAAACTCGTTTTCTACAAAATTAAAATTTTTGAGTTATGACGTTATTGAAGTAAATGAGCGATATGTATAAGCAGGTTTGTAAGCTATTCTTTTTAGCATTCTCCCTTAAAAACCTGATTGCATGCAAGTGGCATATTACTATACATGATGTCATACTTAACTACAAGGTAGTGCAAAAGTAATCCTCCTATCAGAAAATGCTATAAATTTTGCGATTGGCCCCTAATGTCAGTTCTGTTTTGACATTTGTGTAGTAAACACATGCGAA
Organism: Delia radicum; assembly: GCA_021234595.1. NCBI lineage: Eukaryota > Metazoa > Arthropoda > Insecta > Diptera > Anthomyiidae > Delia > Delia radicum. The sequence goes on along the minus strand of CM037851.1, from coordinate 84,723,413 downwards.
ATACACGTTAATAAACAATGTTACGCTACACTGCTCCAGAACGCGGAATATTGGTGACTATTTATTTGACCAATAATCGGTCGGTGACTTTGGCACAACGTGAATTTCGTCGCAGATTTCCTGGCCGTCCAACGCCTACTGGTGAAACACTGCGACGTTTAGCCGCTCGCCTCGAAGAGACTGGCACAACACGAGATGCTGCCAGGCGTGGCAGACCCCGGAGTAGCCGTTCTGCAGAGAATATTGCTGCTGTAGCCGAGGATGTCATGGAAGCGCAGTCGACATCGAGCAGACGTTGTGCCACGCAAATGGGTATAAGTCGACGGTCTTTACAGCGAATTTTGGTACAAGATTTGAAGATGTTTCCGTACAAAGTCCAGACGGTGCATCAGCTGTTAGCTGCTGCCCGCCAATCGCGTGTAACATACGCTCAAGCCATCCTTAATCACCACCAAGAGGAAGATGAGTTTTCATCAAAAATAATCATGAGTGATGAGGCCCATTTCCATCTTAGCGGGTACGTAAATAAGCAAAATTTACGCTTCTGGGCACTGAAAATCCGCGTGTAACCCACGAAGAGCCATTACACCCGCTCAAAGTCACTATATGGTGTACTGTTTTCGCTGGAGGAGTCATCGGACCTTTTTTCTTCGAAGACGTCGCGGGCCAAACGGTTACTGTGAATGGTGAGCGCTACAGAGCAATGATCAACGAGTTCTTTTTGCCGCAACTTGATGAATTGGGATTGGAAAACATGTGGTTCCAACAGGACGGTGCAACGGCACACAGTGCACGTGCCACAACCGATATGCTGAAGGATGCACTTCCCGGGCGCCTAATCTCCTGTTTTGGCGATTTGCACTGGCCAGCAAGATCGCCTGATTTGACCGCTCCAGACTTCTTTTTGTGGGGCTTTTTGAAGTCGCGGGTTTATGTCAACAAGCCTCACACTCTTGCAGCTCTTAAAGACAATATCCGTCAAGAATGTGAGGACCTATCGCCGGAAGTTTTGGCCAAAGTGATGGAAAATGCCATAAAAAGGGCTGAAATGACAATCAACTGTGGCGGCGGCCATTTACATGACATCATATTCTCGACTTGATGTAAAAAAAAAAATAGAATACGAAATAAAAATAATCCACAAGAAGAATCAAAGTTTTTCATTTTTTTTTTTAAATTACAGCCAAAAAACTTCGGAAGGTTATTTTTGCGCCACCTTGTATATTAAATTTTAAAGTGAATCATATTATATAAGATTATATAATATTATTTTTACACCGGTTAGGTTATTTATATCAGACTCTGCATTCAGTCACATTGTTCGTTACATATATGTAACGAAATGGAAACATCAACAAATTCTTGAAAGTAGTCAATTAATAAATTGAAAACAAAAAACTCTATAGATTATTTGTTAGGACAATATCCTAATAAAAAAATATAGAGTATGACCTTGAACTTGAATAAATTTTCATTTTCATAACAGAATTATAGGTCGAAAAAACATAATTTTTATTTTTTTTTTTTTTTGAAATAATAATTATAACAAACTTTTGTAATTATTTTATTTTTAAAAACACAATGATTAAGCAAGACTATATATATATATATACATATATATTTTCTGCAGATTCTATTCTACAAAAAAATCACTCTAAATCAGCGTGTTTTATCAGCCAAGCGGCATGGGAACAGTTAAAGAAAAATTTCAACATTCTTTTTCCTAAAAATGTTAAAAAATATTCAAAGAACTAATAATTTTAATGTAGAAAAATTCTTCAATTTTTTTTATAAATTTCTGTGTGATAAAATTATGAAAATTTAATATTTTTAGAAAGCAAAAAATGTCCTTTAAAACAAATTTTCAATGTATTCAAAGTATTTCTTGTTTTGTTGCATTTTTTTAATCCAGCTCGAAACCTCAAATTTTCCTTTTTTCCACTTTTTAAATAAAAATGTTTATTTTACCATAATTTTTATCATCAAAACCCCACAAAATTAAAATGTTTTATTACTAATAATAGCTTAGAGTTGCAAGTCTTTTACTATTAATTATTTTACAAGACATAAAGCCGGACTACAAAATATTTTAATTTATATGAATTTTGATTTTTTTTAATCCACAAAAAAAATTTAAATTCTCTGAACATTTTGTAATTTAATTAAAAACATTTTAAATCCAAAAATATGTTTTTTATAATTACTATATTAAAAGTTGATCAAATCTTTTTGAGGGGGCCCTTGGCTACGGCCCTGCTTAAAATACATACGCAGCAAATCCTTGAAGTAGTAGTGTGTAGACTCTTATACATTATTTTTATTTTTAAGAAAATACGAAATTGGTAAAAAATACACAAGAAATTTAAAAACTAAAAAAAAACTACATAACTGGCAAACATTAATATTTAAAAACATTTAGAAAAAGAAGAGAACAACCATCAGTCTTTAAAATTTGCCTACAAGTTTTTAAAATATATCAATTTAAATATGAATATGTCGCAAATATTGAATTTTTAAACACAAATAACTCTTTTGCAAAAAGTTGTTGATTTATTCCAAAAATACGCGTCAAATTATTTTGAAATAACAATACGTCTGCCAAATTTCAAAGCAAATAAAAAATGTGGCGTAAAAAATCGTTCATTTTGATATTAAATGACTCATATGTAAATATGAATTTGGTAGTAAAGTAGAACAAAAAAAAATGCTGATGATGATTTCGCGAAAATACGTGCTACAAGTAGATGTTACACAAAAAAAAATTTTTTTCATTCATTCATTTTCATACATTCATTTAATCTCATTAAATTTGAATAAGATTTTGTTACTGATCAAATGTTATAATGAAAACAGTTATTACAGGATAAGTAGAATATAAAATATGTAATTTTTCTAATTATAAAAACTTACGTACCATATTTTTGTGTGTACTCCTTTGATTAGTACACATCTATTCCTCTATTTACACGATAGATACCCAGGCAGAAAAATACAATAGTACCGTTTGGCAAAGCGTTGACAGAACGAGTGATTGACAATATTGACATTATTGTCCAGTTACCCGATTGATAACAGTGGCCAACCATTCGTTTGGGTGAACTTTCTACTGTTGGCACAATGTTGGTAATTCAAAAAAATTGGTGATTTCAAAATACCTTCAATTATATTAATAGTGAGAAATATGATTATTAAACACATTTAAAAAATCAGCGATATTAGCCTCTAACATCATATTTGAATGTGTGAAATATTATCAAATGTAAAAATAGATTGCCTCCAATTGGTTGTAATATTGGAAAAAACAATATGGCAAAAAAATTTGCGGTGTTACTGGCAAAACACATGCTTTGCAAACAAATTATTGTTCTTCTAGTACAATATTAATTGTACATTTGGTAATTTTCAACATGGTGGGTTTTCCAAAAATGGCAGTGGTTTGCCAGTATTATTTTTTTTTGTATGGTTGGCAAATTTCAACCTTGGAACGTTCCAAAACAAATAGTGTTTAATCGAACTCGAAAATTTTTTTATGAAAAATCGTGTAAATCGAAATAGCCATAAAATTATAGTTCTATAATATTTCAAAGTATTTTAAACTAAAAAATAAATTCTGAACAGCGAATGCCAATCTATTCTTAAAAATACTAAATTAGTTAATTTTTACTTCCAATTAATATACATTTACTTTCTATTTCTTAGTCTGACTATTCGTGATAATTTTTATGTACATGTACGGTAATGTTACCTATTGTGGCATGTTACCTAAAGTGGAAATTTTGTGTTGTTGCATAAATATCTCAAAACTTTCTACTGCCATCGAGTCTAATTTCCGATATCACTAATTCAAAAAAGTATCGACTTGAATGCTTACGTTTTTCTTGGTTTTGTTGTGTCATATACAAGTCAAATGAACTGAATTGAAAAGTACATATTAATGGTAACAACTTATAAATTCAGTTAATACAATGATATTTACATTAGATTTCTGAAAATAGTGGTTGTTGCAATTAAAATTCCTTTGATTTAACTGAATTTTGTTATGAAAAGTAATGTAAATTTGTGTCAAGTGTTTAAAACAGAATTTCAGTTGGCAAATTGCAAACTTTATCTCTGTGTGTACCATTGACAATACCAAGTCGTGACCGTTTAACGATCACACCCAATTATAGCCTCGAATGTAATGCAGCTAAAAGGCAGTTTTCTTTCATATTAGCTTCTCTCTTATTGTATATTATACTCAGAAGTGACCTACACTAACAAACACAAATATTCTATTTTTAGATTTTTGTTTATTTTTCTAATTCACAATGTTACCAGATTGACGTATGGTTTTTACGTTCAAAGTTGACAACTTTTGCGGTTTAAGTTGAGACATCGCCACAGGGAAAATTTATTATATATATTATATATTATATTTTGTGTTCTTATTTTTCATTTACTAAAAAAAACAAATCTTATTAAGGTCTGAAGTTTATCGAAATAATGGGAAGAAGCTGTATGAAAATGAAATTTGTAACCGAAATTAAGTGTAAAATAAGGGATAGCTGTATTCAAAATATTGTTTGTAAAACATTCTTCATATGAATAAATTACCCATATTAACTACAAGAGTATTGTACACTCATAAAGAAATCCAGTTAAAATAGTTGAAAATTCTGCTACGACAAAAGAAAATAGTACCCGAATTTCCAGAATTTTCAATGAAGATTATAATCGCAGTCTGCTAAACTTAAGTGAGCTAAATTTTTGAAGTACTAAATTTGAGTTGATAGTTGTAGTTATATTAACTAAGAATTTAGCGAGTTTAACTGAATTTTTAGGCTGAATCAACAGAAAATTTCTGCAAAAAGGTTTTTCAGAATCTTACCACAGGCAGGTTCACATTTATTATTGCGAATATAAGTAGTTAATAAAGAGTACTTAATAGGTACGGAGTAATGATTTTTGGTTCAATTTGTTCTATCTCACTTGGTTTCCAAGATATAGCCTATTTGATGATTTTTAAATAAAAAATTTGCGAAAATAATACCATTCTCAATTGAGAATAATAGCGGAGACACAAAAATATAATGATTTAACAGCAATTCTGGTTTAAATTAACTGGCAAAATTTGTAAATTTGAAAATCACTAATTGCTAAAATTTAGGTTAAAAAATTAGTTAAAATACGGATGAAATTTGTTCTTGAGAAAAAATGAGATAACTAATCATTTTTGTTAAATAAGTGATTTAAACGATAACAACAGAAAAACTTAGCTTAAGTGAATTGGAACCCGTTTAGCAGAGTTTTGAACTAACTTTTTTGTATGAGGGTATAAGAAGTTGTACCTCTTTTCAGCAAAATTGTTAGTTAAAGTTAACTTTAGAAATTGCAACACATTTTCTTATTTTCCGCATAATATATTCTTACAAGTACTCCAATTTAGTTGACACCTTAACTTTGTATGCACATTAGGGCGTTTCTGAATTTCCCGTTTTTTGGATTTTCGCAACTCTTGAATATAAATACTTATGGCCCAAGAGATTTTTGAGCATTTTTCCAATTTTTTTAAGGGGGGGGGGGGGGGGGGGCAACGTTATGGTATGCAAGAATTTTTTTTTAACTTTTTTCTCTATTGCTTTGTTTTAAGAAAACCAATGCAATCACTACTCAAGAGACCTAGTCTACTAAAAAAAAATATTCGGGGTAAAAATTATTTGTTTATGGGTCATTCTGATTACCTTAAATATTAAAAATTTTAAGTTTTCCAAATTAAAACTTTAAACTTCAATAACTTTAGAATTAGGCATAGTATTGGAGTGAAACTAAATTTGTTGGAAAGTTCTTTTAAACTTCTTTTGATGCAAATCTTGCTTCTGACAATCAAAAAGTCAAACCAAAAACATTTATTTTCTCATAGTTCGCATTTGCTTTGGCCAGTAAGTATAGAAATTTCACAAAATTTAAATTGTTATTAAATTAAAGGTATTTTAAAGACTTATCCAATTTAATTCTGAAGTTATTGATGATTAAATTTGTTAAATTTTTATTTTGTATCCTTTAAGGTCATCAGAGTGATCTTTAAACTAGTAAGTTATACCCCGAATAATTTTTTTAGTGTGTCTTGACTAGTGTTTTATATGATTTTGTGAAAAAAAGCATGAGAGAAAACAAATTTGTTTCATAACATCTTGTTGTGCACATGAATTTCAGCGACACTGTACACCGCTTAAAAAAATCTGAAAATATTATCAAAAATCTTTTGGTAAATAAGTAAGTATTAACATATCGCTTCAACTAAATGCTGAATAGCCCTAATACACATGTTAATAGTTGTAGATAATGCAAAAAAAAAAAAAAAAATGGAACTCGAAGGTGGCCATATTAATTGAAATTTCTCTATTATAGAGGTACTACTTTTTCTTTAAGTTTGAATAAAAATTGTCAGAGTAATGGCCGTAACTTCAAGCAATATATACCTACTGCTGCTTAGATACCTACCGTGTACACAAACAAAATCGGGTAGGTATCTAAGCACCGGTAGGTATCTATTGCTTGAAATTACAGGCATAAAGTCTATAAATCGAAATTTTCATACATTCCCACGTAGAAATTTCATACCTTACAAAAGAAATAGTACTGGCAAACCCTGCTGTTTTTTTTTAACCCACCGCGTCAAAAATTACCAATGGTACAACCAATATTGTGCAAGAAAAACAATATTTTGTTCGCAAAGCATATGTTTTGCCAGTATCACCCTCAAAATTCTATGCGAATATTGTTTTTTGTCAATATTACAAAAAAATTTAAATCGAAAAAATTGATTAGTTTTGAGTCGCGTTGCATATTTTTTATAGAGCTTCTATCGCAGATTCCAAATCTGTTCAAATTTTCCCATCACTTCACAATTTTGTTAAAAACGCGAAAAATAGCGTGTTAACTATTTTTGTACCGAACATCTTATGCATTTTTATTACGATGGTAGATATATTCAAGTTTTTGCTCTATAATGTGTTAAAATTTGTGATAGGAAAAACTCGCATTTAAAAAATATTCTATAAAAAAAAAATACTAAATATTTCAATTCTAAAGTAACCTACGCAACGCACCGCACACTGAGAGAATTATCTTCACTTCGGTAATGAATTTTTTCATAGCTTTAATGAATGACTTGAGAAATGCATTCGGACTAAGCCAATGAACTGCTTCATATGATTTTTTAAACAATGTTGAGACACGGTTACATCCACAAAAAACTGACTGTTAGGTGTGCTTTAGTCCATAAAATCATATAAATCATTGGTCCGTACTTCTTAAAAAACGATGCTGGCCAGAAAGTTACAGTCAATGGTGATGGCTATAGAGGCATGATAACTGACTTTTTCGTTCATCAATTGAACAATTATGATGTACAAGAGCTGTGTTTTGAACAAGACGGCGCAACATGTCACACAGCTCGTGCCACAATTGATTTATTGAAGAAAACGTTTGGCAACCGCATAGTTTCACTTTTTGGAAACGTGAATTGGCCTCCAAGATCGTGCGATTTAACGCCGCTGGACTATTTTCTGTGTCAATATGTAAAGTTGGTAGTCTACGCCGATAAGCCCGAAATGATTGACCACTTGGATGACAACATTCGCCGAGTTATTGTCAATATACGGCCACAAATATTGGAAAAAGTCATTGAAAATTGTTCCTCCAGATTAGAATACATCCGAGCCAGCCATGGTGGTCATATGCCAGAAGTCATATTTAAATTAGAATTCCAGAATATTATCTTTCGAATAAAGTAAATTTCTTGTCAATTTAAAAAAATCATCTTTGTTTTATTTCCTTTCAAAGCCATAAAACTTTATAAAAAATACCCTTTACCTTTTGTAATTTTTAACACAATGGAATTTACAAAAATATCAGTGTTTTACCAAAACATTTTTTTTTGTACGGTTGTAAATTTCTACACAGAAGGATATAATATGGTCTATAAATTATTTTAAATATAACTATCGTATGCGTGCTTCCAAATTTCAAAACATTAATATAAGATCTTCTCATATAACCCGAATATAACTTGTAACTATGGAAAACCTATATTAAACATAAAATTTATAATAGTTTCGATAGGTTTTTCGACCTTTAATTGTGCAATGAAAATGGAAATTATTGAAGTTCGAGGCCATACTTTATATGTCTTTATTAGGATATTCTCCTAACAAAAAATCCATAGATTTTTTGTTTTCAAATTTATTAATTGTGCCTTTTAGGAATGTGTTCCCATCATCAGAACACGTGTTGAAAGAGGTAACAATCCCATGCCAAACATCAAGTTTTCATATAAACTAGTTTTCTCACTAAAGCAGAACTAATATATATACGAGGTCGAAGATAAAGTTTTTTAGCTAAAAAATTAGTTTGTTATATTTATTTACAATTTACGCTGAAAACAGGAAAACTTCAAACAAATTATAGAGTGTACTATTTGAAATGAAGAAATTTTGTAATTGATACTAAAAATGTTCATTTGAATTTAAAGAAGTTATATTTTAATTAATTTTTAAATTATGGTGCAAATATTCTAATTAAAATTACGATTTTTGCGTTATTAAAAACTTTAGTTGAAATTTTCACAACTTAAAATAATTAGTTACGATTTAATCTATAGTTTTTGAAATTTCTAAATTAAACTTCAATTATGTTTGTATTGTATATATTTCAGATTAATGTAGTAATCTTTGTGCTTAAATTTTAAATAGAAAAAATTAAAAATGAAAAAATAATTTTAAAATTGTGTTTAACTCAATTACCCAGGCAAAAAATACAATGGCAAAACGTCAGCAACCTTCGGTTATGCGTTAGCAGAACGTAGCATTAGCAATCCAGACAGTAATGTCCTGTTACCCGATTGATAACAGTGGAAAACCATTGGCTTAAGCAAACTTGACACCATTGACATAACGTTGGTAGATCAACAAATTTGGTCTTTTAAAGTTAGTTATTAATTTTGAGAAATGTGCATAATAAAACACGTTTAAAAAGCAGCAATATAGCTCGGTCTTAGTCTTATACATCATAATTTAATATGTGAAATATAATAAAATATTAAAAAAAAATTGAATTTAAATTTAATTTTCAATTTAAAATTGTCACTAAACACGTTAGGTTCGATGTAAAATAAATTTTAATATGATACCATATATTATTATACGTATTACAGAAAAAATTCGTTTTTTATTCGAACGATTCGTATGTGGAACAAACTTCCCGCAGAAGTCTTCCCTGTTACTTACAATTTAGAAAAATTTAAATCAAATATTCACAAACACTACTCCCTCTTTCCTCCTTCAGATACCCTATTTTCCTGATCAATACAATGCACTGCATGACTAGGGGGCATCCCCTGAGTATTGGTTAAATTAAAAAAAATAAATAGCAATCGACATATATTAAGATATTTTCGAAAAACCAAATCCACAATAAAGTTAGATATGACCATATGCGCCATAACATATAACCATATTGCGCTATATTATTGCTATATAGAATGTTGTATTAAATAAGATATGATTGTATATGAACATATATGAATATATAATAATTTAGTTGTTTGGATCAAAAATTTATAACTTTTTTACAAGGGCTAAATTTAATAAAAACTTTTACACATCGTCCTTTTAAATCCTCTTTTAATGGGAATTTTTATCGTTAGCAAACTATTCTCTGATATTTGTCTAAACATTTCCCTATCTAATGTATACTATACAATCTTGATACATGCAAAGCACGAACAAAGGCTGTGACCTGATCATGAGATTAAAACACTGCGCTGACAATAATGCATGAGGTTAACAAACAAATTTAATATGATACAAAAGTAACATCAAATACCCAAATTTATATTTATTACATTCTTATAAGTTTACAATTAAATAATTTTATACATAGGTTATGTTACTTGTTTAAGACGTGAAGAACATCCCAATCAAAATTTTAATATCAGCTCGAAAATTTTCCTTCATAATATCAAGGGCTCGGAACTTTATGTAAATACATGTTTGTTGTCGTTAGCTGGAGAGCAATGTTTTCCAAATATCTTTGCGAATCAATAAATTTGCAACAAAATGGCATCTAGGTTTTTATGCATAATTTTTGTATATTTTGCATATTTAGCTATAAATGTATATTTTTATGCATATTTTGGTATTTTTTGGTTGCATATTTTTCTATAAATGCATATTTTTTATTTAAAATGCATATTTTCAAAAAAAAAAAAATTATATATAAAGTTTACTCAATTTATAAATTTTATAAATTAAATATTTTTCAAATTTATACATAAATATAATCTTTTTTCACGAAAAGAAAAATAACACAAAAATTAAATAACCAACTTTCTCACTATGTATATATGTTATTTGAAACTTTTTAGCCACTTTATATAGACAAATGAGGTAGATATTATAGTCCGATAACTAAAAGCCATATATAAATTTAACATACCCCAGGCAGCAAAATTTGGATACGTTTTTGAGTGTTGTTATGATTTAAAAATTAACCAGATTAATCAAAAAAGCACTTTTTTATATTTAAATCTTTTATTTTAAAAAATTAATAAATTGTTTACGATAGATTCAAAAAAGGTTTCAAAAAAAGACTAAGGTTTTAATCAAAAAAAGGGCTGTTAATATTGTGTATCGCAAATTTTAAGTGCAAATAAATATTTTCTTTTGTTCAATATACGAATACTATGGACTACACCACGTATGATTAATATTATTACTCATACGCACTGACATTCTAATTAGTTATGAATTAGATATATGAGCTAATGTTAAACATTTTTAAGACCCTTTCACTGATAATAATCCACGCGTAAAATTACAAAAAAAAATTCAAAACAATCAAATTTTTTGTAAAATACACGAAAATTTGTATTGTTTTGACAATAATTTCGTATTTTTATGCATGGATTATTATGAGTGTTGAAACTGATATTATTTCTCCATATAAAATTAAAATTTAATGTATATAAAGTTAATATGTAACTGTACGTTAAATTTAAATTGGGCTCTAAGCAGCGAAATAACCTAAGCAGCGTAATAACCTAGTCCCCTGTATTCAATCTAACAAATTTATTTTTACTAGATTGAATCGTGTCAAATTATATCTTGGGCAATGTACTATAATTCATTTATATACAACACGATCCACTATTTTTCGAATCAAATTTTATTTCAATTAGATAAAATTCTATATCATATTTGATACATTTCTTTGTTGCATCGTATTATTTTTTTTAATCGGCGAGTTTTAGATTGATCAAATTATCGTTTTTGTATTATATCTTAGGCAATGTACTATAACTCATTTATATACAACACGATCCACTATATTTCGGATCAAATTTCATTTCAATTAGATACAATTCTATATCATATTTGATACATTTCTTTGTTGCATCGTATTATTTTTTTTAATCGGCGAGTTTTAGATTTATCAAACAATTAAAGGTTTTGATTCGAAGATTCCGTATATAATTTCCTAAAGTTTAAAAGACATAATTATTGGTCTTGGCTCATATGTTTTTTATATCGTTTTTGTATTCCGCAATATATAAATTTACTTACAACCAAATATATTTTCGTCAAGAATATATCATTGCATATGGCACATAAAATAATATAAAAGGAAACATAATTTTGGATATGATAATCGAATATAAAAAAAAAATCAGAACTCCACATATATTTATATATTATCTTATACGATGTTATTCGCTACAAAATTTAAACAGACATAATTTAGTTAAATTGCAACTAATCGTTTCTCATGGGTTTTTTAAAAGTATGAGTTGTTCCACATTTTTTTTTTGTGATTTTTTGGGGGAAAAAAATTAAATTATAATTCTTTTTTCTCAAATACTAGGTCACTGCCACCATCAAGTACGACCTGTTAACAGACAACTGTCAAATTTTGAGCAGGTTCCGTCATTTACTTTGAGTTTAACAGCTGTTCAAAGCATACACCCTCGTGGATTTTTTTTTTTTAATTGAAAGAATTGAATTGCTCGTTAAGAATTATTTTTTGCGAAAAAAAAACGCCAATCAAACGAAGCAAAAGCTTGATAAATACTTTGGGGACTCTGCACCATCGATTTTAATGGTAAAAACGTGGTTTGCTGACTTTCGTTGTGTTCGTACAAGTACAAATGACACCGAACGTTCTGGACGGCCAATTGAGGTCAAATCACCCGAAAATGTCGAAAAAATTCACGATATGGTGTTGGTCGATCGAAGAGTAAAAGTGCGGGAGATTGTTGATGCCATGGGCATTTCATACGGCAGTGTGGTTTCGATTTTAAATTATCAGCTGAGTTTAAGAAAGCTGTTTGCAGTATGGGTGCCGCGTTTATTCTCAATTGAACATAAACGTAATCGTTTGACAACTTCAAAGGTTTGTTTGGAAATGCAATTCGAATGATTTTTTGCGGCTTTTTGTAACTGTGGATGAAACATGCATCCATTACAACACTCCGGAGACCAAGGAGCAATTTAAACAATGGGTTTCTCCGGTTGAACCGGCTCCGAAGAAGGCCACGGTAAGTTTGTCGGCCAATAAGGTGATGGCAACAGTTTTTTGGGATGCACGCGGGATAATCCACATCGATTACCTTCAAAAGGGAAAAACAATAAATGGCGAACGTTATCCCAACTGATTTAACTAGGATTAAAAAAAAAAACGACCCCATATGGCCAAGAAAAAAGTTATTTTTTATCAAGATAATGCACGGGTGCACACGTGTGTAGTCTCAATGGCAAAATTCCATGAATTGGGCTACGAATTGGTACCTCATCCGCCATATTCTCCGAATTTAGCCACGAGTGACTATAATCGTATTTCCAAAACTAACGAAATGGCTCGGTGGAAAAAGATTAAGCTCCAACGATGAAATTAAAGATCAAACAAATGCCTATTTTATGGACCTCGAAAAATCCTATTTTCGGAAGGGATACAAAAATTAGAGAAACGTTGGACTAAGTATGTTGAGCTAAATGGAGATTATGTTGATAAATAATTTTTTTTTTTGCAAAAAAAAAAAACTGTATTTCATTCAAAAAGTCACTGACATATTGATCCGCCCTCGTATCATATTGAACATTTATTTACAAGAAAAGAGTATTCTAAATATTTATTTTTTCAAATCATTACCCCTTTTTAATGTACAATGGAGTAGAAGAAAAAATTTGTGATAAATGAACCATAAACAATAAAATAAAAATTAACTCTCTGATATGATTAGAATTTGTTCGGCTTAAGGTCATGAATAAAATTTAGAATTATGAAATAAAAACACATGTGTTTGAAAAAGTAACAAATACAAATAAATAAAGTAATTTCAAAAAAGATTTTGATGTCTTTTACATAAAATACACTGAAAAAATCGCTTGCGTCAACGCAAATTGAAAAAATTAAAAATTATCTAACCTATTAAAACTATGTATACCACTGGTTTATATGGCCCAATATTAAGTTTACATTCCCTGGGGGTTTTGGCGAGTCATTATCACATACTTACTGTGTTATTTTTATTGAACTTTCAATCGGTCTGCTAATTTAATCCTACAATCATGCACTTCAATTTACAAATTTTTGACTTTAGCTTTCATTGTTAAATTATGTTACCAAAATTACACACATTATATAACTGACACTATGGCCACCCTTATAATCTGCCCAAATTTAAACGCCAATTTAAAAAAACTGTATAATATTTGGGTTAACGAAATATATATATTTTATCACTTTGTCACGTTTGGAACTGGTGAATAATTTTTATTTATGTTTATGCTTAATCTTACGTTTAAATGAGATTAATAAATAAATGGGTCCTAAAATTTTATTTCTGAAACTCTTAATTCAATTTTTCCAACTAGCAAAATAATAAAATTTATTTTAAGAATATTGGAAAGGCTTGTTGGAGTTTTGGTGATATTTAGGGGGAGAAGATAAATAAGTGGACTGTATATTGTGTGTAGAAGCCAACTGAAATTTGCGCAATATTAGCCACCTAAATATTGAGTAGTTGTGTTAAGCCTTTGCAGCAATATTTTATAATTTCTCCGTGAGTGGAGTAATTATAAAAGAATATGCAATGTGAAAATAGAAATAAAAAGAAATGATTAGTGGTTAGAGTTCAAAGTACAAATTTGAGTTCTTTATTATGCTCACCATTTGCCAGTTACAGGAAAAGAGAATTCTTTTGTTAAGTTTAGGTATAAAGAAAACGTTATTTTTACTATATTTACAGCATAGATAAATCTATAGCTAAACGTAAGGAAAACATAATAATTCACAACAAGCAATGTCATCCGTTACGTTAATTAGTCAGCACAAAATTATCTTTAATTTGATTGTAAATATTTCATTGTGTGTATCGGCATATATTACTGGTATTGCAAGGAATTTAAAAATAGTCTTTTTATAATTTTAAAATGTTTAAAAATTTTAGCATAAACTACAGTTTCCAATCATTTGTATTAAAATTGCAAATTCATTCAAAATCTCCTGAAATATTTACAAAAGAACTTAAAATTTTAACTAATTTATTTCATGCTTGAAATACCGAAGTAAAAAAATTGTTGCATATAAAAATATATTATTAATACTGACGAATTTGCAATTTTTTGCAGAACCTGGATTTGTAATACATATTTTAAGTGTTTTTTCAACGTTTTAAGTTTTGCTTTTTTTGGTCTTGTTAATTACAATTTAATTACAGGATTTTTAATTTTTGTTCGATTTTCGTAATTGTATTTCTCGTGATATATGAGGCTTTTTCTCATCAAAACATTTAAAAATGCAAGGATATGTTTAAGGATTACAAAACATGTCATGTATTTAAATTTGTTATTACTCATTTTGAGGGGGAATTTCGAATTTCTTAACAATAAAAATGTTAAAAAACAATTTTTTTTACAAAAATTCTGTAAATAAATATTTTAGAATTTGTTAAACGTTTTCGTTATCATTATCATCATCATTTATCAAAATATTAAGTACCTATAGCATTTTTTTCTAAATAAAAGGTTTTAAAATTTTAATATTTCGATGTATAATGAGATTTGTAGTTTGATAATTTAGAATTGTTTAATAATTT
Organism: Delia radicum; assembly: GCA_021234595.1. Classification (NCBI taxonomy): domain Eukaryota; kingdom Metazoa; phylum Arthropoda; class Insecta; order Diptera; family Anthomyiidae; genus Delia; species Delia radicum. Next base: position 84,708,280 of record CM037851.1, on the reverse strand, counting down.
AATTTTGAATTGGTTAATAAATGCTTTTTATTAAAGGTTTCAGAAATACGTTGATTAACTGTGTATATAAAAAAGTTTTCGCTTTTTTTCCAGCGAGAATACCCAAATTTTGATAAATTAGTCTTTCCACGTTTTAATAAATACGAATTTGCCTATTTTGCATTTGTTTGCCATTCTTACCCATATTCTTTATTTTTTTATTTTTGAAAACTGTTTTTTCTTACGATTTCTGAGCTTTAAACTTGAATGTTTTATTGAAGTTTGCTAAATTTCCGAAAAATATCCCTTACATTTGATTAGATAATAATAATCTTTACTTTCGTCTGAAAAATCTTTATACCTTAGTTTCCTAAGGACTAATTATACCCATAAAACTTCATTTAAATTATGATTACATCCCAGGAAAAAATTTTACATTCCAAAAAGAAGGTGATGCCCACTAGGCCGGGTCGATAAAAAAAGTTGTGCCGGTCACCCCCTAGAATTAAATATAATTTGAAGAAGATTTGAAAAATTTTTTTTTTTTGCCACGCCCCTTGACCCCGCGCATTTGGTTTTTTATTTGCTGTGGCTCCATTTATAGTCCGATCGTAACGTGTGATATATCATTGATTTTGGAATGGCAACGGCTACATTTTCTGCTTTGATCACTTTTGACTCCGACGTCAAATTCTAGAAATGACTTCTGAAAACTCGATTTCTACCACCCTCGAGTACCAAATCGAGTTTCCAGAAGTCAATACTAGAATTTGACGTCGGAGTCAAAAGTGATCAAAGTAGTAAATGTAGCCGTTGTCATTCCAAAAACAATGATATATCACACGTTACGATCGGACTATAAAAGGAGCCACAGGAAATAAAAAACCTAATGCGCGGGTCAAGGTGCGTGGCAAAAAAAATTTTTTTAAATCTTCTTTAAATTATCTTTAATTCTAGGGGGTGACCGGCACAACGTTTTTTTTTGTATGGGGTGCGACCCACTCTAATGCCCACACTTGCTTACATATCTCATTGCCAAATTTAGCAACTGCAATACCAAACACATTCCAACGATAGAGTCAAAAAAGCAGTAGTATTGAATTTTTTTTTTTTGATATATTTTATTCATCACAATATTAAGTTTAACAATATGTTGTGCCCCAGCGTCGTTAGACATTATTGAGGCGAGTTGTCAATAAATAGTAAATAAAAATTTAACAATATAATATATATAATTCAAAAATATAAAAAAAAATGTTTATTTTATGTTATATTTAAAACGAAAAGAGAGAGAAAAAAAAAATAAATAAATATTTACATACAAATAGTAATACAGTAGAAGCATTTCCAAATCTTGAAATATATGTTTTTTTAAGTTTATCTTAAACACATAAATTCGCTCAATATTTTTAATAGTGTCCGACCGAACAGTTCGGCCAAAAAACTATATTTTGTCTGTTTTTTTGATATCTAGAGGTAATGATGACAAATTTTGGTAACAGAAACATGTTTGTTGACCTGATTTAATTCGATTTTGTGTATAAAATTTCAGAGAAAAGCCGAAGTTTAGCTATAAAGTTAAAAGTTCGGCCGTCGAACTATTTTCAATTTGGCCGAACTTTCTGAGGCCGAACAGTGAATTTATTGCTTAACTAAAGACTTTTCTTCAAATTTGACACTCAAAATAGCATCTAATCAGCCCAATAAACATTTTTCCATCCGCCAAATTAGTCCATAATGCTTTAGAATACCGAATACAGACCAAATGCATTTTCTGGCCGAACTGTTCGGTCGGACACTCATTTTTAAGATATTGGGGAAGAGTATTATATTCCAAACTACCAGTGTATTCAACTCTTTCCTTTGTTTTCTCCAATCTACATCTAACAATTCTCAAGTTCATATTATTTCTCGTGTTAAAAACTGTTTGATTTCTTGAAAAGCGAATTGAATGATGGCCAATATTATTTAACGATTTGAAAACGTAGAGTATAAGTTGGAAGAACTGTCAACGATACATTTTTTACAGAGATACCGTTGAATAAGTCAAAGGCAGATTAAAAACCGTTTTCAATGCTTTGTTTTGAGCTCTTTGCAGCGATTTAAGCTCATTTGCTTTTCTGTGACCATATATAATTGGCAAATATTTAAGGTGACTATGTATTAAGGCTTGATAGATAACTAACTTGGTTTTTGTGTTGAACTTATTTTTAAATTTGTATAAAATGCCAACAACCGATAATACTTTTGACCTTAGTTTTTCAATATGACCATCCCATGAAAGATTACTTTGTAGGTGTATACCAAGATATTTTATCGAATGACTTTCACGTACTAACTTTTCATCTACCCAAATGCTGAATTCCTGGTTGTGGATTAAGTACGACCTGAATCGCAATAACTTTGTTTTTTCTGCATTTAATAGCAATTTATTTAACCTTGAATACTCCATAATCATTTCAGCATCGTACTCCATGTGAGCTCTTAAGGCAACTTAGTGTTTATAAGGATAAATATTCTAGAAATTATTTATTTTAACAAATCTTTAAAATTAATTTTAAAAAATACGTCTTTGAATTTTTCTAAAAAGCATGGGTCATTTTGGATTCTTTGCTATAGTGAGTTAATGATATCTATTGAAGGCAAAATTGCATATCTGACTAATTGTTTGTAAGAATAATGAAATAAAAAAATTTTTTTTTTTTTAATTTAGAATTTTGGGCATTTTTGAACTTCTGTTAATATTTGTAGTTGTTCGAGTTGTAATACATTTTTTTTATTTTTAAGTAAAAAAACAGTAATTTGAAGAAGAAATTTAATTTTTTAATACATTTGAAGTACAAAAAAAAACAAAGCACATAAATTTATGTTATTATGTTTTTATATTTATTTTAGATAGTAGTTTTTTTATTTAAAAAAAATCAATTTTTGTTTAATTTTTACTACTCATTATTACCACAATTGTGGTTTATTTTTTTAACACTAAAAAACAAATGACGATTTAAGTTGAATGCACTGAAATGTAAGACGTCTAACATTTACAGTGCTCTTTACCTACAAGTGTACACTTTATCTGACAAGTTCCAGCACGGATTAACGGCTTCAAAAAAAATAAACGATTTCTTCAATTTGGTATTATATGTTATAAAAACGGGGTTGTAATGACAAATGTATTTATAAGGGACACCCAAGTGTCTACTACTAAAATTTTCGAAATATAACCTCAAAACCATGATATTTTATATAAATCTAAACAAAATTATCTTTCATTTCAGTATAATCATATCGTGTTTGTTTCAGGATATCTTACCGGCATTGCAAGGAATTTAAAAATACATGTTTATTTTAGTTCATATATTTTCATATATCAAATAGTTTTCATATATAGAAGGTTTTCCAGTAGGAACCTGACAACTTTGAATTTAATTTGCGAACGCACTATTTTACTGATCATCTAACTGTTACTTTCTTTTTTTTCAGTAACCTCAACATTTTCATCATGGTAAAGTACACGAACGAACAACGTATGCAAATTATAAAAATGTACTACCGAATTTCGGAGTCGGTGACCGCAACTTTAAGAGCGCTAAATCATCTTCAGTGACGAAGCTCATTTTTGGCTCTGTGGGTTCGTCAATAAGCAAAATATGCGTTATTGGTTTGGTGAATCCACATGTGATTCATGAATCACCACTTCATCCACAAAAAATAATTGTTTGGTGCGGTTTGCATGCCGGCGGCGTCATTGGGCCATATTTTTTCGTCGACAATATTGAACGTCACGTTACTGTGAATGGTGATCGTTATCGCGCCATCCCGACCGATTATTTTTGGCCCGAATTGGAAAACATGGACTTGAACGACATGTGGTTTCAACAGGAAAGTGCCACAAGCCACACGGCACACGTTTAAAACGATATATTGAAGAGTAAGTTTGGTGAGCGTGTTATCTCAAGAAATGGGTCAGTCAATTGGCCGCCTAGTTCGTGCGATTTGACGCATCTAGACTTTTTTCTTTGGGGCTACGTCAAATCATTGGCCTATGCCAACAAGTCGACGACGTTGGAAGAACTCAGAGCCAACATTTAACGCTTAATAGCGGCCGTTATGGCCGAAATGTGTGACCGAGTCAGCGAAAATTGGGTCCAACGAATCGACCACTGCCGACGTGCCCGCGGTGGCCATATGAACGAAGTCGAGTTAAATTCATAAATGCTTTGATCGTATTTCAGGGCGATAATAAAGTTTTGGAAATATCTCTAATGGTTTGCGTTTTATTTTAAAATAAATTGTCAAGTCCTTATGGAAAAACCCGTTATATTTGACTTTTGTTGTTTGTCTCTGAGATCCGATTAAATTAAAAACTATCAAATGATTTTTATATGTTTTTACTCTTCAAACAAATGCAATTGCATAAGATCATATCTGTTTCAATTTTGTTGCGAATAACGTCGTATAAGATAATTAATTATATGTGGATTTCTGATTTTATTTTTTTTTATATTCGGTGCCATATATTATGATATCCAAAATTATGTTCTCTTTTATATTATTTTATGTGCCATATAAAATCAAATACTTTTGACTAATTTATATTTGGTTGCAAATAAATTTATATATTGCGGAATGCAAAACAATATAAAAAAACATATGATCCAAATGAGTGAATCAAAACTAGTAGTTTTCTGTCCAATTTTAACCCAATAAACATGAATTATTATTTTTTTTTGTGTTTGTTTCAGGATATGTTACCGGCATTTAAAGGAAGTTAAAAATAGACGTTTAGTTATATCTTTATAAATTTTATGAATGCCAAACAAATATAAAATTTGTTCACTAAGCGTAAACAATAAATTCCACTGTACTCATTTTTGTATTAAAATTCCAAATCCATTAAAAATACCCTGAAATGTTTGGGGAAAAGAAAATTTGTATACAAATAAAAAATTATATATGTAATGTTAATATAAAATTTTGAGTCAACATGCCTTAATCTATTAGAAAATATGAATTACAAACACAAGTTCTGCAAAAAGTTAAAAATTCTTTAGTAGTAATGTTAATAATATATTTTTATATAAACAGATATTTACTTTGGTATTTGAAGCAAGGGAAAAATTAGGTAAAGTTTTAAGTTCTTTTCTTAATATTTCAGGACATTTTCAATTGATTTGCAATCATAATACAAAAAGTTGTTCACTGAAATGACTAGTTTATGCACAATGATGAAATGAAAAAAAAAGACTTTTTATTGATTTTTCCGTTTAAGTTGATCCAAAGATTGTTCAATGAATGTTAATTTTGTTTGTTTTAAGATCATACGAGGGCGGATCAATAAGTTCGTGACTTTTCGAACTTCCTTCGTAGTTATATGAAATGCAACATCGCTACCATCAATTACCACCTGTTAGTAGACTACTGCAAAATTTTAAGCAAGTTCCGTCATTTACTTTGCGTTTAACAGCTGTTCAAAGCATACAACCTCATGGATTTTTTTAAAAATGAAAAAAGTAAATTTTGAATATTTTGGACGACCAATTGAGGTCAACATATCCGAATATGTCGAAAAAATCCACGATATGGTATTGGCCGATCGAAGAGTGAAAGTGCGAGAGATTGTTAATGCCATTTCATATGGCAGTGTGGTTTCGATTTTAAAATCAGTTGGGTGTAAGAAAGTTCTCTGCACGATGGTTGCCACGTTTGCTCTCAATTGACCATAAACGTAATCGTGTGACAACTTCAAAAGCTTGTTAAACCGCAATTCGAATGAGTTTTTGCGGCGGTTTGTAACTGTGGATGAAACATGGATCCCTTACAATACTCCGGAGACCAAACTAAACAATGGGGTTTTCCGGGTGAACCGGCTCCGATGAAGGGCAAGGTAAGTTTGTCGACCAATAGGGTGATGGCAACATTTTTTTGGGATGTACGCGTAAAAATCCATATCGATTACTTTCAAAAGCGAAAAATAATAAACGGCGAATATTATGCCAACTTATTGGACCGAGTTAACGAGGATTTAAAAAAACCGACCCCATATGGCCAAGAAAAACTGTATTTTTCATCAAGATAATGCACGGTTGCACAAGTGTGCAATCTCAATGGCAAAATTCCATGAATTGGGCTACGAATTTCTACCTCATCCCCCAGTCACTATTTCCTATTTCCAAATATAAAGAAATGGCTCGGTGGAAAGAGATATAGCTCCAACAATGAAATTATTGATCAAACAAATGCCTATTTTACGTATCTCGAAAAATCCTAGTTTTTAGAAGTGATACAAAATTTGGCGAAACGTTGGACTAAGTGTATTGAGCTAAAAGGTGATTATGTTGGAAAAATAATTTTTTTTTGGCAAAAAAACCGCATTTCATTCAAAAAGTCACGGATTTATTGATCCGCCATCGTATTATCGGATCCCAAATATAAATCGCTAATTACTTTTTTACAACATATAGAAAACGCTCAACATTTTTAACTTTTAAACTATGCACTTAACTTTTAAAAATAAAACAAGAATATACAAACGCCAAAATAGTTATACTCAAATTAAAGATAACTTTGTGTAAATTTAAATTATTTAAAAAAAAATGATGTTGGTACAAAATTTTGAAAAATTACGCAAAAATATGAAAAACAAGATGATTGATTTCTAAATAAAAAGCACGATTTTTCAAAAACTGCAAATAAGAAAATTTGTAGCACTGGTCTTTTAACAAAGGTGTGTTTCAAAGCCAGTCGAAAAGTGTTGTAAATCGAATAACCATTTAGTTTTAGCATTAAAGTCTTTGAAGAGTGCGTATGAGGACACCGGTCTCAACAGAAAAGTAGAATTGTTGAAAAAATTGGTTCAACTTAAATTGTCTGATTGTGACTCTATGGACGAATACGTAAATGGAATGGTAATGACATCTTTAAAAGTACAGCACACTGGGTTGAATATAGATGACGAGCTAATAGCATCATTGATGTTGTCCGTTCTGCCTTAAGAGTTTCGTTCACTTGTATTAGCTGTGGAGAATTCTAAAAATAAGTCAAGTGTTGATATGGTAAAGAATTTTCTTTTACAAGACGCTAAATTTGACAATGCTGTGAAAACAGAAGAAAATGCATTTGTTTCAAATAGAAATTAACAAAAAAAAAAAATTTAAGTGTCATGGCTGCAAAAAAGAAGGCCATTTTATTAAGAATTGTCCAAGTATGCAGAAGAAAAATTTAAAAGAAAACGGCACAAAGCAGTACACGAAAACATCGAACGACAGAATTCTTCTAGCGTCATTGTTTACTTCCAGCGACGTCGACGCAGAAGATTGGTACGTCGACTCAGGCGCAACAACACACATGTCAAAAACAAAAACAATTTTGCACAATGTAAAAGCTAGACAGGGTAAATAAGTTATTGTGGCAAACAACAACAAACTCACAGTTGAGGGTGTTGGTGATGCAAGTGTATTTTTGTCTAACGACGAAAGTGAAACAGCAATAAAAAACGTTGAGTACGTACAGAAGCTATGTGCAAATTTTTTGTCAGTAAGACAATTAACGGCAAATGGAAAAAAGGTTTTTTTAGAGCAGAATTACTGCGAAATTTTTGACAGCGATAATGCATGTATGGCAACTGCAAGTTTACACAACAATTTATATAGGTTAAATTGTGTTTCTAAGAACAACACACAAAAAGCGTTCATCGTAAATAGTAATGCTAATTTGTGGCATCGACGTTTCGGTCATATTTGTGATGAAAATTTGACCAAAATTAGAAACACGAATGAACTTGATTTTCAAATGAATCTAAACAAATGTGAAATTTGTATACAAGGAAAACAAGTAAGAAACTCCTTTAAAGAAAGTGGTAATCGTGCAACAGAAGCTCTTGAAATTGTTCATTCAGATGTAATGGGACCATTTAAAACTAAATCATTCTCAGGTGCTCGTTCTATTGTTATTTTTGTGGATGATTATTCCCGAAAAGTATTGTTGTCGCCAATTAAGAAAAAATCTGACGTTTTCGAGGAATTTAAAAAAATTAAAACAATTACTGAGAATCAGTGTTCAAAGAAAATTAAAATTTTTAAAACGGACAACGGCAAGGAGTATATAAATGGACAATTCCAAAAGTTTTAAATAACTGTGGCATTATTCATCAAAAAACCGCTCCGTACACCCCAAAACAGAATGGCGTGTCCGAACGGCTAAATCGTACTATTATGGATCGTGTAAGATGCATGTTACTAGATAATGGTCTGGAAGAAAAATATTGGGCAGAAGCAGCTGTGGCCGCAGCCTATTTGATGAACAGAACACCATGTAGAAAAATACCATCAGTCCAGAAGAATTGTGGTCGGGTAGAAAACCAAACCTTAAACACATTCGTGTCTTTGGATGCAAGGCGTTTGTTCATATTCCTAAAGTAAAGCGTTCCAAGTTAGATGCCAAGTCCACACCGTGTTTTCGTTGGATATAGTAGTGAAAGCAAAGCCTAAAGATTTTATGATACTGCTACAAAGAAGATAATCATCAGCCGTGATGTCGTCTTCATTTAAGATAAGGTATGTAACAATAGTGTAGATCTTACTAATCAAATTCGAAATATTGTAGTTGGAATCGATGAAGATGTTGTCAATTCAGAGAAGGAAAAAGGGATGGAATTGCTAATTTGTATAGGTAACGATTTAATAACTGATGTTGATGATGACTTCTCAAATCGCACTGTAATTCAACAGCCAAACGATGAAATTGATAATATATCAACCGATATTCTAATAGTAGAATATGATGTCAACTCAGAGGACAGCATTGATTTCGAAGGTGCTTTTGATGAACTATCTAGTGAAAATGATAATTCTGAAGATGTTGAAATTCGGCAGTCTGAACGCAAAGCCAACTGTCGAATACAATTTTTGTGCTACAAGTTTCGTGTTAAATGATCCTGTAACAGTAGAAGAAGCTATGAAATCTGAAGAAGCCAAATAGTGGCGTGCCGCAATGGACGATGAAATGAGTTGCTTAGCTTTAAATGATACATGGATATTAGCAGAACTACCATCTGGAAAAAGACCAATAAAGTGTAAGTGGGTTTTAAAACCAAATATGATGCAAGTGGTAATAAAATTCGACATAAAGCCAGACTTGTTGTCAAGGACTGTAGTCAGTAAAAGGGTGTTGATTACGAGAAAACTTTTGCACCTGTAGTTCGATACACGTCAATAAGACTTTTAATTGCATTGTCTGTTAAATACGATTTACATATACATCAACTTGATGCAGTAACGGCATTTCTCAACGGAGAACTTGATCAAGAAATTTTTATGGAACAACCTGATGGTTATAAAGATGAAACTAAACGTGTTTGTGTACTAAAGAAATCTCTTTATGGATTGAAACAATCCAGTCGTGTTTGGAACACAACTTTAAATAATGTTTTACTAAAATTTGGACTAAAAAGAAGTGAAGCAGATCAATGCGAATACTACCATGTTGGTAATGGTAAAATTGTATATGTGGCTATATACGTAGATGACGTATTGATATTTTCAAACAACATTGATATGACAAATAAGTTGAAGTTTGAACTAACGAAACATTTCCTTATGAAGGACATGGGAGAAGCCTTTTCAGTCTGGGTATGAGAATACAAAGATCTGGTGGTACGATAAAAATAGACCAATCCAAATACATCGAAGATTTTTTTAAACGATTTTCTATGGATGACTGTAATTCCGTATGTTCGCCAGTAGATGTTAATCACTTTCCCTTGAAATGTGTCCGTCATCTGAAAATTAAAAAGATGAAATGAAAAATGTTCCTTACATGGAAGCTGTTGGTTGTTTATTGTATGTCGTCAACATGCTAAGTCGTTTTAATACAAATCCAGGAAAGGCACATTGGGTCGCAGTAAAACGAGTCATGCGATACCTTAAGGGAAGTATTAATAAAGGTCTGGTCTACAATAGTAAACCAAGAAATTTAGTTGGATACTGTGATGCCGACTGGGCAGGTAATATTGATGACAGACGTTCAACAACTGGTTACATTTTTACAATGCAGGGTTCTGCAGTCTCTTGGGGTACCAGAAGACAACGTACAGTGGCTCTCTTATCGACAGAGGCTGAATTTATGGCAATAGTATCAGCGATTCAAGAATCAATATGGCTTCGTCGTTTAGAGCGTGAATTGGTAGAAACCTCACCTAATTCAATGGTATTATACTGTGACAACAAAAGTGCAATTCAAATTGCACAAAACAACTCTTACTCATCCAGAACAAAACATGTCGATATTAGAATCAAATTTAAAACTGGATGATTGTGAAGTTAAACTAAATTATTTGGAGACAAATCAAATGTTGGCCGATATCTTCACAAAAGGCGTAACAGCTGATAAATATAAGTTTTTCGCAAACCAATTTAGTCTAATATAATTTTATTTTACTATGATTTATGTATTTGTATAATTCTAAATTAATTAATCAATTTGTTTATTTAGTTAAGGAAAATGTTTATTCAGGGAAGGTGTTGTGAATCGAATAACCATTTAGTTTTAGCATCACTAATTAATGTAACTCAGAGAATGAGAGAATTCAATAAAACTTTTTCAGTTCCTTTGTAACATTCAAACCGATCACTGCGTTTTACTCTACAATTACATCAAAAAGCGTAAATATTTATTTATTTTTAGTAACATATTATTTTTAGTAACACAAACTTCATTCGTAATGCTACAAACTGCTAAGCCCAAGAAGATAATATGTTGACTTGTAAAAACCACTAGAAGTTTTAAATTTTTCTGGTTTTAAATAACCCAGTCAAAGATTGGTCTAATTAATAAGTGTGATAGATATAATTAAAATAAATTTAATTTGTTTCATAATTCCTAATTCGGTGGGTACTTACGTTCGAACTGTTTTTTGTAGTACTTACCATGGAAAATATGTATAGTAAGATAGTATTCAGAATTCATGGAAAACAAACAAAATTTAATATAATATTAATTTTTTTTATTGATTTATGAAATTTACATTAGATTTATTAAAAGATACATATAATTAACTAATACTAAACAATCATTTGCATTTTTATTAACTATTTTAAGTTATTACAATTTTATTTGATATAGGTTAAGAAATCGAAATTAAGCATTTATTTTATTCTTCGCTATTCAAATACATAGCATTTTTTTTTTTTAATATGCAGATAACAATTAAGAATTCAAATGCAGTCATAACAAAATTATTATGTATATTACATATGGTTTCATAAAAACATTAATCTCTTAAAGCCCTTGCCCACGCCAACTGAATTGCTGCACGAAAATAATTGTCAAATTAATGTCTAAGTTTTTTTAAAAATTTTTTTGTATGCAATATATATATAATATACATAGTAATTTTCTGGGATTTTCAAAATGCAATTAAATTATCAAAATGAATACATTCAAAAAAATTTGAAAATGATAAATATTTAACCTTCGCTCACTTCTTGGAAAATTTAAAAAAGTTCTTCCATTTTGTATATGGCAATAAATTATGTAAAGCCACAAATGACGCTTTATTTCTAAATTCTCCAACTTCAGAAAAAAATTTCAGGATTCACTTGAAACTAACGTTAAGGTTTGTCCTGTAAAAACTTTATGGAACAACTTTTTTAATTTTTCAAATAAGTGGACACAGTAGGCGGTGTCATACTTCTAAATAGTGACAATTTATCAACTATTGGTATTATCGACTAGTGGCATTTTTTTTTTCGAACAACAAAAAAATGCAAGATCGTAAAATTTTTATTCGATATGCAAATTTTAATTGTTGTTTTTTTTTTTTTTGTTTTTGAAATATTTAATTTTTAGCTCACATGTCGTCAATTCATTATATGAATAGGCCAAAAACAGAAGGAGTTGTAGAACGAAAGTAAAATTTGTTACAGGAGTATATACACTCACAAGAACTTTTCCATAAAAAATCAACAGTTATTTAAAAGTTTAATCGGTAAAGTTGTTTCAATGGAATATACAATTAAATTAACAAAGAAATATATTTTTTAACGTTCTGTCTGTTATTCAACAAAAAAAAAAATAAACAAAAAAACGGACTTTCCGTAATAGTTAAAATGTTCAGTTAAAATTTTCTACTCAAAACAAAATGTTGTTATGTTATATTGAGTATTGAAATAAACGAAAACAATCTATTGTTTTTATGGATTTTGTCAGTTAATTTTTCAACAGTTGAAAATAAACTAAAAAATACAATTATTTTAAACGAAAAGTAAGTAGTCCTGTTTTTAACTGATTTTCAGTTGATTTAATGGTTATATTCAGTACACTTAGGAAATTATGTTGGTAAAGACGACTGCAATTGCAGTCAAAAACAAATGAAATTTCATTTAAAAAAAGGACGACTTACATTTCATTAAATTCAACTAACATTGTCATTTGTTTTTTAATGTTCAAAAAATGACTAACATTGTAGTAAAAATGAACCACATGGTAGTAAAAAATAAACCAAAAAATTTTTTTTTTATTTTTTTAAATAACAAAAAACAACTGTAAAAAATGAATGTAAAATCATAAAACAGTCATTTGATGTGAGTTGTTTTTTTAAATGAACTACAATGTTAGTTAAAAATTTTATTTGTTCTACAAATGACTTACATTTACATTAAAAATAATGAAACTGTATTACAACCCAAACAACTACATATTTTTAAAGCAGAAGTTCCCTGAGTGTAGTCTTTACGGACAAAATATTGTGAGTGTATGATTTAAACATTTGAAAATAAAAAAATTTGTCAAAATCGCAACAAGGACCCGCCTACCTGTCATTTATCTTAAAAGCTAAAAATGCAATAAAAGCTAGAGATATTATTGTAATGTTACGGAAATTGGTATATTTCCAATCCAAAATGTTCTAGAGGCTCTATGCAATAAGTCCCAGGTGCAAAATGTTCCAGTGAAAAAGCTCCAATGAAATAAATTCTAAAAAAATGAAATAAGTCCCGTCTCGAAAAAGTGAAATAAATTCTAAAAAAATTAAATAATTTCCAAAATTAAACAAATCCTATGTTTTGGTTGTTATTTCATCATGAAATAATTTCCAAAGAATAAAAATTAAAAAACTCCAAAAATAGTCCATGCAACACAAATGAAGTAAGGGCATACCGTTATATTTCCCAAAGTCGTATTGCCCAAAAACCAAAATGACATATTGCACAAATGTCCGCATATCCCCCAAAATTGTGGATGTTAATATTGTTAAACAAAAACTTTTTTTTGGGTGCTATGGCATTTTATTTAGAAAAAACTTTTTTTTTGGGCGCTAGGACGGTAAAAAAAGAAGTTATTGCCCAAAAACATAATTTATTTTTTTTTAAATGTTATAACACATAATGTGTGTTGTGTCGCACGCAGAAAAAACCTTATTTAGCGAAGCCGCCTGCCACGTTCTACGGAGGAAAAAAACTCCTAAGAGCGGCCGAAGGCCGCCACCCAGAAGAACTTGGTTTTCAAATTAGATGTCGAATCCGTTGAAATCTTATATATTTAAGACATCAAGTAACATTTATTTGAACAGTCATAACTTTTAATGTCCCAAAATATCAACCCATACCAAGATTGATTGTTTTTTAATGTATATTTTTTTGTAAGTCTATTTTATTAAAAATGTTATGTATATATTAGTGTCTAAACGTTAAATAAACAGAAGGACAATGCCCTACTCTTTTATTTAAGATAAAAAACAATAAATTAGCTGTTTAAATCACAAAGCTATGACTGGTCAAATTGTATTACTTATTGTCTGAAAAATAAGATTTCAACAGATTCGACATTGGATTTGTAAAAACAAGTTTTTCTGTGTGGCGGCCTTCGGCCGCTCTTACTGTTTGTTTCCTCCTTGGAACGCGGCAGGCGGCTACGCGAAATAAAGTTTTTTTCTGCGTGCGACACAAAAAAAAGAAAATTGAAGCAATTTTTTTAAGTTCCCTTAAAACTCTTTTGTTTGATTTCATGAATCAGCCTTGACATTTAAGGTCTTATGACATTTAAGGTCTTATGAAATTATGATTTTTTTACCGTTATAGCGCCCTAATTTATTTTGGCCAAACAAAAAACCGTCATAACGCACAACAAAAAATGTTATTTCGTCCAAATCAATGTCGTATTGCCCAAAAACAAGAAAATTTTTACAACAACAATTTGCATATAATTTTTTTGGGCGCTATGTCCCACGCTAAGTTCTGATGGGACTTATTTCATTTCGGAATTACTGTATTATGAAATAACACTTAATAACAAAGATGAAATAACTGCTAAAAAATGAAATAACTGCAAAAGAACTGGGTATTCTTTCATTTGAAATTACTCCCAAATTTGTATAAAAAATTTTTGGGACTTATTTAATTTTTTTTTGGGATTTTTTTTACCTGGGTGCTATTGCACAGAGCCTGTTCTAGAACTGAAAAACTATATAAAATAAAAAAAAATAAATATAGAAATAATGTTAGGAAAATAGGTCGTGCAAAATAAGTGTGCTGATTTTTATTAAATTCCAAGTAAAGACACTCACACCCTCAATATATCCCGAAACCTAATTTTAAGGGTTTTTTTTAATTAATGGCGTTTTCTTTTCTGACAAAAAAATGTTGCATTTTTATAAGTGACATTTAAATAATGTTGTCATAACCCTCTTAATATGTTGCCATATTCATAGTCACAATAAAACATAAATTTAAACAAAAAATGCTGCCCTGCTTTAGAACAGCTGATTTGTGTATAAAAGAAAACAAGTTGAAAAATAAAAAATCGGCAAATTGCAAATTGGCATTCAAATTGTTTTTAATTAATTATTTTTTTTTATTTAAAATGGATTCAGGAATTGATGCAAGCACAATATTTCGCTCCTGCAGAACACACATTTCCTCTTCATCTGATGATGAGGAAGAATCCATTAGTACCCCAACAACATTGTTTACGCATATCACTACAGCAGCTTTTTCCATTTTTAGCAATTTAAATGTATATTTTTTAAAATTATTACAATTTATAAAACAAAATTTGTTAATTTTCGTCTTTAAATATTTTTTTTTCAAAACAAAACTATAAAATCAGCTGTTTTATGGTGCAACATTTTCACCCCATCATTTTGTAAAGGGTGAAAATGGCAACATTTTTGCATGTTAATAGGGCGACATATTTTTAAAAGAACATGATTCCTTTTTAAAGTGCTGCCAATTTTTTAGAAAAGAACACAAAAAGTGCAATGTTTTAGAAAGGGCAAACAAAATGTTACATTTTTTGCCAGAAAAGAAAACGGTCACATAAAACTATTAAGCACCAGGAAAGTTTTACGCACAAGTTTTACTAATATAAAGTTGATTACAAATTAAAAACTCCTTGCTAAAAATTAATAAATTTTTTTTCTGATTATTTGTAGACTGAAGAAATGGTCTCGAAAATATTCCTTAGTAAATTTATTTACTAAAAATCCTAAAAAAAAATTTGTGATTCTTTAAAAAAAACTTGACAATATATTAAAAGATATAAAAAAGTTTATACATTGACGACATAAATTAATATCATATCTGAAAATATATAGAAATAAGTATATATAATATAAAGAAATATATATTTCAAGCACTTATTGGGTAAACAAGTTACACACAGAGAAATAAAGTGCTAACCGAATTAAAAAGTGTATAGTAATAGTAACAACTTATAAATTAAGTTAGTACAACGATGTTTACATTAGATTTCTTAAAATTTTGGGTTTTGCAACTAAAATTCTGTTGAATTAAACGAACTTTATTGTGAAAACTAATAAAAAGTTGTCCCAACTGTCTAAAATTCGTAATAACCGAATTTGAGTCGTAGTAACCGAATTTCAGTTGGCAAATAGCTAAATTTTTTCTGTGTGTAATAATGACGATTTTTTTTTGCTTGAAAAATGCATTTATTTAAATAAAAAAATGAGTTGATACATTATTCAAAGTATTGTCCATGATTAGCCACTAATTTTCCCCATCTTTCTGGCAGCATATGGATTCCCCATCTTTCTGGTAGCATATGAATTTTTTTCTAAATTTCGTGGTGTTTCATAAAATTGTATTTTTGACTTTACGCAATATTTGAAAACAATATTTTTTTTGAGGTTATTTTTGAATTTAACGTAATCAGTTGAAGAGAAATTGTATTTTCTACAAATTAATGCCAGCTACGTGCAGTTTTTTAACATCAGAGTAGAATCTGTATTTCTTTTTGCGATATCTGGAGAAATATGTAGTATGTCACTAGAATTTAACACATTTTGCAAAATATATATTTTTATATGTGCGCCCCGGTAGGCTAGTTGGTAGCGTGCTGGCTTATCAGTGCGGGGGTCGTGGGTTCGATTCCCACCAGAGGCACTGGTCTGTTTTCGCTACAACGCGCCGAAAGCCATAGTAGCTAGTGCTCGGTTAGGGTAATAGTATATAATTTGTAATTATGTGATTATTAATAAATAAAATAAAAAAAAAAAAAAAATATTTTTATATTTTTCACTTCACCTTACCTTACATATTTCAAAGCTATAGATGGATCGCCATGGTTCTCAACAGAAGAAAATTAAAGTCGTTGAGTCCACTGCCAAACATACTAACACCATTTTATGAAAATAATAGACAAGCTCAAAATTTTTTACAATTAGCTAATGTTTCGAATTTTTTTGTTTTTTAAATAAGATCTCAGAAAAATATTGGTAATATCATCTCATTACTGTTTGTATTACCAATCATAATATATAATTACCTTCTACATTATTTAAAATACAAAATATAGACTTTTTATTAACGCACAGTGGTGTGTTTTCAAAAAAAGATGGTAATAAGTACTACTGGTGAAATCCACATACAAATTGATAGAGTTATAGGGAAGGACCTAGGCTTTTAGAATATTGTCCTTTAAGTCACCCTGTGTGTACAGAGGGTAATGACACCAAAGTTGACCACCTCGCCTGTAGAAAATCTTTAAGTGCTTGCTACTTTGGCAAATGTGAACCAATTTCAAAAAAATTTACTATGATAATCTCCCATACAAGATAAACAAAAAACTTTCATATGGTGGTAAGATATCTCTTATAACTAAAAAGATATTTAACGTTAAAATTTAAAATGTAAATTTTTTGCTGTGACTTTTTTTTTGACTGTGGCCAATATCTGTTTTATTACCAAACCAAATCTTAAAACTATAAAATTTGTAAGATTACTAACACATTCATTTTTAAATTATCTAAAATAGCTTAGCGCTGAAAAATGTCCAAATTCAATATTTAAAAAAAAATTCTTAAAAATCGGCAGTATTCTCCGATATGTACTTTAATTCATTTACATTTTTCTTTGTTAATAATTATTATTATTTTTTAAATGGGCTTTAAGAAAGGCTGGACATGCACTCTACACCCAGCATTGGTGGAAAATTGTTGATTTTTAAACCAAAATTTGATTTTGCAAGTGTGCCCACCATTTGAATGTGGATTTTGAATTTTTTGTTCAATTTGAAATAATAGGTCAATATGTTTTGAGTGACTTCTCTAAAAAAAAAAAAAATAAACTGATCCTACGCATAATTCAGAGCTAGAAAGCAGATTATGTGAAAAAAATTAATTTTTTCTGGTATATCTTATATTAGATACCGTTAATTATTGCAAGTTCATTTTATAAATTTTCGACGCACAAATGCATTTTGGTGAAATTTTCACAATGCTCAAATATATTAAAACATTTTTGTGAAAACGTGTGGCTCCGTATTGTATGCATCTGAAACTACAATTATTTCATTAGCAAGCAAAAAAAATATTTTTTAGTAAAAACGTATTTATTTTTATTATTTTTTAATATATAAAAATATTTATTTATTTTTATCATTTTAAGTATGACCTTAAAATCGATATATTCAAAAAAATGCAATTAAATCACATCCCGTAGACCGATTTAGGAAAAATGTTTTTGGGCTAGTTGGTAGCGTGCTGGCTTATCAGTGCGGGGGTCGTGGGTTCGATTCCCACCAGAAGCATTTTTCTGTATTCGCTACAACGCGCCGAAGGCCACTGTAGCTAGTGTTCGGTTATTGTAATAGTACATAATTTGTAATTATATGATTATTAATTAATACAATAAAAAAAAATATTCATTTACTTACCAAATAAAGCCACAGGGGTCCACGCAATTTTTTTAATTTTTGTTTTGCATTTTGAGACTTGCATCAAAATGCAATTAAATCGCTAGGCGCAGTCCGATATCGATAATTTTTTGTTGCATGTTAATAGAATAAATGTAGTTTCAGATGCATACAATCGAAGCCACACATTATCACACATTTTTTTTTAAATATTTGTGTATGTGGAAAATTGCACCAAAATGCATGTGTGTGTCGAAAATTTATAAAATGCACTTACTATCGTTTAAGGTTTCTAATGTAAGATATATCAAAAAACCAAACTCAGTTATTGCCAACAAATTGAGAAAAATCAATTTCGGAATAAACGTACACTAAGGATATTGTGTAGGTAAAGACGACAGCAATTGTAGTCAAAAACAAATGAAATTTCACTTGAAGAAAGGACGACTAACATTTCATCAAATTCAACTAACAGTTGTCATTTGTTTTTACTGTTCAAAAATATACAATAAACAAACATTTACTTTTTTCATTTTTGTAAATAACAAAAAGCAACGGTAAAAAATTAATGTAAAATTAAAAAACAGTCATTTGATGTGGT
Source organism: Delia radicum (assembly GCA_021234595.1). Lineage (NCBI taxonomy): Eukaryota > Metazoa > Arthropoda > Insecta > Diptera > Anthomyiidae > Delia > Delia radicum. Next base: position 84,689,556 of record CM037851.1, on the reverse strand, counting down.
TTGTTTTTTTAAATGAACTAAAAGCCTAGTAAAAAATTAAATTTGTTCTACAAATGACTGACATTTACATTAAAAAAAGAGAAACTGTATTACACTCCAAACAACTACTTAATTTAAAAGCAGAAGTTCCTGAGTATACTTTTTCGGCAAATAGGGGTATCTTTGAGATGAAAAAAGATTGCAACGGTAAAAGATATAGGCCCATGTTTATATGCTATTTTGTTATACACTAGTCGAGATTACATATGTAAAAGAAAAAGTCGAAATACATCAACAAAAACAAAAGTGACACGATATAAAATTTTTATTTATTTATTTTTTTTTTTTGCGAAAAGGGGGTACTTTGGCGCTCTGTCTATTATGATATTGAGAACATTTCTGTCGAAGCTGTGATCCTTCTGAGTAAATTTCCACAAATTTTTTTTAAAATAGAACAAGTAGTTTAATCGCAAATAAATTGTGTGCGCAGGATTTGCATTTTTTTCCACTGTGTGGGCGCAATGTACAGCGGTAATGAAGAATAGGATGCGTGAGCTTACTACATACCCTATGGGAAATGGGAACGGACCTGCATGTGCCACAGGATCGGTCCCTTCGTGCCATATACCGGTCCTCTGCTAAACCCTACTTTATGTAAACAATTGGCAACTTTAACATTGGCTTGTCATAGGAGGCGGTCATTTGTCCTACTTTAAACCACATAGTGGCATGCCAAAGGACTAACCAAAGAAGGGCATACCACAAGACTGTCGCAAAAGGACAATGTCGGAGGAAAATTTTGCACAGCGTTATATAAAAACATCTAAAACCAATGTGAACGGGATAAAGCAAGGGGACGTGGTAACTCTAATCCAATCCAAACCTTGGGATTGTACGGAAGATGGCACTCTTCCTTGCAATTTCCCGCCAACATCTTAAACACGCCCCTTTACCCTTTTATTAAATGCTTCATAAACACCTTTCATACGGCTAGTTTATGAGATATTTTTGGATTTTAAGATTATTATTGAACCCCCGTTTTTGTTTTGCCTTAGTACTTTTTTTGCTCTTATACTTTGGAGTTAAAATCTTTTAACTGTTTCGAAATCTTCGGTAGTTAAGGCGTATATGTGAGTATACACAGAAATATTTATTAAAAATTCCCAACACGAATTGCAAAAGAAAACAAGTTAATAATTTTTAATGTAAAAAATGGTAGAAAACAAAACAATAAGTATCTAACTCATTGGCTTTTTCTAGTCAATATGTATACCACTTATATATCATACTTCTACCAGTGACGTAACTAGTCTTTTTAGATTAATTTACACTACATAACTCACATCAACTGTGAATAATACTAGTCCTGTGATAAGTCCTTTTCCACCAGTCCACGTTCTTTTAGGTCAATTTTCGCAAGCCGATTTATTTTTTAATAAACCCAAAAAAACATAAATATCTACAAAAAAAAAACAAAATTAATAATTTTTAGTTTAAAAAATAAACGAAAACTAAACAGCTTCCAATGGGTAAAATTCTTTCGAGCTAGCTTTTTCTTGTTAATAAGCATTTTGGTTAAGTGGTATGTCCTCCCTTTACCAGTCACAGGATTGGTAATTTTAAGACAATTGACACTGCTTAACCCACTTTAGTATTAAATTATCCTGTGATAAGTCCTTCTTAAAGCAGTCACTTTTAGGTCAATTGACTCCTTATTCCCCATAGGGTAGTTACACACAGAAAATTCTATTTTTGTATATTCATCTCATTTGTTAAACATGTTTAAACTGCATATTAATTGCAATTTAAATGGAATTTTATTAATTATATCGTTTTAATGTATTATCATTGAAAAATGTTTTCTTGTTAAAATACAATCAATTAAAATATAATGCTTAAGTTAAAATTAAACCCTAAGCTATTTGTTATATAAGCAATGTTTTTATTACTTCATATAAATATATTTAATATAAATGAAAAAATTCCTTTGACATTATATAAAAGATATTTTATATCAGATGTATGATTTTTGTATACTTTTTAATTTGTTTATTAAATAGAATAATTAATTTTAATGTATTTATTTAAGTGTATGTATATGTGAGAATGGTAATATTTATTTTATTTTTGTAGGAGCTGAGAACAATCTTAAATGTAAACGAATTTATTTGTTTTATTGTTATGTGGAAAGAAAAATGTTTTAATTTTTTTTTATTTTTGGTAGTACTGAGCATTTTCATTTTATTTCGACGAACACTTTTCAGATGGTATTCGAATATGATAAACTTTGGTGCATACCTTTGGCAGTGAATGCATATTTCAAAAATTATTTATTAAATTGGAAGAATATGGCAGACCGGAACCCTTGAAATATAGAAAAATTAGTGATTAGTGGTCATCATTTAAATTGTTTTTGCATATCTATAGCACACATTTTGCTGTTATGAAGTTTAATAAAAAAATTTTTTTTTTTACTATGTACCCTTTTGATTACTTGGTGGAATTAACTGGGTTTTCTCAAAAATTATGATGAAATGTATCATTTTACATACATTGACCAAATCTCAAGACATTGACGAAATGGGTCAAAATTGGTTACATATAACATTTTTTAGAGCACACACATACATTGACCAAATCTCAACACATTGACGAAATGGGTCAAAATTGGTTACATATAACATTTTTTAGACACATTATACATGTATTTAAAAAGAAAATATATTTAAAAAACAGGTATTTTAACATTTTTAAAAAAATATTTGTTAAATATAAATTACTTCCCAATGCAGTGTCCAAATCCCTATGTGGAGCTCTTGAGTTATAAATAAAAATGTGAAAAAAATTAACTAAAAAGCCGCTTACTTAGAAACATGCGGGAATACCACAAAGGGATTTGTTGACGGTATAGAAGAATAATTTATAATTAACATACAGTTTTTTTTTTTAAATTTAGAAAACCAGTTTTTCGAAATACAGCGGTTTGAACCACGGGTTTTGAAAAAAAAATGCATTTTACAGTCAAGAAATGAGTTATTTTTGTGAATCAGGAAAAACATTTAAGTGACTTTAAAATGAGGTATCAATAACTATTGTAGCTGAAACCGTTTAAAAGATAGGGCCAATTATGTGCAACTACTTTTGCAAAACTTTTATTTTTATGTTTTTCAACAAATTATTTTGTTTATTTAAGTCTTTTTTTCTATTATATTAAGTACCTATTTCTAGAGTTTATTCATAACTTTGAATCACGTAAGAGCTCCACATATTAACATAGTGGAACAATTAACTAATTAATTAACATATATTTTTTTGAAAATTTTTAAAAACTCGTTTTTAAATACAGCGGTTTAAACCACGGATTTTGAAAACAATGCATTTTGTCCTCAAAAAATAATATTTTCGCATTGGCTTTAAAATGAGGTATTAAAGAATCACGTGGCTTTAACCGTTAAAAAGATATGAAAGATTAAGTACGACTAATTTTGTTAAATATTTGATTTTTTATGTGTATTTTAAAATGCAATGTTTCCACAACCTGTAATGTGAGAGTGAGTGGAAATGAACATCATCATGATAACTGCGGTTGCACTAAACAACGTTTCACACTTTAAAACAAAAAAATGCTATAAATTAAAATTTTCAGCTTATTTAATTTTTAAACACTCTCGCCGGGGATGATGCATGTTGCCGAGACCCATCTAACGGACTAGATTCAGTGGTGGGGTTGGTTTCATGACCCTTATCATACTTATTTATTCCAGAGTCCCTATACGAAAGTAGTTTACAGAAATGTAAAAATGGACCAAAATCGAACTATCGATTTAAAACCCCAAATAAATTGTAATGCATACTATGGATATGAGCTTTAAAGAAGTATGGCATGGTAAAAACGTCTTATTGGGGGATATATGTAATGCCCCCGCTTCAAAAGCATGATTGCGTAGGAGCCCAAAACTTTTTCTGATTTACCATGTTTAAAACTCTTTATCTTTCATAGAAAAATTTTGTAAAAGAAAATATAAAATCAAATTAAATTGCTGGAGCCAATTTAACAGTCATTTTTAAAATAAAAGTACAGTAATAATTGTGCGTTTAACATTTAACATATTTGACTAATCAAAAATAATAAAAAAATTTTTTTGATCCGTCTAATAACGTGCATTTAAATAAAAAATAAATTTATTATACATTTAAAAAAAATAAAAACCGAAGCTGTCTATTACAAACCGTAAGAGATACGAACCCAAAACTTGTACGATGACATACCTATATTACACTTACTTTCCATACCAAGTTTGGTTAAAATTAAAGGGGGTAGAGGTCGAAAATTTAATATTTTTTGATAGTTTTATATGGAATGAGTATACATCGTTTTTAATAAATTTATGTAAATCTAGTTTTTTAATTTTTTACATTTATTTTTTTTAAATATATATATTCATAATGCATAGTTTCTATAGCATATAGCGAAAGTATATTAACTTACTTTTAATTTGGTATCCAATGCGTCTTAATTTATTTCATTTCATTATTGACTTACTGTAAAACTATATAAGTCAAAAAAAAATAAAATATTTTTTCTTTTGCAGTGCAATATGAATATTTTATTAAGAATAAAATTATAAATAACCAACACTTAGCACCTTTATAGAACCACGGCATCGTCAATAATGAAATTAAATAAGTGCAGGAGTGTTGGAGTGTTGGGTATCAAATTAAAAGTAAGTTAATATACTTTCAATTTACACTTTGAAAACTATGCATTATAAATAAATAAAAAAAAATAAACGGCAAAAACTAAAAAGTAGCTTTGCATCAGTTTATTAAAAACTGTTAAAAAAAACAACTACATTATGTTGCATATTATTTAAAAGAACATATATAAGGCGTTTGATTTATATACCTTTAATATTGGTTCGATCTATCCAAAGATATTAATATTTTTGTTACTAGCTTTTTTAAATTTTGTAGGTCCTTGTAGTCCTTTTTACGGAACAGAAGAACATTTTCTCCTAATCATGCTTATTATCATTTGCTACTCTTGCATTAGATATAATTTTTTTTATCAGCGAGCTGATTTTTAGCAAAAGATTTTGCTGACATTAGCAATTATTTTGCAAGCATCCCCCTGACTAAAATTTTGCTGACTCAGCAAAATTTTTTGATGACTTTACAAACTTTTTTTTTTGAGTGTACATACAAAGTGTATGAGAAATGTAATTTTTTGTCTTGTATTGCGCAAAGTGTGGACGGTGAATGATATAAAATTATAAGTTTAGTCTGGTTTTCCCTTTTCACATATTTTTTAAAATCCTACACCCAAAAAAAAAATTTTTTGTTGTCAGCAACTTGTATGCTGAAAGGATCCTTGCAGGAAAAGTTGCAAATATTACCAAAAAAAGGTTGCTAAATTCAGCAAAAAACTTGCTGAGCTTAGCAACCTTTTTTCTAAATACCCTAAATATTTTAGACTGTAACCCTTCTTTTTGTTTGAGAAATCTTAAAAATATATACTCTCTAGAAAAAGTTTTTTTCCAACATCACTTAAAATATGGTGACATACTATAATTGAAGTAATAAAAGTAGTCGATATTTCACTCTGACAATCAAGGTGTTTAGAGAATCTATGCTGTTATTTGTGTAAGCAATTAAAATGGGGTTTTGTTTGGTTTTAATAATTTGAAATTTTTTATCAAAAAAAAAAACAATATTTAAAAAAAATTAAAAATTTTCTGAATCCCAAAATGTTGCACATTTCTATGCAAAAATATGTTTTTAATGAAGGGTCCGCCAAATAACTTTTTTTTTTTTGAAAATGCTATAAAAAAAAACTACTGAATATTTTCTCAAATTTCTTTTTTTATTTGAAAGTACAATCCTTCCGGTTAACAATGGAAAATAATTTCATTCAAATTGCTGCTTCGGCTGGCCATGCAGTAGCCTACACGATCGGTCCAATTTTCAAGCACATTATCGATTGTGTGCAGCTGTATTTCACCAATGGCTTCACGAATATTGTCCTTTAAAGCGTCAATTGTCTCTGGCTTGTTGGCGTAACAGTTATCTTTGACGGCACCCTACATATAATAGTCCAACGGTGTCAAATCGCAGCTCAGGAAATACTTCCTATATTTAGTGTGTTGCTTTCTTTGGAAAGGGATAGTATAGAGATGAAAGGTGGGGAAAGATGAAGGGCTTCAGACATGGCAACACTCTGCGGCTGATAATGCGATCTTCAAAAACAGGGCGAAAAACATCGAATATAGCTTCGGCTGTGTGGAACGTAGCGCCTTCCTGGTTAAACCAAATGTTGCCAATATCCCCTTCTTCAATTTTTGGGAACAAAAATTCGTTCAACATGGCCCGATAAACATCGCCATTGACTGTAACAGCCACATTCTGCAACATTACCATGATTTTCAAAGTAATGTCGCAATATTTCCCAGCGTTGTTCAAGCGTATACACAACCATATTCGTTCAGCGGAAGGATAAAACTAATTATCTGTCAAATCAGACATGAGCTAAGTGTTACCATTCACGAAATAAAAAACGTTAGATGGCGGAGCCTTTATCTCTCAAACAACAAACGATATTAACTTTTAAATGATGTGCCTATTCCCTATTGTTCGCAATTTCAAATCTTCCGGGTTGCCAGAGATATAAAAAAAAAATAAATAATATATAATATATATATATATAATAAAAAAAAAATAAATAATATATAAAATGTTCAGAAATATGTGTTCACTGTTAGAAATACTCACCAAATTTTATCAAAAGCGGAGACCATCGAAAAATTAGTCGTTGAAATAAAATGGAAATGATCTATAATTTTATATCAGAATCACTAACTATGGAGTATGATATATTTTTTTTTTTTTTTATTAAATACATTTAGTTTTTAAAACTTATTTATTTACACTACTTTGTCTTAAAAATATTTACACTAAATAATAAAATTATGTAAAACACATTTAAAGCTTTCGAAGCCAACTTTATATGTTAAAAAGATGACGTACAGTATTTGCTGTTCTCTGTGCTATAAATAATAAAAAGAGAAACTTTCACAATTGTTTGAGTAGTGGGCGAAATAGGTATAATTAAATATTTACAAATTTGCGTTTATTTTTAGTATATTTTTTATTATAAATTATAAAAGCTTGGAAAGTTCAAGAATTTGGACTATAACAATAAATGGTTTCCAGAAAAAAAATTTAGAATTCAGAATTTTTATTAATTAAAATATTGTAAAATATTTATTTTTTGCATACGTACGTAAAGTCACAGAATTATAAATTTCAATTTATTTTTAAATAGGAGTGTTTTCTCTTACTAAATGGTTATGATTAGGAGTCCCAAAAATTTGTATAGAATTACACAGTTAAAAATTTTAAGTATCCCATAAAAATATAATCAATTAAATTTAGAAAATGTAATTCAGTTTATTCAAAGAAGGGGTAACTTCATAATTTTGTATTTATTTTCAATAAATTTCTTATAGAAATTTACTCGGTTACTACTTTATTGGTTCCGATCCAAATTTTCATAAGATTGAATTCCAAATCATTGCAATGTATTACTTCTTTAACTATTCTTTTAATGTTTTTTATGCTGCACTAACTTGGTACAGAAGTTGTACGTCATATAATTATAACATCGCCCAAGTTTCGAATAGCTAGTCCCAACGGATCTTGAAATATTGCAAATATTCGAAAATTTCAAAAAAGTAGTTGTAAATTAACGTCCATATCTTTGATAGGCTAAAAGTAAATAGCGAATATCGTATTGTAAGGTTACTGTTGTAGTGGCTTCAATAAAATTAGAAAAAAAAATTTTTTCAAGATAAAATAGGTTTTTTTTGTTTAATCCGCGTTTCAAAACACTGTTTTTTTTTAATTCTGTAACACTTTCACTACCGACTTTTTGTTTGTTTATATATTTATATTTTGACATTAGATTCTTGTAAATGGTAACTAAATTAGAAAGAAAAATGTTTATACGCATAATATTTATACCCCTTCCCCTCCTACCAACCAAAAAATGTGCCAGTAAATCGATTTTTTTAAATTTCTTAGACAATTTTCATATATAAATTATTCGAATAACCGAAATTGCTTTATTTGCATATTTCGAGATTTTAGCTTTCTTAGTTTATGAGATTCACCAAACGCCCCACTTTTCGGCTGTACTAAATTCTGACTTTAATAACAAATAATATATTTATTTTATACAAAAATATAAAGTTTTATTGCTTTATCAAAAATTTTATGTTCTGAAAAAAATGTAAAAACATATAATTAAATAACCGATAACTCACTCTGGAGTACTATATAGGGATTTTTGCAGCGGTATAGAAGAATAATTTATAATTAACATAATTTTTTTTTTTAATTTGGGAAACCAGGGTTTTGAATAACAGGATTTTGAAAAAAACTCATTTTGACGTCAAGAAGTAAGTAACTTTTCTCTACCCTGTCTACCATGATTTAAGTAGCTTTAAAATGATATAGATGTGGACGATTATGTACAACTACTATAGTCTAATTTTCGGATTTTTTTAAAATTTTAAAACGCTACATATCCACAACCGTAAGAGGTAACAACCATAATTTGGAACATAATAATAACCATAATATTAGGTAGTTTACTGTTTGTAGTTTAATAAAGTTAAGTTAAGTTAAAAATAAAGGAAAATGCATTTGTTTTTTAAATAAATATTTTTTTCAACACTTTTATACATTTGTTCACAATATCTCAAAAAGTTGAAGACTTGGAGGAATTCTGAAGACCGATTGGGATTCAGAGCACCAATGATAATTCACAAAGTATGCAGTGGACTATGGATAGATAAAATTATCTATTTTAAGAAAATATCTATCTGTTTATTTTCAACAGTATCCGTAGTCGCATATTCAAAGACCGTATCGAAAATTTTTGGAATGATTCGTATATTGAAAATAATTAATAAAAATGTTTGTATGTACATACAAAGAAATAAAGTGCCAGCCGAATTGAAAGGTGTATGTATATTAATGGTAACAACTATTAATGATAACAATATTTCAGAATATTTTGGGAATTGCAGCTAAAATTCAGTTGAATTAACCGAACTTTGTTGTGAAAACTAATGTTTAGTTTTACCAGGAGTCTGGTTTACGTAATAACCGAATTTGAGTCGTAGTAACGGAATTTCAGTTGGCAAATAGCAAATAGCATATTGTTACCCAGTAAATTAGTGAAATCCAAATAACAGGTTATACAGTATTATAATTAGTTCTACTTTCGGCTCTACAACCGATGCTTTTTTATGGAGTCTTTTATATTTGCAATATGTTCTTTAACTCCAAACTAGAACAGGTCAATTTAGAACCGGTTCTAAAACCAGTTATACAACTGGTTCTGCGACAGTGAAACCTTATATATTAATTTCAAGCGACCTATTTAGAACCGGTCCATGTAACAGGTTCAGAGGTAATCTGTTACAAAAAAATTGTCGGGCTAGTAATTATATCAAAAACAATACGTATACGTAACCTGACCAACCGTCCCGCTTTTGGCGGGATTATATTGCTTTTTAAAGGGTGATCGCCGCTAAAATTTCTTTTTCGATTTAAAAAAAAACTCCCGCTTTTTCATATTTTAGAACTACTCAATAGAGTTTTCAAAAACAATAAAAAAACTTTTCAAACCGTGGTATATAAAAATGTATAAAGCAGCAGAAAAATGCAAATTGATCACTTTTGTTAAAGTTAACGAAAAATTGGGAATTATTTCATATTAAAATAACAGCCAAATTTAAAAATGAAAAAAAAATTATTTCATTACGAAATAACTTCCAACTTGAATTAAAATTTTTGGTAGTTATTTCACTTTTTTCCTTTGGGACTTATTTCACTGCGTCACTTTTGAAATATCAGTACGACTGCGAAATTTTAAAGCAAACAAAAACCTTAATGTAAAATATCGTTCGGTTTGACATGAAATGACTCATATATAATAAACAAATTTCGAACAATATTTTCACTAAAGCGTCCGGCGATAAATCTCATGTTGGCCATAATTTTTTTCTAAGAAATGACTGCAAAAAATATTGTTAAGAAATTGTATGATCAGAAAAAATTAGTTAAATGACCGATTTTGCTTTTCTCTAGCTACAATAACGAAATTTGCATTTGTAATGTTAATTCGTTAGAAATAATGCATTTCTTTGCGAATTTTTTGTGACGACACAGTTTAAATCTATTTACTAAAACTAATAGGACATTAAAGTATGACATTTAAAGAATGTTGTATAAAAATTTCACAAAGAAATATTAAAAAACAAGGCAATGGCAGCAATTATTCGGACGTGTCTAAAAAAAAAATAGAATAGCGGAACCCCTTAAAACTTTTTGCTGGGTCATATGAAATCAAAAAATCAAAGTTCATTCGTTAGATAATAATTTTCCCCAGTTAACACTGGGAGGGTTTTTCGAAATTTCAATTTTTCAGTTTTTTGGAACATTTTAAAGGGAAAAACGCGATTTTTAGTGAGAAAAAATCGGCTAATTTGTTATTGTAAAATAAAAAGTATTAACTCTCCAGCGTTACCTCGTAAATTATGTACAGAAATAGTGTACAAAATTTTCAAATGAGGGGCACCGACTTTGAAATCGTGAGTTGTAAGAAAAAGGTTTAAAGTTTTGAACACTAAAAAATCTCTTATTAAACGTTTATAATAAATTCTTATCGGCTTACCTCACACTGAATCATCAATGCCAGGTCCATAAAGGATGTTGCTATCATCCATGATGTCTAACGCACCTTTTTGCTTCTGTCTACTACGAATTCTGCCTTCTCTAGTTTGTCTCTCAGCTTCCTGCTCTGGAGTCAGTTGATCGCGCCCAGTCATGAGCACTTGATAATCGTAACTTTGTCAATTTGGCTCCAATTGCTTCGTCAATTTTGCTCCAAATGAAATTTTAACACAATATTCTTAACATATTAAGCACTTATTTAAAAAATAATAAAAAAAAAATGCAAAAAAAAAAAAATTAAAATACATTAACCCCCCTTTAAAGAAGTAAAATTGTTAAATTCGGATTTACCAAAATTGTATACCCTACATTTCCATGTTTTTTGATTATTTTAAGTCTTAAGGCGGAATATAAATGTTTATGGCCCAAAACATTTTTGACATGTTTTTCAGATTTCTGAAGTTGGTACTACGTCGTTGAAATAGATGTTTGCGCCAAAAAGAGATTAATACCAAATATGTTAAAAAAACTGCATTCAGCGAAATTAAAAAAATGTTATCCTAGGAAAGTACTTAATATCTGTGCACCACCATGTAAAGGTGTTATTTTTTGGGCGTTGGCAATAGTATTAATATTTTTCTACCTGCATACTAACAAGGCCTCAACAAACATTCATTGTTTAAATTTTTAATTTATATGAGTTAAATTTCATTTGCAGAAAAAAATAGTGAATGAATTTATCATGAAATTAAAACAGATACAGCAAAATTTAAATAGCTATAAAAATATTTAATTGTTATTAATCACTTAAAATTTCTTGGATTGCCGAACAAAATTTAAAAATATATTGTTTTTTTAATAACAAAATATTTACTTATATTATTTAAATAAAAAAAAAAAAACCAAACGGATTATATGTTGTTGAATTACTTAAAACTATATGTTGATGTTATTAACTGATATTAAATTTATATATACAGGCCTTTTTCATTTATTGCAATTATTAAATAAATATTTATATAATAATTTATTTATTTTATTATATAAATCATGGCAGTCTCTTTTTGTTTTGCTATTTTTTATGACATAATTAATTAATTTTATTTGTTAAAAAAAAAAAAACTATACATATTAAATTAAATTAAATATTAATAAGAACTACCTTTTCGTTACTATTATTTTAACCTCCGCTGTATCGTCTAATTATATGCTTCGCATATAATATTCTATGTGATGACATAACATCAATACAAATTAATAATGAAAAATAAAATATAAACAAATTTAATTGGCTGCTTAAATTTAATCCTCCCGATGTTATTGCTGATGCTGAGTATTCACCTGAAATAGAAATAAATTTATAATATTTAAATTCAAAAATTTATTACAATTTTATTCCACAAAACACAGTATTTGGCAAAATGAATTTTTGCCACGTTTCGCCGGAAAAATATTTAAAACAAAAGTAAAAAAAATAAACAAAAATGTTTTTCTTGATTACACTGCTCATAAAATTTTAACTTTTTTTTATAAAACTTAGGTGCGGTGAAACCAAATGTCTAATAACAATTTTTTTTTTATTTATAGTTTTTGAAATATTTCCATCATTCACCCGATTTTGTTGTAAATTATTTGAAATTTATCCAAATTTAAAAACAAAATTTTAAATTTTTTTAAAAATTTAAACCTATACAAAATTATCTTTCATTTGAGAATAATGATGTCGGTGGATTTTTAGGATATTTTTCCTATTTTGCATGTTTCATTTTATACTAATAAATTTTATGTTTGCTAGAATTTTTTTAAATTTTATCACAATGCACGTTGGGGCAGCCTAAGGGGATCTCCGGCAAAAAGTCCGATTTTAAATCTTCGAATTTTTTCAAACTAATTGGCAAATCTAATAGATAAGACCTTGCCGAAACTAGTTCCGTTTAGTTTTTTGAGATATTCTAATTATTGGTACGATGGCAAGCTGCCAAAGTCAAAGTTTTGTTTCCAAAAATGTTTCGTATTAAAAAGAGGTACTAACATAAGCCAGTGTTGTGCGTGTTTAACCACTTAGGTCACTACCTTTAAGTAATAAATCATTAGTAGTAATACAAAATCATTAATTTTTCATGTTAATACATTTGTAAAAAAAGATGCTGGTAGCACATAGACGAGATTAGTTTTTTAATAAAAATTAAGAGAAACTTAATGTTTCAATAGCCCTATATTTTTGGAGGGAGACCCTAAAACCGTATGCATATGAAAGCTAATACTATCTAGATTACGAATTTAATATGCCCGCCGTGCTCTGGCGTGCTCTGTAGAACAAACTTGTTCGATTTTCAACTTTGCTCGAATATTTTTTTGTAAAATTTCTGATTTTTCCAAAAGATACTGCCAATTTACTTTTTTTGAGTTGTGTTAGATATTTTTATTTTTCTGCCGATCTAACGACCCGATCTGTCTGAAATTTTTCATGGATAATAACGTGTAACGATGGGAACACGGCAAGATCTTTTTTTTTCGAAATTATGAGCTTACTGCCCAAATAATCAAACTGGATGTTAATCTTATAAAAAATGTTTATATAATATTATTAATAATATCAAGTAAACATAACGTTAAAGTTGATAAATTCAAACTTTTTACTACCGAAACAGCAGAACTATTCGTTAAAAATTACCCCTGGTACAATATGTCACCAACGTTGCTTAAAATATTAATACACAGTACAGATGTTATTAATAACTCAAAATTACCTGTTGGATTCTTATCAGAAGGAGCCCAAGAGGCTATGAATAAAATATTCAAAAAACCAGAGAATTCAATTCAAGAAAATGTGGCAGAAAAGAAAACCTCCAAGACGTTTCTAACTTCTTACTTATCAATTCAGATCCAATAATAACAGAAAAACGTAAAAGTCCGATAAAGACAATTAATGAACTGCCTGAAGAGGCAAAGGACCTTTTATATCATGATTAATCTTATTATTAGCTTTAATTAACTTACTATTTTTTAAATAACATTTTCTACTACTGTTAACAATGAATGAAAATAAATATATGTACCCTTCTAAAATGTATATAAATATATACATTATTTCTTAACTTCATTTTTTTTATTAGAAAAAAAATAGATAGGAATTTGGTTTTTTTAAATTAGCGAATTTGGAAGTTAGCTCATACATCTCTGTGCGTATCTAATATTTATAAGTAATCCCCTTTTCAGCCATTAAAACTAAGCGGGCCATAATGATAATTTTTTTTTTTGCGATTAGCTAAAAATATTTGCAACACTCAAATATATTTTTCGCGTCTCTGATATCTAAAAGTGATACTCTTTTGAACGATGTGAATATATTAAAAATAAAACTAAGTACTTGAGTATGCAAATTTGGTTTTTCGTGAGTGAGTGATTCTCTTTTCAACCATGTGCAAAACTTATATAAAAACATAGCGGTTAAGTATGCGAATTTGGTTTTTTGCGATTTGCGAAAAAACTTTGCACTACGCAAATACATTTTTCCACGGTTCTGATATCTATAAGTGATTCTCTTTTCAACCATGTGCAGAACTTATTAAAATACTTAGCGGTTGAGTATGCGAACTCAGTTTTTTGCGATTTGCGAAAAATATTTGCACTACGCAAATATGTTTTTTCATGTTTCTGATATCTACAAGTAATCCTCTTTTCAACCATGTGCATAACTTGTATAAAAACTTAGCGGTTTAGTTGATGCCGCAAAATGTACTAGGCGCACCCCACTGTGCAATGCTTAAACTAAACTTTCCACTAAAATTGTTTTTATAAAAACTGCAAATTCATGGAAAGTACCGGGAAAGAAGAAGAAAATTTTTATATAAAAAATGCAATATGTAACATAAACATAAAGAACACGGCTTTTAAATCAGAGCGAATTTTTCGGTATTCTTGCGATTAAATCAGAACGATTTCCCTATTTTTCATTCGTGTAAAAACCCCTGGTCGAAAGTAAAACGAGTTCCCTTTTTTCTAATTAATTATAATTTGGGGTCAAAAATGGTGCATAATATTAAAAATTTAGAACTTTTTATAATTAATTCTGATTTTATTGTATTTTTGGTTGTATTGTTTATATTCTAAAAAACTGTTTTAAAAACACAATAATTTTTTTGTTTTGATATTCTAGAAAACACTCAAACAAATTTTCAACGATGTTAGAAGCATTTCTTAAAAGCATTTTACTATTTTATAAGGTTAAATTAGACTAATTTAGCAATAATTATTGTAAAATTAGCTTTTAAAAAAAAAAAATATTCCTTGAAAAGTAGGAAATTTTACGAAATCAGAATTTATCTTATTTATGTTCGAAAAAGCAGCGTTGCCAATAAAAATAAATGTGTATAAAAACAGTGATACCATTGTAATTCAATCTACATAAACCAAACTTAATTGCTTTATAATTAAAGGCTGAACCAAGTAAATTAACAACTAAAATCTTTTTTTAAGTTTAAAAGTAATGCAATTCTGTTTTGCAAGATTTTAGTAACAATAAATATTAAGAAAACATTGTTTTTTTGGGAAACATTCATATGGCATCTCTCTTTTAGAACATATGACATCAAAACGTGTGTTCAATCATATCGCACACCTAGTTCAAAAGTGACTCAAGTCAAAATTTTTCATTTTTCAGAAATCGAAAAAAAATATTTGCATCTTTATACCAATTGAAACATAAAGAAAGACATAACTGTTTTTTAGCAGCAGTTAACAACATCAAAATACACTGATATTTGTTTTATACATAAACAATTGTATTGTGCATAGTTTAAGCATATAAACCAGGAGTGCCCAAAAGTTCCTTATGGAAGAGCAAACACCAATACATTTAAAGAAAAACTAATTTTTATTCAATATTTTTTGTTGTAAAAACCAATACATACAAAGAAAAAAGAAAAAAATATTTCAATGTTTACCAGCAAAGCATACGAAGTGTTGTTGCTTTGCGCTTGCGTGTATACAGTGAAGAACGACAAAAAAACTAATAAGACAAAATTGTTTGTGTATTTCGTATTGATAGTGCTGAGCGCTCTATATGTGTATTAAAACACACAGCCTATAGCTAAGTGTTTTTACAAAAACAAATGAGTACCAAGCGCATAGGCCTTGGGCACCCCTGATATAAACCCTAAAAATTAAAATTTTGAGTTGAGTCACTTTTGAACTGGGTGTGCGATATGTTAATAAAAGCGCGCTCATAAAGAATAGACAACATTTTTCAAGTTTAATTACTGTAGCTAAATATATAAAAACATGTAAGTTACATATTTTAAAAATGTGTTACATATGTATATTACTAGCTGACCCGGCAAACGTTGTTTTGCCTTCAAATTTTATTTGTATTAATTAGGTGACCCGGCAGACGTTGTCCTGCCTAAAATTTTATTTAAGACTGAA
The DNA here is from genome assembly GCA_021234595.1 of Delia radicum. Classification (NCBI taxonomy): domain Eukaryota; kingdom Metazoa; phylum Arthropoda; class Insecta; order Diptera; family Anthomyiidae; genus Delia; species Delia radicum. The sequence goes on along the minus strand of CM037851.1, from coordinate 84,673,410 downwards.
AGTAAGTAGTACTAATATGGGGTTTCTAGATCAACTTTTCCATACAAAAAATGTGCATACCTTAACCCTTTAACGGCCGATGGGGTCAAATTTGACCCCATGATTTTTTGTGTTATGAGGCGGTAGTGTGTTCGGTTTTGATTGAAGTGAAGTCGTGGTGGTCGGTGTGGAGGGTGGGTGTGGGGGTTGGGGTGGGGGTTGGGGTGGGGTTTGGGGTGGGGGTTGGGGTGGGGGTTCGGTTTGGTGGGGGTTCGGTTTGGTGGGGGGTTCGGTTTTGATTGAAGTGAAGTCGTGGTGGGGGGTTGGGGTGGAGGTTCGGTTTTGGTTAAAGTGATGTCGTGGTGGGTGTTATTTTTGTTGAAGTGAAGTCGTAACATTTAATGTGTTCGTTAGAGGGTTAATACAATATGAATTAAACCGCATTAGGGCGTTTTACGAAAGTCTGTGATTTTTTGCTAGTATTTAATAAATAAAATTCATTTACTGCGGTATATATGAATGTCCCTAATACTATTTGTTATCAGTATAAAATGTTAATCACATTATTTAAAAACAAAACATTTATTTATTTTTAGTGTTAATCATATACCTACATACTTATAAAACATACACTCAAAAAAATAAGTTAGTAGAAAAGTTAGTAAAACGTCTTGTAAATCAGGCATACTATTTTTTAGCAAATATTTTTGCTAAAATCGTGTTTTCAGCTAAAATTTTTGTTATACTTATTCAGCACTTAACTGTTTTATACTAATGCTTTACTAATATACTAATGTTTTACTAATTAATTTTGCTAAAAAAAATTGTGCTGATAAGCAGATGCCGCGGCATGTCAAGATGTAGTAGAGAAGAGGAAAATGATATTAAAAAGTACAACTCTAACAAGACAAGTAAAAAAATCAACCATGAAAAAACATATACAGACATGTAGACAGAGTAAAGAGAAAGACAAAAGCACACATCTTAGGTAGATTTGTACGGTTTCTTTTTCTTATTGCAAAAAAAGGGTTGTTTTTTTCGTTTCGTTTGTTTTGTTTATTTTTTCGTTTCGTTTCTAGAATTATCTTCGGCAGTTTCGTCATAGCATCATTAAGACAACCATTGATGTAAGTAGTTGAAAGAAAATTTTTGTTATGTTATATATATTTATTTCTATATATTTTCAGATATTAAATTAATTCATGTCGTCAATGTGGGAAAATTAAAATTGTTATATTTCGTTATTATAGTAAATTATTTTTAAAAGAATCATAAAAATATGTTTTATGATTTTCAGCAAATAAATTAACTAAATTACAATTTTTCTACAAATTTTTTGCGTTTTTTTCAGTCTACTAAAATTCAGCAAAAAATTTATTAATTTTTACCAACGCTTTTTTATTTCTAATCTACTAAGTGTTAGCAAAACTTTTGCTGAATCTACAAATTTTGTTGCTAAAAATCAGCTCGCTGATTTTCAGCAAAAGATTTTGCTGACATTAGCAACTTTTTTGCTAGCATCCTCCTGACTAAAATTTTGCTGACTCAGCAAAATTTTTTGCTGACTTTACAAACTTTTTTTTATGAGTGTATGTATATTAGCAACAATTCTATATTTTTGTAGACCAAATAATTTACAATTATACATAACACTCGAATCAACCGTAATTTGTTTCAATTTAAAACAATTCTCAAAATGAACACCATGAACTGATGAATCTACTAACTCCAAATCTTCATATAAAGGTATGATTTCTAGGAAATTTTCCATATATCTGATGAGTTCTCCCGGAATATATCCTCTATAATAGTTTAGAAAATTTTCCACTTCAACTCTCATAGTCTAAAGATTATACAAAGAATCAACCAAAGTTTCATTTTCAGTTCCTATTCGATTCATTGTACACTCAAAAAAATAAGTTAGTAGAAAAGTTAGTAAAACGTCTTGTAAATCAGGTATACTATTTTTTAGCAAATATTTTTGCTAAAATCGTGTTTTCAGCTAAAATTTTTGTTATACTTATTCAGCACTTAACTGTTTTATACTAATGCTTTACTAATATACTAATGTTTTACTAATTAATTTTGCTAAAAAAATTGTGCTGATAAGCAGATGTCGCGGCATGTCAAGATGTAGTAGAGAAGAGGAAAATGATATTAAAAAGTACAACTCTAACAAGACAAGTAAAAAAATCAACCATGAAAAAACATATACAGACATGTAGACAGAGTAAAGAGAAAGACAAAAACACACATCTTAGGTAGATTTGTATGGTTTCTTTTTCTTATTGCAAAAAAAGGGTTGTTTTTTTCGTTTCGTTTGTTTTGTTTATTTTTTCGTTTCGTTTCTAGAATTATCTTCGGCAGTTTCGTCATAGCATCATTAAGACAACCATTGATGTAAGTAGTTGAAAGAAAATTTTTGTTATGTTATATATATTTATTTCTATATATTTTCAGATATTAAATTAATTCATGTCGTCAATGTGGGAAAATTAAAATTGTTATATTTCGTTATTATAGTAAATTATTTTTAAAAGAATCACAAAAATATGTTTTATGATTTTCAGCAAATAAATTAACTAAATTACAATTTTTCTACAAATTTTTTGCGTTTTTTTCAGTCTACTAAAATTCAGCAAAAAATTTATTAATTTTTACCAACGCTTTTTTATTTCTAATCTACTAAGTGTTAGCAAAACTTTTGCTGAATCTACAAATTTTGTTGCTAAAAATCAGCTCGCTGATTTTCAGCAAAAGATTTTGCTGACATTAGCAACTTTTTTGCTAGCATCCTCCTGACTAAAATTTTGCTGACTCAGCAAAATTTTTTGCTGACTTTACAAACTTTTTTTTATGAGTGTACGTAATATTGCTATTCAACTCAAGTATTTATAATAATTACAATCAAGTGCAGGAGTAATTATAATGTTTTTACTATCTAACAAAAAAATAAAATAATAACAAATATTTTTTATTAATTTTTTTACTTAAATTTTTTATTAATTTGTTTTTAAATTTGATGCGTTAGAAGGAAATATTAATAATAGTTAATTTTTTAATTTTAATAATATTCGATTAAAAAATTCAACAAATAATTTCGGCTTCCGTTTTATCAGCGTCGTCGATAACATTTAATATTCATATTACTTCTTTGGTGTATCTTGAGCTAGAACGATAAAAAATTAATATATTAGATTTAATAATAATAAAATAAATAAAAAACTATTTACCAAAAATTACCTGTTGCAGCTGCATGTATATTCAGCTCGTAATATTCATTGCTGCTGCTACCTTTGCTATCTTTGCTACCTTTTCTACAAAACGATTTATATTTCTATGTTTAAATGTTTTGTAATGAGCTTAAGACGTTCTTCAACTGAATCAATTTTATAATTAAATAATGATCTCATTTCTTTTAGTGATTGATCGTGATTATTTTGTAAGATACTTTGATCATGTATAAATTTACTTAAACTTGTTTCTAAATTCCCAAATTTTTCTGTAAACAACTCGTTTTGTTGTTGTATTATTTCGTTAAAACGATTCTCCGTTTCCTTAATTCTCTCCATATACACTGACTCCAGTTGTTTCTTTATTTCGTTAAAATAACTTTTCATATAAATTTTGTTTACAGCATCGTTTTCCAATACAGGATTAGCAATATTTTTTATTCTCCGCAAGTTGAAGTTGAAATTACGATCACTATCCAAATGAATCTTGGAATGCGGATTTTGATATCGAACAGAGTTTTCAATATAATATCCAAACTTATCGATAGGCATTTTCTGAATATGAATTGTTAAATATTTTTAAGACTATTTATATAATAATCTTTGCTTCTCTCAATTCCTCAATAATTGATACAATTTCATTATTATGATTTGAGTGACCAGCTGTTGTGGATGAAATCAATAAACGTAATCTATCAACCAATTCGTTGGGATCATTCCAATAAACATAATTGAGCTTTTTTCTAGTTAACTTCATTAAACCTTTTCCCTTATGAATTTTCTGTTGTTGTTTTAATAGATCTTTAATAATCTTTGTATATTTAATTGAACGATTTCCTTTAATTTGACCATTAATGCTGTTATTTCGTTTATGAACATTAGTCATCTCTAATATTTGTTTATAACTATTTAAATCTGTTTTATTATAACTGATTGGTTTCTTATAAACTAGCAATTCATATAAGCCTGATGTGAAGGGCCATTTTGAATTGCCTACGGTAATATTAGTTGAATTGAAAGTGATGGGTTCATTACCCAGTCTCCATATTTGATTTTTATCCTTATGCGGTCCATAGGTTTTATCATATATATTTAAATTAACTTTTGATAAATCATATTGAATACTTTGATTGGGATGTATTGCAATGGTGTTGTCATCATCATCATCATCATCATTATCAACATTATTATCATTATTATCAACATCGTCATCATAGTCATCAACATCATTTTCACCATCAAATGATTTAAACGTGTTTGAACTTTTCTCGATTTTCTTGTTATCAGAACTTGGAGAAAACGTATTATAATCAAGCTTACTCTTTTTATATGGTGTACTGAAGTCGAATTTATTATTCTCAAGATCATATTTAAAAGAGTTATCCGAATAATTTTCATGTTTTATGCTGTTATTATTATTAGTTGATTGAACAATTTCTTTTAATGGTTTTGATATTGGTTTAAATGTCTTTTCTAACAACTCATCATTTGCGATTTCTCTAAGCAAAATATCTTTATATTTCTTTTTTAAAATATTTCGAGTTTTAATAAGATTATTAACTAGATTTGTATTCATATTGATAGATTTAAATAGAAACAGAACAATCAGATCAGTTTGGTAGTGAACGATTTAATAGATAGCAGCAGATTATAGTTGAGAAGTTATAAGTTTAATAATTGATCTTGTACTGATTTTAAAATATCTATAGTATTTCTTTTATAGGTTTATAAATACATCGAAACCTTTTCTATATCGACCATTTTTCATAGGATCATCTTTATTAATAACTAGAAAACCATATTTTTCTTTCCAACACTCGGCACATAACGTATGAAATGTTTTTAAAGTCATATCAGAACCAACATGATTATTGTAAATATGTTTGATATTCATTGCATCCTGTTTAAACATTACAATCATATAGTTATTCTTTACTATCCGAGAAATTAATATCACATATTGAACATTTTATCGATGATCCCTGATACTTAAGTCTGATATAACGTTTCAAGGAGAAATTTTGATTGTACTCCTATCGACATATATCACAATTGAATTTTATGGGTGACGATGAGAGTTCTGGAAAAAATGTGATATGTACAAAAATTTTATACTAATTTTGTATGAGAATCTAACAAATACGTCATAACCTCAACCCTGTTTTGCTGTTGTGTGTTAACAGTTCTGTTGTTCAGTTGTTAAAATTTGTTGTGGTTTTACTGATATGTGAATGGGGCGAAGGCGGATGTTGAAGTGGAGGCTGAGGTGGAGGCCTAGGCGGAGGTGAAGCACAATTTAACCCACCGCCGACGCCTTCACCTCCGCCTAGGCCTCCACCTCAGCCTCCACTTCAACATCCGCCTTCGCCCCATTCACATATCAGTAAAACCACAACAAATTTTAACAACTGAACAACAGAACTGTTAACACACAACAGCAAAACAGGGTTGAGGTTATGACGTATTTGTTAGATTCTCATACAAAATTAGTATAAAATTTTTGTACATATCACATTTTTTCCAGAACTCTCATCGTCACCCATAAAATTCAATTGTGATATATGTCGATAGGAGTACAATCAAAATTTCTCCTTGAAACGTTATATCAGACTTAAGTATCAGGGATCATCGATAAAATGTTCAATATGTGATATTAATTTCTCGGATAGTAAAGAATAACTATATGATTGTAATGTTTAAACAGGATGCAATGAATATCAAACATATTTACAATAATCATGTTGGTTCTGATATGACTTTAAAAACATTTCATACGTTATGTGCCGAGTGTTGGAAAGAAAAATATGGTTTTCTAGTTATTAATAAAGATGATCCTATGAATAATGGTCGATATAGAAAAGGTTTCGATGTATTTATAAACCTATAAAAGAAATACTATAGATATTTTAAAATCAGTACAAGATCAATTATTAAACTTATAACTTCTCAACTATAATCTGCTGCTATCTATTAAATCGTTCACTACCAAACTGATCTGATTGTTCTGTTTCTATTTAAATCTATCAATATGAATACAAATCTAGTTAATAATCTTATTAAAACTCGAAATATTTTAAAAAAGAAATATAAAGATATTTTGCTTAGAGAAATCGCAAATGATGAGTTGTTAGAAAAGACATTTAAACCAATATCAAAACCATTAAAAGAAATTGTTCAATCAACTAATAATAATAACAGCATAAAACATGAAAATTATTCGGATAACTCTTTTAAATATGATCTTGAGAATAATAAATTCGACTTCAGTACACCATATAAAAAGAGTAAGCTTGATTATAATACGTTTTCTCCAAGTTCTGATAACAAGAAAATCGAGAAAAGTTCAAACACGTTTAAATCATTTGATGGTGAAAATGATGTTGATGACTATGATGACGATGTTGATAATAATGATAATAATGTTGATAATGATGATGATGATGACAACACCATTGCAATACATCCCAATCAAAGTATTCAATATGATTTATCAAAAGTTAATTTAAATATATATGATAAAACCTATGGACCGCATAAGGATAAAAATCAAATATGGAGACTGGGTAATGAACCCATCACTTTCAATTCAACTAATATTACCGTAGGCAATTCAAAATGGCCCTTCACATCAGGCTTATATGAATTGCTAGTTTATAAGAAACCAATCAGTTATAATAAAACAGATTTAAATAGTTATAAACAAATATTAGAGATGACTAATGTTCATAAACGAAATAACAGCATTAATGGTCAAATTAAAGGAAATCGTTCAATTAAATATACAAAGATTATTAAAGATCTATTAAAACAACAACAGAAAATTCATAAGGGAAAAGGTTTAATGAAGTTAACTAGAAAAAAGCTCAATTATGTTTATTGGAATGATCCCAACGAATTGGTTGATAGATTACGTTTATTGATTTCATCCACAACAGCTGGTCACTCAAATCATAATAATGAAATTGTATCAATTATTGAGGAATTGAGAGAAGCAAAGATTATTATATAAATAGTCTTAAAAATATTTAACAATTCATATTCAGAAAATGCCTATCGATAAGTTTGGATATTATATTGAAAACTCTGTTCGATATCAAAATCCGCATTCCAAGATTCATTTGGATAGTGATCGTAATTTCAACTTCAACTTGCGGAGAATAAAAAATATTGCTAATCCTGTATTGGAAAACGATGCTGTAAACAAAATTTATATGAAAAGTTATTTTAACGAAATAAAGAAACAACTGGAGTCAGTGTATATGGAGAGAATTAAGGAAACGGAGAATCGTTTTAACGAAATAATACAACAACAAAACGAGTTGTTTACAGAAAAATTTGGGAATTTAGAAACAAGTTTAAGTAAATTTATACATGATCAAAGTATCTTACAAAATAATCACGATCAATCACTAAAAGAAATGAGATCATTATTTAATTATAAAATTGATTCAGTTGAAGAACGTCTTAAGCTCATTACAAAACATTTAAACATAGAAATATAAATCGTTTTGTAGAAAAGGTAGCAAAGATAGCAAAGGTAGCAGCAGCAATGAATATTACGAGCTGAATATACATGCAGCTGCAACAGGTAATTTTTGGTAAATAGTTTTTTATTTATTTTATTATTATTAAATCTAATATATTAATTTTTTATCGTTCTAGCTCAAGATACACCAAAGAAGTAATATGAATATTAAATGTTATCGACGACGCTGATAAAACGGAAGCCGAAATTATTTGTTGAATTTTTTAATCGAATATTATTAAAATTAAAAAATTAACTATTATTAATATTTCCTTCTAACGCATCAAATTTAAAAACAAATTAATAAAAAATTTAAGTAAAAAAATTAATAAAAAATATTTGTTATTATTTTATTTTTTTGTTAGATAGTAAAAACATTATAATTACTCCTGCACTTGATTGTAATTATTATAAATACTTGAGTTGAATAGCAATATTACGTACACTCATAAAAAAAAGTTTGTAAAGTCAGCAAAAAATTTTGCTGAGTCAGCAAAATTTTAGTCAGGAGGATGCTAGCAAAAAAGTTGCTAATGTCAGCAAAATCTTTTGCTGAAAATCAGCGAGCTGATTTTTAGCAACAAAATTTGTAGATTCAGCAAAAGTTTTGCTAACACTTAGTAGATTAGAAATAAAAAAGCGTTGGTAAAAATTAATAAATTTTTTGCTGAATTTTAGTAGACTGAAAAAAACGCAAAAAATTTGTAGAAAAATTGTAATTTAGTTAATTTATTTGCTGAAAATCATAAAACATATTTTTGTGATTCTTTTAAAAATAATTTACTATAATAACGAAATATAACAATTTTAATTTTCCCACATTGACGACATGAATTAATTTAATATCTGAAAATATATAGAAATAAATATATATAACATAACAAAAATTTTCTTTCAACTACTTACATCAATGGTTGTCTTAATGATGCTATGACGAAACTGCCGAAGATAATTCTAGAAACGAAACGAAAAAATAAACAAAACAAACGAAACGAAAAAAACAACCCTTTTTTTGCAATAAGAAAAAGAAACCATACAAATCTACCTAAGATGTGTGTTTTTGTCTTTCTCTTTACTCTGTCTACATGTCTGTATATGTTTTTTCATGGTTGATTTTTTTACTTGTCTTGTTAGAGTTGTACTTTTTAATATCATTTTCCTCTTCTCTACTACATCTTGACATGCCGCGACATCTGCTTATCAGCACAATTTTTTTAGCAAAATTAATTAGTAAAACATTAGTATATTAGTAAAGCATTAGTATAAAACAGTTAAGTGCTGAATAAGTATAACAAAAATTTTAGCTGAAAACACGATTTTAGCAAAAATATTTGCTAAAAAATAGTATACCTGATTTACAAGACGTTTTACTAACTTTTCTACTAACTTATTTTTTTGAGTGTACAATGAATCGAATAGGAACTGAAAATGAAACTTTGGTTGATTCTTTGTATAATCTTTAGACTATGAGAGTTGAAGTGGAAAATTTTCTAAACTATTATAGAGGATATATTCCGGGAGAACTCATCAGATATATGGAAAATTTCCTAGAAATCATACCTTTATATGAAGATTTGGAGTTAGTAGATTCATCAGTTCATGGTGTTCATTTTGAAAATTGTTTTAAATTGAAACAAATTACGGTTGATTCGAGTGTTATGTATAATTGTAAATTATTTGGTCTACAAAAATATAGAATTGTTGCTAATATACATACACTCATAAAAAAAAGTTTGTAAAGTCAGCAAAAAATTTTGCTGAGTCAGCAAAATTTTAGTCAGGAGGATGCTAGCAAAAAAGTTGCTAATGTCAGCAAAATCTTTTGCTGAAAATCAGCGAGCTGATTTTTAGCAACAAAATTTGTAGATTCAGCAAAAGTTTTGCTAACACTTAGTAGATTAGAAATAAAAAAGCGTTGGTAAAAATTAATAAATTTTTTGCTGAATTTTAGTAGACTGAAAAAAACGCAAAAAATTTGTAGAAAAATTGTAATTTAGTTAATTTATTTGCTGAAAATCATAAAACATATTTTTATGATTCTTTTAAAAATAATTTACTATAATAACGAAATATAACAATTTTAATTTTCCCACATTGACGACATGAATTAATTTAATATCTGAAAATATATAGAAATAAATATATATAACATAACAAAAATTTTCTTTCAACTACTTACATCAATGGTTGTCTTAATGATGCTATGACGAAACTGCCGAAGATAATTCTAGAAACGAAACGAAAAAATAAACAAAACAAACGAAACGAAAAAAACAACCCTTTTTTTGCAATAAGAAAAAGAAACCGTACAAATCTACCTAAGATGTGTGCTTTTGTCTTTCTCTTTACTCTGTCTACATGTCTGTATATGTTTTTTCATGGTTGATTTTTTTACTTGTCTTGTTAGAGTTGTACTTTTTAATATCATTTTCCTCTTCTCTACTACATCTTGACATGCCGCGACATCTGCTTATCAGCACAATTTTTTTTAGCAAAATTAATTAGTAAAACATTAGTATATTAGTAAAGCATTAGTATAAAACAGTTAAGTGCTGAATAAGTATAACAAAAATTTTAGCTGAAAACACGATTTTAGCAAAAATATTTGCTAAAAAATAGTATGCCTGATTTACAAGACGTTTTACTAACTTTTCTACTAACTTATTTTTTTGAGTGTATGTTTTATAAGTATGTAGGTATATGATTAACACTAAAAATAAATAAATGTTTTGTTTTTAAATAATGTGATTAACATTTTATACTGATAACAAATAGTATTAGGGACATTCATATATACCGCAGTAAATGAATTTTATTTATTAAATACTAGCAAAAAATCACAGACTTTCGTAAACCGCCCTAATGCGGTTTAATTCATATTGTATTAACCCTCTAACGAACACATTAAATGTTACGACTTCACTTCAACAAAAATAACACCCACCACGACATCACTTTAACCAAAACCGAACCTCCACCCCAACCCCCCCACCACGACTTCACTTCAATCAAAACCGAACCCCCCACCAAACCGAACCCCCACCCCAACCCCCACCCCAAACCCCACCCCAACCCCCACCCCAACCCCCACACCCACCCTCCACACCGACCACCACGACTTCACTTCAATCAAAACCGAACACACTACCGCCTCATAACACAAAAATCATGGGGTCAAATTTGACCCCATTGGCCGTTAAAGGGTTAAGGTATGCACATTTTTTGTATGGAAAAGTTGATCTAGAAACCCCATATTAGTACTACTAAAGTAAATAAATGCAAGACATGCAAGCAAAGCTGCCGCTTGCTGAAATAGAATAATTTTTCTTTAACATGTCAGTCAGAAACGTTATTGTAATTAGTCAAATATAAACTTTAATGGCTGCAAACATAGCTCCCGTTTGTTGAAATAGTATTTATTCTAAGACAGCCAATCAGAACCGTTCTTAATTAGTGAAATGAATTGTCATATACATTATTTGAAAAAAAAAAATCCGTTGAAAGGAATAAATTTGTAAAGGACAAAAAGATTAAAACTTTTTAACAAAATGGGCGTGAAGGTGTATGAAACGTTTATATCACCCTTGACTGGAGTATATAATGTGTATACAATTTGAAGTAAATGTGTTAAAAACTATATGGAAGCAATTACATAATTCAAAACAAGTGGGCGTCGAAAAAAGTAGCCTATTATTCATGCCAGTGTCCCAGTTAAATGCTGTGAAAATTTCAGGAAGATCGGTCCAGAGGTCTGGCCTCCTATAAGTTACAAACAAACGAATAAACAAACACACATTCCATTTCATATATATAGATTGAAAGCAGATTAATAATAATTTAAGGTAAAATGGGGCGAAAAAAGGGGGATTTGGTAATAAAAAAATGTATGGCTACCTTACCTGTAGATAAAAAGTGTATAAAACTTTAGGTAAATACATATTACAAAAAAAAAGTATTTTGTATAGCAAACATTGTTAGTGGTATAAGTAAGTATCTGAATTAAAAAAGGGGGCGGTGAAGTGGGCGTGGTTCATAGTTATTTGCCGACGTTAACAGTATTAAGAGCAATATACTACCAAATAAAAATAAATCCGTTGGAAGGAACAAATTTGTACAGAGAACAAAAAGTTTAAAACTTTCAAGCAATATTTGGCTTGAAAAGGGGCGTTAAAGGGGGCGTGGCGTAAGAAGTGTTTATTTCTACCTCGGCTGGAGTATAATGTGTATACAATTTGAACTAAATCTGTTAAAAACTATATGGGAGCAATTACATAATTTAAAAAAATGGGCGTAAAAGTGGGCGTAGTCGAAAAAAAATACCCTATTAATCATGCCAGAGTCCCAGTTAAATGCTGTGAAAATTTCAGGAAGATAGGTTCAAAGGTTTGGTCTCCTATAAGGTACAAACAAACAAATAAACAAACACACAATCGATTTTATATATATAGATTGTTTAATATTACATTTGCATTGGCAAACATAGAAATGCAAAGCAGGATGAGATAATCCTTAAATTTATAACCGAACATTCGAGAGTGGCACGGAGTTTTTTTTAAGGCGAAATAGCTGTCCTAGATAAGATGTCTGTTTGTCTTGACTGATTTTTTCCAAAATGCTGTTTTGTTGACACGATTAAACCTTATGAATCTTTAAAAGAATTGTGACTTTTATTACTGTTTTCAAAAAGAATATAACATTTACGCAGAGTCTGTGATGGACAAAGGGTCCGAAGCATCTCTGTGAAGAAGACTAATTCTTTTCAGTCTTATAAAACTTAATATAAATGACGACGACATTTTATATTATTGTAATTTTTGTTTTTAATAAACAATATTTTTGACAAGAAAACCATATGTTTTTGAAACTTCGATAATAATTTCGAAAAAATTCGAGTTTTCGAAAACTTTTAGGATTTGAGAACACCAAATTTCAATTTCGTATGATTTCAGAAATTTGTTCTAATTGCAAAACGTTCTAAAGTAGGGAACTATATTTCAAAACTTCAAATGAGAAAAATATCGTGTTGGATTGAGAGTTAGAGTACTGTTTTCTTCCCAAACGTCAAAACAGAACTGGCATATGGCGGCATTTGCAAAAGTTATATAATATTCCGATAGGGTGATACATTTTGGGACACACCAGTTTATTTGATGATATTTAATTTTTTTTTTTTTTTTTGTATTTGACTGAAAATATATAAAATCAACCATTCCATTTCCCCCACCCTTTCTGATTTGAACTAGACTTGGTATATAACTATTATCTTGAATTTGTATATAACTATAATCTCGACCAAATGCTGGACATCTAGTCCCAACGAATCTTGAAATATCGCATTTCAAAGCATGAAATATATTTGGAAATTTTTAAAAAGCAGTCGTTCATACCCCTCCATAAATTTTAACGGCTTAAGTTACGAAATTCATTAATACCACATTTTAAAGCAACTGAAATTGTAGTTTTACTGGTACACACAAAAATAATATCGTTCTTCACTACAAAATGCATTGTTTTCAAAAAACTGCATTTCAAAAAACTGAGTTTTTAAAATTTTTGAAAAAATATATGTTTATTATAATTTACTTCACTATGCCGAGTCCAAACCCCTAAATGGAACTCTTACAGTATCTGGAGTTATGAACAAAATATATTTAAATAAAAAACCGATAGCTCAGGAACACGTAGGAATACCATATAGGGATTTAGCAAAGGTATAGAAGAATAATTTTACAGTATCTGGAGTTATGAACAAAATATATTTAAATAAAAAACCGATAGCTCAGGAACACGTAGGAATACCATATAGGGATTTAGCAAAGGTATAGAAGAATAATTTATAGTTTACATACTTTTTTTTAAAAATTTTAGAAAACTAGGTTTTTAAAAAACAGCATTCTGAACCACGAATTTAATAAATAATTTTGATAACAAGTAGTAAAAATTATGTAAACGCGGAAGAACATCCATAAATTTTGGTTATAATCAAAACTCTCACATTTTAAATAATTGTAAATTTTAGTGATGCTATAGCACAATTTATTACACACAGAAAACTAAAGTGCCAACCGAATTGAAAATGATATTTTGGTGGATAAAACGAATAAATTCGGTTAGTACAACCATATTGAAATGTGATTTCCTAATGTTTTGGGTGTTGCAACTAAAATTCAGTTTTATTAATCAAATTTTATTGAGAAAATCAATATTCAGTTGTTCCAACGCATTTCAGTCACACTAACAAAATTTCAGTTTGCAAATACACTCATAATAATCCATGCTTAAAAATACAAATATATTTTTCGTAAATTTTTTTTCGTAGAATGTACAAACATTTTGTTTATATTACAAAACATTTGTATAAAACAAATTATATAAATTTACAAATTTCGTAAAAAATACAAACATGATTTCGTAATATTTTTTTAGTACATTGTACAAAAATTTGTAATGTTACAAATATTACATATGGATGTTGATGTGGTTAGATGTCGGATTTGCAATCAGAAGGTTGCGAGTTCAACTCTTGGCCAGGACTAATTTTTTTTTTTTTTTAGTTTTTATATTTTTTTTTGTGTATTAATGTTCTTTAAATTTCTATGTTTTATTTATTTATTTCATTATTACTATTTTTGTGTTTTGATATACATGGATATTTTGTATTTTGTTTAATAAAGTGGATCCTAAAACAAGTTAAATAGGACCCGAAAACACTACTTCCACTTTATTTGCCGGGTTTAGTATGAAATTCAATAAAACAAATATTTAAAAAGATAAAATATTTAATAATAAAATGCAATTAGTTTGAAATTGTTATTTAAGTTTTTTATTATTATTATTTTATTATTTTTTTATTTTGTTTTTTAATATATTATTTGATATATTTATAATAAAATTATATTATTTTATTTAGTGTAATAAACATAATAAAAATATTTAATTGCCATTTTACCTTTTTTATTAAATATTTGTAGCATATTTTTCTAGTTTTCATAAAAATTTCATAATATTTTCGACTTAAGTTCCTTTTTAGTTTGTTGTATTGCATCAGCTACTTTGGTGCAAATGGTAGAGGGGTCTACTTCAACACAGCAGGACGTCACTAAAATCGTGAGTTCGATTCTGGTGTGGCACCATTACATTTTTTTTTTTTTTAATTTTAAAATAAACCCGTAAGGTATGCACCACATTTTTATTTAAAAAAAGTTTTTACAAAACTTTACGAAATGTGATTTGTATATTCTAAAAATTTTTTCGTAATGTCAAAATAACCAAAACTTTCGTAAAATGAACAACGGTTTTCGTGTATTTTACCTATAGATTATTATGAGTGTACCAACATTTTTCTCTATGTTTACTCTTTCAATATTTTTGCATAATGTGACTCTCAAGGATCAAAATGTTAAAAAAAATTAAGTTATATAAACTTGTATGAGGCATCTGAAGCGATTCATTGCCAGGATAGTTCTTTTCGGAAATTATATTTGTGGTACATTTTATGGTATTTTCTTTTCTGACCAAAAATTTTTATTTTTTTGCATTTTGCCATCAATTTTCCTTTTTTGTGTTCTTTTTCGAAAATAAGGCGAACACTCATAGAGGGTACCGTGTTTCTTTCTAAAAATATTGCCATAGAAAAGGCAAAAAGTGCAGTTTCAGTGCCCTCAAATTATTTACAGGGTTGTTTGTGCCCTGTTTTTTTCGTTTTCTGAAACTCATGCGTATATATTGCAAAGTTGTTTGCGAAAAAATTCTCACTTCGGTGGCCGAAGGTTGGTGTGCTGGCTTCTGATGCAGATTGTCCCACGTTCGAACAGTCATTGGATCACTATTTTTATTTATTTTTTTATTATAATTTAGGATTTATTTATTGTTTTTTTTATGTTATAATATTTTATTTTTTCTGTTTGGAAATATTTAATAATTTTTTAAACTCGTTAAAATAAATTCGTTAAAAAAAAAATAAACAAACCCAGTAAAATAGTAAAATCCAAATAACTGGTTGCAGAACAACTTATACTGTGTTATAACAGCTTCTAATTTCTGTTCCGCAACTGGTCCTTTTTATATGGAGTTTGTCGTATTTGCAATAGGTTCTTAACCTCCAACCAAGAACAGGTTGATTTAGAACCGGTTCTAGAACCAGTTATATAACTGGTTCTGGGACAGTGACCCCTTACATTTTGACACCCAGGAACCTGTTCCAGTTCCATATAACCGGAGGTAAAAGAAGTTGTTCTAGAACAGGTTCAGAGGCAACCTGGTCCAAAAATTTTGCTGGGAAGTTATGATAAAAATTATTAAATAGAAAGAAAACAAATAACTAACTTCAAATTTTTTAAATAACTAAAAAAAATTTGTTATTAAAAAATATATATTAAAAAAAAAAATTCTTTCAGATTTGCTGAGATTCGAACCCAGCCTTTCATAACAATATTGCATAAACGCACATGTTAAAAAAATGCAATATGTGATAGAACTGTCTTCTATTCTAATCGTAAAAATTAAGCATTTATGGAGGGTGAGGGTGAAATGTTTGAAATTTATGCACTTTAAAATGCAACACTCTTTTCCAGAAAAGAAAACACCATTAGATTTCTAAATCCAGAAGTGATTTTCTGCAACATAAATTGGCTGGTTGTTAGTGAAATTTTTCATGGCAAAATTTAACGGCTTAAATCCCGTTTCAGCCAAAAAGTTTAAGTAAAGTTTTCAGGCATGCAAAAAGGTATATGGTTGATTTTGATATTACGAGCTAATTTCGGCACCATTAATGGTATTGAAGTTTTTTGCAGACTTAAGTATTTCTGATATGTGGCGTTAATCCTTTTAAGAATATCTACTCATTTATCTAGCGTACACTTCCATTTCTTTGTAATTTTTTCCTACTTCTGATCAGCGCTGCCAACTTTGAAGATTTGTCTCCATTTTGACGATTTTTGAAGTGAAATATGATGAAATGACGATTGAAGATTTCACAAAATTTATTGTATGGAAAATGACGATTTATAAAAATTTGCAATTTTTATAGAATTTTTAAATTTTTAAATTTATTTCTCTAAAATTTATTGACAAAATTTGATCAAGTTTCGTTTTATTTATAGATGTTTTATCTAAGAATAATATGACAAAATGATCTCAACTAGAATAAAAATTCTACATTTACCCATTTAATCATCAACTAAATATAAACTCCATTATTTTGAAAGTTTTATTTTAATTTTATTTAAAAAATAACGAATGGATTTTTTTTTATATATTTTACAAAGGCAAATCCAAAATCTTTATTTTTTAATAATTTAAATCATTTAACTTCAAAATCACTGATAAAAGAGTGATTTTTTACATATCTGGTTCTTGGTACATAAATATTTTTCTTTATTTCCCTCTTTATTGTATGCCCGAATTTTATGAAACCAAACAAATTTTAAAACTAAAGAAATTTTGCAGATTTTAAAATAGTTCAGTGATTTTAAAATTCAATTCCCCGAAATGAGTATTGGGAGTTGTGTTTTTAAGACTCAGAGTCGTTTGTAAAGGAACTTATAAAAAAAAAGAACATTCAAATTGTGAAATAATTACAAATAAAGTGATTAAAACGAAGTTGTGAGTAAAATTTCTATTTTTATTATTAAAATATAAGTAGTTTTCCGAATGACGATTTTTTTGACGATTTCTCAATCTCAAAAAAATTTTTTCATAAAAATTTGACGATTTTTGAACAAATTGGATTGGCAGCACTGCTTCTGATCTACATACTTAACTTTATTGCCTTTACTTTTACTATATCGGGTTTTTTTCTGCCTCTCGCTTTTCTGCCAATACCAATTACTTTGTTTTTGCAACTTTGAAAATGCACAACTTTGCAGTCATTTCGGTTAATTTTATAAATGAAATGAAAATTTATGTAGAAAAAAAATCAATATATACTTTATAATAACCCATGTTTTTTTACAGCTATAATATTGCAATGCAAATTTGAATGTATGTTGTGTCAGTTGCACTTGTCCCCAGGAATAATTTTGGTCACAAGTTGTTTTCGAAAAAAGATGGAAAATTTTAATTTTTGCAAATTCCAAACTGATTTTAGCAAAACATTCTGAGACTACCCAATTATATATTCAAGAAAAAAATTTTTGGTGTTCGCAGTTTTTCTCTCAATCCTCTTCCTGCGAGGCGTGTGGCCCAACTGTTATTCTCTTCTGCCCTGTAAAATTCTCAAATTTATTATGAAGCACTAAATTAAGATAATTTTTTCTTTATATAATTTTTGATTTTATAATATCTTTTTATTTTAGAAAATGAAAGAATGATAAAATTTAACACTGTTTTTTGTTTTCTTAAGAAAACTCAAATTCATTTAATTTGCTCTACCATCATACAATTAGTGGGCATTATGATGATTTTGAAAATGTTTGCAAGCATTAAAAATATATATTGATTTCAAAAACAGTTTTCTGTTTCTGTTTGTCTTTCTTTACTTTTTTTATTTACAGAATGAAAAGAAGAAAACTACTCCATAGAAACAGTAGAGTAATTTTTATTTATTACACAGTGCTACAAAGTTGGCCAAATTTAATACACTTGAAAAGCGACATAGTGGATGTTATGTATCTAATTAAGTATACCAATTAGAGCAATCAGAAATTTTATTTCACCCTCAAAGTCAGAAGTGATTGTTAAAACTCTTTTATAAAACCATTTTAAAACGAACATAGATTCCGTGAGAATTTTTGCAACGAAACTTGGTAGGAAGAAAGGTTGGTTTCCCAGTAAGCTATTTATTTATATGGTGGTGGTATAATTAATTTTAATTGAAACTTTTACGCTTTGTACGTACTCAACGGGTCAAGTCAAAATTCTACAAAAACGGTTGCAAAAATTTGGAATTTTGTTTTCGCACAATTTTTAAGAACTTTTTAAAAATGTTGATATTTTTGGAATTTTTTTTTCAAATTCTTATTTCGCAACTCTAATCGCTCAAATTTATATTCCTCTTTGCTGGTTAAGAGAAAAACGCATACCTTCATTATTACAATAACAAAAAAATCTTGGATTTGCAAATTTTTATTTTTTTTAAGTACATATTGAACGAAAAATTTTTCTATTCATAAATATTTTGTAATATGTCTTTATCTAAACCTGCAAATCATTTTTATTCCGCCGGCCTTCCTTATATTTTTAAATACATTTTTATTTTCTATGAAAAAGGCCAGAAATATTTTTTTTTTTAAATCGTTGTATGGCAACATTGGTATTACACACAGAGAAAAATGTAGCCATTTGAAAACTAAAATTCGGTTACTACAACTCAAGTTCTATTATTACGAATTTGAGTCGGTTGGCACAACTTAACATTACGAGGGCGGATCAATAAGTCCGTGACTTTTTAAATGAAACATACAAAAAAATATTTTTCAGCATAATTTCCTTTTAGCACAATGCACTTAGTCCAACGTTCACCAAATTTTTGTATCCCTTCCAAAAAATAGGATTTTTCGAGGTCCCTAAAATAGGCGTTTCTTGGCCATATGGGGTCGTTTGTTTTTTTTTTTAAATCCTAGTTAAATCGGTGCAATAAGTTGGCATAATATTCGCCGTCTATTGTTTTTCCCTTTTGAAGGTAATCGATGTGGATTATCCCGCGTGCATCCCAAAAAACTGTTGCCATCACCTTATTGGCCGACAAACTTAACTTGGCCTTCTTCAGAGCCGGTTCATTGTTTAGACTGCTCTTGGTCTCCGGAGTGTTGTAATGGATTCATGTTTCATACACAGCTACGAAACGCCACAAAAGCTCATTCGAATTGCGGTTAAACAACTCCAAACAAACATTAGAAGTTGTCACACGATTAATTTATGGTCAATTTAGATGAAACGCGGCACCCGTCTTGCAGACAGCTTTCTTAAACCCAACTGATCATTTAAAATCGAAACCACACTGCCATATGAAATGCCTATGGTATCAACAATCACTTTTACTCTTCGATCGGCCAACACCATATCGTTGATTTTTTGGACATTTTCGGGTGTATTGACCTCAATTACCGTCCAGAATGTTCAGCGTCATTTGTACTTTTCCGACCATAACGAAATTCAATAAACCACTTTTTTACCTTTTTTTTATAGTAATTAAATAGTAATTAACATATTGTGAAAA
This sequence comes from Delia radicum, assembly GCA_021234595.1. Taxonomy (NCBI): domain Eukaryota; kingdom Metazoa; phylum Arthropoda; class Insecta; order Diptera; family Anthomyiidae; genus Delia; species Delia radicum. The sequence continues at coordinate 84,653,516 of CM037851.1, read as the reverse complement.
GCAATCTGATGTAGGCGTGTCCCTATCCGGATTTCATTCCTGCCTAAGGAAATCTTCAGGGGACTTTGTTATTAGAATTTCTAGAGATATTTGCTATGTTAAATCACAAACTCAATGAGAATTTCTTGTCCTCGTCTAGGAGCGAGATTCAAAATTTAAAATATCAAAGAAAAAAGAAAAACAACAACAACAACAAAAAATTGTCACAATTGGCTTTGTCATCTTCCAAATAGGAAGTATTTCCTGAGTGTTGCCTCTCTTTAAAAAAAAAAAAAAAAAAAAAAAAAAATACTACTCTGTTTTTTTGACAGACCTAGCAATGTAGTGGCGTTTATTCAAGTAAATCAACAATAGAAAATCATATGTTTTCTAGTAGTGTCAGTTACATTTAAATTTGCACAAGCACCTGCATATTTGTTATTTAAATTTATTTTCATCGGGATAAACATTAATTGAATTTATAGTAATTAAATGTGCTAAAGTCCCAAAACTTATTTAACAAATTGTGAAAAGCAATAGTTACCATTGAAATCGATGGTGCAGAGTCCCTATAGTGTTTGTCAAGCTTTTCCCAGGTTTGATTTATTTTCGCAAAAAATAATGTTTAATGAGCACTCGAAATTCACTTTTTTCCATTTTTAAAAATATCCACGAGGTTGTATGATTTGAACAGCTGTTAAACGCAGAGTAAATGACGGAACTTGACAGTGGTCTATTAACAGGTGGTATTTGATGTTAGCAGTGTTGCATTTCATATTACTACGATGGAAGTTCGAAAAGTGACGGACTCTTTGATCCGCATTCATAGTTTTCACAGTTGCACAGTTGTAGTTTTCACAGTTGCAGCACTAAAAATATTCGGAATCCTAATGTAAATATCATTTTACTAACTGAATTTTTAAGTTGTTTCCATTAAAATACACTTTTCAATTCGGTCGCCACGTTATTTCTCTGTGTGTATACATTTTAAAATTTTTTAAACTAGGTTTGTGGCCAATACTTCAAACACATTATTTTATTTGCGTTGCAATATCGCCTTCGTATCAGCATTTTAGGCTCTTTAATATTGTGTATTTTTAAAGACACGTTGAAAAAAAACACGTTTGAAATTGATCCATATTTATTCTCACTGTGTTTTTCATACACTCACAATATATTTTCTACTACCGTCAAGTTCAAGTTTATGTTTATTTATGAAACCTTACGTAACATTTCTTTTCAATTGAAGAATCAATTAAAGTCCATAGAAATATTTGTTTTAGCTTTTTCTTTTGGTAGTAGTTAAATATTGGCAGTTAAATTTTGAATTTTATTTTTTCTCTTTCAAAAAAAAAAAAAAGTCCAAAAGCTGTTTAAATACAAAACTATTTCAATTGAATTTAGAAGAAACTCAAATATACAAACAAATACAAAAATTTTCTTGTGTATGTGTTTTGTTTTGTAATAAAAAAAAAAAACTTTTAAATTTTAAAAACAAAGGAAAAAATAGTTTTTTTTTCTGTTTTGTCCGTTAAATATTAAAGGTTGTTTTAAAAGACTTTCTGTTGTTTTCACTGCTCGTATCGGTTATGTAAACAATGTATAAAAATAAATATCAAAATGGGGTGAATATATAGAAAAATCAGTAACCCTGTGAAAATTGATTCATTTATGCACATATATGATCATATATGGTCTCGTATATGACCATATATGTTCGGATTCGAAATTTGAGAGTATATGGTCGTATATAACCATATATGAACATATATGGATCATTTATGAGCATTTATGAACATATATTATCATATACGACCATATACCCCGAAATTTCGGATTCGAACATATATGGTAACATATGCGTTCATATATGGTAATATACTAAACCATATATTAACATATTTGGCCCGCTATGTCCATATATGCTCATATACAAGCCCATATATGTTCATATATGTTCATATGCGATCGTATTTTCACCTGGGTTGTTCCTTTTTATCTGTTTTTTCAATTAGTTTAATAGGTATTTTAGGTAGTTTTTATTGTGCGAGTATTGTTGGTCAGGAATGTAGCTGTTAGCTATTGAGACAAAAGATCCAACTTTTTCTAAAATAAAAAAAAAATGCAAAACTTCAAAATTGTTCCCTGGTTTTAATGGTTTGCTCAAATGTTTATTGTAGAATCAAATTTAACGTAGCGGTTTTTTTTTGTATTATTTGTAAGCGGTGTTTTTAACGAATTTCAAATTTGGACTTAAACTTATTACACAATTTAATCAGTTCCATTCATACAATATTATTTAAGCTAATAAAAATTAATAGTGTTCAAATTGACTATAAAAAAGAAAAAAAAGACCTATTTTCTTAAAAAAAATGTTGACATGGGTTCTAAATACCAAACTCAGTGAATAATAGCGTTTTTAAAAAAATCGTTTTTCGCGACATATCGCTGTTCTTAGAGTTTTGACATTTTGTAAATAGGATTTGTGTCAACATGTCAAAATTAAATTGACTTGGTTGTTTTTAAATTTAATGAGCTGTAAATTATAACTTTTTACATGGGTTATAAATATGAAACGGACTTTAAATAAAACTTCTAAACTACTGGTCTGATCGTTGTGAATTAAATTGTTAAGTTATTATTAATCTAATAAAATACTGTGATTTATTGCTGTTCTTATATGTACTCTTATATTACATGCTGTATTTAAAGGTTGCCAAAATTAACTAACTCATGTATGCAAAATATTTTTGGGCATATATCTTTTGGTAATATCGACAAACTTTCGTCTGGAACTTGTAAAAAATCCATAATGTTGAAAATCTTGATAAAAAAAATTTAAATATTGGTTTTAGTAGGGTCTTTTTTGTAACTTTTTTTAAAAAAATCAATAAAACTTTAACTTTTTTCTAAAAAATATGGCTTGGAAAATTTTAAATGTAGCTTAACCAGCTCTTGGATAGGCAAAATCATTGGTTGAAAGTGACAAACTTTTGTGTAAGAAATTTATTTTGGTAGCTTGTTAAACAATTTTCATTCTGATATGAAAACTTTTTTAGATTAAGGATTATAAAAATATGTTCTTAATATTTTATATAAATATCTTGATGATTTTCTAAAAAGGAATTAAAATTTTGAACAAAAATTTTGTTAATTCTAAGAAAGCCGTATTTCAAATAATTTTTTTTTGTTAACTAATTTAATTTTTTTATTTACTTATATTTTCCTCTTTAATATATGAAAAAATCGTTTAAATATTATTTACAATTCCCAGATGAAAAAGTTCATATATGATCATATATTATCATATATGGTTTCATGTATGAGGACATATGGTTCCATGTTTGGGCATAAATGAACATATATGTAATGTATAGAAGTATATATTGGTAAATACATTCAAAGAATAAGTTCATATATGGATATGTGTGACATCATATATTATAATATATTGCATATATTAGTTCATATATGCCATATATCTCCATATATGAGTTCATATATTATGCCATATATGGGCAATATGTTTTAATTTTGAATCAGATATGACCATATATAAGAACGAAATAGTTTTTATTTTTAACCCCTTCTCTCTGCTGTACGACTTCCTGACAAAAATATATAAAAGACAATAGATTTTAAAGTTTGTAGAATTTATAAAGACGATAATAGATAATGAGTTATGAGATATCTCACCTTAATCTGAAGTAATATCAGTCGCATTTTATGTGCTTAATTCTGAATCGGTAGTACCTAACCTGACAAACCATCCAGCTTCTGGAGGGATTATCCTGCCTTTTAATATATATATTTTTTTTAATTTTTATAAAAAATAAAATTATTTAATAATATTTAATATCCCAGGTGAAAAAGTTCATATATGATCATATATTGCCATATATGGTTTCATGTATGAGCATATATGGTTCCATATATGAGCATATATGAACATATATGTAATGTATGGGAGCATATATGGGTAAATACATTTTAATTAAAAGTTCATATATGGATATGTATGACACCATATAGAATAATATATGATAATATATTGCATATATTGGTTCATATATTGCTTCATATATGCCATATATCTACATATATGAATTCATATATTATAAATACCAAATGTTGTTTGGGGACTTCTTTTGTCGGTTGCCTTGATTACTAGTCTTGGTATCGTCATCATCGTTTTTTAAATAATCTATTTTTTTTTTTTTTTGTAAAAAGTTGATTTTTTAGTATCCATATTCTTATTATTTTTTTTAATTATTTCCCCAATTGCATTTTCTTAAAAAATGGCGGTTTGAAATGTTTATATTTATTAATACATTTTGAATTGAAACTATGAACACATCCGAAAAAGCAAGCAACAAAACACACTTTTTACATATAAGTTATATGAAAATCAAAATTATGTTTGCAGCTCGTCGCTGCTGCTTTCGATGTGGTTAACCACTATTTTGCAACTTACTTTTCAATGTTGCCAACAAAAAAAAAAAAACAGAAAGGCTGCATAGAAACGCAGACATCGTTTAAAAAACACTATTTTTTAACGTTATTGTTTTACATTCGATCGTTTTTATGTTACAGGATCGTCTTTCCAAAATTAAATACATATTGTTTTTTTTAATTTGTAGTAGGTACATCTTCGTAGGGTACTTCTTAAATTTTTACTTAAATGAGAAATTATTTTTATACCGTACATATATAAGCCTAAATATTATTAATATTATTGCCCAATATCCCGATTTTGGTCTTTAAGCTATTACCACATATGGTCATAGAATAGAGAACAAATTGGAAAGTTGTACAATAATATTGGAAGAGTATTCGGTGCTTAAAATTTGCTTTTATTTTAGCCGCTTTATTCAAACCCCTTATTATCTTAAAACTTATTTTGCAAAACTCCTTTTAAAAAATCCCGTATGCAGTGTTGGCACAGATATGCAGTTGAAAAAATATGAAACTTATTTTTAAAACGGGTGTAATTTTATTAGCGTTTTTAATTATATTTCTGGATAGAACTGTTGGTAACACTTAAAAAGTATAACTTGTTGATCTACACATTCACACACAGAAACAAAATAGTGCTGTACGCTAGGGTTACTTTTTAATACTCAATAAAAGTGGTTACTTTTACTTCTTCGATTATAATTATTAAATTAATTATATGTAAATAATATATAAGGCCGTTTTAAATACATATATACATATAATAAATATATATATGTATGCACAGCGCATAGTCTAGATTCATTTATTCGTTCTCCCGCATAGTTCAAGGACATTTGTATTTGTCCCTAAACTATGCGGGGGAACGAATTAATGTCTCTAGAGTATGCGCTGTGCATATGTATGCACAGCGCATAGTTTAGGGACATTTGCTTACTTTGGGGACTGTCCCCAAAGTTTTCGCGATTTTTCATACATCTAGCGTATGAGATGAGGACAATTTATTCTATCCACCGCATATTCCGGCGACAATTTTGGCCGTGTCCCTAAAGTATGCGCTGTGCATACATATATATATATATGTATGCACAGCGCATAGTCTAGAGACATTTCTTCGTTCCCCCGCATAGTTTAGGGACATTTGCTTACTTTGGGGACTGTCCCCAAAGTTTTCGCGCCTTTTCATACATCTAGCGTATAAGATGAGGACAATTTTGTCTATACACCGCATATTTCGGCGACAATTTTGGGCGTGTCCCTAAAGTATGCGCTGTGCATACATATATATTCATACATCTAGCGTATTAGATGAGGACAATTTTGTCTATACACTGCATATTTCGGCGACAATTTTAGGCGTGTCCCTAAAGTATGCGCTGTGCATACATATATATATATATATATATGTATGCACAGCGCATACTCTAGAGACATTTATTCGTTCCCCCGCATAGTTTAGGGACATTTGCTTACTTTGGGGACTGTCCCCAAAGTTTTCGCGCCTTTTCATACATCTAGCGTATTAGATGAGTACAATTATTTCTATACACCGCATATTTCGCGTACAATTTTGGGCTTGTCCCTAAAGTATGCGCTGTACATACATATATATGTATGCACAGCGCATAGTCTAGAGACATTTATTCGTTCCCCCGCATAGTTTAGGGACATTTGCTTACTTTGGGGACTGTCCCCAAAGTTTTCGTGCCTTTTCATACATCTAGCGTATTAGATGAGGACAATTTTTTCCATACACCGCATATTCCGGCGACAATTTTGGGCGTGTCCCTAAAGTATGCGCTGTGCATACATATATATATATATATATATATATATAATAGAAAAGCAACTTATTTTCCGGTACATTTCAATAGCGAAACTTTGAAAAAGTAACCGTCGGAAATAGCTTGCAATAAATAAAGAGATAACTAAATTTTAGAATTTATATCAACGATTTTTCAAAGATGTTTATAAAAACTTTCGGAAATTAATTTTCCAACTTTGGAAGTCTACACACAAAAATACCGTTTCCAAGTAACTAGGAGCATTTCAACTAATAAAGTTTTTTTACATAAATTATTCAATATTTAAGTAGAATCATGTAAAAACTTGGTAAAGTGTCTCTAGTTTTCGTATAACTTTTGTGAATAAACTTAATTAGTTGAAATGCTCCTAATTACTTTGCAACGATTTTTTGCGTGTATATGCAAACTAATGTTTTTCAATTAATTTTCAAAAAAATCTATCTAAGACTTTTTATATAAATTGCGGAAGCATTTATTATTTTCAGCCAAAAGCTTGGTAAAATTTAAAAAGTTTTTGCATAACTGATCAAAAAAATAATGCTAAATATGTTTTTGCAAAAATACCCGGTACTCAAAAACACTACTACTTTAAAGTATATCATCACTAACTAAAAGCAATAAATAAAATACAAAAAAGGACGCTAAAATTTCGGTAAATTAAATAAATATTAAATAACCATGCCTAAAGACGGTAAGTAAATATACTTTTATTAAATATTTATTATGTATTTCAAGCTTTTTCTATTTTAGTAAAAAAAGAGAAGAAAGGAAAAAAGAATCTCCTGCAAATGCAGACAAACATATTGGTTAATAAAATAAAACGCCAACGTTCGCCAACGCCATCATCATCATCATGCGATTCATTTAAAGGATTTGGTAAATAAAACGTAAGTAATTAGAGTTTCTTTGATATTTTCAAAATAATAGTTTAATCATTACGAAAGGTAAAAAGTGAATCGGCAGCTGAATTACGTCGCCAACTGGCAAAACTGCAACAACAATTGGATCAAGTTGATACGGAAGATCAAGAACATGATGTTGCCGAAATTGAAAAGTGTCAAAAAGGAGCTGCAGCAGAAAGTAATGAAGAGGAAATCCAAGGAAACAAACAGCTTTTTGGCAAAAACAATACAGACGAAGAGGTAAGTTGGGAACAGTTAAACTTTGTAATTGAAGCTCTTTAAAGTGTATGTTGTACAATATGTAACTCTTCCATACTTTCACTTAATGCCTGATTTAAAGTTTATTTTAATTTAAAAACTTTTTATCGTGTTTTTTAGATGATTCATTTAAAAGATGAAATATATTGCCGAAAAAAAATTATGATATGGATACGGGGTGCTCATTCAAACCCTCACACGTCGCAAGAATACTCTTACATGGTGCTTTTAAAAAAGAAGCCATTTTAGCTAGTACACTAACAGGCCAGTCTCCAAAATCCCAAGGTCGAGAGCGGCAAATGGAAAAGTATGAATGCTTGAATGTCAAAGTAAAAAGAGCCATTGTTGGTGAGTACAAGCAACAATAAATTGTCGACTTTAACCATTATCATCAATTATCATATCTATATTTTTTCAGAGTTTTCGTTAGAATATGGCCAACAAAGAGGATGGGTACAACAGAATACCTATGATATCAATAGAGCTCTAAGCCAAAAAATAGGCGAATTTAAACGACTTCAAAAACGTCACGATGTCTGAATTAAATTGTTAATTAATCCTAATTACTTTTTTAATAGTTTTTATTTTTATATAAGTTTTGGAAGAAATATTTTGGCCACATGCTTCAAAAATTGATGAAACTTGATCCATCAAATTATATTATCACGCTAAATATACCATTGGTAAAATTTGTTGACGGACGCATCCCCTTTGCGATTTTATCCAAAAGTTGTGAATGGAAACAGGAAAAAATTAAAAAAATACCAAATGTTAAACTGATTCGTAATGGGTTAATGAATGGAGACATATTCCTCTTTGGAAAGATATTTAAAACACCTTTCCGATGATGCCTAACTGATGCTGATCCATTTACAACTTTTGTATAAAATTGCAAAACAAAACTTCAAATTTGAACCCCTTCCGCCAGAATAAGGTCCTCCAAAAGATTTTACCATTGGCAGATTCAGCGTGGAAAAGTTTCATCAATTTTGGAAACATGGGTAAACTTTATTTAAGCAAAAATTTTTGATCTCAGTATTCAAAAACTGGTTAAACCCGATGAATTAATTTGATTTATTTATTTTGTTATATCTTGTATTTAAAAAATAAGATATTTTCCCACATTACTTTTTTGTTGTGTTTCAGAATAATTGAAAAACTAAACAGAACTATTTAAATCTTAAGATACAATTAAAAATGGTGTAGAATATTCTTATATTGAAGTATATTTTGTTTTTAAAAAATGTCTGTATTTAGTAACATGTTTATAGAATTATAATAGCTGTATTTTTTAATAAACAGAATATTCTTAAAAAAAATAAAAAAAGCTTTTTTATATACGAGAATATAGGAAAAGTAATATTATATGACAATATATGAACATTCATATATGATCATATATGAACATTCATATATGTCCATATATGAGCATATATGTCCATATACCCTCAAATTCCGGATCCGAACATACATATATGGATTCATATATGAACTCATATATGTGGCCATATATGACAATATATGAATTATTTCACCTGGGATTATAAAATTTTGAAGCTTTTTGATAGCAATAACGTTGCAGCACCAGATATAGGATTTGAAAATTAAAATCAAATTCTAAAATGTATTAATTTGTTGTGCCAAAACTGATTTTTTTAGAAACTATATTTAGAAAAGTTAAATTTGAACGATTCAAACTAAGCAATTACGAATTTTTTAAAATCCATATTTCAAGTCAATAAATCCCGCTTTTTGCTTTGTTTTTGTGAATAAACGTTATTAGTTGAAATGATTATAATTACATGGCAATGATATTTTATGTGTATCAAACACAAGCATTTTATTTAAGTTTCTTTTACAAAATTCATAAGTATTCGTACCAAAGGACTTCTTTAGTGTTGGCTTGATTACTAGTGTTATCGCCGTCATCATCATTTTCTAAATCATCGAATTATATATTTTTTTTTTTGAACAAGTTGGTTTCCATTATTCATACTCTTATTAATTTTTATTAAATTCTTTCCCAAATAGCATTTTCTTAAAAAATTTCACTTTTAACTATTTATTTTTATTAATGCATTTTGAATATGAAATGTATGAATTTATCAGTAACATGTTCTTAGAAGTATAATAAAAACCATTTCTTTTAATAAAAAGACAATATTATGGATAAAAACTTAAAAATTTGACTTTTTTATACGAGCATATGGGAAAAGTAATAATATATCACCATATATGAACATTTATATATGGCATTATAAACGACCATATATGTACATATACCCTCAAATTTCGGATCCGAATATATATGGATTCGTATATGAACTCATATATGTGGCCATATATGACAATATATGAACATTTTCACCTGGGTTAGTATGATTTTAAAAGTTGAACTACAATAAAAAAAATTTTAAATACTTTTTTTTTGGTCCATTGGTTTATTTTTTAAATCGGTACAAAAAAGTTCGAATATTTACAGTAGATCTTCTTAACCACACCTACAACCTATAATATGTAGTTTTTTTTAATTATATTTTTTTACTGTAGCACCATGTAGCACTATTAACAAAAATAAATATCGTTTTTTTTTTACTAGTTTACTACTCATTATACATGGTATTTTATTTTTTTAATTGAATACAAACAATTTGCCTTATATATATTGACATCAACTGATAAAAGAATTTTTATTTATTTTGTTAAATTTGTATTCATTTTATTTTTTTAATATTAATTAAATTACTTTCTTTTTCATTTTATATTCAATTGACTTTTCATTATTCACATTTCGATGGAATAAAAATACTATTAACAAACAAAAAAGATATAACAAAAAAACTGAGAAACGTGTACTTACCATTTAAAACATGCAAAATAACAGTACGCGGTACACTATTTGATGGACTGCATGTGTAGTTCCCCGAATCTTGCTTTTGCACTGATGGTATAATTAATGAAGCAGTCTGTAATTGAAATGAAAATGCAAACATATTACACTATTATTTGTACACATATTACTAGGGCAACATAATATTCTGCACTAGAATATGTAAAAATTATTTATATGTAGAACTCTTTTATGCTTATCATTTTTTTTTAATATGGGATTTTCTCAAATATATTTTAAAACTGGGTTTATAAAGAAATTGCTTTTTTAAATTTAATGACACATTAATAGGATTTTACACTATAATAAACCACAATTTAGGCACGTCAAATCCATTTGCGTGAATTATAATCTGCTAGGGGAGCAAAATGTATGCTGGTTTAAACTTAAAAAATTTATAAAAATTCTCATACTTAAATTTTGTTTTATGATTTAAATAAACACATATCATTGTTATATATTTCGTTTTGCGTTTTCATACACCCTTATTTTGCGCATTTCAAAAAATCCTTGTCAAATTCTGTGGTGTTTCAAAGAATTTAATTTTTAAAATCTTAAAATCTTAAAATCGCGGTTTATGTGAAATTTACAAATTATAAATTATTCTTATTTTATTTATTTATTTGAATTTAACATAATCAGTTGGATGATCTTTCTACAATTTAAGTTCCAAATAATTACAGTTTTTATATATTATGCTTTTCAAAACTAAATAAATTTCATTTGGGCCATAGAATCTTAATTACTTAAAATTTTTGAATGCCAATAATGTAAATTTTGCTGTATTTCTCTCAACATTGTTGATGTGCTAGAGCAAATCTTATTTAAATAAAAGAGTAATTTATTTAGCACACAGTGGCTTTTGAAACAAATTCGTGATGGTGATCAATTATATGCGTTGCCACTATTAGTTAAAGGATTTAAAATCCGTCTTTGTATTGATTGCTACACTGAAAGAATTATTCTTCATGCTTGTAAAGAAAAAATTTCTTCATAGATTTAATGAAAAATTTCATTAGATACGAGAAATTCAATTAATATTTTGAAATTTCTCATAGAATTTCTTAGTTACATAAAAAAAAAAATTCATTCGATTTCATAAACTATCTCCTCATAAATTTAATGAAAATTTTCTTAAGAGCTATGAAATTGCTTCAAATAATTATTTTTTTTCATAAAATTGCATAATTTTATTAATTTTCATAAATTTTGAACTTTATTTTTAAGATTTAATTCTTGAAGTATTGAGCATATGTTATAAAGTATATTATTTATTCAATGATTTCGACTTCATTGAAATTGTTTCATATTTCATTTGAATTGTTAGTTTTGAGATCATAAATCAAAAGATACTTTTATTACACGCTACCAACTAGCCCCGGTAGGCTTGTTGGTAGCGTGCTGGCTTATCTGTGCGGGGGTCGTGGGTTCGATTCCCACCAGAGGCACTGGTCTGTTTTCGCTACAACGCGCCGAAGGCCATAGTAGCTAGTGCTCGGTTAGGGTAATAGTATATAATTTGTAATTATATGATTATTAATTAATAAAATAAAAAAAAAAAAAAAAAATATTTAAAAAAAAAAAAATATTGTTAATAAATGTAAGAGAAGATGACAAAAATCTTTTGGGGATCAGAGCAGCAGTACCGCACTTTCGACCCAAGCGACTAAGTGATCTTCAGCCTCATCACCCACAAAAAACTTCAGGTTTGATCAGGTATATATATAGACCAATTCCATATGAAAACGATCAAAATTGGCAAATCTTTGGACGACCCCTCTCCGATTTTAAAATAAATAGTCTCAATCGATTGCCCAGCAAAAAATAATATACCTACATTTTTTTTTTTTTTATAGTGACTGGTTTAGTGGTGGTGTGCACCACTGTCATGTGACAAAATTGAAGAATTCTTCATAAGGGACATCATTGAAAGTTTTTTTGAAGAATTCTTCATAAGGGACCTCATTGAAAGTTGTTTTAAAAAACTACTAAAGCGATCGCAACGAGTGATAGCTCGTTGGAAAGGTATTGAATCAGGCTTTAATTGAAAAATAAAATTTTCCTAATTTTTCGTGTTAAATAATTAAAAATAATTCAATTATAAAAAATATAAAAACAATGAGAACAAGGTGGTCTCTTAAATGCTCTTCTCCTGTCCAAACAAGGAGTCGGGGCCTATTTTTTTATTGCTGATTGTTAAAGCAAAAATTATGAGGAATCCAAAACAAATAAAATTAGCCGGAAAATTTAGGAGCTTCTGTGGAAAATCGGAAAATTTAATTTTCATGGGAAAATTTAATTTCCATGGGAAAAAAGGTAAATTTCTGAGAAAAATTAGGAAAATTTTATTTTTCAATTAAAGCCTGATTCAATGCCTTTCCAACGAGCTATCACTCGTTGCGATCGCTTTATTATTTTTTTAAAACAACTTTCAATGAGGTCCCTTATGAAGAATTCTTCAATTTTGTCACATGACAGTGGTGCACACCACCACTAAACCAGTCACTATAAAAAAAAAAAAAAATATGTAGGTACATTATTTTTTGCTGGGCAATCGATTGAGACTATTTATTTTAAAATCGGAGAGGGGTCGTCCAAAAGGTGATCGCTTTCATATGGAATTGCTCTATATATATATATATCAAACAGCCACAGAAAATCGGTGTTGTTAATTGATAACCTGAACAACATGAGTTATTTTCGTCTTTTCTCACAAGTTTCATATTTTATATGAAGCTTTTCATTGGCTTAATCCCAACTTTTTGAAGAAATTCATGAAGAATTTGATTGATTCAATGATTCAATGAAACTTCTTAATATTATAGAACACGTCATTGTAGGAATATTTTATTAGTTTTATTTTGACTTTTATTATTTATACGAAGCATTTCATAAACATTGCCTTTAATGAAACCAGTTTCATAGATTCTATGAAAAGTTTCAATTCACTCAGTGTACACCGCAAAAATCCATGCTACTTCTTACGAAAACAACTTTCGTAGATATTTTTTCGTACAATACAAGAAACTTTCTTTCAATCTACGAAAATAATTTTTGTGCTGATTTTAAAATTTCACGAGACTAACAAAATCATTCGAATCCACCTTTTTCGTAATATATATACAAAGAATATATCAGGAACTTCTGCTTTAAATATTTGTAGTTGTTTTTGAGCTGTAATACAGTAATCTTTATTTTTAAGTAAAAAACAGTAATTTTTGAAAGAAATTTAATTTTTGACTACAAAAGTAGTCAAAAAAAAAACAAACCACATCAAATTACTGTATTATGATTTTATATTAATTTTATACCGTAGTTTTGTTTTATTTAAAAAAATAAAACCAATAAAAGTTTGTTTATTTTTTATTGCATATGTGGTTAGTTTTTACTACAATTGTGGTTAATTTCATTTGTTTTCAACTACATTTGCTGAGTTCTTTACCTACTTAGTATTATAAGTATACGAGTAGTTTTTTATTCACCTATAATTTCTTATGCTGAATCTCTTTTAGGTGGCGTAGATACTGCTGATAAAATAATTGGCTCCTATTTTACAAAACACTAAATAAATCTATTATCAAATGTTGTATTTGCAAAACATACTTGATATATCTGCTTTGAATGTGAACACATAGTACATTTTAAAATCGATGATTAATGGCCTCAGCTGATCGGAATCGCAGGAGATCAGAGATTTTGCGGCAACTAGCACTTTATTTGGCTAAAGCGCATATGATGAAAATAAATATAGAGAATTCAAAGATAATATACTATGGACCAAATGGCTCCTTAAACTATGATTCGTAATTTTCTATTTTTCCCATTCCTCCTTTAGGTTAGAAAATTGAATTTGTTAACATAACATTGTTTTATAAAAAGACCACGTGAGCTGAAAAATTAAGTCGGTATATATTAACATTCAAAACGTACAATAATCGAACCAAATGGTCATAAAAGTCTTTACAGGTGGGCTAACGACGGAAATCAAAGGACATGCTACGCAATGTGAAACATAAACAACGCAACTTAGAAGACACCGCAAATTATAAAACGACGCCACTTCGAAACAACGCAAATCGAAGCGACGCAAACCGGGGTATTAGTGTATAAAATAATATAATGCTGTATACACCCCCATATCAAAAGTTTTGAAACAACCCAAAACTATATACAATTGGATTCAAATATTGAAAATGTCTATATGGCTATATAAATTTATACATTGAAACATTTAATTGCATAAATTTATATCTAAATATATAAAACACTTTTTACTTAGGTGGATAGCTTTCGAAGTTCTAGTTAATTTTATATGGGTATTGTCCTACGGCACGTATGAGTGTTAATTAATATTATTTAGCACTCATACGTGCCGTAGGACAGTATAAAGAGTGGAAACGGAAAATAAATGATCCGCAATTATTAGTGCCCGACCGAACAGTTCGGCCAGAAAATGCATTTGGTCTGTATTCGGTACTTTAAAGCATTATGGACAAATTTGGCGGATGGAAAAATGTTTATTGGGCTGATTAGATGCTATATTGAGTGTCAAATTTGAAGAAAAGTCTGTAGTTAAACAATGAATTCACTGTTCGGCCTCAGAAAGTTCGGCCAAATTGAAAATAGTTCGGCGGCCGAGCTTTTAACTTTATAGCTAAACTTCAGCTTTTCTCTTTAATTGTATACACAAAATCGAATTAAGTCGGCTCAACAAACATGTTTCTAATACCAAAATTTGTCATCATTGCCTCTAGATATCGAAAAACCGACAAAATGTAGTTTTTTGGCCGAACTATTCGGTCGGGCACTATCAAGTATGTCTGTTGATACATTCCATATGATTACTAGTGCGCTCCGTTCTGATGATGTTTCGAGTCGACGACAAATGCGTAGTAGCAATAAATTTGCTCCCATTGGTGAACTATGAGACTGTTGGCAACATCTTCTTCCAATGTATTACAATTGTCACGAAAATGGCACCACAAATGAGCAACTTGTTGCATTCAGGGGAAGATGCTCTTGACGACAGTTTATTGTTTCTTATTAAAATTCAACGGAAGGTATACCACGAGTAGCTTTTTTGGCCTATAATTACTTATGATGCATTTTTTTAGGTGGCGTAGATACTGAAGAAACGGGATAACGGGGGGCTCGGTATATAAAGAGAATACTGAACAAACCTTTAAGCGGGAATATTTTTTATATAAAGAAAAAGATGGCGGTATGATTAAACGTTATAATGGATTTATTCTTCTTAACCTTTATGTAAAGGTCTTGAGTTAAATTTGTAAGGTTATGTTAAGTTACAAATTTCAATATTTTTTTAATAACAATTTTCGGGTTTGTATAATGCACATTAATTTATCTTTCAGGAATTTTATAACAATTTAGTATCTATAATTTATATTAATTTACACTTTACTTTGGGTAAGTAATTCAAAATTTGTGGTAAGTATTTAATACTTTCTATATAGTTTTAAGTTTAGGGTTTAAATTACACTTTAGGTAAGTAACTAATACGATTATAGATTTAATCTTTGTTTAGTTTTAAGATTCACGGTAAGTATAATTTACAACAAATTTTTGATCTTAGGTTAACTTTGTGGTAAGTACTTTAGATTTAGGTAGAAGAAATTTTACTTTGCGTAATTAACACGGGAGCTGTTGCTTAGTTGGTTGTTGAAAACTTATTAATTTTAAAGATGACAAATTATAAGAAGAGAGAGCAAAAGCCCTCGGCTAAAGATCTTTTTGCTAGTCAACCTTGTTTTTTGTTACAGCTGATGGTTAATTTGTCACTTGAGGGCATTGATGAAGACGTTGTCAGGGATGGGATTCCATTATTGTTCACTAAAGTGAACAGATACTGTTGATCAAATGATTGGCTCCTATGCTACAAAACGCAAAACAAATATATGGCCAAAAGTTGCGTGTGAAAACATACTTGATATATCTGCTTTGAATAAGTTCACTTAGAATACTATGTAGGTAAAGAATACTGGAAATGTAGTTAAAAATTAAATTACACTTAACGAAAGGACGACTTACATTTCAGTAAGTTCAACTAATTTTGTCATTTGTTTTTTTATGTTCCACAATTGTAGTAAAAATGAACCACATGGTAGTAAAAAATAAACAAGCATTTGTTTTTTAGTAACAAAAACCGACTGTAAAAAAATAATTTAAAATCATAAAACAGTTATCTGATGTGGTTTGTTTTTTTAAATGAACTTCAAGGTTAGTAAAAATTTAGTTTGTTCTACAAATGACTGACATTTGCATTAAAAATAAAGAATTTTTAAAGCAAAAGTTTACTGAGTGTACATATTATATTCTGGTACCGATGTTTCATGTTACCCAGCTGAGTCTGGATCGTAGGAGATAACAGTTTTGGCGGCAACTTGCACTTTCTTTGGCTAAGGCGCATATGAGGAACTTATTATTCATTATTTTTATCAGTCCTCTTTTAAGTTAGGAAATTGAATTATTGCACATAACATTGTTTTATAAAAAGACCACGTGAAATGAGCCAACAATTGGACCAAGTAGCCTTAATGCAACAGCAGGTTTAAATATGTCGTTTTACAAAAAATTACGGTGGCAAATAAAATTTTATCGTATATTAAATAATGTCATACTTAGCTATATTAAATTGTAAAACACTGGATAACATTTTACAAGATTATATAATATTATTTCTATTTGGGCTTGTTTTAAATGATTATAATCTAGAGATGAGTGCTGTTTTTGTGATATCTTGCTTTGTACCACAACTTAGCGGTTTTGTTTATACCACAAATCATACGGGTTTTCCGCAATGCACATGGTGAATGGATTAACCTAATCATGTTTTTATTCATGTTTGTTAACAACGCGAAACTCCTTTTGATTTTATTTGTGGAAATAATAAAAATAATAGACAATTTTTAAAAAGATTAGTACTTTTTTCAACTTTTTATTTTCAATTTATTTATGTAAAGCAAGGGTCAGGTGTGAAGAAAGATGTCAAATATGAAGTTGCTAAATGTCAGTTGCTAAATGTCAGTTGCTTATTACTTAAGAGTCAATCGGTCGGCAGTAAGTTGTTTGAAGTCACTTGAATCGGTCGGTCGTTAAGCAGTTGTCCGTCGATATCCTACGTTGTATTATCATTAACTTTACATAATGTTCTACATTACTTTTTATTAAAATATATAATTAAAATGGTTTTGTGAATAATTTAACTAAATTAAAATAAATCTATTGAATTGAATTAATAAAATTAAAATAAAACATAAAACTCTCAATTCTCATTCTTACATTTGGGGGCTCAACCTATAAAAAAAAAAAAAAAAACTCGAGTGCAGTGAATTTTTGTTAATATAAAAAAAAAAATAATAAAAAGTTTGAAGAACTTAAGTACTGTACTTTTTTTTATTTTATAAAGAAAAAATAAAAAGAACCGTTTGCTAACATTCTGCAAAAAAGAAAAGGTTTAATATACACAATTTTTAAATGACCCGTTATTGAATGAGAGCAAAAAATATAAAACAGAAACCAGTGATTTTAAGAATTTATAACACTAGATCAAGAGCGCTAATCTTAAAAACAAGAGAAGCTGGAAACCAAATTGACAAAAGTGTTATACTGGAAAGTAGTAAGATGGCAACTAAGTCTGAAACAAATTTAAATAGTGGCAATACTGAATTGAGTGAACTAATAAAGCTTTTGGCATTGAAAATGCAAAAGGAAGAAGATGATAAAAACAAAACTAGTGTGTCCATTGAAAGTTTTGGAAAAATAGTGCCTGATTTTGATGGTGATTCGATATCAGTAAACTATTAGTTCGAAAATTTTGAAAAAAATGCAGAAGCTTATGATCTTAATGAAAAACAAAAATATGTTCAAGGTAGAAACAAAATGATTGGAGCTGCTAAATTATTTTGAGAAGCTGTTAGCGTTTCTGATTATTCTACGTTGAAGGAGGTGTTAACAAATGAGTTCCATAAATCATTTAGTAGTGCAGAAATCCATAAACAGCTTGCAAATCGTAAAAAATTGGAAAATTAATCGTTTCACGAATATGTTTTACATATGAGAAAGCTTGCAGCAACTGGTAAAATTGAAGACATTTCTGTAATAAGATATATTGTAGACGGGCGAATAAAAAGTGAGTGGAAATATTCTTTGTACAATGCTAAAACATACAAGGAGCTTCGTGAGCAGTATTCAATATTTGAACGTATTAAGCCTTTGGAAATACCAAACAAAAACAAAACAGAAAATAAACAATATACAAAAAAAGAACATTGTTTTAATTGTGGATCAGCTGATCATAAAAGAAGAGACTGTAAAGAGCAAACAAAGTGTTTTTTTTTTGCAATAAAACTGGTCATATTGCCAAAAATTGTGTTTTAAAAAATCAAAAAACAAATACAACGAGTGTAACAGTGAATATGATAATAGACAAAAAACGTTTGAAGACCATAATTTTTGAAAATAAACAAATTGATTGTTTAGTAGATACAGGGTCTGATGTAACCCTCATGAAAGAAAGTGTGTATAAACAATATTTTAAAGACTGTGTTTTAAACGGAAGTTCGTCTTTATTGTTCGGTCTTGGTAATACTCCAACGGAACCGATTGGGTATATAAATGGTACGGTATACGTCGATTCCGTAACAACAAATCATAATTTTCTCATAGTGCCGGACAATTCAGTAAAGTACAATGCACTACTCGGTTATGATTTTGTAGAAAAATTTAAGTGTATTTCTGACGGTAACGGGTATAAATTCGCTTATAAAAACGAACCGCAAAACGAAAATTATTTCTTGGTATATAACATAACAACAGCTGAATTAAACGTTCCTCCCAAATATAAGCAGAAGGTAGAGGAAATAATATCTAGTTATAACCCGTCATCAGTTCCAGAAGAAAGTCCGGTTGTAATGAAGATTGTGACAGATGGAGAACTAAAACCATTTCGTCATTCACCATCCAGATTACCAATTAATGAACAGGAAGCTGTACGAAAACAAGTTGATGAATGGTTATCGAATGGTGTTGTTAGAAAATCAACATCATCAGTGGCAAGTAGAGTTGTGGTAGTAAAAAAGAAATGTGGTGACTACAGAGTTTGTGTTGACTTCCGTAAGTTGAATAATATGGTGTTAAAAGACTGTTTTCCTGTGCCATTAATTGATGAGGTGTTAGAAAAGTTACAAAACTCTAAATTTTTTACCGTAATGGATCTTGAGAACGGATTTTTTCATGTGCCAATCGAAGAATCCAGTAAGCATTTGACTGCATTTGTAACAAAAGAAGGCCTTTTCGAATTTAATAAAGCACACTTTGGTTTTTGTAATTCACCAGCGAATTTTATAAGGTACGTGAATCATATTTTTCAACCACTTATTAATAACGACGTAATGGAACTATATATGGACGACATTGTTATTTTTGCTGAAACTCCAGACTGTTGTCTTACAAAGCTTAAACTAGTTCTGGAAACTGCTGCGCATTTTAATTTGAAAATTAAATGGTCAAAATGTTCGTTTCTTCAAACCAAAATTGATTTTCTTGGTTATACTGTGCAAGCTGGAATGATTTGGCCTGGAAAAGAGAAAACTAAAGCTATTGAAAAGTTCCATCAACCAAAAAATATTAAAGATGTTCAATCATTTCTAGGTATCACTGGATATTTTCGAAGATTTATCCAAGGGTATGCTCATATTGCTCGACCTTTAACAAATTTACTGAAGAAGGATGCTAAATTTATTATTGGCGGGGAAGAGTTGCAGGCGATTTATGCGTTGAAAACAGCTCTCATAAAAGAACCAGTGCTTAAAATATATGATAGAACAGCTGTGACTGAATTGCATACTGACGCTTCTAAATATGGTTTTGGTGCTGCACTTTTACAAATACACGAAAATCAGTTACACCCAGTATTTTTTTGGAGTAAAAAAACGTTTCTGCAAGAAAAAAACAACACAGCTACATATTAGAAGTTAAAGCTGCATACTTAGCTTTTAAAAAGTTTCGTCATTATCTTCTTGGTATTAAATTTAAGTTGATTACTGATTGTGCTGCATTAACACAAACAACATCAAAGAAAGACGTACCAAGGGATGTGGCACAGTGGATAATGTATATTCAAGATTTTACGTATATCATTGAGCATCGAGCAGGAAACAGATTAAAACATGTTGATGGTCTAAGTCGTTACCCTGTAGATGTTATGGCTGTGGATGTTATGGCTGTGCTCTCTGATATATCACCAAAAATTGGGAAGCTTCAACAAGAAGACGAGGGTATTAAAGCTCTTTCTGTTATTCTAAATACTGGACCTTATGGTGATTTTAAAATAAAAGGTGGTTTAGTTTACAAAAACGTTGCTGGAAGCGATTTACTTGTGGTTCCAAAGTCGATGGAGATTGATGTTATTAAAAACGCACACGAACAAGGCCATTTCTCAGTACAAAAAACAATGCACCGCGTACAACAGCAATTTTTTATACCTCATTTAGAAAAAAAAGTACATCAGTTTATATCGAACTGGATCAAATATATAATACATAACAAAAAATTAGGAAAGCGTGAAGGATTCTTAAATTGTATCGATAAAGGAGAGGTACCTCTACACACACTTCATGTCGACCACTTGGATCCGATGGATGCCACGTCAAAATTATATAAACATATTTTTGCTGCTGTGGACGCTTTTTCTAAATTTGTATGGTTGTTCCCAACAAAATCTACTGGTGCGGAAGAAGTTGTCAGAAATCTTAAAATATGGTCTGATATCTTTGGGTATCCTTTAAGAATAATAAGCGATAAAGGGTCTGCGTTCACCTCAAATCTTTTTTCTGATTTTTGTTAAGAAAACAACATAGAACACGTTTTAATAACAACAGGTGTCGCTCGTGGTAATGAACAGGTAGAAAGAGTAAACCGTACGATAATTTCTATTATTGCAAAGCTGTGATGATACATCAAAATGGTATAAATACGTCGGCCAGGTGCAGAAAGCTATTAATTCTTGTGTTCATAGTACAACAAAATATTCTTCTTTTGAAATTATGTTTAGTGTTAAGATGAACTCAGATGTATGTGACAACGTTCTAAATATGCTGCAAGAAGAGTTAATTACCGATTTTAACAAGGAAAGAGAGAGCTTACGTGCAGATGCTAAACAGCAAATTATGAAAGCTCAGCAACAATACAAGCTGAATTATGATAAAAAATGTAAACAACAAAGCGATTATCAGATTAATGATTTGGTAGCTATAAAACGTACTCAATTTGTAGCTGGAAAGAAACTTGCCAGTGAATTTTTGGGCCCATATAAAGTCACTAAAGTAAAAAGAAACAACCGTTATGATGTGGAGAAAGTTGCTGATTTTGATGGCCCGAAAAAAACATCTACTAGCTGCGATAATATGAAGTTGTGGGGATTTGTGGAAGCCAATGATGATTTTTTGTCATCTGGGTCAGATGAAGAGCAGGACGGCCGAATGTAAAGCAAGGGTCAGGTGTGAAGAAAGATGTCAAATATGAAGTTGCTAAATGTCAGTTGCTAAATGTCAGTTGCTTATTACTTAAGAGTCAATCGGTCGGCAGTAAGTTGTTTGAAGTCACTTGAATCGGTCGGTCGTTAAGCAGTTGTCCGTCGATATCCTACGTTGTATTATCATTAACTTTACATAATGTTCTACATTACTTTTTATTAAAATATATAATTAAAATTGTTTTGTGAATAATTTAACTAAATTAAAATAAATCTATTGAATTGAATTAATAAAATTAAAATAAAACATAAAACTCTCAATTCTCATTCTTACATTTATATCTAAAAATATATACATTCTCTTACTTAGGTGGATAACTTTCGAAGTTCTAGTTAATTTTATATGGGAATTGTCCTACGGCACGTATGAGTGTTAATTAACATTATTTAGCACTCATACGTTGCGTAGGACAGTATAGAGAGTGGAAATGAAAAATAAATGACCATCTATGATGTCTGTAGATAAATTAGAGTTGATAATATTTCGAGTCGACGACAAATAAATTTGCTCCTATTCGTGAACTGTGGGATTGTCACCAAATCGTCACCAAGTGTCACCAAAACGTCATCATTAATGAGTAACTTGTTGCATTCAGGGGGCGATGATCTTTTCTACAGTTTATTGATTCTTATTACCATTCAACAAAAGAGTATTTTTTTGTTCTCCTATAATTTCTTATGTTTCATCTCTTTTAGGTAGCGTAGATACTGTTGATCAAATGATTGGCTCCTATGCCACAAAACGCAAAAAAAATCTATCGCCAACGTTACATTTGCAAAAGTACTTGATATATATACAAGGTGGCGCAAAAGTAATCCTCCTATCAGAAAATGCTATAAATTTTGCGATTGGCCCCTAATGTCAGTTCTGTTTTGACATTTGTGTAGTAAACACATGCGAAATACACGTTAATAAACAATGTTACGCTACACTGCTCCAGAACGCGGAATATTTCACCACCAATAGGAAGATGATTTTTCATCAAAAATAATCATGAGTGATGAGGCCCATTTCCATCTTAGCGGGTACGTAAATAAGCAAAATTTACGCTTCTGGGCCACTGAAAATCCGCGTGTAACCCACGAAGAGCCATTACACCCGCTCAAAGTCACTGTATGGTGTGCTGTTTTCGCTGGAGGAGTCATCGGACCTTTTTTCTTCGAAGACGTCGCGGGCCAAACGGCTACTGTGAATGGTGAGCGCTACAGAGCAATGATCAACGAGTTCTTTTTGCCGCAACTTGATGAATTGGGATTGGAAAACATGTGGTTCCAACAGGACGGTGCAACGGCACACACTGCACGTGCCACAACCGATATGCTGAAGGATGAATTTCCCGGGCGCCTAATCTCCCGTTTTGGCGATTTGCACTGGCCAGCAAGATCGCCTGATTTGACCGCTCCAGACTTCTTTTTGTGGGGCTTTTTGAAGTTGCGGGTTTATGTCAACAAGCCTCAGACTCTTGCAGCTCTTAAAGACAATATCCGTCAAGAATGTGAGGACCTATCGCCGGAAGTTTTGGCCAAAGTGATGGAAAATGCCATTAAAAGGGCCAAATGACAATCAACTGTGGCGGCGGCCATTTACATGACATCGTATTCTCGACTTGATGTAAAAAAAAATTAAAATACCAAATAAAAATAATCCACAAGAAGAATCAAAGTTTTTCATTTTTTTTTTTTAAATTACAGCCAAAAAACATCGGAAGGTTATTTTTGCGCCACCTTGTACTTCTAATGATTACATATTATATTCTAAAAGCGATGTTTCATGTTTCACAAGCTGAAACGGAATCGAAGGAGCCCAGAGTTCTTGTGGCAACTAGCACTTTCTTTGGCTAAGACGCATATGAGGAAACGGGGGTAAATTGTCTTAACAAGAGTTGTTAGCTCAGTTATTGACTGAAATACAGTTCCAGTGGCCTCCTCAAATAAAGAACTTCTATCCCAGCGGCTCGGAAGGATAAAATTTACTCCATTTACAGTAAATATGTTTGCAAAACTAACCGAAAAACATTTTGCTTATCATGCAATGACAAATGTTATCAAATAGTCTAATAAATACTAATATTTTGAAAATAAATGTTGAGAAATTCAAATAAAATATACTATAGACCAAATGGTCCCTTAACTTATGATTCGTAATTCTTTATTTTTCTCAGTCCTCTTTTAAGTTAGGAAATTGAATTGCTGCACATAACATTGTGAGCCAACAATTGAACCAAATAACCTTAATCCAACAGCAGGTTTAAATATGTCATTTTACGACAAAATTCTGTGGCAAATAAATTTTTTTCGTACATTACATAATGTCATACTAAGCTATATGAAATTGAAAAACATTGGATCACATAATACAAGATTAAATAATATAATTTTTATTCGGGGTGTTTTTAAAATTATAATTAAAATTTTTAAAATTATAATTATGGTGCTGTTTTCTGTGATATCTTGTTTCGTACCACAACTTAACGGTTTTGTTGATACTACAAATCAAACGGTTTTTCCGCAATGCATGTGGCGAAATTTTAAACTTCTCATTATACTCATGTTTTTATTCCAGGTAATTAACACCGCGAAATTCCTTTTGATTTTATTTGTAGAAATATTTTAAATTTTTTGAGTTTAATAAAAAAGTTAAAAGACTAGTACTTTTTTCAACTTTTTATTTTCAATTCTGTTATTTAACAATATTGATTCATTAAAGGTTTTTATAGTTGTAAACAAAAATAATTATTTTGTTTTCTGTGCAGTTGAAAAGACATTTTAAATTTTAAATATATTTATATCTATAAATTTAGTTAAAATATTGTTCTACCTCAGCAATACAGCAAACACATAAATGTACTGACATACAAAGTATATTGACATGTCAAATTGTTGTTTTCAAATAGTTTTGATATTATTATTACTAGGGTTACCAGAACAGGCAGTTTATGCACTAAAGTAGACAAAAAGGTTACCATAGAGTCTATGTTGTATGCAATATATGGGTTTGAGTTAAGCCAATTATTTTTTTCTATTGCAGACAACTGAAGATTTGTGTGATACCAATGAAACAATTGAATTCTCTATCATGAAAATTATCTAATTTTTTGAGAAGCAACAAATAAAATCTAATACGACAATATCATATTGGATTTTTGCACCTATTGTTCTACCAATATTCTACCTAAATATATGAAAATTTATAAAGTCCGAAAAATAATTTTTATATTTTTAATACAAAACTTAAAACATTTACAAGAACTTTTCCATAAAATTTCAACAGTTATTTAAAAACTTAATCAGTAAAGTTGTTTCAATGTTTTATACAGTTAAATTAACAAAGAAATGTATTTTTTAACCTTCTGTCTCTTATACAATAAATGAAAAAACGGACTTTCGGTAATAGTTAAAATATTCACTTAATATTTTCTATTTAAAACAAAAACTTGTTATATTATGTTGAGTATTTTAATAAACATAAGTGATCTATTGTTTTTACCGATTTGTTCAATTTATTTTTCAACAGTTAAAAAAAAACTAAAAAATACAATTGTTTTAAACGAAAGGTATTTATTAAATTATTTTCTATTAATTTAATGTGTATATTTATTTATGTTAAAAACCAAAAATAAAAATAAAATTTAAAAAACATATCTTAGAATAATTTAAAAAAATACCAAAAATACTAAAACTTTTGCAAAAATTGTTATTACCCTAAACATTAATCGTTGGCTTCATCTTTGAAAATAAAAACAGTTTTTAGTTCAAGAACGCACATTATTTTGCCAGAATACCTTTAAAAGACATCACCTCAACAAAGTGCAAACTAATTTTCGTCAAATTTGGCAAAATGAAAACTTTTTATACACACAGATAAATAAAGTGCCAACCGAATTGAAAATGGTAACAACTTGAGTTGGTACAACGATATTTACATGAGATTTCTGAATATTTTCAGTTTTGCAACTGAAATTCAGTTGAATTAACCGTACTTTGTTGTAAAAACGAATGTTCAGTTGTACCAACCGACTTAAATTCGTTATAACCGAATTTGAGTAGCAGTAACCGAATTTCAGTTGGCAAATAGCAAAATTTTTCTCTGTGTGTATGAGAGTCATTTCCTGTCAACCCGAACACTTTTTAATGTCGCGATATTATTTTTTTATTAAAGTTGTACCAACCGACTTAAATTCGTAATAACAGAATTTAAGCCGCAGTAACCGAATTTCAGTTGGCAAATAACAAAATTTTTCTCTGTGTGTATGTGAGTCATTTCCTGTCAAACCGAACGCAATTTTATCGACGTGATTTAAGTTTGCCTTACATGTTTGTTAGACGCATTCTTATTTATCACAAATATGTAACAACCCTATTCGCCAAAAAGCCGTATTATGTTTCGATCATTTACATCATTCCTCAAAATTTCATTAGTCTACGAAGTATCGTTACAAATGTCATTAAAAAAACAGACGTTAGCGACCATTTCTATAAGACAAACTACAGTTTGTTTACATATTTCTTGGCCTCAAAGTTCCGCTTATGTCTTTTTTTTCTGTAATAAATATCTCAAAATGTTTGACACGCTTGAGCACGTATCATGAGGCGTTGGATTCGAAATTCAAAATACTTTTATTGATATCCAATTGGTATTTTTGTTTCTATGGACCAAACAAGAAAGTACGCAAAATACAAAACTGGAGTCAGATTAAACCCCCTAATTTATCCCATTTAACTGAGATTTGGCATATGAAACTAAAATTATTTGCAGTATATTTTGAACTTTTATAACGTACTTAAATTGCATTGCAATCGAATAAGCCAGAGAAAAATAAATATAAAAATTTTTTTGACATAACGATATTTAAATTAATGTATTTTCTTAGAAGTGTAATTTTTATAGTTCTCTAGCGACGTACTGTTGGCTAGCGAGTTGAATCCTTTTATTGTTCTCTCCTTATTACCATATGTACATAATCAATAGTCTAAGTTATTATTAAGTTGACTTTTTTTTAAACGAAAGCTCTAGTTCTCACAGCCAACAAGAAAACCAAAAATCCTTCTTGAAACAAACAAAAATTACTCTAATTAAAACAAAAAAAAAGCATTGAATTAAAATTTATTAAATATAGAACTATAGAAAATAGAAATTAAATAAAATGAAAATCATGTAACCGATTTTAATGAATAATTTTTATTTAAACTGTTTTAAAACCTCTTCAAAATTACAAATTATATGCAAAATTATTTTTTTTATATAGAATTAATGTATAATTTTTTTTTTTAATATCAACAAAATTAGCTGATAATCGCATTAAAGGAAAATCCATATTTTGGCTGCCACGTAGCACGTTTTAATGCGACACCCAGATGTTACCCTGAGGCCATGTCGCATGTTTTCATGCAACACCCAGATGTTACCCTGAGTCCACGTCGCACATTTTCGTGCGACACCTAAATGTTACCTTGAGGTCACGTCGCACATTTTCATACATTTTAATATGGAATTTTACATGGAATTTGGATTCTCTGCCCTGTGGTGAACATTTTGGTGTATTTCCCATGGCCGCTGTGTATTTTTAATGGTATTTTTTTTGGATAATAAAAAAAGTTGGAAATTTAAATATGTCTTTTTATTAATTCTTTTAAAAATCAATTCATTTATGAACAAAAAAAAAATATAAAAATATATATGTATGTAAATTCAAGTGTAGATAAGTAGAAAAACAATAAACTAAATATTAAAAATTCAATTATTTAATGGATATCAGTGCAAAAATAATGCAATTAAAATGTAAATTTATTAAAATTAATTCTTCTGGTGGGAATATTTAGGAAAATATTCTACACATAGTTGCGGTTTATTATGGAGACTCTTAACTTTTCTAAAACTTCGGGTTCTGATGAGATCTTTAGCCAGATCGAAATACTAGTATCAACCTAGCTAATATATTTGATTTGCTTTATTTTTGTAAATAAAGGGTGTCCCAAGAAGAACGCAATTTTTAAATCTGGCAACATTCGAAGTGTCATTGTTTGACATTTGAACAATTGTTATTGTTTGCTAGTAGAAGGTACGAGGTTAGTAAAAATGGAGCGCAACACGAATGAACAACGCATTCTCATTGTGAAATTGTTTTACCAAAATCGTGAACGTTTTGCGGCTACAGTTCGCAAATTGCGATCAATTTGGGGTCACAATAATGCTCCAAAAGAGTCAACTGTAAAGAGATTAATGGATAAATTTGCCGAAACTGGGTCTAGATCGTGCGATTTAACACCATTATATTTTTTTCTTTGGGGTTTTTTGAAGTCGATGGTTTACGCGAATAAGCCGACGACGACTCAAGCCTTAAAAGAGGAAATTGGACGCTGCATTAATGAAATACCGCAGCATTCATGCAAACCGGTCATTGAAAATTTCATTAAAAGATCGTGTGCATGCCAGCAAAGCCGCGGCGGCCATCTGCACGATATATTGTTCCATACATAACCTAATTCTGTCTACTTTACGATATAATAAAGATTCACGATTTTTTTAAATATCTGTGTTTTATTTAAAATTTAAAAATTGCGCTCTTCTTGGGACACCCTTTATAAGGAGGTTGGCAGCTCGTTATAAATTAAAAATAACATAAAAATAATCTCGATGTATATAAAAACAAAAAACTAACAAAACTGTAACAAAATATAAATTTTTAATATAACCATGTTTAAAAGTTTTAGCATTTTCATAAGAAATTGATTTTTAAAACTATTTTTTATATATTTGAAAAACCGTGCAAATATAGTGAGTTTTTTTTTTAACTGAGTTATCTTACTTTTCAGTACTTTTCTTGGCTTTGTTTTTGCGAAAATATTGATTAAGTATTCCATTTACATCGCAATTATTCAATATTGTAATTTTGTTGTATACATAAGGGACACCATAGCGTATAATCGATAATATTGCGTATACGTATAGACGAGCTAAATGCAAAGCAAAATAAGATTTGAAGAAGAAGTACTATCGGGAAAAAATCAATATTACATCTATGGAAATTTGTAGCGTTTTTTAAAGTTTTCATAAATATATGAAACTTTTCTTACAATTTCATGGCACATGATTCATAACATCGTTATTATTGTTTTTTAGAAATATGACATGAATGGCGAAAGAAATTCCATTTAAATTAATGTTTTTTCTTCACAATCTAAAAGTGTTATAGTCTAAATATATATCCGTATTATTAAATTTAGAACAAAATTCCATATATTATTATATTTTTACTTTTTATGCTTATTTTGTGCTCTTTAATGATTATTTTTTAATGCATATTTGTGCATATATTCCATTTATTTTAAGTATTTATTTTCATTTGTTAAAAAAAATGTAACACATTTTGATATTTTTATATAAGCAAATCATCTCTCTGAACCGAGGAAAAGTACAACATTTTGTTCTTATTGAAATTACGAATACCAAACAATATTTTTTCTATAATTTGTACACACAGAGAAATAAAGTGCCAACCGTATTGAAAAGTGTATATTAATTGCAACAACTTATAAATAAAGTTAGTACAACGATATTAACATTAGATTTATAAATATTTTGAGTTTTGCAAAAAAATTCTGTTAAATTAACCGAACTTTGTTGTGAAAACTAATGTAAAGTAATTGTCTGAAATTTGATAGAACCGAATTTGAGTCGTAGTATTCGAAATTCTGTTGGCAAAAGGGCAAAATTTTTTTCTGTGTATGTTTTAAGTTTTAATTATTGTAGATATTAATGTACATATATTTTTTTTTTGCTGGAAAATTTTTGCACGTGTCGGAATGGATAGGGCTCTTATTAAAAGTATATCAGGCAGGGTAGAAAATTAACTGAAACTATTATCCAAAATATACTCAACTTACGCACAAAGTGATGCACTCAGAGAACTTCTGCTCTAAAAATATGTAGTTGTTTGTATTGTAATACAGTTTCTTTTTTTTAATGTAAATGTCAGTAATTTGTAGAACAAATTTTAAATTTTACCAACCTTGTAGTTCATTTAAAAAAACAAACCACATCAAATGACGTTTTTAACATTTTGCATTCGTTTTTCATATTTGTTTTTTTGTTATTAAAAAAAAATAAATGTTTGTTTATTTTTTACTAACATATGTGGTTAATTTTTACTACAATTGTTAGTAATTTTTTGAATAGGAAAATCAAATGACAAATGTTAGTTGAAGTTAATGAAATGTCCGTCGTCTCTCCCTACATAATATTATTAGTTTACACTTAAAATAGCAGAAATAGTTAGTTTTCAATTTATTTTTTGATCAATGGTGATAATCTTTAACTTCGAGCTCATATATTAGTTCTCATTTAGTGAGAAAACTAGTTTATATGTATGCTTGATGTTTTGCATGGGATTGTTACCTCTTTCAAAACGTGTTCTGATGTTGGGAACCTAGAAATTTCCCGTAATATATCTATCGACACATTACTGAAAGGATCAATAAATAAATTTGAACACAATAGATTATTTGTTAGGACAATATTCAATAAAGAAATATAGAGTATGGCCTCGAACTTGAATAATTTTCATTGTCATTGTACAATTAAAGGTCGAAAAGAACATAATTTTAATTTTTAATAAAACTTATATCAAATTTGAATTACATTTTTTTTTTAAATTCAACAAAACGTCGAGTGCCTCCGACAATCCCCTGGCGTGACATATTTATGCCTGCCGCAGTCTAAGGAATAATCAGCTACAATTCCTTGAAATAACAAGTGAATTTTCTCTGATGCAATATGCCATCGATATCGAAAATGATATCGCTAATGATTTCATAATTTATGACAATAGTATCGGATGCTTTTTTTTTTTTTAATTAATAATCATATAATTACATACATATTATATACTATTACCCTAACCGAGCACTAGCTACTATAGCGAAAACAGACCAGTGCCTCGGGGGGGGGGAGGAATCGAACCCACGACCCCCGCACTGATAAGTCAGCACGCTACCAACTAGCCTACCGGGGCGCACAAGTATCTAATGTTAAATTCAAAAAATATATAAAAATAGCGTATCACTAAATATTTCAGTATTTATTTATTATTTTATATAAAAAACATAAATTTTTAACAGTTCTACAATATACACATTGATAAAATCCAATCTTCTTCGAACTGCCAAAAATGATTTATCTCTTTGGATCTAATTAAATACAATAACATCTTACCCAGAAAATTTTTTTAGGAGTGGTTACCTTTGAATCTATTCCAGAACAGCCACTTTTACGTCCGGTTGAATGGAACCGTTTCTAGAACAGGTGCCTGGTAGTAAAAATGTAAGGTTACACTTTCTCAAAACCAGATTTGTAACCTCTTCTTATTTGGAGGTAAAGAACCTCTTGCAAATAGAATAAACTTCATAAAAACAGAATCGGTTGGAGAACAGGAATTGTAACCTACTATGTATAATACAGTATTTGGATTTTACTTTGAGATCACTCCCATCGGGTATTTTGGAATCTACTAGGATCTTAATATTAACATCATTGGATGACCCAATTTTATTATACAAATATATGAAAAATATTACGCAAAAACCGCAAACACAAAAAAAATTAAATGCTCAAAGAAAATATGAAAAAAAAGTAAAATCAATTACCGTAATCTGCTTAACATCAGTAACTGTCATCAATGATGACAACATCATGTAGTCTCTTCCTGCTGCTAAAGCTGCTGCAGCGGATTCAAATGTTGTTATTGTTGGAATTGGTTGATAGTTATCATCATCATCATCATCATCATCAAATGATAGTGTTGTTGTAGCTGTAGGTGAGGCTGCTAGCAAAGTTGTTGTTGTTGCTGAATCTGACTCTGATGATGTTGTTTTTGTTGTTGCTTTTGTAGCTGTTGTTTGAGTTTTTAATGTAGTTAATATTGATGCGGCTTCTGGTTGTATTAAATTGGGATAGTTATTGTATGTTGATTCTGACACCAATTCTAAAAGATTACCATCATTTAATGACTGCTGTGGTGTTATTGATGTAAATACATGCATTTCAGAAATTTCACTTCCGTTTATAACTGATGAACTAGTTGTAGTAGTGGTAGTAGTAGAGGATGTTGGCGAACCTGTGGTAGAAGTGCTGGCTGGTGTTGTGGTAGTGGTAGTCGTGGTAGTTGTTGTGGTTGTAGTTTCCGGCGGCAATTCAATACGTTCAATTTCTGTGCGCCATCCTTTACGATTATGTAAATATATTTGTTTCTGATTATAAAACCAATTAATGAATAATGGTGGCTCCAATGCTTGACTAATTATGCACAACAGTTTCACTTGACTTCCGGCCTTAACATGCCGTGTGGGTGCACCGATTAATTCCGTTTTTGGTTCTGTTTGCATAATAATAATAATGACGATGATGTTGTTCGTAATTATTATAATGCCAATGGCACACAGAAATATAGAGAGAGAAAATTAAAATTATATGTATTTAAGCCATAATATGGTTAACAACAGATGTTAAATTCTGGATTTATGTTCTGTGTTTAATGTAATTAAGTATCTCAATGTTTTCCTTTTTTTCTTTAATTTATAACCAAAAAGTGTACATTAAATATATTTCTTTTTACTTACCCACAACATGTAGATAAACTATGGCACTTGCTTTTGGCTCTGTGGATACTTGACATTCATATATGCCAACATCTTTTAATTGCACATATTTTATTTGCAATGACCATCTTTCCGGGTTTGTTGTGTAAACCGATTGAAATCTCTGATCGGCTATAAATGTTGTTTGATCGACAGTTAATATATGACCATCACGTACACGAAGCCATGATATAGGTTTTTTAACCAATTGTTTAACCTAAAAAGAAAATTGGCATAAGAAATTAATTGCAATTGTTTCTACAAAACAACAAACTTTAACAATAAAGCATGTTGTTACGAAAAATTTATGCAATAGACTAAAAGCAATGTAAAAGCCCCACAGTTCTTCTTAGTGATATCAATGCTTCAAGGGGAATACGAAAAGTTTTCAAAAAGATTTGCGAAATATAAGTGGTTAATGTGCAATAAACGTATTGGATTCGCTGTGATCTAACGTGTCGTACCATCGCTCAGTGTTTCAGAAATCACTTTGTTTGATTTGATTTATTTTATTCGACTATCAAATACAAAAAGGTTTACATTTTGTAATTACAGTATAGGAATTTCACATAAGCTGCTAAAAAATATTTCTTAATAAAATAAAATAAAAAAGAAAAATAATAAATTAATTAATAAACAATACATAAATTCAAAATAAGTTAGCGATATTAAAAACGTTTAAGAAAAACATGAACATAAAATTAAAATAATTATAATTATGCATAGCAAAAAATAAAATATGATAACTTTGACAATTAATTTTTTATTTTATTTAAATACTAATTATATTTTGATTATGATTGTATTGTTAACAAGAAAAATGTATTGTTATATCTCTTTTGAAATTGATTGTGTTGTTGTCCAAAGATGGACCGAATGAAGAAAAAATATTGTTTTTGATGCCTCACTACGGTGTCTAAATTTTTAATCTTTTCAGCCCTCACAGACTTCGAAAAAGTTAAGCGGTTGTGTAGATTGTATAGTTAGGTTAGGTTAGGTCGAAAAGAGGATTCGGAGAAGGGAAATACTTCCCTAAACCGACTCAAGTCCCTGAGGACTTACACTTAAGCCAGAATGTCGGCTTGTTGTGCGCTCAAAACAATCGGTTCTATGTCCTATGTCTCCTTACTATCCCAGGAATTCCGTCGCATTGACGAAACTCCTCAACTTCTTCCATCCTATGCCCCTAAGATCAACCAATGTGGACATTGGGTCACTGGATAGTATTTCGACCCGGACCCAGGCAAATGCCGGGCATTCCCAGATATAGTGTTCCAAGGTCTCCTCGTCTTCCTTCACTGGATAGAATCATCAAGAGACTATTAAGCGTGGTCACCCATAGGAGTGGAGATAGGACCCCCCTGAGGAGTCGCACAGTTAACCCTGTCTCTGATCACTATGCCATTTGTCTCGCAATTTATCCACCTATTCCGTAACAATGACCGACCCAGGCTACTATGTCCCGGTGAATGTCAAACTGTTCTAGAGACTGGATAAGCACATTGGTCAAGACATTATTAAAAGCCCCCTCTATATCAATAAAAATTGCCAGAGTGAAGCAGTTTAGATCAAAAGATCTCTCCACATGACAAACTACCTCGTGAAGAGCCGTTTCTACTGAACGCCCCTTTCAAGTAGGCATGTTGTCTAAACCTAAGTAATTCCCTAGGAATTTGACTCTTAACCATGTCATTTACTAACCTCTCCATGGTCTTGAGTAAATAAGATTGTATAGTAACGTAAGTACCTTGATGTTCAAAAGGCTTTCAAGAGACATTCTATACAGTTTTCTGGAATAAGTCGAGACTCTACTATTTTTTCGTAAGCCAAAAACGTATCTTATCACATTGTTAAAGATTTTCCTTAACTTGTCAATACTATTTGAATCACAATTTGCAAAAACTTCACAGCAAATGAGAATACGTATATTTGTAGGAGTGTAAAATTGAGTTTGCCACAGTGTGCGCAACATGTAATATAATTTACCAACAATACTGTTTACATGGTTCGACCAACTAAGGTTATTATTAAAAACAATGCCTAAGTTTTTAGCAGATGAAACAATATCAATCTTCTGATTGTTTAGAGTTATATCAAAATTTGTGTTTAATTTTGTGTTTTTTTATGCATAATGATGCATTTAGAGTTTTTTGGATTTAAGCAAAGGTTATTTGACGTTGCCCAAAGATAAATACTGTTTAAGTCATCATTTAGTTTTCCACCATTTTCAACGATAGTCTGTATTGAACTGCTTATGCAAACTTGCACATCATCGGCATACAGGTTTATTTTGGAGTGCTTAATACATTGCGGTAGGTTATTCACATATAATGAAAAAAGCAGTGGGCCTAGAATAGAACCCTGTGGACCAACATTGTTGACGGGAAAAGTTGATAAATACATATTATTTACAAAAACCGACTGTGAGCGACCAGACAAATATGACTCGATTAATCGTGTTGATGTGTTTGAGAAATTAAATAGCTCTCCTAATTTCCTAGTGAGTATGCAATGATCAACTGTGTCAAAAGCTTTCGAATGATCAAGCAAAACTAGGATGTTTATTTTTCCAACATCCATATCAGACCGAATATCGTCGCTGACATTAATTAATCCTGAGACACAACTGTGTTTTGAACGAAACCCAAATTGAAACCCAGTTAGCAAGTTTAGATTTTTTATATATTCATTTACCTGGAGATGCATTAGCTTTTCCATAATTTTAGAGAGCTAGGGAAGAATTGAAATTGGTCGGAATTCAGAATTTGATTTAGGCACAGGTATTACTTTTGTGTGTTTCCATTGCATAGGAAATACACTAGAGGTAAATATGTTATTAAAGAAGTGTGTTATTAACGGCAACAAACGTGGAAGTAGGACTTTTATGAATCTAGGTTCAATATTGTCATATCTAATGGAGTATGACTTAGCTGATGATATAATTTTTAGGACTTCAAAATTATTAACGCAGCGAAATTCGAACTGGCTACCAAAATTTTCTAGATTTTGGTTTCCATAGCTATTTACGATGGAATTTACAGGGGAGCTATTACCAATCATAGGTTTGCTGGTAAAAGCATTATTGAAGTCATTGGCATTTAAATCACTATTGGCAGTATTTGTTGTTTTCCCAATACCAATATCACGTATAGTTTGAAAAATCTTCTTACCATCAATTGTGTTTCTGAACCGTTCCGCATAGTGTGCAGACTTTGCATTTCTAATCTCACGATTTACCTCTTTTCTTAACTCACAATATTCATTCTTTACACAGTGGAAACTTGAAACGTTTCCTTCGCGAGTATGCTAAATCCCTCCGATCAATTAAGGACTTATTCGCTGACGAAAACCACGGTATCGTGTTTTCTTTCACAATTTTCGTTTTAAGAGGCACGGCTAAGTTATGTAGGTATAATATATTATTATTCAAAAAAGACAAGAAAATAACATTTCAGACCACAAATAACATTTTAGACCACAATTCTTAACCGATATTAAATATTAGAATTTTTAGTTTTAAATAATTTGAAATTGAAAATAATTAAATTTTTTTGTAAATGTAATAAAAAAAAATTTTTTTTTAGTTTTTTTTTCATAATAACAACTACAATTTCGGAGGATTTAAATTATATGCACCTCGAATTAAAAGTATTTTAATCCCCTTTTTGCTTGTTTAACAATATCAAGCACTTCCACATGGTCCTCTGAAGATTTTCGGTGACGCGAAATTAAATATGTAAAGACCTGTCAGTAGATAAAGTCTGCTTTAAATTAGAGGACAGAATGTTTTTTATAATTAACCCCCCGTCAAACACATATTCTGAAACCACACAAACAAATATGCCTAACAAACACATATGCCTGGCCAAACCTTTATACGTTTTCATGCATTTGTATGGCAAAAAGGGTACCATAACTTTGAATTGAATAAAGTATACTCGTATATTATTTTGGTAAAAATGTAAAAAAAAATTTATTAATTTTGTGGAATGCATGAGAAACAAGTATAATCAAATTTAGAATGTTGTTCGCATACAGGATTAGTGCATTTGGTGCAGTAAAAACGTGTCTTCATAATCGGATTTTCGTCTTGCGTGAGACAAAGTCTGCAATCTTTTGTGGAATTCAGTGTACTAGGGCCGCTTTGTTGGTTAGGCAGCATGTTGCTGGGAATATTCAACTGCCTTCCAAAGAAAGATTCAATGGCCAAACGGGTTGAATGTTGTCCCAAAATATGGTTGTTGTTGTACAGGGGTCTGGCCAGGCACATCCCACCAAAACAAGAGCTGAGGAAGAATTAGTAAAAACACAACATCTACTGAGCCGGATGTGGTGCAAATTTAGGTGAATCATTAATGATTTTAACATTGTCGTGTCATTGGGCGGATGGAGTGAATATATAACTTCTTTAATAGCATTTTAAATAGTGCATGTATGCTATTTTTCAATAGTCCATGGAAGGTCTTTTTCAAATATATATTAACATTTTTATTTAATAAAAATGTGCAGCATACTTTTGGGATGTTTCTTTAAACATAAAAAAAATAAAAAAAAATTTTTGTGCCAGCGAGTATTGAACACACGAATCTGAGTTACGATCTGCTGTATTAAAGTAGACCGCTCTACCATTTGCACCAAAGTTACTTATGCAGTACAACAAACTTAAAACGAACTTAAGGTGAAAATATTGATATATTTTTATGAAAACAAGAAAAATATGCTACACAAATATATAATCAAAAAGATAAAATAATGATTTTTAAAATATTTTTATCATTTGATTTCGTATCACTGAGATATAAATTATTTTCAAAATATTTTTAAGTTTTGATGAGGTTAAAAAAATATATTAAGAAATAAAAAAAATGCTCATTTAACAATTTTGAATTCATTGCATATTTTAAAATATTTTTTTAATAAATAATTTGACGATAAGTGTCTTTAATAAGATAATGACGGTGAGAAAAAAAAATATTGGAGAAGTAGTTTAACTACAGGTAGGGAAAAGTGGCCTGCAATGAAACGAGTGTGCCTTGGAATGTAAGATCTTTTAATGTTTCCCGTATTTTTTTCCAAATATTTGGAGAAAGAGGTCGGTAAAAACTCTATAGGTAAATTAAAGTGATATATTTAAATTAAGTAAAAGTTATGAATTAATTAATTTACTAATTAATCATTATTATTAATAAACTAGCTTTCAAAATATGGCTTCGATATTTTTAGTTTTTGCTAATTTTTTGCGATTCGAAACAATAGAATTAAAAACTCAAATAGATTTTTGAAGCCAAAATCAAATGTTTTACCTAATTTTTTTGAATATTGCACAGGTTTCAAGGCACACCTAAAAAGTATATCTTGAAACAAATATGAAAAATTCAATAAACTAATTTTTAGCGGTGAAATACATCTTTGTATTTTCGTATCAACATAACAATAAAAAATATAAAACCTTACGTTTTTTTTATATTTTTAAATTAGTTTTAGAAAAAGTTCCATCGCAAAGACAAAAAATAGATTTTTATCAAATAACTATTTGTCCACTCTGGATAACAATTTCCTAAAAAAAAATCTTTATGATTAAAGTCAAGATGTTAATTATTTGGTCGTTTTTAAATTACTTAATTCTCTTAAAATACTCAGAAAAAACTAAATTAAATAAAAAATACTAAAAAAAATTATTTAAAATAAAAAAAAAAATTAAAAAAAAAATTATCTCCCCGGCCCGGAATTGATCTCGCAACCTTCTGATTGCAAATCCAACCACTTACCACCTCAACCTCCATATAAAAAAAAATATGTATGAACTTATGAAAAAGTACTTCTTATGATGTTATTAATTTATATGGTGATGCAAATGCTGTTTAAAATAACTTTAATTTAACATTTTTGGCAGTTGTTAACAATAACTTCTATTAAAGTGAAAATTGTGCGTATGCTAATGCTTTGGAAGTCAAGTTAAAGAGGTTCTTTAAGCCCTACTTCCCCTTTATTTTGCTTGGATGTGTTCGTTCGAGGAGGAACTTTTTTCTTTTGCAGTTTTCGTCGTGTTGGAACGATATTTTTGATTTTTTACAGATAGAAAGCCAACAATATATTAGGCGGCTACCGGGAAATACAGGTATCTACCTAAACTAGAAGTATGTTCAATTAACGCTCAACAATTAAATATGCCTGGCCAGAACCATGTGTTTGTCCAAGGGTTAATAAATAAATATTGCACTGTTTATTTGTTTACCAAAAAAATTATGATCTTGAACTTGAATAATCACATCATATTTTTGATAAAAGATCGAAAAATAAACATTTGGTTTTAATTTTTCAAATTTGAAAGTAAAACATTTATTACATTTATATATATTATAGCTAATATATTATATTATATATATATATATTAGGGCGGGTCGAATTGTAGGGAGTGAAAAAATTCAAAAATTTCCCTATGGTTTCCGTATTCTATGGGTTATTCCATGAAAATTTGCCGAAGGAACCATACCTCTATCGTTAAAATCGAGTCCCCTACTTTTTGTTAGTAGATTTTTTCCCAAATCGACGTTCGTATGAAATATTACCTACACGTTCGCATCCATAACTCAAAAACTATCGATCGGGTTTAATCGCGTTGGAAAGGTGAGCTCATTTTGATCAATTTACAAAAAAAAATCTCCAACATTGGTCCAACGGTTCAAAAGTTACGGGCATTTTTGTCCAAATTTTGGAGCATTTTTCCATTTTTTTCATGATTTTGTCCAAGAATATTACTTTCATGGCCATTTTTTTGGCTCAATCCATTATTTAATTCAATTTACAATTCAAAACGAAGAGTTTAAGCCCAAATTTATTGAATTCGGTTGATTAATTCATGCGATATTGCTAAAACAAAATAACACATAAAACCAACTTTTTGATTTTTTTCCCCTTTTTATTTTTTTTTTCTACAAAAATTCAAATTAAGAGATAATAAAGTATCTATCAACCTATTATCAAAAAAAAATATTCAATTTGAGTGTAGTAGAAGACAAAATGTGAAAAAAAAGATTATTTTTTCTGAAAGTCTTGTTTGCTTTCAAGTCTGGGTGTTTTCGTACGGCTTTCTAATGTCGTCGCCATAGCGCCTTCTACATTCTTTCCTGCAACTCGTTTAGCAGTGGCAGCCAGCAATTGGACATGTCTTTCCGTTTCTTGAATGTGTAAAGGAATTTGTGGATTATCGAACGGTGGCACTTCGTAATTTAAATATCCCTCCAAATGTTCATACGAATAATTTTGCGTAAACGGTGGTTCGAATAAAATGGTATCGTCATTTAAATCAATCATATTTGTATATTCCGTACAATTAAAGTTTATAAGAGATTTTTTATAAATTCTAAGTTCCGTTGGGTCGACAATATCTCTTCGGTAATGTAAAATCTTCTTTATAGCAATGTTTCGTTTTTCCATTCTATCATCAAACAACATAGATAGCAAGATATTTTATGAGTGTGCAAAATATGGATTATCTTGAATTACTGTATTTACAACTCCAAGTAAATTCGGTGGTAAAAATCGTGTCCAAGTAATAAATTTAAAAAGTAATGTACTACCGTATGCGGCAGAGCTATAATACTTAACATTGAAATACATTGGCGTGTATACTTTTATTATATAGTTAGCCAGAATTTTTAAATTTTCAGTTGGATTATTAGTTGTCACATAAAACTGTAATAATCTATTGGCTTTGGTCTGCCAACAAGAATGTGCAATCGGCCCTGGTTTTATGTGAGACAAGTCCGCAGAAACCACACCATTAGAAATTGCATTGGCCATTAACATCAAGTACCTCGAATCAGTAGATAATTCTTCTGGATTTAAATCACCAGGAGGCATATTTTCCAAAGCGATTTCCTCAAAATCGGTTACCACCTGAAAAGAAAACATAAAAGCTAAAAAATAGAATGAAAAATGGTAAAGAATCAGCTATAAAAATTACATACCGGCAGATTTTCACAATCAGCAATTTTTGAGCTCAACTTTCCGGTAGTGGAAATCAGTCCAGTCGTAACGTAAGATTCGTAAGCTTCGTAAGTCAAAAAAATTGAGCCAAAAAAATGGCCTTGAAAGTAATATTCTTGGACAAAATCATGAAAAAAATGGAAAAATGCTCCAAAATTTGGACAAAAATGCCCGTAACTTTTGAACCGTTGGATCAATGTTGGAGAAATTGATTGTAAATTGATCAAAATGAGCTCACCTTTCCAACGCGCCTACTGGCGATTAAACCCGATCGATAATTTTTGAGTTATGGATGTGAACGTGTAGGTAATATTTCATACGAACGTCAATTTGGGAAAAAATCTACCAACAAAAAGTAGGGGACTCGATTTTAACGATAGAGGTATGGTTCCTTCGGCAAATTTTCATGGAATAACCCATAGAATACGGAAATCATAGGGAAATTGTCGAAAAATAAATCGACCCGCCCTAATATATATATATGTATGTACAGCGCATACTTTAGGGACACGCCCAAAATTGTCGCCGAAATATGCGGTGTATGGAAAAAATTGTCCTCATCTAATACGCTAGATGTATGAAAAGGCGCGAAAACTTTGGGGACAGTCCCCAAAGTAAGGAAATGTCCCTAAACTATGCGGGGGAATGAATAAATGTCTCTAGTCTATGCGCTGTGCATACATATTATATTATATATATACTATACTATATTATATATATATATTATATTATAGCAAATTTTCTAAAACTTTCAAGAAAATCCTTATAAAATTGCTTGAAGAAATCATATACCAAAACTTTAAAAAAATGATATTTATAAATTCTTTGTAAATAAAAATACCTTTAGTTAAAAATAAATGTATACATGCATGCATTTTGTTGTTTATATACTAAAAACAAATAAGAATAAGTCGGCTTAAAGTCAGCTATCATGTATATCAAGCGAAAGCTCAGGGGTAGAGTGTCAGCTTGACATGACCATGTTCGTGAGTTCAAACCCCATTCCAGCCACAAGTTTATTTTTTTTTTATATTTTTAATAGAAAAATATATAAAAACAAGTGGAAAAAAACATCCTTTTCAATGGTTTAAATTTACATTGATTGTTATTAAAAGGAACAACTCCTTTCCTGTGACATGGCAATGAAAAGTTCACCGATGATAAACGCAAATTTAAACAACATCCGATTCAACAGTTGTAGTGTTTCTATTATCCTCACAATTTATGCTGCTCAATTATTCTTTGAAATGTGTATTGGTTAGTTTTACCAATTATTGAAGTATCATTGCATACATTTGGTTGTATTACAAGACCACAGATTATAAGAATAATTTGTTTTAATTTAAAAAATACAACAAATTTGAAGTGACAAATGAAGTTGTTAAAATGCACCTTTCATTTCAATAACATTTTTATTATTATCAATACAATATTTTGTTGCATGACAAAACTCTGTATTTTTTTTCAATACACGTCTCAACAGTCACGTTTGTTGAAACCCAAAAATCTCAATACTCGCAATGTTGTTAAATACATTGTGTGCCTTCAAATACGAGTAAAATTATTAAGAGATTATTTTAACATTACTTTCCATATTTAACTTGTTTTATAAATAAAAAGTGTGTATTTTTTATAAAGAAATATTTTATTTGATTTATTAATAACCAAAGTTAGTTAAAATAAAAAAAACCAGTAAAAGTATATCTGCGTTTCAGCGAATTTTACTGCGTTTTAATGTTTAGAAATATAATAATAGGCAACACTCGTACCTGTCAAGTTTATACGCACAAGAAAGAGATATCAACAATCTAAAATATAGCAGCATATTTAAATTTTTGTTATACGAATGAAACGGTGAAAAAATATTGAAAAGTGAAAATATTAAAAAAAAATTTGCAAATTTGCGACAAATTGTTTATTTGTCCGAATAAATTTTTTAAGCATTTGAATGGATGCTACCCTCGTAGATGTACGAAATGCAACACTACTCCCATCAAGTACCACCTGTTAATAGACTACTCTCAAATTTTGAGCAAATTCTGTCATTTACTTTGCGTTTAACAGCTGTTAAAAACATACAATCTCTTGAATTTTTTTTAATGGAAAAAAGTGAATTTCGAGTGCTCATTAAACATTATTTCTTGGGAACAAAACAGTCAATCAAACCAAGGAAAAACTTGATAAATACTATGGGTAAAAAAGTGGTTTACTGATTTTCATTGGGGTCGCACAAGTACAAATGGCGCTAAACGTTCTTTACGGCGAATTGAGGTCAATATACCCGAAAATGTTGAAAAAATCCATGATATGGTGTTGGCCGATCGAAAAGTAAAAGTGCGTGAGATTGCTGATGCCATAGGCATTTCATATGGCAGTGTGGTTTCGATTTTAAATGATCAGTTGGGTTTAAGAAAGCTGTCTGCAAGATGGGTGCCGCGTTTGCTCTCAATTGACCGTAAACGTAATCTTGTGACAACTTCAAAGGATTGTTTGGAGTTGTTTAACCGCATTTCGAATGAGTTTTTACGGCGTTTTGTAACTGTGGATGCAACATGGTTTCATTACAAAACTCCGGAGACCAAGCAACAGCCTAAACAATGGGTTTCTCCTGGTGAACCAGCTCCGAAGAAGGCCAAGGTAAGTTTGTCGGCAAAAAAGGTGATGGCAAAGTTGTGTGGGATGCACGCGGGATAATCCACATCGATTATCTTGAAAAGGGAAAAACAATAAACGGCGGAATATTACGCCAAATTATTGGACGACCCCATATGGCCAAGAAAAAAGTTATTTTTCATCAAGATAATGCACAGGTGCACACGTGAGCAGTCTCAATGGCAAAATTCCATGAATTGGGCTACGAATTGGTACCTCATCCGCCATATTCTCCGGATTTAGGCCACAGTGAATATCAAGTTACAAACATGTTGTTTGTATTTACAAGATCAAGTATAGTAGCAATTTCAAGTAAAACATTGTTTGTATTTACAAAAAGTTTGTTTGTATTTTCAATTTTTTTTATTTGTGTATGTAATCAGAACGAAATTTGTTGTAAGGCTAAC
Organism: Delia radicum; assembly: GCA_021234595.1. Lineage (NCBI taxonomy): Eukaryota > Metazoa > Arthropoda > Insecta > Diptera > Anthomyiidae > Delia > Delia radicum. The sequence goes on along the minus strand of CM037851.1, from coordinate 84,609,996 downwards.
GATTTTTCATATTTCAATTGATTTTCAACTATCTAGTTGTGCATGCGTACATATTCGAAAAGTAGAATTTAAATTATAACAAAAAAGATTAGACGCCAAGTTATGGTTACACTCAGAATTGGTATTATGTTCTGTGGTTAAGGAACAATTTTTCTGTTACATTAATATGTTTTGTTATACTTATTTATTTCAACATTTTTTAACATTTGTTCAAAACAATCTTTTACCGTTTATTGTTATTTAATTAAATTATACGAATTTCAAAAAAATAAAATTTGTTTTTCATTTGTTTCCTTAAGAGTTATTATAAATTAAAATTTGTCATTCTCTTACTAATTAAATTGTTCCTTTCCTTATTTTTATAAAAGATTTGTTTTGTTAATATACCAAATAATTTTTATTAAATTAACAAGTACTTGATAAACTTGACACAAACACACAAAAAAAAACAAATTTAAACTTTTCAACAAATCCAAATCAAATATAACAAATTTTCTTTGATTTCATTTGTTTGTACTATTTTATCAGCTATTTAATACTAAATTTATACGACAAACAAAAACTAATAGTTATTGAAAACTACTTGTATTAAACTTGTTGAATATCAATAAATTTTAAATAGAAATATACAAACATATATAAATAAATACTAGCTTTGGTTGTAGTTTAAATGAGGTATAAAAAAATAAAAATAAATTCCTGCGAAAATTTTACATAGATCGATCCATAAGGGTTTATATCGGGTGTTTTTTATAGAGTAACACAAGTTTAAATGATAATAAAACAAGGAAATATATTTTTAATATCAATGAAACGGGCTTTATTGTAAAGAAAATTTTATGAATTTAATGTTTAAATATGATTTCTGCCATGTGGACTCCACGGTTGCCGCGTAGAAGGCGCAATCTGAAACAAAAATATTCAACAACTTTTCGCAGCATTTGCGGCCGTATTTCGCCGATAACTCTTCGAATGTTGATTTCCAGGTATTCAATTGTTTGTGGTTATGAATTAACATAACCCCAAAGAAAATAATCTAATGGGGCTAAATCATACGATCTTTATGCCAATTAATTGGGCCATTACGTGAAATTATTTTTTCATCAAAACTTTCTTTGAGTAAATCAATTGCAGCGCCTGCTGTGTGGCAGGTGGCTCCGTCCTGTTGGAAGCACATATCAGCAAGATTATTGCCACGTAATTGAGGTACGACAAATTTTCGAATCATGTTTATCAGTAACATTCTGACCATCATCGTTTTTGAAGACATATGGGCCAATGACTCCTCCAGCCCATAAGGCGCACCAAACAGTAAATTTCTGTGGATGTAATGGTATTACGACAAAAGCTTGTGGATTCTCCTAACTCCAAAGGCGATTCTGCTAATTTACGTACCCATTCAATCAAAAATGAGCTTCATCGGAAAATAATTTTTTTTTTTATTTTATTTATTTATTTTTATTTATTTTTTTTCTTTCATTTATGGGGTCTATTTAATTCAGATTAATAAGAATGGCAGTTGCAACAAATTAATTTGACTTAAAACTATAAAATCCATGATCTTCGTATAAATAAAATCATAATTAAAAATACAATCTATTTTCATTTTATAATATATGTATGAAAAAAATTACAAAAGTATAAACACCCACTTGCACAAATATTGAAAATAAAGCTACAATATAATCTCGAAAGTGCATTAATGTAGCAGCTTTCTACAACTTTTTTAATAAAACCATTTTAAAATTATAAAAAGATCCAGTGAATTTGCGATCCTCATAAGGTATTACTGAGTTCCATATTCTAGTTACTCTTACAACAAATGATTTATTCATAACAAGAGATGAAAAACGTGGACAATTAATTGAATGTGTTCTCGTTGAGTTACCAAAATTGAATCTTTCAAGAAGATATTGAGGATTTCCATTTTTAATGATTTTATAAAATTGAACCATTATTCTTAAATCAATAACATTTTTAAAATCACAGCCAAGAAAGTCAATGACATTAGTCATATGCCTAAATTCCCGATATCGACGCCCAAAAACATGACGTACTACCCTATTAAAATATAGTTTCATTTTCGAAATATTGTCTTCTGACATACCCGAATGTATTTCTAAGCCATACAAAAATATAGGAAGACAAAGTGCTGTAGCAACTTTCCATGTAACATTGTCTGGTAAATACAGACCTGTGATATATAGACGCTTCATAACGAAATTTATTTTTGCTATAACTCTGTTAACTTGACAGTCAAACTTCAGATTATTGTCAATATACACTCCCAAAGTTTTGTAATAAGAAACAAACTGTATTGACTCTGCCTAAAACTATGTTTGGAGTTATCATACTTTGTGAAAACAACATACATCGCGGTTTAAAAGGGTTTAAACTTAGAAAATTGGATTCTGACCATTCCTTAATATCAGAGCTGTGACTGAATCATTCATTTTTGAATTAATTCGCGAATCATTCATGCACTGAATTAGTAAAATTTTGAATTAATTCTTTTTGCCAAAATACGAATTGAATGAAATTTGAATCGATTCATATGCATTTGGCTGGAATGAATTGCAATTCATTTTAAATCAAATGAATTCGGAAAAATGAATTGCAATTCATTTTCAATTCAAATGAGTTTGGCGAAATGAATTGCCATTCAATTCCAATTCATTTGACTTGAATTGATTTTGAATTAATTCAAATGAATTAGAAAAATGAATTGCAATTCATTTTCAATTCATTTGTATTAAATTGATTTTGAATTAATTCAAATGAATTTTATGAAACTCTTCATCACATATAAGAAAATTTTATAAATATGATTAATAACACGGTGCAATATTTTTTCTAATTCATTTGAATTAATTCAAAATCAATTTAATACAAATGAATTGAAAATGAATTGCAATTTATTTTTCTAATTCATTTGAATTAATTCAAAATCAATTCAAGTCAAATGAATTGGAAATGAATTGCAATTCATTTCGCCAAACTCATTTGAATTGAAAATGAATTGCAATTCATTTTGCCGAATTCATTTGAATTGGAAATGAATTCCAATTTTATTTACCAAATTCATTTGAATTAATTCAAATTTCATTCAATTCTTTTTTTATGTGAAAAGAATTATTCAAAATTCAATTCAAATTCGTAATGAATTGAAATCAAAAATGAATGATTCATTCACAGCTCTGCTTAATATGAAGTAAATCATTATTAACATTGCTTTCCAAATAGGAATGACCAAATCCCTTATCATCAGCTAGCAACTGAATATCATCTGCATATGTATAACATCTACAAAATTTCACGTGCTGGTACAAATCGTTTATATAAACCATAAAAAGAAGGGGCCCCAAAATTGACCCTTGGGGCTCCCCTCTGAAAGTTTTTAAAGATGCAGAAATTCTCTCGTTACTTTGAAGATATTGATATCTATAATTAAGGAAAGAAAACATTAAACTACAAGCCGAAGAACCGAAGTCAAATTGGTTAAATAATTTACTACAAAGTAAGTCGTGATTCAGAGAGTCGAAAGCTTTGCTATAATCCAAAAATATAAGCACTGAATTTAACTACATATCTAAATTACCCCTTAGTTGTTCAACTATATCTAATACTAACCCAGTAGTACTGTAATTCTTTCTAAATCCTGATTGGTGTGGGTTTAAATAATTTCTTGAATTTAGATGTTCCTGCATTTGATTTCTAAGTAAAACTTTGAGAATCTTAGAACTCGCGTTTAAGACGCATATTGGCCGATAACTCTTTCAATCTTCCAATTGTTTGGAAAGTAGGAAGAGGTTATAATATTGTTCAGTATAAAAAGCAATAGTGTGGAAATAACTTGAAAAACAAGTTTTAAAAACTTTAAATGGGACAACGGCATTTGTTTTAATAGTCACCATTGCTTCATATGCATCAACTACGTCAACGTTTCGAAAAGTAATGCCATAATAATTCGGATAATTATAAGAAGGAATGGAAATTCAAAATCAAGTTTGACGAATAGAACAATTATTTTGATTAAAAATTTCAAAAATTTGCACGCGTTGCTCTGGTGTAAGTCGATTCATAATAAAATTTCACAGCAAACTAAACAAAAAGCCACTATCAGCTGTTAAATGGGTGGTCAAATAAAGCAGTGACACTCTAAGAAAAAAACTCGCTATAGTATATTAGTGCATGCTCATAAACATACATACATGCCCATACACTGATACTTAAATCTGCATACATGCTTCCATATATCTCCATATTTCATCTTCCACGTTGGTTAGAAATAATATTTTTATTGGATATTTTATATTATTTAATAGAGCATGTTACTCATTCCCTATAAAAGCATCAAAAATATCACATATGCGACCTCGACGTTCTTCAATAGTTATTAGCCAAACTTGATGTGGAAGGTAAGTGTCATATACAAGCGCGCATCCAGTTTTGCGTTTTTTGGGACATTTCAAAATTTGTGCTGACTATTGTCAGTTGATGGATAAATAACACTGTGACACAAGAAATTTATTAATTATTTTGCGAATATCGAATAGAAAAATTCTTTAGCAAATTAAAAATTATTGTTTTTTTTTTATGTGCCATACAATTTTGAAAAAAATATGAATATTCATCCCATAATAAGGTCAACGTAACAAACATTTTTACACTATTTTCGACAAAAAGTAAGACAACTTTTTTGAGCAAAACGTACCATTTTTGAAATCTTAAATCGCATGTCCGGACCAAAAAGCGCCCTCAAAAAATGTTTTCTTTATTTTTTTCCATATTTAGCTCTTTACTACTCATCGTTTGTGTGCTATTACTGAAACAAAATTTCTAACGGGACACCCTAACATACATGCATGTATGCAGTTGTGAATTTTTAAGTCTTGTTATTTAATTAATAAAATATTTTGTTTATTAATTTTTAATTTAATTGCATTATAATAACGATGTGGAAGTCCTGTCATTTTTATATATATTTAAATTTTTATATATCATGAAAAAATGGATTTAAATTTCAGTTAAATAAATAACTAAAGTAAACATTGTGTACTATGTTTTTTAGATTTTTTCAATTTACTAAGCTTTACCAAAAAATTTTGTTGATATCAGCAAGTCGATTTTGATTTGCATTGAACTAAGTGTCAGCAAAACATTTTGTTGAATTAACTATTTCTTTGCTAAAAATCAGCTCACTGATTTTCAGCAAAACACTTTTACAGATATTAGCAATTTTTCTGCAAGGATCGTCCCAGAAAATATTTTGTTGACTCAACTAACTTTTTTCTTAACTTTACGGACTTTTTTTTTGTTGAGGGTACCGCATTTGAAAGCTATTAATATGTCTAGAAAAAAATCATTTCTTAAAGTTAAAATGATGTTTTTTTTTCAAATTCCTCGATTTAAGCAGCTGTCATTCAAAAAACAATTTTTTCTTAATTTTCAAAAAATATCTGTTTATTATAAATAAATCCACTATGCCGTTGCTAAATATATATATGGTACTTCTAAGGGATCCAGAAATATGGTCAAAAATTTGAAAAATTATAAGGAAATGTAGCCCTACACTTTGTATTTGGGCTATAAGAAAAAAAAAATAAGTAGACTATTCCAAATCCAATTATATCAGCTTCTAGGCCAACTCCTTGGGCACTTTTTTAGCTATAAATTATTATATTGAGGCAATAAATTTTAAAAAGTTATATCACAATTTTCAAAACAACTCAAAACATCCATATTTTGGAACAAGTACACTAAAATTTTTAAAAACAATGAAGTCAAATTCATAAAAATTTGTCTTTAAACTGACCGTATTTTAATTTTGTTTACTGAAATGTTTTATGCATCTTTTAAATGTTTTATGCATCCTTTTTTAATTAAGGTCAAAAACTCTTTTTTGTTACGAAACCTGTTGCACAAATACCCAAAATAGGTCAGAGGAGGTGAAGTGATGCACAAACCATTTAAAAAAGACTAAAATTTGGGATAGAAATATTAAATTAAGAAAAATATATCAAATGTCCACTACAGGGAACATTATGAAAATTATTTGTTTTTCTTTAACTTTTTGGTTTTATTTATTATGTTTGTTAATGGAATCAATTAGTTTTATTAAAAGTGTGAATAAAATTCTTTCCGTTTACATAAATTCGACTTTTAAAATGCTTTAAAACTTGTTTATTATTTTTTTTTTTGTGTTTATGAACAAATACACTTTTTATTGCGTTTTTTTGCGACACATTAACACCAAGAAAAACATGTACATTGAAGTCGTAACTTTTTCAAAATAATGATAGTGGAAATTAAACTCAATGAAAGTTGACAGTTTTGACAAAATCATGTAACAACACGAAAAAAAAAAAATAAACGAAAGGTCAACTTTAGGGACAGCAAACAAAAGGGAACATTCCCTTACTAAAAAACTTTCACCACAAATGTACTACAAGTACCAACACTGTTGTACTACTGTTCCCACTTTAAAGTCAGCTGTAAAAATATATCAAATTTGTTGCAGCTAACTTCAGAGAAAAACTTAAACATCATCATAACTAAAAGTCTTTCAACCGTGCCGCAAGTATTAGATCGTTTATCAACGTTAACGAGAAAGTTAAATATTAAAGTTACCTTTGTGAATTATAACCTAAATATAAGTGCTAAAGTTAAACTTAAATCTAAAGTGCTAAAAAATACTTACCAAGCTCGTAAGAATTAAAGAGCCTTGAATTTTAAAAACCCTAAATTTTGAATTATATAAAAACTAAAGTTAAAATTGAGCTCCAAATCATAAATTGTTAGAAAATTTAAAACCTAAAGTTTATAAGTAACCTAAATTCTATATAATCTTATAAAGAAACCTTAAAAACTAAATTAAATTTGATAAAGAAATAACCCTAACCTTAAAATTAAATTAACCTAAAAGCAAAACCTATGTACAATTTTTAAAGGTTAATAAATACATAATATTATAACGTTTGCAAAAAATAAACCCGCCATCTTTTTCTTTATATATAAAGAATATTCCGCCAAAAACTCATAAGGCTCTCTCCTTTTAAATTTAAGCCCCAATTAAACAAAATCTAAAACTTAAATTCTAACTTTTATTAGTTTTCATTTGTTTTTCTGGTTTTATCACCTATTTAATACCTTCTAAGTTTATAACACACAAAAAAACTTGTAGTTTTAAAAACTTCTTACTTGTATTAACTTGCAAGTATCAAACAAAACTCATTTATACTTAAAATAAAAACTAGTAGTTTTAAAAACTTTTAGCTTTTGATTTAAAATTTGTATGGGATTTGACAACTAAATACAAGTAGTTATGAAAAAACCACTAGTTTTTGGCTGTAGTATAAATGGGTATAAAATCAAAAAGTGATGTATAAAGAAATATAAATAAATTTCAAAACTCATTCTATTTTAATCACAAGTCAGCAGATTGAAAATTTATTTCTACTAAATTTTGTCTTCTATTATTTTTACTTACAAACTATTTCCAGTGTACGCTCATAATAATCCATGTTTAGAAATGCAAAATTATTTTTCGTAAATACTAAAAAATTTTTGTATCTACACAAGTAAAAATATTTATATATGGTTTTATGTTTTTTCATCTTAAAATATATTATAATACGTGATTATTTATGATGTCATGCACAGCCATATATTATTTCTCATTTGGTAATATATGAAACGATGCATTTTTGTATATTGGTTGTATTTATGGTTGATCTGTAGTCTTATATAATAATACATTCACATATATAACATAATATTTAAAAGTATAAATATAATAAGCTATATAGTTAAAGATATTATAATATATACTATCTTATAAAAAATATTTTTGTGTGTTATATAAGATATACTCATAGAAAAACGTCAGTAGAAAAATTAGTAAAATATTTGCTATTTTGACATGATAAAATACTAAAATTTTAACTATTTTTATTTTTTTTGTTGAATTAACTAAAGCTTAAAAATATTATTTTGAGGTCATTGCAAAGCGATGTTAGCGTTTCAGTATTTGTATATTTTTATATTTTATCAGTATGAAATAGACAAGTAATGCTATAAACACATAGACGACTGCAGCTACACGACTACAGCATGTCAAAAATAAAATACACACGTTTATATGAAAACGATTATTTTGGCACCAACACAGATACACGGATACCCGACTACTTTTGCCGCTGTAGTCAACTTAGGATAATTTCCATTTTTGTTGGTTAAAATAGTGTTGACAATAAAACAAAATATGTAACAAATTAGTGCTTAAAAATATTTTATACTGTTAAACACAAAAAACGTCGCAACATTAAATGCTATAATTGCATTAATATTCCAGAGGGGTTAGATAAATTTATTTTTACGTTATAATAATGTATTATAAATAAGTAATTGTATTTTGAAGTCAACTTTATATACGTATCTACAACCATGCATCTTGTTCTATTTTAATAAAGCAAAAAAAAAAAAAAATATGTAATTGGCACTACTAAAATAAAAATTCATTTGTATAAAAAACAGCTGTTTACTATGATGCTGTCGTTTCCAAAATATTAAGTAGCTGACCACACGGCGACGATTGTAGTGAACGGCATTTTTAGTCGTGTAGCTCTGTAGCCTACTGTGGCCTATGTGTTTATAGCATGAGATAGTAGTATAAGAATATTTTGAATCATTTATGCAAATGGTTTTATTATAAAATAAGAAAAAATAAAAATATGAAAATATATGCAAGAGTTTAAAATTTTTTTTTTTCTGAATTACGTGTTTTTTTTTTTATAAAAAAATGTATAATGTCTCGAGTAAAAATAGTTATATCTAGCCAGCCAGAAATTGCTAATGGTCTGAAAAATCAAGCACTGGCAGAACACTATTTGCCAAAGATCCAACAAATTAAGTGTTGGCAAAGCACTGATTTACAACGCTCTGCTGCATTGTCAGTACTTATTTACAAAATTTACAACCGTTAACTTAAAAAAAACAGTGGCACATCCCTTTTTCACAACAAGAGTGGAAAAATTCAAAACTAAATTGCAATTTATGATTTGAAGTTATGGTCAGTATAAAGTATAGTTTTTCTACTAAAAATTTACTTAAGAAATTTATTTTCAAATTTCTTTCTTTAGTAAGATTGTAGTAAAAAAAACTAGTAAAACACTAACTTATCACAAAAATAATTTGATAAAAAAATCTTCAGTTATTTTGTAATTAACTTAGCTGAAGCAAGCCTATTGTTATTTCTGTTCAAATTACCAAAATCATTCAATAAGAAATAGTACAACTCTTTACTGAAGTGAATTACTAAGTAGGACTTTATTGGTTGTTTTTGGTTTTGTTACTAGCAAAGTGCTATTGCCTGTGCTTTGCCAACGTTTTAAAAAAGAAACGGAGAAGCCCTGCCCGGTGTTATCATTTTGGGGTTGGCAAAGCACTTATTATATTATTAAAAAAGCACTTCATTGGCTGTTCAACCAGTGTTTTGCCAACATTTTAAAATTATGGCTTTGGTACTGGCAAAGCGCTCACTGCCAGTGCTTTGCCAACGCTTTAAAAAAGGAACGACCAAGCCCTGCCCGGGGTTATCATTTTGGGGTTGGCAAAGCACTTAAATCTTCAGATATCCAACGCTCTGTCAACGCTTATAACACCGTTGAAAGCACTTTGCCAATGCTTTGCCGTTCGTATTTTTCTGGCTGGGTAGTCATTTATAATATGATTATACGAAAGTTTCCAAATCTTATTCCATATATAACTACATGAGCCATATAATAAGGATCCATATATATGTAGTGATCGATATGATTATATATGGTCCCATGCTAAGTCTTATCAAACTATATATGACTTCATAGTAAGACTATTTTACTTATAATACCACACATATTTTGGTAAACTTCAATATCAAATTGATTTATCTGCAAATTAAGACTTTATTACATATGACTTCACATATAACCAGGGATGTCAGGAGACACCGCTGAAATACCGTTATAGATTCTAACCCCCTTTCATCTGACTATTCTTATCCCTACAATAACGTAACCGAAATAATTGAAATACCGTTATCCGTAAAATAACGTTACCAATATAACTAAAATACCAACATGCCTTAAATACTGTTACCGAAGTAACTCATATAACGTTACCGAAATCATTAATAGCGTTATCCTTAAAATACAGTTACCGAAGTAATCTGAGATAAATGATCGCTATAACTGGATATATTTTTTCCCAAAACGTGATTATAAACTAACTAGTCATTAGAATTCGGGCACAACTGGGCTGAAATTATCAACGTACATTGACATACCCGAATAACTAAAATAACGTTATATTTTAAATACCGTTATCGAAATATCTGAAAAATTCGTTATCAATAAAATAGAGTTACCGAAATAAACGAAAATAGCGTTACCGGTAAAATAACGATACCGAAATAAGCAAAGTATCGTTAACGCTATAAAACCGTTACTGAAATATCATTAAAGCTGAAATACCGATAACGAAATAAACGAAAATAGCGTTGTCCATACCGATACCCGCATCGAAACTGTTACCATCCATGTTTTCAAGTGATTTTTTTTTTTCATATAAATTCAAATAAAAAATTGGTACATTTTATAAGCCAAAACCACTTAGTTATATATGTATTTTTGAAACACTAAGTTTTTTCTTGTTAATTTTAAGACATTTCGTTATGTTTCATTTAGTTTTCAGAAATTTTAATTTTCAACTTAAATAAGCATAACTACAAGTCACAAAAAGCATACCTTCTACTGGCTAAAATTATATAAAATCCGATTTATTAATATCCAATTATATATAACTTAATGTCCTGGATATGGACAAATGTCGGATAAAATGTTATCAAATTATATCTCATTTGAAATAATTAGATATATAACCCATTAGGTATATAACCCATTTCTCGGATAAATTTGCATGTGCTTATATATGGGACCTTATATAATGATATTCAATTATATTCGACTACACATTAAAGTTTTTAACCGGGGTTAAAAAAACTTATAACTTAATGTTATTTTTTTTATTTTTACAATTACATTTTTTTTTAAGTTAGGCTTCAGTCTTTGACATATAACATTCCGATGTACATACAAAAGGAACAATGGAAATAATAAAGGCAAATAAAAGACAGATAAAAGACAGATATAACTCTGTATTTTATTAATTTATTTTATTTTATTATTTTATAAATACTGTATTTAAGTTGACTTTTTGTTTATAATAAAAAATTTCACCAGTAGATGGCGCTTAGTTTTCATCATTCAAGTTTAAAAATTGAACTAAAATTTAGTAGATTTTACAGGCTTTCTCTGTTTTTATTTTAGTAATATTTAGCAAAATCGTTCTGCTAATTTTACTGCTTTTTCATGCAGCGTCATTTTGAACCAATTTTAAGTAACTTTTTGAGTTTTTTTTTTATAGACTTATTTGTATTCTTACATTGATAATAACCCATGCATAAGAACACGCAAAAATGTTAAAATAGCAAAAACGTTCGTAAAATATACGAAAATTTGTTTATTTTACGAAACTTTTCGTTGTTTTGAAATTTTTTATTTTTATGTTTAACCATATACTCATATTAATCTATATATGAGTATATGGTGTAATATCTATGACATAACTTACTTAATAATTACACCTATAGAGAAAAGTTATTAGATAAATTAATAAAGCCGTTAGTAATCAAACTTTGCAAGTTTTTAACTAATGTTTAATGCAAATTAAGATTTTAGTTAACAAATTTAGCTTTTTTGGCTATTTTAGCTATTTTGGCTGTTTTTTTCGGCATTTACGTAAGTTTAAAAATATTATTTTTTATAATAGAAATCAGCAGAGGTCACTGTTATGCGATGTTTGCAACACACAAAAGTGTTTTTTATATTGTGTCAGTATAAAATATACAAGTGAAGTGAACACGTCGTATTAGAAAAACTATTTAGAAAGATTTATGCAAATTGGTTTGTTATTAAGTAATACAAATAAAAATTATAAAAAAGAGGCGCAGTGCGATAAAGCCATGGGCATATATATAAGGCCATATGGTCTTATTTCTCAAAAAAATGGGCAATAATGCCATATGGCGTATTTTCCAACTCGTTGGGAAATAAGGCCATGGTCTTTTTGCAAACAAATGGGAAATAAAGCCATGTTGTATATTTTTTTAGTTACATAGTGACTATGACATAGTGACATAGTTGTCATTGCGAAGTGTTGAAAAGTTATGGTACAATCGCGGCTGCGAGTGGGGTGGATGTAAAGTAATCTATAAATAAGTAAGTGGTATATCCCCTTCTCGGCTTCGCTGAGGAAAGTTTTTCTGTGTAAAAGTAATCTTTAAATAATAAGTGGCTTTGCCGAGCAAATTTTTTCTGCGTAGCCGTCCTTCGGCGGGGCTTAGGGGTTTTTTTCCTCCAGTATGTTCCACTCTCGGCTTCGCTGAGGAAAGCTTTTTTTTTTTTTTAAATTTGTTGTAAATATTATTTTTTTGTAATGAAATATACTGCATTTTTGTTGAACCAAAATTGTTTAATTGAGTAATAAAGCCATAATGGCTTTATTTCCAAATGAAATGGTCTTTTTTCTCTAAAAATGGTGAAATAAGACCATATGACCTTACTGCCCATGGCTTTATCGCACTGCGCCTAAAAAAGAGTTAACAAAATTTTTCAAAGGAAATATTTTATTCTGAATTAAAGGACTATAATAAGTAGTTTTTGTGTTCATAAAATAATTTATGTTTAAAAAAATTAACCAAATAATTAAAATAAAAAAAAATATTTTAACAACGGATATATATTGAAAGCTTTGAAAAAATCGGGGTTAATTTTTAAATCACAACGCCTGATTTTAACTAGTTTTTGTAATTTAGAATTTTGTAAAACACGGTGAGGAACGCAGTGATTGTCCGCATTGACTTACGTAGTTTTCAAACAAAATGGTATGAGAAGCGGAATTTTCTAAATCACCTGAGGGTTCTTTTAATCACTTGAACTGTCAAATCTATCACTTGAATTATTTTGGCGTAAAATGTAAAAAATTGACAATTCAAGTGACAACGTAAAACTCAATCATTAAAACCTAGGGATCCGCCATCTAACGTTTTTTTTTTCAACTAGTGCTTATTTCGTGAATGGTAACACTTAGCTCATGTCTGATTTTACAGATAGTTGTATCCTTCCGCTAAACGAATATGGTCTGTATATTCGTTATCTAGTGAAAAAAGTGAAAGAAACTGGCATCCTCATCGATAAAGAAAAGCGTGAAAAGCCAAAAACAGTGCGTACACCCGAGAATATTGCTGCTGTGGCAGAAAGTGTGCGTGAAGCGCCATCAACATCAATTCACCGTAGTTCTCAACAATTGAACATTTCGGAGACATCATTGAGACGAATTTTGCATAAAGACCTTGGTATGACGTCATGCAAAGTCCAATTGGTTCAGGAGTTAAAAAAAAAGTTATTTTGCGGACCCTTTATATGATTTTCTGGTTCCAGCGTTAGGTAAGTGAAGTGTAAGTGATGTGATGGACGTAGGTTATTAACAAAATGAGGTGTCTAACATTTTTACTTATTTTTGTAATATTTTTAATTTTTAAGATTAGTCTTTGACTCATAGAATTCTGATGGACATACATACAAATTGAACATGGAAAGAAACTCTGTATTTTATTTATGTTATAAATAGAGAGCTGTATTTTAGTTGTCTTATTATTGCACATTAATACACATTTTCGCGAATAGATTTCTCTTAGTTTTCATGCAAAGAACTAAAATTGAACTTAAATTTAGTCGATTTTTTATGTTTTTATTTTACTAATAATTGGCAAAGCGATTCTGATAATTGTACTGATTTTTTTATGCAATTTTTCTGCAATTTTTTTTTTTGCTTTTTTTGCACAGTTATTTGTATGAGTGTAAATATACCAATAAATGATGTAAGTTATAATTGTATAAGATTTTTTATAAGATACAAGTTTAACAATTAAGTTTGGGATACGAATACATATATTAAAACGTCATTAATATTTTCTATGCGTATTATATATAATTATATATAGTTATATATAACCCTATACATAGTTATATAGGCACCAAATGCGCAGATTATTTTTCAAATTTTTTTTTGCAATTATACTTAAAATTATTTACCTATGTCATGTGATGTAAATGAATCCAATTTAATATCAAAATATTGTATTCAATGCAGCACAAATTACTTTTATTTTTGGATCGAGTTAGATCTAATTAGATATAAATTAATCTTTTTGGATATTATTGGATACACAAATAAAATTTTGCATTTTTAAATGTAAAATCACTTGTTTATATAACAATATTTTTCCTAATGTCAAAATGACCAAAACTTTCGTAAAATGAACAACAGATTTCGTGTATTTTACTTAAGGATTATTATGAGTGTTGATACTTAAAAAAAAACCAACAACAATACGAACTGGAAATGCCATCATCATCTTAGCATTTATAAAAAGGATATGCTGAAAAATATTTAGCTCTTTATGGTTCTTTGATAAAATGCTTTTTTATGGCAGATTTATTTATTAAAGTTTAGTTTCCTTTTAGAAAAACTTTTCTCTGTACTTTCCTTTTTCTCTATTTTTTTCGAATGTATGTTTGTGGTTTTGCGTTGAAGAAGAAATCTATGTGGTTTTCATTATAAAGGGTCTGCCAAATAACTTTTTTTTTTTAACTCCTGAACCAATTGGGCTTTGTATGGCGTCATACCAAGGTCTTTCTGCAAAATTCGTCTCAATGATGTCTCCGAAATGTTCAATTGTTGAGAACGACGGTGAATTGATGTTGATGGCGCTTTACGCACACTTTCTGCCACAGCAGCAATATTCTCGGATGTACGCACTGTTTTTGGCTTTTCACGCTTTGGTTTATCGATGAGGATGCCAGTTTCTTTCACTTTTTTCACAAGATAACGAACATACGGACCATATTCGTTCAGCGGAAGGATAAAACTAATTATCTATCAAATCAGACATGAGCTAAGTGTTACCATTCACGAAATAAGCACTAGTTGAAAAAAAAACGTTAGATGGCGGACCCTTTAAAAAGCATTGTGTGTAGATGGCAAATTAAGACTACACGCAAAAAATAAAAAGTGTAAATTCATTTCAAAAAGCGTATATGATAAGTTACTTAAGTTTATTGTATAGAATACAACTTGAAAAGTTTTTCTACAAATTTAACAAACAACTTCGTCAAAAAGATGTAATATAAAACTACTGACATTTATACTTTAAAAACTTTGTAAACTTCCATATGTTGGTTTTAATTTAAAATCCATTGCTATACTTTATTAAATCAAACAATTTTATTTTGTTCATTTTATCCATTTTTATATGTTATATTTTTTTGAGCCATACAACGCAACACATTTCGTAAGAGCCAGCAAATAGTAATAATGCTATAGATGACTATACGACAAACACTTCCAGGGAAGACAAAGCTGAGAGGAGAAATCCAACAAAAAAAATTCATTAAAATTAACTTAAAATTTGTTTGAACACAAATACATACAAATTGAAAATACTTTCCCGTTTTAAGCTTTTTTATTCAAAAAAAAAAAAATAGACTTTATAACATGTAAGAGAAACGAACGATTTTGATTGCCGTATTAACATTTTGTCAAGTTTTTTTTTTAATGTCAGTCAAGTATACCCCATTTGTTATCTTGTTCAACTTATGCTTTGTTAGTTTTAATATTTTACTTTAGAAGTTTAAGTTACAAAAAAAAAAAACATATGTATGCTGCAAAATCGTGTGAATTGGATAACGAACAAAGTGAAACATTTAAAGTCCAATAATACTTATCACTTGAACTGCTGTTGTTTATAAGTACTTGACTTTTATAATTTCTAACAATTTTATACAAAAAAAAAAAAACACAAAGTTGACTTCGATATTCTTACACTAGTTTATTTTTTGCTTATAGCCAAAGGACAAATTTATTTTTTAATATAAAACGTAATTCAGTGGAGTCTTTTTGTAAAGAACTCCGTTTATAACTAACTTTTTTTATAACGAACGATTTTTTATAACAAACACATATAAAAATCGAAATTATAAAGTGAAAAATGTGCCGCAAATTTAAAAAAAGCTTTTATTTTTAAAATATTTTTTATTTAATTCATATTTTTAATTAAAAATTTACTAAAAATAATTAAAAGCTTTATGAAATCTACTTAAGTGAAAGAATTGTTTAAATACTACAAACACAAAAAAATTAAAATTAAGCGAATTTAAGAAAAAATTCTGAAATTTTAATGATTTTAACGAACAAAATTTTCTGGTCCTAACAAGTTCGTTATATTCGAACTTTACTTCTATTAAGGTAGAAGTTTGACTGTTTGCTTCATTTAAATTATAATTTGGTTTAAGGAGTTACTTTTAAACAAAGTTTTATTTGTTAATTTAACAAAATTATAAATGAAAATCAGAATGGATTTCATCAACGGTAATCTCCAAACTATTAAGGAATTAAATAACCTCACAAGTCTCTATTAAAGTTTTATATAATTTTGATTTAAAATTCTTAAATTTCTGTGCCTGTTTCTTAATGGGTTAAAATAATCAAAAAATCCTAACTAATAAAGTCAAAGTTTATTCTATTTTAATACTTTAAATAATAACAATCAGTGTCTATTTTTTTTTTCTTCTTTTATTTTGTAATTCTGCAGTCATAATATATAAGTTTTGGAATGACATATAGATACCGTAACTTATAACCAGGGAAAGGAACTTAATGTTCTAAAAAAGTGTATTTAGGCGCCTAAAATATGCATTAAAAATATTAAAGCATGCACTATTAATTTAAAAAAAAAATGCACTTAAAATTTTTTTTATATAAATAATTAAAAAGTTCAATACAAATTAACTTTACAATTTCATTTTAACTGTGCATCCCTCTTCAAGAGTTTTGTCAATTTGCTTTGAATCTATTAAAATCTCATTTTATGATTTTAGAAAAGTACGGTGAAAAGTGCTGGATTAAAATAACTTAAATAAAATTTTAATTGTCAGTATTTAATGTTTACTTGTCAAATACAAAATTTAATTGAATGGGATCTTTTTACGCAAAACTAAGAAATATGCAATACAAATATGCATTTTAAGCAAAATTATTAAAAATATGCAATAAAAATATTGCTTTAAAACAAGACATGCAAAAATATGTATTTTTAGCAAAATATGCAAAAATATGGACTAACAAATCGATGCAATGTTAACTGAAATTCTTTGATTATAAATCTGAAAACAAAAACTCTATAGCTTATTTGTTAGGACAATATTCTAATAAAGAAATACAGAATATGGCCTTGAACTTGAATAATTTTCATTTTTATTGCACAATTAAAGGTCGAAAAACATAATTTTTATTTTTAATAAAAATTATATCAAACTTGTACAAAAGACAAAGTTTACTCTTCTTTTAAATAAAAATACAAGAGTAACAATAAAAAGGAGAATAAAAAAGCATATATTGTATATCTACCAATGGCATAGCTTGCACATAACGAACAAATTTTCAATTTATTTTTGATCAATGGTGATAATCGTTAACTTCGAGTTCATATATTAGTTTTCATTTAGTGGAATAACTAGTTTATATGAATGTTTGATGGTTGCATGGGATTGTCACTTCTTTCAAAACGTGTTATGATGATGGGAACCTGGAAAATACCCGAAATAGATCTATCAACACATTCCTGAAAGTGGTCAATTAATAAATTTGAAACGAAAACTCTATAGATTATCCTAATAAAGAAATATATAGTATGACCTCGAACTTGAATAATTTTCATTTTCGTTGCACAATTAAAGGTTGAAAAACATAATTTTTATTTTTAACAAAACTTTTATCAAACTTATAAAATAATATTTTAAATAAATTTTAAAATATATTTTATTTACCTTGTTCTCAGGAAAAAAGGAAAAAAATCATACATTTGCATGAACTTCCAGTCCCTGCTTATAACCAAATAAGGCTGAGTTTTTTGGATGTTGATTAACAAGGTTGGTTTGTTAACCGGTCAATTTTTGTTTTTCAGATGTTGATTAATATAATTTTAACTGCCCTTTAACCGGGCAGCATTGGCCGGTTAAACACCGGTTAGAACTGTCAAAACATAAAAACATGTGAAAGAAAAAATAAATTATAACTAAACATGTGCTTATGAAAAAAAAAAAATAATTTAAGTAAAAGTAATAATAAAAATGGAATACTCTAGTGATGATGAAGATTTCAGTGATTTTGAAACATATCAAAATCTCAAACAAACTAGTGTTAGAAAAATAAAAACAATAAGAACACGGCCATACCATTTCCATCTCTATACAGACATAGCATTCTTCCAGAGGTTCCGGTTGTCTAAACATTCGGCATATGTAGTCCTGGAACTCATTAGAACTCACATAAAACATCCTTCGTACTACCAGTATGTTTTTAATATATTTTGTATATTTTATATAACTATTCTTATTTTTCTAGGAATAATGCTATGGGCGCGTTTTTTATTTATATTTTTTTTTCTTTTGACATAAGCAAATGTTGCCATATAACTAAAAAATGTCAATGTTGCCAAGTTTTTTCAATTTATAAACAGGGTAATACTGAAAAGTTTGACAGTTCTTAAACAATCACTGAAAAACAACAC
The DNA here is from genome assembly GCA_021234595.1 of Delia radicum. NCBI lineage: Eukaryota > Metazoa > Arthropoda > Insecta > Diptera > Anthomyiidae > Delia > Delia radicum. The sequence goes on along the minus strand of CM037851.1, from coordinate 84,591,269 downwards.
GACTGATTAACTCCCGGTTAAAAATGTTTTCTGATTAACTAACCAGGTAATTAATAATTTGTTAATCAACATCCAAAAAACTCAGCCTAAGTGCTTAAACATATTTTTAAATAAGTTGCCAAGTTTTTGTTAAATAACTTTTTGCTGTTGATCATAAAGTATGAATTTTAGTATAATAACTAAACGAAAAAGTTGAATAAAACAACTACGAAAAAACAGTCCATTAAGCCGACAGAGCGATACCAGTATTTGAAAATATCATATATTTATAATGTAACTATATAAAGCTACTAATCTTTGAATACTCTGAACTTTGTGAGATTCGAATAAGTCATACAGGGCACTTAACTTAATCCTTTAGCTACCAAAGTTTGTGGATACAAAATCTTCCGAAATTTCATTACATTTAGATTTATAATCCTTTTTGTGTAAGGAGTTTTCAAATAACTTTAATTATATATAAATTGTCTTGCGGATACTTTCGAACCAAACCGAAAAATAGCTAAAATTAAAATTTCTACAATTATCTAGCTTTTCGATATGACAATTAAGGAAAAGGAATGCTTACCTTAACTTTTTTTTAAACATCCTAATTTCAGAAAAATTTGTTGTGCTATTTTGTAATATAATAAAATGTAATGCATTAATAGAAAGCTTTTTACAAACATTTTAAACATTTTTTGGTAAAAAAAATGCTTATTTATTTAATGGCGGTTAACTGGTTACATTCTGTTAACCGGAAAATCGGTTTCTCGAAAGGTCGTTTTTTTTTTTGGAGCGAAATGAAACCAGTCTGTAGATAAAGTCTGGGTGTAAAGTTGTCTAACTTGCTAGCAACAAGTGCCTAAGATCACCTCCACGTGGGTTTCACCTGGGCAACGACAAGTTCGAGGCCTCTATTGGTTTACAATAGAGGTACGTTCTTGGCGGCTAACGATCATGGTTATTGTGACGGGTTACCTCTGGTTCAATCTACTTTGGTAGATGGTTCACTGGTTTCCCATTACGCATATTCAATAGTATACCACTGCCCAGTTATTCGGAGCTATAGTGGAAGTAGCTTCGGCTACAAGGTCTTACCAAAGACTTTAAATTGGTACCACCGGATCCATTGGCCCGCCGTGAAGGTACCTAGAGGGATCCTCTGTTGTAAATCAATACGAACTAAGACATGTCCAAGGTATACATGTGATACCAGAAGATGAAAAAATGACGGAAAGGTGTGAAGCGGGACGATACTCTCAGTGGATACATGGACCAGATGAAATGAACCAACAAGGAGTGATGTTGTAAAAGGTGAAAAAGCTTTAAATTCCTTAAGTCATAATTCCGTCGTAGAAAGACATAAAGGATCTAGAATGTGCTGTTGTGATGTCGAGCTGGCGGCAGGCGTTGTTTGGGTGGTTATTGCCTGGCTGTCTGCTGTTTGAAGAAAGGTTTATACATTTTGATGTTGGATGGATGTCAGAACAGAATGTTCTCACGAAATTTGAGTTGGATCTGGGTACGCAGAATATTCTCAAAAAGTAGTGCTGTCGGATCTGAAAGCATAAAAAAGGGTGATACACGATGGATGTTGGGTGGTCATTTGTCTGGTAATTATATATACAGTGACATGTCAATGTGTTCCTATTGTTTACATGATCCTGCTATGGACCATAACGGTAATGGCGATTGGGAAAGGCCCTGCGGGGAGTTTCGTGGAGGCTGTGGTTTTGCCTAAGTAGGAAGAACACTTCGGTGTTCGGTGTGGAGTTGCACTCTTAACCGGGTGCTGTGACCCAAAGATCAAGCAGAGGTTTAGATGGGCCTCGACCTTACCAGTGGGTGGTTTGTATGTCCGAATCAACATACTCCAAAACTGGAACCCAAACTGGATGCTCAGTGTCCAGCATAAAAGGGGCGTTGGTAGGACGCCTGTATTCAACTAGTGTTTGAATACACCGTGGAGTTAAGCCAAACGGCAGACATCCACGTTAAGCAAAACACATTTGTATATAAAGTCTGCATTAAATTAGCGCATGAAGACATTGTTAATTAGTAAATAAACATTGTACGGTTTTTTGTTTAACAAAGAACAAATGATCTCAAACTTTAATAATCTTGCTCACATCATAAATTTTCTCATCCATTTTATTTTGCTGTTCATAGTTTTAAACTTTCACATCCAAACTAATACAAAACGGAGTCAGTGGACCTGAAATATACATTCACTTAAAAAGTAATTTCCATAAATCGGCTTGGTGAATTGTTGTATGTTGGTTTACAAGTGCAACAAAAATGTACCGATTTTTTTACTTTCGCAGTATTATCTAAAGGGGTTTTGCGCCGTTTAATGGAATTATCTTTTGAGAGCAGTATTAGAAAAACTGTGTAATTTAATACAGTTTGATGCATACCAAATTGATGTCAGCGCACCACAAACGGGATGCGAACATCACAAACTATTTTGAAAATATGTGACATTTACGTTTAACATTCACAATTATATTTAAAATTGGCTAGCGTATTGCGTAAACTGAGTTTCTTAGTAAATAGCACCTCCGCTTCAAAAAGGCATTTTTAAATATGTTAACATAAATATTTCATAAACTTTTTATTTTATTACGAAATCTAATAACTTTTTAAAAAAATTTTCAAAATTTTATTAAGTTTTTTCGCATTTAAAAAAATATCGCGGGACCTTAGTTGGGTATCTATAGTGAATATTAACGACGGACAAAATTTATAAAATGCAAACAAATTTATTTTTTGTGAAATATAAAGTAATGTATCAATTTCGCCAAAACTTACATATATTGAAATAATTGAATGAGCTTATTACTAAAATGGCATCAACAAGTTTTAAGGAATTTTATGGAGCATTATGAAGCAGACAAAATATTCATAACATCAAAAAGCATTCTTACATACAGAAAACCGTTTTGTAGCAAGCAAATTTTTTGTGGTTCGACATACTATCACTATTATTGAATTTTAATACTATTGTAACAACTGACATTTATTTACAAAATTTCGAATTTTTATTGTAACAATTAAATATTTTATGTTTATGAACTATAATATTCTATAAATAGATTCACATGCGTTCAACAAAATTTATTTTATTTTATTAACAAAACCAAGAACATTCTTCTGTTTGTCAGGCAAGTATTTTACCTCTAGCCTTAAACAAATTTAAATATGTTTTTTAAATTTCAACCTTTAATATTTTTTAGTTTAAAATTTAAATATTTGCCTAAAAATATATTAGTAGGTACAACAGAAATTCAGTTGCTAATGTTAATATTTTATTAGAGTTACCAAAACTATGAAAAAATTACTATATAATTTTAAAATTATTTTAGTAATGCAAAATTCTTATGCCGCGAATTGTGCTCGAACCTCCTGCTTGGCAGGCAATTACTTTACCTCTAGCCTAAACTCAATTTGAATTTGTATTTTCCAATTTCAACATTGAAAGATTTTTTGTTTCAAATTAAAATATGTCTAAAAAAAGATTTGTGTGTACAGCAGAAATTCCGATGCTGATCTCAAGAGTTACCAAAACTAAAAAATATAATATATTATATTAACATTATTTGATTAAAAAAATTCGTATGCCGCGAACCAGAGTCAAACCGGTGGCCTTCTGCTTGGTAATTACTTTACTTCTAGCCCAAACCCAATTTGAATTTGTATTTTAAAATTTCTATAGTGATATTTTGTTTTTCTTTCTAGTCTAAATAGATTTGTATGTACAACAGAAATTGGGTTGATAATAGTAACTTATTAACCAAACCTAATATTTAAGATAGAGTGATTGTGTTTTTTTTTTTGCAAAATTAAATGTTTGATGTTTGCATGGAATGATGATGGGAACCTAAAAAATTCCCGACATAGATCTTTCAACACATTTCTGAAAGTGGTCAACTAATAAATTTGAAAACAGAAACTCTATATATTGCTTGTTAGGGCAATATCCTAATAAAGAAATATAGAGTATGGCCATGAACTTGAATAATTTTCATTTTCATCATTAACATTATTGACTAATGATTAAATTTTGTTGGTTACGAAATAATTCCAACCAATTTATGCTCTGTGTGTACACACAATTTTTAACTTTGCGAATTTGAAAGTATTTAATATGATTTCCTGTAAAAAAATTTACCCTAGACTCAATAAACCCAGAAAATGCGCGATAAGATTTAATATATAAAGAACAAAACTTTGAGGGTATTTTTATATTTTTTTGGTGGAACATATATTTTCAAATACAATATAAAAAATGAGATACATAAATTTATAAAACTTAAATCTAATACAAGCAAAAAGTGTAATTTTATTATTTTTAATTTGCGAAAAGCTTACAACCGTCATTATATTTTTGCCATTAAAGGTAAATGATTACCGCAGAGGGATTTAGCATGCGTAAGCATCGACTAACACATACACAAATGTTTGTTTAAAACTAAACATTTTTTAAATTCCTCATACATTTTATATTTTGATTTAAGAAAAACCATGTGTATTTGTAAAAATTATTAAATTCTGTTCATAGCCAAAATTATATATGATTTTAGTTTTTTCTTTTAAAGAGAAGAGCGTAATTTCTTTTGAACAATTTTCAAAAATATACAAAAAGAAATAAAGTGCCAACCGAATTAAAAAGTGTATTTTAATGGTAACAACTTATAAATGCAGGTAGTACAACGATAATAACATTAGATTTCTGAAAATGTTGGGCTTGCAACTAAAATTCAGTTGAATTAATATAACTTTCTTGTGAAAACTATTGTTCAGTTCTACCTACCTACTAAAATTCATAATATATGAATTTGAGTCGTCGTAACGGAATTTAGCAAAAATAAACAATTTATTTTGGCAAATTTTATTAGAATCTGCCTGACCGTTTTTAAGCAAAGAAGATGACCAGGAGCAGGAAGTCCGTGTGCTAGAAATATGCACTAAAAATAAAAAAAAATTTTCCATTTTTATCTTAATTTTACTAAAAATAAAAACATTAAAAAAAAAGTTGAGTAATGATCCAAGCTGCAAATTGGGATTAAATAGAAACAGTTTTCAGTGTTTTTTATATGCATACTTTTTAATATAAATAATTTATATTTTTTGTTAATTCAGCAAAAAAAAAATGCAGACTTCTTTTAAAAATTAAATAAAAATTGCTTAAAATCATGACCAATAATTAACTTAAAGTATCCTTTGCACGTTTTATGTTTATTTTGTTTAAAAATTCCCAAAAGCCCAGTTCAGCTTCTAAAAAGCTGATTACATGGTTAGTGCACTTCAAATAGTTTGTAGTTTAAAATAGCTGAAAATGTAACACAAATTATAAATCGTTCGAAGTCCGGTCTACTTACTTTTCATTTCAATCAAATGTTTTTAATATGTCTTTATATATTGTTTAAACAACTAACAAATCCGTAGAAATAAATGAATTGTAAGTTAAAAATACATATTCAAATTTTAACTACAGATCAGTAAAAATAAATGTTCTAGTGAGTTATTTGTAAATATTGTAGTTTTTCTGTTTTTTTTTTTTCTTTTACAAAATGTATACACACACAAATGTAGTGTGGTTGCATCATTGTTATATTTATTGAAACATTTTAAATTTCTTGTTTTTTGAATTTAAATAATTTTTGTATATAAACAAACCACTTTATAAAAAAAACACAGGAATTTTTGGAATATTTTTGCTTGAAGTAATAATTTAAATTTTTAATAACTGTAACGGAAACAAATAAATTAGAATATCCCGTGTTTGTGGTTTAATTTGTATGAAACTTTAAATTAATAAAAATAATAACTGAAACTAAAAAAAAAAACGGTATATTGTTGTAAATTATTTTAGAAATGTTGAGGTTAAGAAGAACAATAAACGTTTCTCTCAAAAAACTATAAACACTATTAATTTTTAAATCAGACAACTCTTCCTTTTTATGGACAGGCGTCATAAGTGATTTTCCATTTTTAAATTGTATTATTATTTGTGTCTTAAATTGCCAGATTGTCTCTATATGATAGAGACAGGTAAGATTCAACAACCTGCGGCTGTAAGAACAAAGGTAAACCGACCGTTTAGCGATCACACCTAAGTATGGCCTCGAATGTAATACAATAACAGAAAAGCAAATATGAAAGAAAACTGCAATTTAGTTTTCTTTCATATTAGCTTTTCTGTTATTGTATATTATAGTCAGAAGTAACCAACACTAACAAACAAAAATATTCTATTTTTAGACTTTTGTTTATTTTCCTAATCTCTTCCGTCTATATTTTACAACGTAACTAGATTGATGTATGGTTTACGTTCAGTGTAGACAACTTAGGGTTTATGTTGAGACATCGCCAAATGGCAAATTTTTTTTTTTGTTGACAAATTTAATTTAGAAATGTTGAGGTTAAGAATAAGAATAAACGTTTTTCTCTAAAAATTGCAAACACTAGTAATTTTTAAATCAGACTAGACTAGTTTCTGCCTTTTTATGGACAGGAGTCACCAGTGATTTTCCATTTAAATTGCGTTATTATTTGTGTCTTATAAGTGTCAGATTGTATGATAAATTGTTTCAACAACTTTCAGCTGTAAGAATCAAACAAATGTATAATAAAACTGAATTTAATATTTATTCGAAAAATAGCATGTTCCTTTATTTTTAACTCAACTAAAAACTTTAATTTCTAAACTACAAACAGTAAACTACATAATATTCTGAGTGTGTTTAGTGAAATATAATATAGAATTGAAAGTTTTTTTTTTTTTTTTTTTTTTTTAAGAAAAACTAAGAAAAATTTATTAAAAATATTCATTTAAAGCAAAATAAGCACAAATAAGCAATAAAAACATGCATCTAAAGTCAAATAAGTAAAAATATGTAAAAAAAATATGCATTTAAAGCAAAACATGCATTAATAGCAAAATACATGCACTAAAAATCGATGACATACTAACGCAAATTCTTTGATTCGTAGAGATAGTTTGATGACCTGCTATCAGACAAAATTAAAAAAACAGGTGTTTGCATAAACTTCCGGTCCCTGATGATGACATTTAAATCTCTCATTAATAAATCTAGTGAATGCCTGAACCATGAACTTAATTTATTTTCAGTGCTTACTCTTATTACTCTCTTAATTTACACAAAAATGTGTTGTACTACTAACACTAGCGCATGAGTATTATTAATTATTATAAGATATTACTCATACGCCTAGTTGTACAGCACATACTTATGGATTAGCTGCTTTAGAGTGGTGAACGTTCTTTTGATTTTTAATGTATTTATTGATGTTGTTAATAAAACAATATTAAATAATCGTAATACAAATGAATCGGAGATGCGACCTATCAATTGTGATAGATTTAAGGAAGTAAATCAAGAATGTGAACGCCAAATTTTAATATTAGCTCCAAGTGTCGAAATATACCCGAATTTAACTTTTACCAAAAATCTAGTTTTTTCTTTAAAATTTCTTATTAATTCATATACCTGAATAAACTAATAATAACTTTTAATATACTTTCTAAGTGTGGACTTTGATCATAAAAACCATATTAAATAATTGCGATTGGGTGAAGGAGGTAGGGTATCCTTGCCATTAAAGTGAACACTTTACTTATTTTTCTTTTTTATGAATATTATAGAATTCCTTGATGGAATTTGCAAAATTTTACCATATGTTGTTAATTTTTATTCCACTTATTTAATTTCAAGGTAAGAACCATCGCTTTCCTATAAAATTTTTCTGAAAATTCAATCTGAATTTCAAAATTTTCAAAATTTTTTTTTTTAAATTAATTTTATATGTATTTAGAATGGGGAAAATAAAAAAAAAATACATTTTTGAACATGTAACATTTTAAATTGTTTTTTTTTTAAGAAAACATACTTAAAAATTAACTGAAACTTGGTTGGTTTTGATTAGAAAATATGTGCTAAACATATTTAAATGTTTTTATCTGAATTTTATTAATTAAGATTTGTCACAGCCACCACATTTTTAAGACACGAAAATATATAAAATTTTTGTAATGTGAACAAATTTTTTCCTAAATTAAAAGAAAAACTTTTTTCAGAAATTAAGTTACTTGTGATATTCATAAAAGGTACGTTTTCAAGTCTTGAATCTTCTTTTAGGTTTAGATATTTTGTGAAAAATTAAAAATTTCAACTTTAAGCACATTTATAGGTGAAGTTGTAGCACCTTACGAAAAGTGTAATAAATTCAATTAAAAAGCATAGTTCTTACTACTTGAATGTTAGCGTTTTTGTCATAAATTTTTTACTTTTTTGAAAAAAGTTGATCAAAAACTTTTAATTTTCTACACAAACTGTTTTGAAAATATTTCTTTTACTATGCTAACTTTAAAAATCTAGGCCATATTTGTCATATGCGTCTAAAAGACTGCTAAAAATGATATGTTGCAACCCCGATACATCAATTTTTTCTGATTCTGTTGCACTGTGTAATCGATATTTATTCCAATAAATAAACTTTCAATAAATAAATTTTTGCTACGATATATTCTTATCAGAATAGTCGAAGAAAAAGAGAATTTATTGTCCTCAGTTGCGGTTGATATTCAGTTCGTGCATCAGGTTTGAATAACTAAATTCATGGTGTTAATTAAATCAATATAAAAATCATGGAGATCAGTGGCAAATATGTACTAAGTTGTTAAAAATTGTGATTAAATTGATTACCGTTAAAATCTAAAAACTTGAAATATAAAAGTTTGATATAATTTTAATTAAAAATAAAAATTATGTTTTTTCGACCTTTCATTGTGCAATGAAAATGCAAGTTCGAGGCCATACTCTATATTTTTTTTATTATGATATTGTCCTAACAAATAATCTTTAGAGTTTTTGTTTTCAAATTTATTAATTGACTACTTTCAGGAATGTGTTTATAGATATATTTCTATCACCATTGATCAAAAATAAATTGAAAACTTGTTTTTTATGTGGACGGTCTACCTTTGGTAGATATTCAATACACGTTTTATTGTTTTTTCGTTTTTATTTCCACACTTGTTTTGCTTAAAATAAAAACAAAAACCAAATATACAGGGGGAGTAAACAAGACCGTACTTTGTCTTTTATACAAGTTTGATATAATTTTTATTAAAAATAAAAATAAAGTTTTTTCGGTATTTAATTGTGCAATGAAATTGAAAATTCTTCAAGTTCGAGGCCATACGCTATATTTCTTTATTAGGATATTGTCCTAACAAATAATATATAGAGTTGTGTTTTCAAATTCAATAATTGACCACTTATAATATATATAAAAAAAAAATTTTAAAAAATTGAAATACATACATAAAAAATTCTATATAAATAAAATATTGCAGATAGGGAAACAAATTCTATTACATAACAATTAGATTTAAGCAAAAAAATAATCATATTTAAGAATATTAAATTAAAAGCAAACAAAAAAGTGTCTTAAACTTTGCCAATATACAAGTAAATAAAACAAAAAAGAACGAAACTTCCTAAGTGAACAAAATAACAAAATGCCTATGAAGTAACCATTAAGTTTTAGAAAAAGTATATTACACTATACTATACTATATTACACTATTTTTTGTAAAGTGTTTAGTAATAATATGTCATGAATTTGCGCGATCTTTTCATAAAAATGTAATGAGATTTGTAATTACAATTGTGATTACTTGCCATTATCAAACATGTACTTATTTCTATCCTGCGTATATACAATTTTTAATTTTTTAATGAAGAGAGAGTTAATATGAAGTAACTCCAAACCCAGCCGCCAAAAAATCCGTGTTTTCCAAAACAATCGTTTTATTTTTTAAGGTTTAATATATACCAAAAAATTTGTTTGGGTGTATTTTTACATTTTTTTGTGGCGTCTTATATATTTTGAAATATGATAAATGCAATGATATATGCTTTTGTTTAATCTAAATAAAAATTGTAATTTTAATATTTTTTATTAGCTTGACACTTAGAACCGACATAATTTTTGCACCGTTAAGATACACAAAAGTTATTCATGTCATACAAAAATTTGCTAATAATATTTTGCCGCAAAGTGATGAACACTTTTGAAGTTCCCCATATAAAATTTATAGATTTTTACGTTCATTCAAAACGTATTCATTTTAACAAATTTTATTGAAAACCACATAACTGTTTTCGAGTATAAATCTTAACTTAATCAAAACTAAATGTTGCCTGATCCAAAAACTTAATATATTTTAAAATATTCCCCTTACACTTCATTTTGTTTTAACGCATTCCAGACAGGGTTTGTATATTTTTAAATTTTTTCAAGTTCGGATTCTGTGTAAAACTATTTTTTTTTTTAACTTTTTCGACATTTTTGCTCCCTAACGATAACGTGTATATAACTGAAAATGTGGTTCGATATGTTGAAACAAATTCCAATGCAGTGAATTTTGGTTTGAGAGAATTTTATCTTTGTTTACACTACTAACTACTACTACTAACCTTAATATGAGCGTATGAGTGTTATTAATTAATATTAATTATAACTCATACGCCTAGTTGTACAGCATATCCTTAAAGTTTAAACCTTCTTCAGAGTTTTTTTTTTGTTTGTTAGTTTTACTAACATAAATAGTCGATAATTTTATTAAGTATACTCACAAAACTTTTTGGTAAAAAAGACTTACAATTCGTTACAAAAGTTACAAAAAAAAAAATCTGTAACTTTACAGAAAGTTAGCCACAGTTAGCCACAGTTTTGCACGTTTATATAATTTTATCAAATATGGAAAATGTAAATTAGTAAAAATGTTCATTTTAGCAATTCGAGTTTAAAGAATTACAAAATTATTTTGCCAAAATCAGCAAAAATAGTTATTAAAAAATTTTCTGAGTTGTAACTTTAGAAGTAAGTTATTATAAAAATATTTCACTAATTTATATAAATAACTAAATTTTCTGAAGATTTGTTATTTTTACATCTACAATTTTGAAAGTTTTGCTTTTAAGTAATAATCGGCAGGTTGTTAAAAAAAATGTATCATGTAGAGACAATCGGACAATAAAACACAAATAATAATGCAATTTAAATGGAAAATCACTGATGACGCCTGTCCCTAAAAAGGCAGAAACTAGTCCAGTCTGATTTGAAAATTTATTGTGTTTATAATGTTCAGGGAAAAATGTTTGTTCTTCTTCTTACCCAGCAAAAAATAACCTGAATTTGGTAGGCAGTAACTGCATTTGTATGCTTCCTAAATAGAGCTTCCCAGCCTTGCATACAATAAAGCAATTAGGGAAGACATTCTGCTGTGCTTCAAAAAATGCATTCTTTTAAGCAGTGAATAATGCTTTCAAGGAAGCAATAAAGAATGCATACCATGAAGCATTAATGTTGTCAACATACAATAGAAGCGCTTATTATTGCCTAAGAAGACATGACTTTTTGCTTCTAAGAGCACATGAAAGAAGCGCTTTTTACCCGCTTACTAACAAAAATCATGCCTTCTGGATTTTCTTTGGAAGCACTTCGTAATTAAATAATGCTTTCCGGAAGCGCTTCTGGGTAAGCACTATTTTTTGCTGGGTAACGTCAAGCTTTCTAAAGTAAATTTTAATTGCTAATTGAAAGTCATTAACATATCAAAATGCTGTGCAGGCTAAATGGTAAAAAAGTAACGACTTAAAAATACAGCAACTTTAGGCACTAATTTATTCATCTGTACAAAAAATATTTATTTTTTACTCTCTGACAGTTTCTCTTTGTTCCACATTAATTTTGCCTTCAAAATAAAAGTTTTTAATTTCAACGAGTAAAGGAAAATTCGTTTTAACTGAAGAACAATAAAACAAAATTTAAACAATAAAAACAAAATAATTTGTATTCAATGCAAAACTCAAGTCCTGGAAAGTGGAGAGGCATTACAATGCGATATTTGTCTAAAAACTATTCATTATATATACAGTAAGATAGATACAAAACTATGAGATTTTTTGGGAATAAATGCGCCAAATGAAAGAATGTGCTAGTCATCTCATAGAAATTAAAGAAAATCTTAATCAGCTGGACGAAATAAGAGAAGCAATGCATTTCATGTCTTCACAATATGACTCTTTAATAAAAAGTGCAGCTAAAAATCAAAAGGAGATAAAAACATCAAAAGAGGGATGTAGCCTTATATGAAGAAGTTTAATATCTAAAATTAACAGTCAAGTTTTTGAATGATGTAAGGTTGCAAAATGATTGCATTATAAATGAAGTAAAGACTGATGATACTGATAAAGAAATGGGAAGTGAGTGCTAATATATGTGAAAATAATGTCGATGATGTATATTTTATAAATCGCCATAACAAGCATAATTAGAACAAATGAAGTGATCTGAAATCAGTTGTTGTAAAATTTACTAATAGAAAAAGTAAGCGGGTTTTTATACAGGAGAAATCAAAATTGCAACAAAATGATAATTTGAAAAATTTATTTATTAACGATTTTCTAAGCAAAGGATCAATGGAAATCTTTAATCGTGCAAAATCTTAAAAACAAGTTGGTCTTGACTTGGTCATGGCAGAGGTATTACGTTTGTGTAAAAAAGGATTCCAATATGAAACAAATCTGACTCAAAATTTGGATGATGGTGATAAGTTGCTTTGCAAAACCGCTGGAGGCGCTCAGAGAAAACTTTTAGTTGCTGCAGATAATGATGATGATACAACTTATGATGATGCAGACGATGATGATGATATACAATTCCAAATAAAATTAATTTGAGTTGTACTTATTTATTGCAAACTTAAAATTTGTATATATTTTATTTAATGAAATCTAAATATTTTTGTAATCATAACTCTTTTTTTTTACAGTTTTATTAGTTTTTTGTTTTTATATACATCGAGATTATTTTTATGTTATTTTCAATTTATAGCGAGCTTCCAACCTCCGTATATTTACAAAAATAAAGCAAATCAAACTTATGAGCTAGGTTGACACTAATATTTCGATTTGGCTAAAGGTCTCATCAGTTTTCGAAAAGTTAGAACCTTATGAAATAGGCAGAGCTTTAACAAAAAACATATTTATCATCAATTTTGCTCCATTATTGTCTTCCTAGTAATCAGTTAGTTAGGGTACTTTCCTAACAAGCAGCATGACGTTACTAAACTTTAAAGATCAAAAATTGTTCTATTTTAGTTTTTATTATGGCCCAAGTAATATTTTTCAGGGACCGTAAATAATGATTATTGCTCGTTTTTTTGAATCAAAAAATCAATCACTTAGAAGAGACATAAAAAAAAATTTATTGCACCATTATTATTATTTTTTGACAATCTTTGGATATCCGTCATGATTTTTAAATTTTTGATTTTTAAAGTTTTCTTCAATGGTAATGATTATTTTTGAGTAATAATAAAAAAAATCAGCCATAATCATTATTTTTGAGCAAAAAAAAAAAAAACTCAAAAATAATCATTATTTATGATTTTTATTTTTTTCGCTCAAAATAAAACTCACTTTCAATGTGTGGGATGGACATATCTCAGAAAGTAGGAGGAGCTTATCGAAGACTTTGATTTCAATCTCTTCTTTGGAAGATTCTCTAGCAGATTAATGCATCAATCATATTTGTGGGTGAGGTTTAAGGGGTTAATTTTTAATTTCAAAATAGGGTTTTTTTTTGCCGTATTTTGTGAAAGTAACAATGTGTGGGATGGACATATCTCAGGAAGGAGGAGGAGCTTATCCAAGATTATGGTATCAATCTCTTCTTTGGAAGATTCTCTAGCAGATTAATGCATCAATCATATTTGTGGGTGGGGTTTAAGTGGTTAATTATTAATTTCAAAATAGGGCTTTTTTGCCGTAAAGTCAAAATCTTGAAGCTCGATTTTCACCGTAGACGTATGGTCTAGTGGACTTTTTTGCTCAGTACAATCCCAAGAATCAGAAACGCGAAGCTCCCATTAAGATTTTTTTCCTTCCATACTAATCGCCCCACCCTAATATGTATATTTATTTACACCTACATGAAAGTGAGTTTTATTTTGAGCGAAAAAAATAAAAATCATTAATAATGATTATTTTTGAGTTTTATTTTTTTTGATCAAAAATAATGATTATTGTGGATTTTTTTTATTATTACTCAAAAATAATCATTACCATTGAAGAAAATCCTTAAAACTCATAACATAATCATTATTGTGTAATTTTTATTATAAAACTCATAATGATTACGGTCCCTGATATTTTTTACAATTTTATTAGTTATTTGTTTAAATATATATCGAGATTATTTTTATGTTATTTTCAATTTATAGCAAGCTTTCAACCTCCGTGTAATTAAAAAAAAATTAAAGAAATCAAACATATTAGCTAGGTTGATACTAGTATTTCGATCTGTCTACAGATCTCATCAGAAGTCAAAATAACATTGCTCCATTTGATGATTACTTTAAAAACATAAAACAGTTTTTACAAGTTAACGAATCAAGCAGTAGTATCAAGCATTTTGTATGTATTTTGCGGAGTTAAACAAGGAAGTGTACTTGGTCAGTTACCGTTTAAAATTTATGTTAAAGTTTTAAAAACACATTAAATTCTATGGACAATTATTTATGTTTGCCGACGACATAAGTCTTTTTTACAATTATAAACATGAAAATGTACTACAAACTAATTGTTGCTTACATTTTTAGTCTCTACAACCATGGATGGCAGGCAATACCGCTAAAATATCGTTATCGATTTCAAACCCTTAGAGCTGACTATCGTTGTAGCTAAAATACCGTTTCCGATATAATTGAAATACCGTTGTAAGTAAAATACCGTTACCGATATAACTGAAACACCGGCATCCTAAAATACCGTTACCGAAATATCTAAAATACCGTATTCGCTAAAATATCGTTACCGAAATAATTAAAATCGCGTTATCCTTAAAATAACGTTACCGAAATAAGCTGACAAGATCTGAAAAACAAATAGTTGTAAACAGATATATTTCCCCAAAGTTTGATCATAAACTAAAGCTAAAAATATCGGTGTGCATTGAGATTACCTGCATATCGTTACCCTTAAAATACCGTTACCTAAATAACTAAAAAACCGTTATTCCTAAAATAATGCTGCCGAAATAACCCGAATATACTGTTGCCACTAAAATACCGTTACCGAAATAAGCAAAATAATGAAAACGCTAAAAAACCGTTACCGATATAACTGAATTATCGACGCCCCCTAAAATACGAATATAAAGAAAATAGCATTACCCTGACCTAAACCCGCATCGAAACGGTAAGCATCCATGTTTACAACATATCTAAGTATCATTAAGATATGCGGCTCCGGATCGTGAGGTATCCCCGTGTATGGCGAAAAATGAAATGATATTGTAAACCAATGTAATAAACTTATATATTGGAACTCTATACCATAAACCATTGTAGAATGTTTTATTTTAACTATTTACCAGTTATTGAAGTAAAAGCCAAAAAAAAGTAACTGTTGGACATTGGCCAATTGTGTGTTACAATCCCAATGAAAAATATTATATGAACAAAAAGAATAAATTTGTGTTTTCCTAAAAAATAATTTAATTAGAATTCTGCTAAATTGAAAGTGTGAAATTTATGACTTTGGTATGTTGTACGTACACTAAAAGAAAACTTTCATAAATAAATAATATCGGACCGACAACTTCGGCCAAAAAACTATATTTCGTAGGTTTTTTGGTATTTAGAGACAATAAGTATGATATTGAAAACAAATATGTTTAGCCGTTTCAATTCAATTTTGAGTAAAAAATTTAGTTAACTAGCCGAAGTTTAGCTAAAAAATTATATAATCGACAGCCGAAATTTCGATAGATAGAGATTTTTCTTTAAACTCCACGCTCAACATCGCATCAACTAAGCCCAATAAACATGTTTTAATTTGTTAAATTTGTCCATAATGTATAGAAATATCGAATACTGAGAAATGGCATTTCCTGGCCTAAGTCTTCGGTCGGACACTATATAATGTGCACTTTGATTTCAAAATAAATTTATGTTTTAATCCTTGTATCTCTTCAATATGTTTTTGGTGGAAATTCCAAAAGTATATCTGCAGTAAAATAGCATATAAAGCAGGAAACATATAAGTCGTTTTAAAACCAAAAATAACAATTTTACTTTACAAGTTTTGTTCTTGAACTCTGTAACAAATTTGCATACAATGTCGGTCAAAACTAACTGTACACAACAGCATTGCTTTTGCTTTTGAGTGTTTTTTAAAAACTTCAGCTCGTATTCATGTTATGTAAGCGCTTGTCGATAAAAAGACATACCATTTTTAATAAAATGTTTGGCTTATTAAAATTTCGTTAGTTTTTTAACGAAGTAAAGAATATTTTGATCTTAGATATTGAGCGACAAAACATAGTGAACGGATATAACTACAACTCCATTTTTGACGAAGATAAAATTTGTTTGCTTAAATCAGCGGCTCCCATCAACTTTTGAATCACAGACCTCTTAGCGAATTTGTACTGGCTCACGAAGCACCAAACAAATATTTTTTCATATATTTAAAAAAATGCAAAGTAAGGAACATGAAAAAAACATTACAGAAGCCAAAAATTCAAAAAATTCGAAGAAATTTTAAGACAATTTACAAAATTTTACAAATTTCGTATTAAAAACGAAAAAATTTAAAGTGCATCTCAAGCAAGTTCGCATTTAAAGATGATACTTTGAAGTTGTTTCCAAAACGTCAGGACTATCAAATAGTTGGTATTAAGCGAGGTTTTATTATAACTGAGTTCGGCAGAAACGAGTTTACCTGCACACAGAGAAATAAAATGCCAACCGAACTAAAAAGTGTATTTGAAAGGTAGCAACTTATAACTTTAGTTAGTACAGCGATATTTAGATTAGATTTCTGAAGATTTTGTGTGTTGCGACTAAAATTCAGTTGAATTAACCGAACCTTATTGTGAAAACTAATGTCCAGTTGTACCAACCGACTGAAATTCGTAATAACCGAACTTGAGTTGAAGTAACAGAATTTCAGTTGGCAAACAGCTACATTTTTCTCTGTGTGTGTACGAAACTTCTAGAAAGAATTATCGAAAATAAAAAAGCGTAAAAAAAATTTCGATATTTTTGAAACAGTAAAAAAAAAAATTTAAAAGATTTAATATTTCGGTCACATCATTTTTATAGGAGTTTTTCGAATAAAAAAACACTTTTTTAATTGCAACTTATATTCAAAATTTTAATTATTAGAAATAATTTTAGACTGTTTAAGACAGAAGGTTACAAATTTGTATACAACACATGTTGTTCAAGGTCTTTACTTTTGTATTTTTTAAACAAAATTTCCAATAAGTAAATACAATTTTCTGTAATTCTTGCAGCAACACATGGGGCATACCATCGTAGCTACCTCAGTGGAATTAGCCATTCGTACAAAAAATTGTACTGGCAAACCACTGCTATTTTTTGTAAAACAAACCATGTTAAAAATTACGAAAGTTACAATCAATATTGTACTGGAAAAATACTAGTTTGTTTGCAAAGTATGTGTTTTGCCAGTACCACCCCAAAACTATATACCAATATTACAACCTATTACAAGCATTAAAGACTTATATTGTATCATATTTCACATATTTAAACATAATGTAAAAGACTAATTTCGAACAGTATTGCTGTTTTTTAAATGTGTTTTAGTATTTTAAAACCAATTAAATTTAAGATATTTTTGAAACACCAAAATAAGTGAATAACCAACCTTATGTTAACGCCCAGTTAGAAAATAGTACTGGCAAACCACTGCAATTTTTGTAAATACCACTGTGTTGAAAAATTCCAAAGGTAGAAATAATATTGTACTAGGAAATCTCTATTTTGTTTGTAAAGCATTTGTTTTGCCAGTACCATAAGTAGAATTTTTTTTTTCAATATAATTTTTACCATAATTACAACAATTAGAAGTATTTTTTTTTTTCAATATTTTATTATATTTCAAGATTGTTAATCCCTCGTTCTACCAACGCATTACCGACCGTCGCCGACGCTTTGCCAACACTGTGATGATTATATATTTCTGCCTGGACGGTTTCAAGTTCACTTAAAAAAATAGGTGGCCACTATCATTAATCGGGTAACAGGACAATACGCTCCAGATTGTTAATCCCACGTTCTGAACACGCAACATCGACCATCGCCGAAGCTTTGGCAACACTTTTTTTTTTTTTGCATAGATAGATTTACAGATTTTTTCGTACGAATAAGCTTTAGAAATTGTTAAAATATTAAACTATAAAACAATCAGTGAAAAGTACTTATCAAATTATTACTTTTTTTAAATGCATACGGAAAAAAAAACGCAGAATCAATGTATAAATTATCTCTGTACTTAAACTGAAAAAATTTTTGCTTCTGGCTGGGTAAAACATTATAACAATCCTTTCCATAGCAATAATAACGTTCGATATTGCCATAAATTAATTATTTTTGTTTCCGGGCAAATAAAAAATATTTGTTAGAAAAATTTTGTTAAATTTTTGTAATTTTTTATGTTTTTTGCAAATGTTAAGAAACAGCTGCTCAAAAACTACACACACCTTTATTATATGTGTGTTGAAGTTTGTTTATATTTAACATAAATATGTTTAACAATCGTAGTGTGAAGTTCTTAGAAAAATCATTGATTAATTTTATGGTCCATATAATATAATTTGCAAAATCTTTCGGTTTCTAGGAATATTCTAATTTGAAATGCTATATTGTAATTCTAATTCGAAGAAAAAATAAAAATTAATTGGATTTAACATTTTTTTTTTTGTTGAGCTAATACTATTAATCATAATTACAATTCTCCTAGTCAGAGATAATTTCTTGGACGAGCTTTAATGAAAATTTTTCATTAATCTGATGAAGTATTCTTCACAATATGCATGAAAAATTTCTTAAACTATATGAAAAAGCTTCACTCTGCTTGTGACTTAAGATTGAATATTGTTTTATTTTATGTTAAACTGTTTTTTGTGGAAAAAAAATCGAACTCTGAAAATTATCCATTCCCAGTAAAAAATGTTCGTGGTTTTGGAAGCAGGATAAATGCGTTGAAGTAAGTGCTTGATATTATCTTATACTGAGAAGCAGCAAAAGAAATGAGTAATGTTCCTATTAAAAAAAAAAATCGTTTAGCATACTGTTTTCCCTTAAAAGGATGCATGTATGGGATTAGCGTAAGCCGCTTACAACGCTAATCCCATACGATGATGCAGGTTGTAATGCCGAAAGTTTTATACTGTGGATTATAAGCGACCTGTACCAGTCTTTCCGAGTGATTTCCGATTGTTTTTTGTGTTTTCGAGTATTTTAAAAAATAGTCAGTCATTTCACTGTTCCGGAAGAGCCACCACGTGGTGCGGTAAAAAAAAATTTTAATTATCATATTAATATGCCTAAAATAAGTTCCTGTACAATTTTATGTAAATAAATTATATATTACTCATATTATTACGTTTAATAGTAAAAATGTAGACATGAAATCTGATTTTACTGAAAGCCATGAAATCACAGCATTTTGTAAGCGCCCAAACAAGCGCTTATTTTACCCAAAAGTAATGCTTCCAAGTGGAAATTCACCATATGAAAATCATAGCATATGTAGACAGGTTTGTAAGAGATTCTGTTTGGATTACTCCCTTACAAATCTGCTTACAGGTAAGCAAAAAATTCTCATCAAATGGAGAATGTGACGAATAACTGAATATTGTTTTTTTTTTTATCTGAAAGTTTAAATTTAATATATCGAATCACGCCAATGAATTATAAATGTCGTCTTTTTGAACAGAAGTGTAACTCTTGTACATCATTAATTCGCATTCAGCAATGGGATCTTTAGCCAGATCGAAATACTAGTATCACCCTAGCTAATATGTTTGATTTTGCTTTATTATTGCAAATATTCAGAGGTTTGTTATAAATCGAAAAAAAAAACAAAATAAATATTTCGTGCTTCAACAAAAAATTGTAATTTTTGCAAAATAAATAGAATATTTGTTACAACAGTTCAGTGTGTGTTGCTACTTTAGTATTTGACACTATGCTATTCTTTATTTCCTGAATATTTAACGGCATTTGAATAAATCAAAGCATTTAATTTAAATTAGTTCATTAATTTTGTCCGCTTTAAGTCATATTAACGAATCCCAAATATATATTGATAAGTACTTTTTTACAACATATAGATAAAAACTACGAGTACCTAGAACCAAAGGTCAACGCTAATGTATTTTCGTAGATGCCAATGTACTAATCAGCCATCCCTTTAAAAAATTTTCTTATTTTTAGAAGCAGAATAAAACAAATGCGCTGATGTAAGTCCTTACTATTACATATTACTGAGAAGCAGGAAAAGAAACGAATAATTTTCTTATAACAAAAAAAAAAACAAACAAAAATTCTGAGCTTACTATTTTCAAGAACAGGGTTGCACGTTGTAAGCAGCAGGGATTAGGGTATTCTTTATAAGAATGCAGGTTGAAATGCAGAAAGTTTCATATCGTGTATTATAAACGATCTGCACAAATTTTCCGAGTGATTTCCGATTGTGTTTGATTTTCCGATTGTGTTTGATTCCGATTGTGTTTTCGCTACAACGCGCCTTCGGAACAGAACCAGTGCCTCTGTTGTGAATCGAACCCGCGACCACCGCAATGATAAGCCAGCACGCTACCAACTAGCCTACCGGGGCGCACAACAAATATTAATATCTGTAGAGTTTTATGTAAAATAAATTATGTTTGTATATTCATGTGATTACTTTAGCCAAAACGTAAAAATGTACCCATTAAATATGATTTTACTGCAAGCCATGAAGTCACAGCTTTTTATAAGCGCTAAAATCAGCGCTTATTTTGCCCCAAAAGTAATGCTTTCAAGTGGGAATACGTCATATAAAAATCATAGCATATGTAATCAGGTTTGTAAGAGGTTCTTTTTGGCTTACTCCCTTACAAACCTGCTCAGCGTTTTTTACTGGGATATTCTTTGTATTTTCGTTGATACCATCTGGCATATTCTATGGCTCACTATATGTTTAACTATTGACTAATTCCTCTATTTAAGCATTCATTCTGCTAGATTTAGCAGAATGAATGTTAGAATTGTGCGGGCAAAATCAAATTCGATCGATTGAGCGCTCGTCTGGTCATTTGATTTCAATGAACTAAGTGGTGAACTAGAAAAGTTAGTTCAATCTTTCTGTGACAATTTCTTTCAATCGTTCTGTAATTTTCATTTATTTCATGTTTTTCATTTTGGGTTCGATTTCTAAATAAAAAATATTTTTATTAAATAAAAAAAATTGTTTATTACTGTATGTTTTTCGAATTTCAAATATAAATTGTGAATATATTTAGTTTCACTTTGGAACACTTTATTTCAGGGATGTCAAACATAGCAAATTGTACCTTTTTCGGTACATTTTGACCTTCGTTGGTACTGGCGCTAATCGTTTGGTACAATTTAAAAATTTTCCCAAATTTAAAATTTTTGTACTGATTCAAGTTGATGCAATCAGTGTTGCCAACTTTGTGAAAGCGCAACCAAAATTATAAAAAAGCGTGATTTTCTCCTCAAAAAACGTATAAAAACACCAGAAAACATTTTCTTTGAAATTGGTTACAAAGTTAAACAAATGAACCCACGTTAACCAGAAAACAGTTTTGTAATTGCATTTACTGCTAAAATAAAGTAAACACATTTCTTCACCGACAATATCGGTGGTTAGTCCAGTATTTGTGCGTACTTTTCCGAAAATATTTCTCCACATAAAATAATAATACTACTCGTATTATTTTATAAAGCAAGAACTTTTGTTTTAAGATTGTAAAAAAATTTAGTTTTCAATACTATTTATGGCAGCTTTAGGTCTTTTTTTACCCAAAGGGAAATTGGTTAAAAAACACTAACATTATATTACAAAAGAACCAATTTAGTGATTTTTTGTGTTTTGGCACCATGAGTAACATTTAGACGTTTTGTGTCATTAAAAATCATTATAAAATGTGCCAAAAGCACCAAGTTGGCATCACTGTTTTTAACTTTAAACAAACATTCGGACTGCAGAACTGAACCTAAATCATTCTGACAACTAATTGCAAATATTTTCTTAAATTAGTATTAAAGAACAAATTTGAGCTCTATGATCCTAAAAACGATTACTACTATTTTTTTTACCAATTATAAGCTTGAAGTGATTGTATGCCAGCTGTTTTGTAATTAATGATGGATAAGTTCTATGTTTTTGTAATTAATGATGGATAAGTTCTATGCGATGAGCATTTAGATAACAGGAATATGAGCTTTAGTTTTTGAAATACAGTGAAAAAAGAAAACATGATAGTTTTGCACAGTTAGTTTTGGTCGACACTGTACTCTTGAGAGATGTTGATTTCAAATGTGGCAAATGTATGCTTTGATGGATGTTAAGATTTGAATAACAGAAAATTAAAAAAAAAAAAATAATAAGCCATTACTCTATTGCATTGTTTCTAAAACCTTTTGCAAACGTTTTTCTGTATAAAAATTCTTTCTACTCACATTGCAAGGTAAATAGGCATGAGTTCCGGCCTGGCTAGTTATTGTTTGATAATCATCTATAGTGGGTGGAGGTTTAAGTGTGGTAGTAGCTATTTTACGACGTTTAGTTGTGTTCACTTGTGGTGTCAGTGTTGTCGATGTTGTTGTTGATGTATATATTGTCGACAATGGCTCTTTTGTTGATGTTGTTATGTTTAAGGAGGCTAATGATGAAGAGGAGGATGTATTTAATGTTAATAATGATGATGATGATAATGATCTTGTTGCATTTAAAGCTGTAGTTGCTGCTGCTGCTATTGCTGCTGATGATGATGATACTTGTGTTTTTAATACTTGTTTCATTTCTGGAATATCATGTGCTAAAGAATTATTGCTCTTAAAAGTATATGGAATTTTCAATAGATTTTCATTTGTATCATGAAAATTGCTAGAATTTTTCATAGAACTATTGTCAACAGCAGCTGTTGCTGTTCTGTCTGCCGAAGACAACATTAATGTGGCTATATCTCGTTTTAAACTACTATAGAATAAATTGTTATTCAATGTTTTCATATCAGAAATTGAATGTTGAACGGATGGGGCAGGAGCAATTAATGCAGAACTTTTATATGCTAAATACGATAATGCACTATTGCTGTTAGACTTGTGGTTATGTTGTGTTGTCGTTGCTTGATTAGTGTTGTTTAAACTATTGCATGTTGTCGTAGTAGTAGTAGTAGTTGTAGTTGCATCGTACGCAATTGGTGTTGTTAATATTATATCTGTTGTTTGACTATCATCATCACCTTCAAAATTATTACTGTTGTAGTTTTTGTTGTTATGGCCACTAATATAAAGTTCTTTGAATTTACTAATATTTGCAACAGTGATTGCCACTTGTGTTGTCGGTATATTTTGTTTCATTAATGTTCTGGTATTCAAAGAATGTTGATGTTTCCGGGAATTCATCAAAGGCCTTCTAGTTAGCAATGGCTGTGTAGAACTTTGAATAGTTTTCTTTGTCAACAATTCGTATGAGGATGCATCTTTTAAATTTTGTTCGTTGGCAATATTTGCTAATAATGTGGAATACTTATGCTGGGTTGATAAAGCTGCATTTCTTGGAAATAAATTGTCGTCCACATAGATATCTTTTTCGTCTTCATTTTGAGTAGCTAGTTGTTTTAAAAATGCAATTTCTTTTATATTTGTTGCTGTTGTAGCATTTAATGTTATTGCTGTTGTCATGTCTTTAGATAGTTTCTCGTTGTTGTTGGAGCGTAACTTGTTATTCCTTATCTTTTTATGTTGGTCATAGTAAGTGTTTTCATTCTGTATTGTTGTGTCATTTAATGTTTTTTGTTTTAAGGGCAACAGTGTTGTTTTTGTTGCTTTTGTTTTTGTTGATAATGATGACAACAATATTGTTTTCGTTGTCATAGTTTTTGCGTTGGTTATGGCAGCTGTTGATGTGGTTGTTGATGGTTTTCTCATTGTTTCCATAGAGTTTATATCATTAATTTCCAATTGAAGATTTTTCTTTATTTCTTTTATATTTTTACTATCAATTGTATTTAATACTGTACCTAGAAATAAATACAAACATGATAATGACATTAGAAATTTCTATAAACATTAATAAAGATGTACATTTATTATAGTATTATATATTTATTTAAAAGGAATTCTATAAATAAATAACAGATTTGAGGTGTAACATAAAAAGCAAGCAATGTTTCAAAAATAATTTGGAAATAATTCAACCTTTCATTACCGCCTCATCGGATTTCCATGATACTTCACGCAGCTATAATCAACATAATTTCAAGATTTAATTTCAAAGACAGGCCCACTAGATTCATCAGGCACTGATCAAATATCATCGACTATCCTGCAAAATAGGGGTCCACTCAGGGAACTTTTGCTTTAAAAAATTGTAGTTGTTCATAATGCCATGCCGTTTCTTTAGTTATATGTTAAATGTCAGTAATTTAAAGAACTAATTTAATTTTTTACTAACCTTGTTGTTCATTTAAGAAAACAAACCACATCAAATGACTGTTTTATGATTTTACATTAATTGTTTACGGTCGTGTTTTATTATTTTAAAAAAAAAAATGTTTGTTTGTTTTAGACTAACATATATGGTTAATTTTTACTACAATTGTTAGTAATTTTTTGAACAGTAAAACCAAATGACAAATGTTAGTTGAATTTAATAAAATGTTAGTCGTCCTTACCTCAAAAGAAATTTTATTGATAAAATTTTTCACAAAAGCTGCAGTAACAAATTTTTAATTAATAAAAAATAGTGTTTTGGAACGTTTTTTTAAAACGGTTTATCTCACGTGATGTTATCGCTAGAGCCGAACAATTTAAGGAATCATCATAAAACATGTTAATCCTTGTTTTAAGGTGGGTCCATCACGTACTTATTTTTTGAGGTGTCTACTATTTATGTATATATATAGCCATATCGAAACTTTTTTCATCGGATGTGAACAAATATTTTGAAAATTCTTTTTTGTTTTCCTCTTTGAGCGATTTTTTTTTATATATTATGTTATAAAGGGTGTCCCAAGAAGAATGCGATTTTTAAATCTGGCAACATTCGAAGTGTCATTGTTTGACATTTGAACAATTGTTATTGTTTGCTAGTAGAAAGTACGAGGTTAGTAAAAATGGAGCGCTACACGAATGAACAACGCATTCTCATTGTGCTATTGGAGAGACAACATGAAAATGCTGATTTTGCCGATAAAATCATCTTCAGTGACGAGGCCCATTTTCATCTTGATGGCTTCGTCAATAGGCAGAATTGTCGCATTTGGGGTGAGGAAAATCCTCGAGTGATTCACGAGAAGCAAATGCATCCTCAACGTGTCACTGTGTGGTGTGGTTTTTGGGCTGGAGGAATCATTGGACCTTTTTTTTATGAAAATAAGGCAGGTCAAGCGCAAACAGTCAATGGTGTTCGGTATCGTGAAATGATAACCAGTTTTTTCTTGCCTAGAATTGAAGAAATGAATGTGGAGGGCATGTGGTTCCAACAAGACGGCGCCACATGTCATACAGCCAGAGAAACAATTCAATTGCTGCATCAGTCATTTCCCCGTCGTGTTACTTCGCGTTTTGGAGATCAGAATTGGCCGCCTAGATCATGCGATTTAACACCATTACATTTTTTTCTTTGGGGTTTTTTGAAGTCGATGGTTTACGCGAATAAGCCGACGACGACTCAAGCCTTAAAAGAGGAAATTGGACGCTGCATTAATGAAATACCGCAGCATTCATGCAAAACGGTCATTGAAAATTTCATTAAAAGATCGCGTGCATGCCAGCAAAGCCGCGGCGGCCATCTGCACGATATATTGTTCCATACATAACCTCATTCTGTCTACTTTACGATATAATAAAGTTTCACGATTTTTTTTTAATTATCTGTGTTTTATTTAAAATTTAAAAATTGCGCTCTTCTTGGGACACCCTTTATTTGGGTCATTTTGACCCAAAGCGAATTCGATGTGTACAAATTTATGAATTGTAGAAGAAATTTTTTCCGTCATTTCAAATTACAGATAACACTTTTGGCTTGAATTTAATTAAAATTACAGCAATTTATAGATCTCAATTATTTATCACATTTATAAATATATACTATACCACCAAAACATCTAAAATTACACTCAAAAAGTTTTTTTTTATTAAATAAAGGGTCCGCCATCTAAGTTTTTTTTTCAACTAGTGCTTATTTGGTGAATGGTAACACTTAGCTCATGTCTGAATAGACAGATAATTAGTTTTATCCTTCCGCTAAACGAATATGGTCCGTATGTTCGTTATGTTGTGAAAAAAGTGAAAGAAACTGGCATCCTCAACGAGCCAGAAAGTGTGGCAGAAAGTGTGCGTGAAGCGGCATTAACATCAATTCACCGTCGTTCTCAACAATTAAACATTTCGGAGACATCATTGAGACGAATTTTGCATAAAGACCTTGGTATGACGCCATACAAAGTCCAATTGGTTAAGGAGTTCAAAAAAAAAGTTATTTGGCGGACCCTTTATTATAACTTAAAAATGAAACACGATTACTTTGAAAAACATTATTTTTTGCCAGTTTACTGATATTTAGTTGGGTTACTTATTTACAAGATATCATATTAAATGATTTTAAATTCCCAAAATTAAAAGTTTTATAAATTCAGCTTTTTGAGGTTAAGAAAATATTGTTTGCTCCATAAAATTTAAACTGCTTAAAATTTGTTGATGGTTTCCGGATTTTAGTATTAAACTTATTAAAACCTTTTATTTGATGTTGATTTTGGAGGAATTTATGTAGCACTTTGTTGGCACATAGAGAAATGTGTTTGAAAAAAACTGCAGCTGTACCAGCTAGGAATAAAAAACTTAACTCTTTGTACTCTATCAATTTCGGACGTCATGAAGTTTCATTCTTGATACCTACCCAGTCAGATACTGCTAAGGGAAGAAAAAATCAAGCACTGGCATACCACAAACCAACCGAGGAATAGTAAATATATAACTGGCAGAGCACTGACCAGCGTTTCTTAAAAGCGTTTTCCAGTATTTGTATTACTATAATTTCAGTGGTTCACAAAAAAAAAACATTGGCAAACAGTTGGCTTAGACCATTGGGCCAACGTTGGCAGCAAGTGTTTCATTAGTGCTACTTAGTCTTAAATTTCCAGTGGCTCAAAAGTCTAACAACTGGTAAAGCATTAATTTTATAAAAATGAGGATGATTTGTTTAAAAAAGTTTATAGTCTGCAGCTTTCGAGTTCGGTCCCGGTTCCAGACATACATTTTTTTGTGAATTTTTTAATATAAAATTATTTTTTTAGATTCTGGAAAAGCTTTTTTAAAACCACGTTTTTTTTCTAACAAATCTTATGTCAGTGCAGATACATATGAGCGGCCAACTATTAACGAGCAGTTATCATTCACTTCACTTCTGTTTTAAGCTATCAAGTAGTATAAAGGATGTTTTTTATATAGGTATAAAAGTTTAAGTTGGCAACACTTTATTATCTGGCGGCCATTTTGTCACCCGTTAAGTGATTTTCGTTTAGTTTGGTTTGTCATTTCTACATGAATAGACTAACGCCTGATCAACGCTTCCAAATTGTGCAAATTTATTTTGAAAATCACGGTTCTGTTAGAAATACGTATCGCGCACTAAGTCCATTTTACGGTCTACATAATCGCCCGTTAGAGCAATTTATTCAATTAATTATGGACCGTTTTCGAACCACGTTTACGGTCATATGCTAGAAGTCATATTAAAATTATAATGCCAGAAGAATATCTTTTTAGTAAAGTAAATTTTATGTCAATTTAAAAAAAATCATCTTTGATTTATTCCATTTCAAAAATCTTTACTTCTATAAAAAACACCTTTTATGTCTCACCTTTTATAGCTCAGTTGGTAGATCTGTCGGCTACCAATCTGACAGCCAGTTTGCGCATGGCGACTAGAAATAATTTTATTTCGGAAGTTATATTTTTAGACCACCTTTTTTATGGTTTTACCAACTTTTTGCTTTTTAGCTTTTTTGAACAGATGGACATTTTTTCTAATGATGTTATCATTTTGGGGTTGGGAAAGCACTTGTTGCCAGCACTTGTACCACCTGTTAAAGTGCATTGAAAGCAATAGTCCGTTTGTTTTTTTTTTTTCTGACTGGGTAAATATGTATGTTTTTAACTAAAGAAGTTCAAAATAATAATTAAATTTCGAAACAAATTTTAAAAAGTTCATTCAACTTTTGAGTTTAAGTTTTTAAAATTTCATTTTGACTCGGAGATGACGTTTAGAATGATGTGTACATAAGCCAAACTCAAATTTAATTGCGAATGAACGACGCACAGTGTTGCGAAACCGGAAGTTTTTGGAAATCATATTGCCTAAACTGTAATTTTAATTGTATCGATGAGAAACTTCTACAGATTGGTCAGAATGAAATCCCAAACAGAATGAGTGAAAAAAAAATGTACACCGAAAAAAATTGTTGGGTCAAATTTTCAACAAAATCAAAAAAAAAAAAAAAATTTTCGAAAAATTTACAAAAAAAATTTATTTTAATTGTTCTTTTATTTCTGATAAATACCCTGTGATTAGTTTTTTAAATAAACGATAGGGTGGTCCGAACAAGAATTATAAACGTCAAATTTTCATGATTTTTCGATATTTGTTGAAAAACTCTGAAATTTTATATAAAACCAAAATCTATTTCATTTCTAATTTGAAAGGTGGCAATAAAAGCTTTAATTTGATACCGATTTGAAGTCAGTAGCTTCAGTTTTAAGAGAGTTATGCTCATTTCTGTGGAGTGCTAGAATAAATGCAGAATAAAAAAAAAAATTTGAAGATACTATTTTATGGAATTTCTATGGAATAAATACTGAGAGTGATATACTAAAATCGCTATAACTCCCAGGAGGGCTGGTATCGGCAGCTGATTTTTTCACAGTTCGTTGAAAACAAATTATGTAACATTTCTGTAGTAGTTTGGAACTGGGACTTTCTGGGACTTTTTAGATATTGCTTACCTAACCCAAATTTAAATGAAAAATGGGGCTTTAGTCGGGTTTTCGCTCTAAAAAAGGTGCATATGAAAATGTCTCAAACAACATTCCTTTTTTTTACAGAAGATACTTGTCCGAAGGCAGATTTTTTTTCCTAATCAAAATATCTGTCACCAAAATCAAATGAGATCATTTTGAATACAGCCCTGAAATCCCCTCTTTTCGTGAAAATTTTGTATATTTGACTTCTAAAATCAATTAAAAATCAACGGGCCAACATAAAAATAAGCTTTATGTGTTTTTCGTTTACTTGGAATGTCTGTGACAAAATTGCATCATTAGAAACACTGAAAAAAATAATCGGAAAAAAGTTACTTTTCCACTAGCCGCAACACAGTGCGACGCTAGAAATCTGCATTTTCAAAAAATTTACGCCATTTCTTTGTTCTTATTCGCTGTTCCTATTCTGTTACTGGGTCTCTGAAATCAACTTGGTATCACTTAAACGTGTGTTAAATTTGTCGATTTGAAAGAAAAAATCTATTACAAACAAGTTGTAATATGAATTTTAATGATTTTAGAATTGCGTCAATTTTACCCAACAAACATACATTATACATTACAGAAGTGTTAATATTAAGTATACGCCATGATACCTTTATAATATATATGATGTTAAGTATATAAATCAAGTTTGTGCTGCAGTTTTTAAATGAGCCACCCTAGCGTATGAGTTATATGTTTAGATGTATGAATTAAAATATTGAGTATACGTCATCGTACATGACAAATCTAAAAAAAGCTGGAATATTTAACCATTTAACCCAGCAAAAATATGGTAATGACAGGTTGTCACTGAATATATTACCAAATAATGACACGCTATTGCCTCTTGCATTACTTTGGAATACAAAATAATGACTTACTGATAAAGGGTTACATAAGTTCTTGTATGAAACTGGAAAAAAATTAGTTAGTGGTAATTGGTCACATAAGTAAGGATTTCGTTTGATTTCATTTTAATATTATACATATTTATTTAATTTGAAAACGTTTAAAAAGTAAATTTTCCAAAGGACAGTTATTTTTAAAAAACTCTAAAAGTTTATTTTTAAAAAATTACAACTTTTTTTGTAATTCCTTGGTAACTAGGTACTCTATAATTGTGAGTAACCACTTATTCCTTATCTTAAAGTATCCACTTATTCGTTCACTATAAGTAATCAATCAGGTAACTCACTATTCTCATTAAGCGAGAAGGTAATTTTTGGATATCGCGAACAAAAGTAATTAAGCAAGCAAATAGCCGCGTAACAAGTGAAAACCTTATCCACTATTTAAACGTTTAATTACTTGTTATTGTCTGTTTTAGCTGGGCTTATATTTTTCTATAGAACAACGAATAAAGATAATCACACGTAAAATATTTTATTATTTAAAAATTTTAATATTTAAAATCACTAAATGTTGTGACTGATTTATCAAAATGTACTGAAATTTTTTGGAGATTTTTTAGTGATCATACATAATTTTAAATTAAAATACGTGTAAAGTATTATTTTTTTCCCATAATATGTTAAACTTTCAGATTCTGAAGAATTTTGACTTAATAAGCGCTAAACTAATGATCATTGTTAAGTTAAGTTAAGTGTCTGTGGTTAAACATTTTACAAAGTTTCCCGGCAAAGATCTCCTGAATGAGATGACCATGAGGTAGTCTTGTTATTTATTTTTTTATTTTTGCAAGTCTTAAGAGCGGACAATGAATGCTTATGGCTAACACGATTTTTTTTTTTGAAGAGGTTTGGGGGTTCGAAAAAATTCACTAAAAATGATATTTTAGGCGCCAATAACATGCACTAAAAACTATATAAATATGCACTTATTATTTTTTTTTAAGTTAATTTTCCTCTGAAATTGTGATTTTGATAGCTTTGAAGAAAGTAAACGAAAGCCGTGAAAAGAAAAACACTTTAAATTAGTTTTTCTTGTTTTAAATTTAATTTGTATTGTTTAATATATTCTCTTCATATGGTGTTAAAATCACTTTAAAAAAATAAAATTAAAAGTGATTTTTTTATGAAATACAACAAGAAATTGTATAAAAATACGCATTTTAAGCATAAAATTCATTAAAAATAAGCGATTGTGGTGTAATGGTTAGCGCGTTGGACTGTTACGCGGATGGTCCTCGGTTCGATTCCTGGTAACGATAACATAAATTTAGAAAAATAATATGTATGAGTTTTCTATCACTTATATGTATCGCTACACCCACCTTCGGTGTTCCTATAGCAATTAACCACACCGCAGTAAAATAATGAATCAGGGCTATGAAACAAAAATGCTTCAATAAATGCGCCAACTCTACATCAGGTGGCGAGCAACAACTGTTCTAAGACTTATCATTTCGCGCAATTACAGTGTTGCCGTATTTGAAGCCCTTCATCTTTCACCACCTTTCATCTCTCCACTATCCCCTTTAAAAAGACAGCAACACATTAATTAATAGGAAGAATTTCCTGAGTGTTGCTTGTCTTAAAAAAAAAAAATAAAAATAAGTAAAAATATGCATTTAAAGCAAAATATGCAAAAAAATTTTATTTATAGCCAAATATGCCGAAAAGTGAGAAAATAAAACTGTATCATATTAGATCCAATCTGATACAATTAGATCTAATTTGATGAAATTTTTAGTTTGATGCAATTGTATTATGTAGTCATATCAATTTCTCTGTGACGCTATATGTGATATTATTAAATTTTATCCGAAATATGGACCCATATAATTGTATCTGTTTGTATTGGTTTAGATCTAATCTTAAGCAGTTAAATATATGTAAAGTGTTGTTTTATCAGAATTATTGTCCGATAGAGTTGTATTAGATTGTATCAGTTTTGTATAAATTGTATCAGTGTATACCTAAACGAATACAAAAAGATGTATATGTATTATATAAAAATTATATATTAGTGTATCCGGATTTTGACCTGATATAATTGTTTATGATTTTATGTAAACTGATACATCTAAATATAATTAGATCCAAGTTTTAGTCTGGTTAAATTTCACTAAATGCTTCATTTTTGTTTATGATTGACGAAAATATATACAATTTCATACCATATATTGGTCATCATCGTATCATATACGGTAAGTATGTACAAAAAATATTAAGAAACATTCTACTTTTTTGTGGCTTTCATAAGAGTTACGGCAAAAATCTTTTTTAAGTTTTAATGCTCATTAAAGTGTCCCGAAAATGCACAATTTCAGTTAATATTGATCAAAATCTTCTGGATTTCCAACTGTCATGAAGTATCTCGATCGTGAATCCCGAGATGATATTGTCATAAGTGACATGTTTGCTGTTTTCTTTGGTTCAACTTATTGTAATGCCCAATATGACACTTTGAATGATTATCCATTTCCAGCTACAGAACATCAATTAATAACTTTTCCTCATATAACTACTGATGAAATTGTTAAAAATTTAAAAGAATTTAAAAACTCAACAACTTGTGGGCCTGATGGTGTTCCCAGTTGCATCTTAATCAACTGTGCAGATGCTTTGGCGTATCCGTTGAGCATAATGTTTAATATCTCCATTAAAAATGGTTATTTCCCAAAATTATGGAAGGACTCTTTCTTAATTCCATTATTTAAATCTGGAAATAAGTCAAATGTTATTAATTATAGAGGAATAGCAAAACTCAGCGCGATTCCAAACGTTCTTATGTATGCTGATGACGTTAAAATTTTTCGTGGCTTTAATAAAAATTCCGATCAGATTTATCTACAGCAGGATTTAAATAGTTTTTACGAATGGTGCTGCTCTAATTTTATGGAACTAAATTTGAAAAAAATGTAAACATATGCGCTTCTCTAGAAGGACAGAATCGTTTGGGCTTTACTCTTTGGGTGGTTTTCAGTTGGAATTAGTAGATAATATTCTAGATTTGGGTATTCTCTTAGACCCAAAATTGGATTTTAAACGGCATATTTTATTGACGATTAATAAAGCTCGTGGCACCTTAGCTTTTATAAAACGATGGGCTAAGGAATTTACAGATTCCAATGTAACAAAACAATTATATACATCGCTCGTGAGACCAATTTTGGAATATGGATCTGTGATTTGGGATCCATTATCCATTGTTCAAATTGGAAAAATTGAATCAGTGCAAAAACAATTTTTGCTGTTCTGCTTACGAAGCACCTACCCTAATACCATTAATAATCTACCTTCATATACAACCAGACTAAACCTCGTTAAGCTTCCCACTCTGAAAAGTAGAAGGACAATGCTAAACGTTACATTTTTATTAAATTTGATTAATGGTGATATATGCTCCGATTTCCTGTTAGAAAATTTTGTACTTTTCCGTTCCCCTCCAAGATCAACACGTAATTATACTCCATTATATACCCATTCTATCGTCAATGTATGCTGATGCTGATCTGTTTATAAGAATGTGTATGATTTTAATAATCTTTATAATTTGTTAGATTTTTCTTCAAATGTTAATATTATTAAACGCAACATCATTTTGTTTTTAAATTCTACTATTAAACAAAAAAATATTGTACTTGTTTAATTAGAATTTTGTAATTATTATGTTAATAGTCTTAAGGAATTAATTTCCGTAGACGTAAATATAAATAATAAATAAATCAATAAAATAAATAAAATAAATAAATAAATAAATAAATAAATAAATAAATAAATAAATAAATAAATAAATAAATAATAATAAATAAGTAAATAATAAATAAATAAATAAATAAATAATAAAGAAAATAAATAAATAAATAAATACATAAATAAATAAATAAATAAATAAATAAAAATAAATAAATAAATCCCTAAAATAAAGATAAAATAAATAAAGAAATAAATAAATAAATCCCTCCCCCCTCCCTAAATAATCCCTCCCTCCCTCCCTAAATCTCCCTAAATAAAGAAATCCCTAAATCCCTCCCTCCTCCCTCCCTCCCTCCCTCCCTCCCTCCCTCCCTAAATCCCTCCCTCCCTAAATCCCTAAATAAATCCCTCCCTCCCTAAATCCCTCCCTCCCTCCCTAAATCCCTAAATAAATCCCTCCCTAAATAAATAAATAAATCCCTCCCTATCCCTCCCTCCCTAAATCCCTAAATAAATAAATAAATAAATAAATAAATAAATATAAATAAATAAATAAATATAAATAAATAAATAAATAAAACGATGATCGACGATTGATTGTGAGAAAAATAAAAAAACATCTCGATTATTTTTTTTTTTAATTTTTTTGGAAATATATTTATAAAATTTCAAATGTTTTACTTTTAAAAAAATAAAACCTAAAGTTTATTTTTTGATCTTTTATCATAAATTATGGCGTGAGCAATCATAATTAATAAAATTTCAATAGAGTAAGTTTGATTCACTAAATCTTTCAATTTAAAGCAAGTAATAAATAAAATTGTGGCCCCTTGTTCCAGACTAGAACCAAAATAATTAATATATATAATAAATAAATTATTTGTTTCAAACTAAATGATGTTGTGGTTGACCAAAGTTATTCTATGGAATTTTTATAGATGTTTTTGCTCAACATTTTCAAGCTTTTGAACTCTTCGCTTTCCAAAAATTTAAAAACTGCACTACGAAGGTAGCAAATACAAGTAACCTCAAAAAATTTTGGTTTTTATAGATAAACAGCTCTTAATTCGGGACAGGGTAATATACAGCCATCAAAATACACAGTTTTTCAAAAAAGAAGTTCTAGAGTTGTCTGGTATGGAAGGATATATAACTATGAATAGCTTAAAATATCGTTTTGTCCAAAATTATATACATTTTTTTAATATTTTACAGGGTGTCTGGTGGCAAATTTATATTTTTAAATACGATTATTTCAAAAAGTAATAAACGGTGCGGAGGGAGGGTAATGCCGTTAGAATTATCGATTGAGCGGATTTGTCAGACACGATGTCGCAGTGGTCGAGTGAGCATCGCGCGTTCGCTGTGGATACATTTTTTAAGAGTAATGGTTCTTACGTAATTTCTCGTAGTTGGACCGAGTGGATCATATGGATTTTTTTTTATGTTTACTGTAGCGTGTGGCGTAGGTTGTCCCAAAAAAAATAAAAAATTGGATTTTCTCGGAAGATCTTTCCTAATTTGGGTATTCATAAGGTAAAGTATTTTTGAGAATTTTATCAGATTTTTCGGAAGTGGTTTAGAGGTCGCGCAAACCGATTTTGTACCAAAAATCGAGCTTTTTGGGCTTTTATTGAATTATTCTTGAAAATTGCTAAAAAATCGGTAATTTTTCGGCTTCTGAGTAAATATTCTTCAAGAAAATTATCCGATCTTTAATTTTATGTGCATAAGTAATAAGTTTCGTCAGGGATTTTGCACATTTTGATACATTATATAACAGTTTTTTGTAAATTTTCAACAAATATGAAAAAGAATGCTTTATAACTTTTAAAATTTGTATGAAGACTAAAAAAACTAATGATACAGTTTAAAAGATTATGAAGTTTTAAATAAATTAGCAGAAAAAACAATACAATTTTCTCTTACCGTTCTCGAGTTATACCCTTTTAAAGCTTTGCACCCATTGTATGAAATTTTTAGTACTATAAGATTTGGGCATCCGATTTGTTGTAAACTTTAGATTATGAGATTTGAAAATTTATTTATTGTATGTCAAAGCTTAGTTTTAAGTGTTGTCAAGTTGTGGACAGCAAAAAAAGTAGCCAAAAAGCCGTTATCACTAGGTGGCACTGATATGGCTCGAACTAAAATTCATGATTTATTGGATTTGGGGGAACTACAACCCTATTTTTGGCAGATAGTCTATAGGTTTAGAGATAACAAGTCACAATACAATTAAAATTTTTGTAAACTGATAAGTGGAGATACCAAGACTTTGCGTTTAATGCCTAGAAACCTACATTTTTTTTTTCTTCTTTATTTAAACAAATTTAGATAAGTTTTGCTTAACATTAACCTACAACTAGTCTCATTTTAGTAGTTCATTTATAGATATTTATAAACCTACATGAACCAATTAATAACAAGGAATTAGTGAAAGAAAATTTAACAGAAGACATGATTGAAAATAAACAAATTCTGTGTTTTATTACAAAAGCCAGCCTAACTTTTTTTGAAGCCTGCAACATTTCTACTGATTTTTTACAAACGGATCCAGAAAAATGGGAAAACAACAAATCATTTCAAGAAGCAAAACACAAAGTTCAACAATTGCAAGTTGTAAATGATGTCGCAGAACGTGGTGTGGCCTTGGCTAATAGTTATATCAATATCACAACTTCTGAAACAGACTTTCAGAGTTTACTGCAGAGGGTAGAGCAGCATCGCAAGAACTCTAATAAATGATTTATAACAAATCTATTTTTCTTTGTTTTTAATATAATTGTTATGTATGAGTGGTAAGTAACTATTATTTTATTTGTAAAAACATTTTTTAAATCCAATTATTTATAACTCGAGAACGGTGAGAGAAAATTTTTTTTTTTTTCTGCCAATTAATTTAAAACTTAATAATGTATTAAACTGCATCATTAGTTTTTTTAGTCTTTATACAAATTTTAAAAGCTATAAAGCATTCTTTTTCATATTTGTTGAAAATTTACGAAAAACCGTTATTAAATTGTCAAAATGTGCAAAATCATTGCCGAAACTTATTATTTATGCACACAAAATTAAAGATCGAAAAATTTTCTTTAAGAATATTGACTCAGAAGCTGAAGAAATATCGATTTTTTACCAATTTTCAAGCAAAATTCAAAAAAAGCCCAAAAAAACTCGATTTTTGGTAAAAAATCGATTTGCGCGACCTCTAAACCACCTCCGAAAAATCTGAAAAAATTCTCAAAAATTCTTAGCCTTATGAGTATTCAAATTAAGAATGATCCCCAAAATTTTTTTTGAATGGGACACCCTAGTGTGGCGCAGAACACAAGGCTCCGTTTTGAACAGTGTATTCAACTTGACGGAACTCATCTGGATGACATACTCTTTAAAAAATAAAATCCGCATTTCCATTCTATCGTTCAATGCTCTTAATTAAACTTTGTGTCAATTCTTACGTTTTTTATTTAAGTTTGCAAATATAAATCTGCTACCAGACACCCTGTATTATTATATATAATGATATGTGTTATATCTATTTATCAGAGATAGGAACTTCATGCACTAAAAACGCAGTGTTTTTGGCGCCTACAATATACATTTTATTTTAGAAAATCTTTTTTTAGACCACATATTTCATGGTTTTACCAATATTGAAAGTTTTGTATCCCCTTCCGACAATTCTTGAATAGACGGACCTTTTGTCTAACGATGTTATCATGTTTGAATTGGAAAAGCACTTGTTGCCAGCTCTTGTACCACTTGCTAAAGTGACTTGAAAGCGGTAGTTCGTTTGTCTTTTTTTAATAGGTGGGCTAAAACTCAAAACACACCAAACACAACCTTTTTCAAACAAAGCATCATCATTTTTATAAAATAAATGCATTACCATTGTTAGACTTTCGAGTAGTTGGTAATAACACTGGGAAAACATGTTTTCCCAATGTTGGCATAGTGTTCTCATCAAATTCTTTGCCGATGATTTTCTTTTTTGTAGACCACTGAAGTTATTGTTAAACAAATACTGGCAAAAGCTTTATGGAGACGCTATTAAAGAGTATTAAACAAGTGTTCTGCCAGTAGTTTATTTCCAATCTTTGGCTAGCCAGTGTTATACCAGAGATTGATTTTTGTGCCACTAGCAGTTTCTGACTGAGTTTGTAGTGCCCCCAAACTTTGTATTTTGTTTAGTTCTATGATATGCTATATTCCTTCGAAAAATCATAAAATCTGAAGTGTTCGCCCTATGGCCGATTTGACATGGAATTAACCTTATACAAAATTTAAGGTAAATATAGTAAACATTGTTTTGATATTACAGTTTTTTTTACTTTTCTTTAGTTTACTAATATTAAGTAAAAGTTTTTGCTAATTTTAGCAGATTAAGTAATTAATTAAATTTCTCTTAACTAAAATTCTACTCAGATATAACTAAAGCTTTGAGAAGTTAACTGGTTTATTTTTTCGGTTCTTATTTTATTAATATTGACATAAAAAATTTTGCTAATTTTAGCAGATTTTACGGCAACATCATTTTTAACTAATATTTGTGGATTTTCATGTATTTCATGTTCTTTATAACACTTTGTTTAATATTAATTTATTTCTTATCATTGTTTTCGTTTTCAACCACGATATGATGGTTAGAATACAGTTTTTCATTTGACATAAATGAAAATATAATTTTATATTTCCAGTTAACATTTTTCTTTATCATATAATAATATTATTTAAGATAAGCAAATTAAAGCTGTCGCTAATTATGTTTCTTGTTTCTCTCCTCTTCCCTATATTATTATCGGAAGGCACAAATTATTTCATTATTTATGCAATTGTTGTCTTTACATTCGAAGGAATGTAAAAAGTCGCTAAAGCTCCAAACCTCATTTACAATTTAAATTCTAATAGTGTTTGGTGCTCTCTTGGATGTTGTAGTGTTATCAGAGAGTATATACAAATAGAGAGACTATACTTTCCATGGGTCTCAATACAAAATATGATTGCATAAAAAATAAAAAATATAATTGATAAAAAATTGTTGCTTAAAACACTCACTCTTACTTTGATTATATGTTTTTATTTTCTATTAAAAATCAATATACACCTATCCCTTGATTTACAAGATAGATACGTTCCAGACAAAATCGTGTAAATCGATTCCGTTGCAATAAATTGACGTGTTAAGTTCTGCAATACTAGTGTTAAGATAAATTTTAGTTTTTTTCTGTGATTTTTACATTTTTTTGATTATTTTTAAAATTATTAAATTATTTGTGTCGTGAAGTCCAGTTTTTAATATATTTTTTAAATTTTCAAAACGATGTGAAAGGAAAACAAACAATTTATTTAATACAAATTCTCCTGAGGAAGTCGGAAACAAACCCGACGAAACGTTGAGAAAAAATATGAAATAGATTGTTTTATTTAGATCAAAAATACAAACTGACCATAAGTAGCCCCTAAGCGAATACACTTGTACTTTGTATGGAACACTTTGTATGGAAAATCGTGTAAATCGAAAAAAATACAAATGCTGCATATAAAGTAACTTTTTAATATAAATATTTATTTGTTTTAATGCAAAAAAAAAAAACGTAAACAAAACAAAAAACTAACAAAATGAGTTAATTTAAAACAAAAACTTAGTTATAAAATTCATAAAACCAAAAAATAAATTATAAATCCTGGAATAACATAAAATATACATAAAACCAGGTGCGAGGGCGGATCAATAAACCCGTGACTTTTTGACTAAAATACAGTTTTTTTTGCAAAACAAAAGTTTATTTTTCAACATAATCATCTGTTAGATCAATACATTACGTCCAACGTTTCCCTAATTTTTGTATCCCTTCCAAAAAATAGGATTTTTCGATGTTCATAAAATAGGCATTTCTTGGCCATATGGGGTCCTTTTTTTACATCCTTGTTAAATCGGTCCAATAAATTGGCATAATATTCGCCGTTTTGTTGTTTTTCCCTTTTGAAGGTAATCGACGTGGATTATCCCGCGTGCATCCCAAAAAACTGTTCCCATCAACTTATTGGCCACGATTACATTTATGGTCAATTGAGAGCAAACGCAAATCTCACGCACTTTTACTCTTCGATCGGCCAACATGATATCGTTGATTTTTCCGACAATTTCAGAACATTCAGCGTCATTTGTACTTCTGCGACCACAACGAAAGTCAGTAAACCATTTTTTTACCATTGAAATCGATGATGCAGAGTTCGCATAGTATTTATCAAGTTTTTCTTTGGTTTGATTGACGGTTTTTTTCGCAAAAATAATGTTTAATCAGCACTTGAAGTTCACTTTTTTCCATTTTTAAAACAGCTGTTAAACGCAAAGTAAATGACGGAACCTGTTCAAAATTTGACAGTAGTCTATTAACAGGTGTTACTTGATGGGAGCAGTGCTGCATTTCATATAACTACGAGTGAAGTTCTAAAAGTCACGGACTTATTGAACTGCCCTCGTATTATTATATATTAAGCAAAAAATAAATAAAATCCATCTATAACTTATTAATAAAAAGTTCATTTCAAACAAAATTTATTCCCAATCATTTTCGCTGTCTATTAGTTTGTCATCAGTTTCCTCGACAACTAATCTTATCTTTCTGGTTGGTGACGAATCACTTTTAACAAGTTTTTCTGTTTAAATGTTAGCGATAACTTCAGTCCGCGGAGGTTTGGAAATATATTTCATTATAAGAAATTGTGACGAAGCATTTAATTCTTTATATACCTCCCGATAATGTGTCAGGCCTTGAGAAATATTTCTCTTTAAGTTGAGAGCTCTTTCAACAGTTTGGTTTTGCTGGACAAACTGATTACCCAATTTTCGTTCTAATTCAAGGCCTTCACAGATAATTTTACATGTTAATGCAACCATTTATAACTCGTCTTCACTTGAGTCATTATTATCATCATCATCATCGCTTTCTTTCTCAGAAAAGCCAGCAAAACCTTGCCCTGTAAGAGCTAATTAAATTACTTGAGAATATTACTACTCCAAAGGTTGACAAAACATATTTTCCATGGCCACAATTTTTTCCAGCATCCCCTGAGTGATGATTTTCTGAGTTCAGTTTATGAAAGTGCCTCATGCTTTTTTATACAATATAAGATTGTAAGTTTTTTTTCATGCTGTCATTACTCCCAAATATTCAACATTGTCAATTTAATCTAAAAAATATGTAAAAGCACTCTTATTGTACACTTAACGTTGAAATAATTCACTGATCTAAGGGCTGTATTAAAGAAGTGGTATTCTTTGGCAGGAATATAACTTGTACAATTTTGTGTTCTAAATCTTGAGGATTACCTAGTGCATTATCGATAAAAATCGACAATAATGGTGTAAATAGAGGTAATTTCCATATTCCTCAATTAACAAGAGAAATAAAAAAATCGTGATTAAGCGAAATCGTATAAAAAAGTGTCGTGTAAATCGAGGGATAGGTGTATTCTAAATTTATATTACTGATTCTATCAGTAATATTTGAAATAATTAAACATTTTATTAAATTATTGTTTAAAAACATGATAAAACTTAATTTAAACTTTTAAATTTCTGCAACATGTTTGCATTTTCTCAGTGCGAGTTTACGAACAAATAAAAAGAGAGCAGATTGTGTGACACTGAGTAGTATGGAAACCCACTGGTGGTATTCGTATTCAGTTGTTGAAATATGCCTTTAAAAAAATTGGTCTATGTCAAGCAGATTATCTGGTTTAGTGTTGTTGTTTATATTGTTGTTGTTGTTTTATGTTGTCAATTTAATAATGGAAAATTTAATTTCCTGTAAGCTGTGTTGTGGTTACATAAAGATTATATTTTACTAATGCTTTAAGGCAATGATGATAAGAGAGAGAAAACTTAACACAGATTTAAATGTCCTAGTAAAAACTCGAATAAATTTTTAAATTATATTTCTTGTAGTACACTTATATTTCTTGTAATTAGTACACTTAGGCCCGGTAACTTATGTTGTACTAAACAATGGTTAGGAAAGAAATCATTGATTATGTCTTAATTACAATAACTCATAAAATTTTAAATTCTGATCTTACTGTAAACATTGATCAAATTTCTATGATTAATAATTTAAACATAGATTTTTTACCCTACAATTCAAGTTAGTACGTACATTTTTTGTGTATACTTTGTAACTTTTTTAAAATTTATTATAAACGTATACGCATGAACTAATTAACAAGTACTATCGTTTGTGAAGTTTCTGAGAACAATAAAATTTCAGAATCAAGATACGCTGGCATAAACGATATAAAATTTCACTACCGGAATTGAACTAAATAATCAGATTTTGAAGCTTAACAGTGACAAAGTGAAATTGATCTTTTAATTGAAATTGCATTAAAGTTGTATTAAAAACAAAATAAAATACTAATAGATTTTAAAATCTATTACAACTTTTAAAATTTAGTGTATATTCAAGTCATTTATGCTGAACAAAATGTTCTTATTCTCTTTTATATTTTCGTAAATATTATTGCACTGAAAGTTGTCGAAAAGGTTGTTATGGATACCAAACAACCTGCAAATAGCTTGCAATAGTGTTTAATGTTCCGTTGAAATCGGTCATAATTTGGATCTTAATTTCGTACAATTAAATAAATTTCAAGGGAATAAATTTTAGGCCACAAATGTCTTTGACGAACATTTTTATTTTGACACTAGTAGCAAAAAATATTAAAAATTATTGCTAAAAATACTAACAGTTAAGGCAGAATTAGTTTGTACGTTCTGTTCTGTTACGAATCAGCTGTTTTGTTTCTGTTCAATTAAAAGTCTGTATGTGTGGTTAGTTTTCACTTTTTCGTTCTGTTCGGTTGCGGACAAATCTATTGAAAATAGAATTCAACGTTAAGTGACAGCCTAAATTGCGTATGTATTGGTTTGTTCTGAAATCTTTTTCTCAATATTTGAATCAGGGATGATAAAGTTGTTACTTTAGTACTTTTTATGGTACTATTTGAACCTCAGATGGACCATGATACTCCTATGACTCATTTAGTACGATTTACAAATTTTTCTATGCATGAATTTCTTGGTCCCTTTAAAATTCAATAATAATTAATTCGATTTGCAGTCTCTTATGAACAATGAATTAATTTGGAACCAAACGCTGTGAATTCAACCACATGATTTCACTGAGTGCGACTGATTACAGATGATTATATTAGAGTTTTATTAGTCGATTAAATCAATTATTGAATTCAATCACAAAGGGTTATAATTATTATTAGCTAATTTTGATTTTCAAAAAAGTAATTAATAAAAATCTTATAAAAATTTGAAATTGACTATTAGCTGCGTGATTTTAAAATCGAATGAGTTCACGAACAAATTTGTTTGCTACCAATCACAAGGATTGAATTCGCAGACAACTGTGAGAAACGTAATTCAATAGAGTAAGATATTAAAATAAAAATATTAAAAATTTGGTGAATTAAAGAAAAAATCACAAAATTTTAAAAATTTTTTAAATCAATATCGGCTAATTTTTTTAGTACGCATTGCTCGTTTTTACATAGATTTATGTACATTTTTCCGAAAAGTTTGGTATTGAAAATGAGCAAAATTGGTCCAGCGCACAGTGGCCAATTTGGCTTCGCTAGCGGCATTTAATTCAAATTTTCAAATTTGAAAAACCGTTAATTTTTTTTTAACAATCGATAACAAATACATTCACTAGATTTGTATCGATTTTTAAAAGCTCAGCTTACAGCTGATGAACAGCTGTGAGCTGTCAAAGTCAGCATATGTTTCTGCAAGTGTTGTGCAAAATATTTCCGCCTTTTTGATCATCGTTTTGCTATTCGTGTTAAACTTGAAAATTTTATTATTTACATTAAAAGTTTTGTTATACACTAACGCCAAGGTATGTATTATATAAAAAAAACTGGTTGTGATCTGTGTATACTTATGTTATTTATAAAACGTAATCGTGTTTAAGTGAATTAGCAACTCGCCCATTGTAACGTGCACCTGTCTTTCGTGGAGTAGAACTTACAAAATTCACCTGCATTCAGTGTAATTGTAAATTTTCCTATATGTGTAAACCATTGTGTGTCCAAAATGTCCAAAATTAACTGCGAGTACCTACGAGCCTTCAATTTATTGTACTTTTTAGGGAAAATGTCAGTGACAAAACGCGCCCTATTTTTAATATGGCATGAAGAAGCGATCCCCACCAAGAAGTTTCTCGCCGTGGAAAATTATGTTTTTGGTACCGTTTTGAGCAAAATTACCTATACTCAGAAGGAGCAGTGCGAAATTGGAAGGAAACTGCGAAATTTTGCTAGTAGGCTTATCCAAAAGTGGAAGGCCTGTGGCAGAAGTAAGGTGTTTTTCGAAAAAAAAACCAAGAATGGCTAGATACACCATTGGTATTATTGGGAAAAAAAAGCAAATGAAAATATTGGACGACCGGAAAAAGAGCTTTCCGAGT
The DNA here is from genome assembly GCA_021234595.1 of Delia radicum. Lineage (NCBI taxonomy): Eukaryota > Metazoa > Arthropoda > Insecta > Diptera > Anthomyiidae > Delia > Delia radicum. The sequence goes on along the minus strand of CM037851.1, from coordinate 84,547,026 downwards.
GCTGCAGAAAAACGCAAGTCAATAATATGTCAGGGCTTAAAGAGGAAGTGTCATGTGAAGAATTGTTGGTAGCTGCAAGCTGCAGTTTATATAAAGCTGGAAAGCGCAGTGCTTCCAAAGTTGTAGAAATGGTAAAAGGCGATGAGGATTTTAGCGGAAAGGTAATAAAAAATATAAACACACCAAAGCCCCTTCCATCAAAATTTTCGGACGATAAAGCGCTTGCGGTATTTGTAGATCTTGGACATACCAGATACACTTGGAACTTGAACAAGAAATTAGCAAGAAACCAAAACGCCGATATATATCCATGCTACGAAAAATTACGCTTCACCAAAAAAAAGTGCTATCCTAGTGACATTACAGCCACTTATTATTATTCTGAAGTGCCACTACAAAGTCTTGTGGACCATACAATAAATAGGATCATGGAAGCACACCCCGAAAGTTTTGAAATCCCATCTACAAGTAATAATAACACCCATTTAACTGCTGTCTACAAATGGGGTTGTGATGGCAGCAGCGGCCATTCCACATATAGGCAAAAATTTAACGACTGCGAAGGAAACATGAGAGACCAATATTTATTTTCAATTTGTATTGTACCACTGCAAGTGCAGAACGGACCGACAGTTTTATGGAAAAACAATCGACCTTCTTCTACACGATACTGTCGACCAATCAAAATACTTTGCGAGAAGTAAACGGCGGACCTGAGTCGCAGGGAAATTGAAAATATTAAGAGCCAAATATTAAATATTGTACCAACATATGTAACCTCATTGATTATTGATCACCAATTTTACATGACCATGCTTGATGGTAAAACTTTCAGCGTCATTTCAGAATCTTCTTCGCAAATATGCGGAATCTGCAACGCAACACCGAAAAATATGAATGACTTAAATTTGGTGAAGAGCTTTCCAATTAAAGTGAACCTCTTTCAATATGGGCTGTCCAGTCTCCACGCCTGGATAAGGTTTTTTGAATGTATTTTGCACATATCCTATACACAGAAAAAAAAAAATTGCGCCAAGTACACATTTTGTTGAATAAAAAAAAATAATCAATTACTTTTTTAATTGATTCAATTAAAAAGTAATCAATATTTTTGTTTATTTAAAGTAATCAATATTATTTAAAATATTGATTACTTTTTAATTGAGTCAATTAAAAATGTAATTGAGTCAATTAAAAAAGTAATTAATTATGTTTTTTTTATTCAACAAAATGTTTACTTGGCGGAATTTAAGAAATATTTTTTTGTGTGTAGAATACCAATAAAAAAGTGGCAAACTCGTGGTGCTGACAAGGATATTGTTGGACAAAATAAAACAAATATACAGCAGAAGCTACGAGAAGAAATGCATTTGTTGGTCGACATACCAATGGCTGTTACTGGAAATACCAACAACGGAAATACGGCAAGAAGGTTCTTTCAACAACCAGATTTAGCCGCTCGTATAACTGGAGTGAACGAAAATTTAATATATCGATTCAGCGTCGTCTTACGAGCACTTGCATGTGGATACGATATAAACACGGAGGCATTCAGACTTTACGCAATGGAAACTGCCGAAATTTTTGTTAGTTTATACCCTTGGTTTTACATGCCCTCGTCTGTTCACAGAATTTTAATTCATGGAGCAGACATAATCAATCATTTTTCGCTTCCAATTGGTATGATGTCCGAGGAAGCGCTTGAAGCCAGAAATAAAGATTATCGGAACATCCGTGAAAATAATACCAGAAAAAATTGCAGGAAAAATACAATGGAAGATATAATTAACGCTCTTTTTGTTTCTTCTGATCCCTTAATATCTTCATTGTCCAACGGCTCATCAATTTCCTATCCCGGAAATATTAGTTTCGATAAGGAACTTAAAAGCTTGCTTATAATGCATCATTTTGAAGATGATTTCTCTGAATCTGATACTGAAGAATCTGATTAATATTTCTTTTATAATATGGTTTCTCTTTGAGTTGACAATTTTTTTTTTATTTTATATATGAAAGTTAAGCACGGCGACGGACGTGCTTTAAAAAAATTACTACGTTGGGCCACCCATGGGGCCCAAAGGACCAAACTCACTTTTAAAATAAAACACGGGATTGATTAAGCTTTAATAACTAATCGCGTTCCGCACTAGAATTGGAATGCCCAACAGTTAATTTATTTAATAAAAAGAAACTTAAAAAATACTTTTAAAATGCTTATACTAGCTTAAATTAATGGGAACGATTTGCCAACATATTTCACATGATTGCACAAGTATGGTGTCGTATTGCAACACACGCCGTCTGGGATATTTGCTAAGTCGAAATAACATACAGGTGAATGTACAGTGGAACATAAGGTTGAAAGATAGATTGAAAAAGTGTGAGGTGTTAACTTGAATATATGGTGGAAAATGTTTATTGAATTAAAAACAAAATAAAAAATTAAAAAAAAAATAAAAATAAAAAATTTAAAATTAAAAAAAAAAAATTAAAAATAAAAAATTTAAAATTAAAAAAAAATTTAATTTTTTTTTCAAAAATTGTTTCATTTTTTTCTGAATTGAGAAAAAATTTTTTTTGAAGATATCTTCTTTACTTTGGAAGCTATGAATTAAATGCCGCTAGCGAAGCCAAATTAGCCACTGTGCAGCGGTTCAAAAGTAATGAGTGACAATGTGAAAGTACCTCTAAATTTTCCATACAAATTGGTGTATAATTAGAATTCATTGTAGTGTCTGGTGTATAAAATATAACGTCATATTTTTCCACCAGACGGTAAGAGGCGAATAATATTTAAAATTCACCGAAAATTCTTTTATCTCCGCAAAAAAATTTTTTTTTTCACCTCAGAAATAGTTTTGTTACCTCAAAATGTTTTTCATTACCTCATTATGTTTTCACCTCTTAACATATATTTTTTTAATATATTTTTGTTGTTTCATTTGTAATTGTTCATTTTGGAGGGTACAAAGATTTGTTCGTTAATTTATATTTAATTTTTTTTCATACTTGTGATCCCGAAAAAGTACTATTTTATATGCAGGTTGGTACTATTTTAAAATCGCATTTATCATCCCTGATTTGAATGTTTTTGGTTGGAGTTTCTTTTACTTTTTAAAACAGCTAATTCCTTTCACAGAAAAAGTAATTACATAATATTAGCTACAGAACAGAACGGCAATAGAAAGTAACAACTAATGAGGCCTTTAGTTCACAATGACGTTGCAGCAAAAATTGCTAAAATAAGCAGATTTTTTTTACCTAAATATTAAAAGGATTGGAATTTTGTTGATCTTATTTTGCTAATACATAGCAATAAAATAAACCGGCTAATTTTAGCAGTTTTTTCTGCAACGTGAGTTTTAACTTTATATTTTTATTTATATTTTAACTTATAACTTTTTCTGTGAAGTATTTCACTTCCATTTTAATTAATTTTAGATGTGTTACAGAGGACACATAAAGAATAGACTCGGATTTTGTTTTTGAGTTCCAAACTCAAAATTATGTTTTAAAAAAACACGGCTCCGAAATTGGAGATTTTTAAAGATAAATTGCATAGCATACATGAATTATTTTCTTAAGTACTAACTGAAGAGAGTATTGTAGATTCACTTATGACGTAGCCAAAACAAACAACATCACCTGAGACAGACATTGCTCAATTTCAAGAGTTGAAGGAACAATATATCAAAAATAAATTGAAGTTTTGCTATACCGACGGCTCTAAATCCCACATAGGAGTTTCCTTTGCTTTGATTGATAACAACTACAATACAATCGAATATGGCATAATAAGCCAGAACAACTCAATATTTTATGCAGAAGCACAAGCGATATTAAATGCAATTTTATGGGCAAAAAAAAAAACAAAGATTAAAACACATCATTTGCACAGACTCTAAGTCATGCGTTACAGCAATACAAAACTTTCCAAACACAGATGATATTGTCAGCCAAATAAGGGATAATCTAATTAGATTTTCAAATAAAATAAAACTTATGTGGATACCAGGCCACTCAAACATCAAAGGTAATGTAACAGCAGACAAAGTTGCTAAATAAGCTCTAAAACTACCCCTTATAATGACCTCAACTCAAAATAAAAAATCAATATACTCAGCAATCGGTAACTTCTTCAATAACAATCGAAAAATTTTTTGGGATAACTACACTCATTTCTACAAACAGTTTAATCCGGATGGAAAGCCACCTTTATACCCACCTAACGCTACAAGAACTCACTTACAGAAATGTATTAGGATGAGATTAGGTCATAGCCGACTAACGCAACAGCATCTTATGGAAAAAAAGCCTGAACCTCAATGTAATTTTTGCCGAAGCTCGCATGTTTCAATGAATCATTTGGTCAATGAATGTATTTATATTAAATCCATTTGCACTAAACATACTTTCTGTCATTCTAACTTACTTTCTGATATTTCGAAAGATAACATTAACAAACTTGTAAAACTTTTAAAAGAATTAAATATTTTAAATAAAATTTAACACAAATTCACACACCAAAAAAAAAAAAAACAAAAAAAATAAATAACAATTTTGCTTAAAATGTTTAAAATTATGAATTTTCTCGTAGAAATAGATTAAAAAAAAATATATTTAAAAAAAATGTATATACATATTATATACTTTGTAAACATATTTGTTAATATATAACTAGTACTAATTATAATAATATCTCTAATCCTAATTATTATATAGTTATTAAATAAATAAATAAAATAAATAAATATTTTGTTAAGTGTCGAATATTAAAACAATCTTAGTAACGCTTAATACAAAAAAGTTTCGAACGTCTCAATTTTTTACAGATCAATTTTTTAATGTGGTCAACCTTTCTGGTAACTCTTATATAGTGGATAATCTCGAAATATGAACGAAAACGTACTTTAAAATTTAATTGGAAAATGTCGTGAACTAGAGATGTTCACGGAAACCCATAACTTGTTTCCCAATATAGTCCAACTAGACAGTTAATTAGATTACCCTAAAACATCCATAACTTTTTATATATTCGTGTAGCATGCAAAATAACACTTTTAATTTAAAGCATTTAGCGGTTGCGAGTTTTAAGAACAAGAATTTTAACATCTATAGTATATTTTTATTATCCCATGTCATGCAAAAAAATTCTATAAAACACTCTTAATTGGCGAGTTATTAAAATTTGATTCTAAACAAGACAAGGATGCAGCAAAATTGATAATTAATAGGTTCTTTGTTAAAGTTCTGCCTATTATGGACGCTCTAACTTTTCTAAAACTTCGGGTTCTGATGAGATCTTTAGCCAGATCGAAATACTAGTATCAACCTAGCTAATATGTTTGATTTGCTTTATTTTTGTAAATATACTGAGGTTGGAAGATCGTTATAAATTAAAAATAACATAAAAATAATCTCGATGTATATAATAAAACTAATAAAACTATATAAATTTTTTTTTATTTTCTATAAATAAAAATATTCAAAACTAACAAATCATTGATTAAATTTTGCATACAAACCAAATACAACACTAAACACAATATTTAGCAATGTAAAAGCGCCAATACAGAAAAATCAACAAAGCAATTGTGTACGAAGTAAAATGCAAAGGTAGCAAAGATCAAAACTGTGAGTTAATTTATATAGGCACAACGAAAAGAACATTAGAAAAAAGAATAGGAGAGCATCAAATGGACATTACCAAGGGAAAGGAAAATACAGCTTTGGCGCAACATATTCTACAGACAGGTCACACAGCTGATCTCGAACACGTAAAGATTTTAGACAAGGAAAATATAGAAAGAAAGAGATACACGATTGAGAGCTTACGAATTCAGCAAAACATAACAAATACAATGAACCTGAAAAGCGATACAGACAACATCAACACTAGCTAAAGAGTGGTCATAATTTAATACACTGTGATATTATTTAAGTTGTGTTTTTAATGTACAGATTTATGTTAAATGTTTTATGGTTTAAAGTAAAATCAGTTTAGGTTTAATGTAAAAAAAAGGAAAAATTTCACATTAATGTAAATTTAAACTGTTTTGGTGTATGATTATTGTATTGATTTATGTTTTTTATCATTTAAATAGACTGCCCTTTGAAAAAGTCAACAAAAAATTGACGAAACGTCAGGGAACATGTAAAAAACTGTTGTTTTATTTACATTAATAACTTTAGGCCTTATTAGCTCAAAAACTGAAGAATAAAAAATTCTACAAAATAAATTTTAATAAGTTACCAATATTATTTCAAGTAAGTTTAAGTTCTAATCAATGATTTCTTAATCAATGATTAAAGCAAGATAATCATTGAAGATAAGTCACCGGCCTTTAGAATAGTATGTACGTACATACCACTGCAAATATAGTTAAAAACAAATGATATTACACTTAAAAAAAGAACGACTTACATTTCATTAAATTTAACTAACAGTACCATGTTTTTTATATAGTTGATAAAATGAACCAGAAATCCAATAAGAATGAACCACAAATGTAGTAAAATTGACAATCGACAAAAACTAATACAATTAATGTAAATTCATAGTACAGTAATTTGATGTGGTTTGCTTTTTTAAATGACACGACGAAAAAAGTTCCGATATAATCATATTTGATTATATAGAGCATCTGATCCGAAAAATTTAAGACGCTAGGTAAAAAAAAAAAAAAACATCTACGATTAAGGAAACTAAATTTTTTGTTAGCAAAATTTTCAAGTAGAAGACTTACAGAGTTTTCAAGAGGAGAAATAAACTGCAAACTTTATACGTCATTGTTATACAAAATAATTAAAAATAATAACGGTCGGTATTATGGATCAATACGATTTGTCTTTGAAGGATAAATCTGCCCACTTAGGACTACAGCTAATTTCTGAGGTATGAATAAAAATGTGAAAAAATTTACATTTTCCCGATAACTTAGAAACATGCAGTATACCACATATGAATTTGGTAACGGCATAAAAGAATAATTCATAATTCACGTTTTACCATCAATAAATGTGTAGGTTTTGTGAACCAGTAAAAACACGATTTATATACCTTTAGTATCAATACCTTTGAGGTATCAATGATTCTTGTAGCTTGAACCGTAATATGCAACTACTTTTGCGAAACTTTTATATTTTTATTAGTGTTCAAAATTGTGATAATTGAGTTACCCTAATATTAATTTTTATTTTGTGAGCCACCTTAATGCTAAGTGTTTCAGATTACACATTATGTGAATAAAATTGTCACCTGAATATCAGGTGGCATTAAATGCATGATTTCAACCATTGGTTGGGAAGACGTAAATTTTACACAACAATTTTAAACCAAATAATGGTAACTCAGCAAGTTTTAGCATTCTCGACTCTTATTGGCTAAAAAGCCATAAATTTTAAGTTAATAGAATTAAGTAAAATAAACAGTAATTTTACTATAAATAATTGAATAAAATTTATTAATATTGTCAGTAATAAAAAGAACATTCTTTAATTTATTGATCACCGAACTCCAAGTTACAAGTGCTTGAAGTTCATCTACAACAGAGAAAGAAAAATTAGCACAGTTCTAATTTATGTGTAAGAACTGAATTTGCTAAATATCTCTTAACAATTAGAATAAATTATTTTTTTTATGTAAATATCTTTTTTACTATAACTATTTATAATCTTTTTAAGATTTTTGTCAATGACATTGATTCCCGCAACAGCTCCACATATTAATTTGGCAACGGCATAGTGCAATTAAATATAATTAACATATATAGCGTTTAAAACCGTGGATTTTCAAAAAATATATATTTTACCTACAAACATTATTTTTTCTTCGTATTTTATTTTAAGCACGAAAACTTTAAAATGAGTTATCAATGCATCACGCATCGTCAACCGTTAAAAATATATGCACGATTACGTACGACTACTTAAAATAAATTTTCGATTTTTTTTTTTTCATATTTTAAAACGCGATATTTTCTTAATTATTAGTCATTTGTACGATGACATACTTATATGACACTTATCTTTCGTACCAGAGAACGGTTTGAGTGCCTTATTTCATGCTTTTGAATGCAATCACAAAAAATGAGTACATTGCTGGCAACTCACATCATTTCAATAAAGCAACAATCGACAGAATTGAGAAAAGTGAGTGTAACGAAAACCATGCATTGCTTGTCTAGTTTTAACCTCAAATAACAATCACGAAAACAACGAATACACAACGATTGGTATGAATGAATATCTCAATGTTAAATGAATAAAACGTTAACAAATTTTTTTGTGAAACAAATTACTGTTTTAAGAAAATTAAAAAAATTTATACATATTTCATATTTAATAAAATTCAACAAAAATTTATACATATTTCATATTAAATAAAACTAAAAAAAAATTATTATTATTGCTACAGGTCAACGAATACAACGCGAATGTTGTGATTGATTTCATGTTATTCATTAGTGTCCGACCGAACAGTTCAGCCAAAAACCTATATTTTCTCGGTTTTTTGATATCTAGAGGCAATGATGATACATTTTGGTATTGGAAACATGTTTGTTAGTAGAGGGGAAATGGGGACTTTGTAACGAATGTCGGCAGAGCATCGCAGAGCATAATTTGCCAGTGCTTTGCCAGTGCTTTAAAAAAAAAAAATTTTCAAAAAATTTTAAAAAAAAATTTAAAAAAAAAAAAATTTCAAAAAAAAAAATTTTAAAAAAAAAAATTTAAAAAAAAAAATTTAAAAAAAAATTTCAAAAAAAAAAAAAATTTAAAAAAAAAAAATTTAAAAAAAAAATTTCAAAAAAAAAATTTCAAAAAAAAAAATTTAAAAAAAAAATTTCAAAAAAAAAATTTCAAAAAAAAATTTCAAAAAAAAAAATTTCAAAAAAAAATTTAAAAAAAAAAAATTTCAAAAAATTTTAAAAAAAAAAAAATTTAAAAAAAAAATTTAAAAAAAAAAAATTTCAAAAAAAAAAATTTAAAAAAAAAATTTAAAAAAAAAATTTCAAAAAAAAAAAAAATTTAAAAAAATTTAAAAAAAAAATTTAAAAAAAAAAATTCAAAAAAAAATTTAAAAAAAAAAAATTTAAAAAAAAAATTTCAAAAAAAAATTTTTAAAAAAAAAAAAAAAAAATTTCAAAAAATTTAAAAAAAATTTTCAAAAAATTTAAAAAAAATTTTCAAAAAATTTAAAAAAAAAAATAAATTTAAAAAAAATAAATTTAAAAAAATAAATTTTCAAAAAATTTGCGCAGTGAAAAAAATAATTTTAAAAAAATAAATTTTCAAAAAATTTGTGCAGTGAAAAAAATAAATTTAAAAAAATAAATTTTCAAAAAAATTTGTGCAGTGAAAAAAATAAATTTAAAAAAATTTGCGCAGTGAAAAAAATAAATTTAAAAAAATTTGCGCAGTGAAAAAAATAAATTTAAATGAAAAAAGTGGAATTTCTGACTCAGTGAAAAAAGATAAATTTTCATAAACATCTGGCCCAGTAAAAATTCTGTGTGTGGAGAATATTTTTATTACACAATTATGTTTTGCCGACGGCTTTTCACAATTTTACATCTATGAAAAAAAGAAGAATTTTCTGCTCCAGTAAAAAAAGAAGAATTTTCTGCCCCAATAAAAAAAGATAAATTTTCATAAACATCTGGCCCAGTAAAAATTCTGTGTGTTGAAAATTTACATAGAGATGTGAAAATATAGCTTATTTTAAAATATGTGTGTGTGTGTGTGTGTGTGTGGAGAATATTTTTATTACACAATTATGTTTTGCCGACGGCTTTTCACAATTTTACATCTATGAAAAAAAGAAGAATTTTCCGCCCCAGTTTTTTCACTGGGATGATGGGATTATGTGCATAGAAAATTCTTTGTGTTTACATTATGAAAATATTTTTGAGAAGAATTTGTACACAATATAATTAAATTAGTGTAATATTTAAAATATGTGGATGACAGTATTATGTCAAGTGTTTTAGGCGACATGATAAAAATTTGTCTAATATTTAAAATGTGTTTACATTATGAAAATATTTTTGAGAAGAATTTGTACACAATATAATCAAATTAGTGTCGCGTTGATATACATGTAAAATTAATTATAGATCGTTTTCTCAGCCTACAGACATAATGTGTCAAGTGTTTTAGGTGACATAGTAAAATTTGTCTAATATTTAAATTGTGTTTACATTATGAGAATATTTTTGAGTGAACAGATCAAATCATGATCAAACACATCTTGTATGTCGCGTTGATATACATGTAAAATTTTTTATAAGAATCAGCCTACAGACATAATGTGTCAAGTGTTTTAGGTGACATAGTAAAATTTGCCTAATATTTAAAATAATATACAAGACAGTGTATTTTGTATATTTTTCATTTTATTCATTTATTAAACGCTTAGATGTTTATAATACATTTCAATAAAATTAATTATAGATCGTTTCTCTGTCTATAGACAAAACAGCTACAAGTATCAGGTCCCTCTATGCAAGTATCAATAGACCATGGACAATCAATGAAATGTTCCCCATGTATCGAGTCTAGGCACTCCTTATTTTCAAATTCATCCATTATATTCGTAAAGTTTAATATATAATGGAGATCCTCAAAAGAAATGTGTCCATCATATTCAAAAAGAAAGGTGTCAATTCTCTCTCGTAGTGTTGGTATTAATATCATTGTTTCTGATATTTGAAAATAATAATTTAAATGTTCATAATAATATTAGTGATATGTTTATGGAGATTGATAGTGATGATGATATATTTACAAATATTGATTTGGAAGATGTAAATAAAACATTGTATTAATTTTTAATTGTATTATAATTTTTATTTTATTTAGATTTAAATTAATTTTTTCAAATATTTCTTATGTAATAGATGATATTTTATAAAGATTTTAGAAAAAATTATGAAAATAACTGTGTTTGAGGAAAATTTAATTTTTCATGTTGACAAATACGACTATATGTTTTTGGCATATTGTCATTTATTTAAACAACTTTGCGTACTTGAACAGTTAAAGGATTATATTCAATTAATCGATTAGCGGTAGGTTGTATGGATTATTGGGATGAAAATTTGATGTGTCAAATTTGGTATGAATATCATTACGAATATCATCATAAAAGTCATTCGTTATTGTCATTTATTTAAACAACTTTACGTAATTGAACAGTTAAAGGATTATATTCAATTAATCGATCATGGATGAGAATACAATAGGCAGACGTGTTTTCTGGAATATTACTGCTTGTCTCAAACTCAATTTTTATATCAATTGGACCGTTTGTAGTAGATTCATTTTGATGGCTCACATCAATGACAATAATAGGAGCATTATTTTTAAATTCTTGACAATTCACAATTGGTTGAGATTCTTTCATATAATAGTTTTGTTGAAATCTCACATACATATCGTAGAGAATAGCGAATCGTTCATTAGCAAATTTAATATTAAGATCATCATAAGGATACGATTCTGAATTCAAGTGAACTTTGAGATTAGTTATATTACAATGAACAAATTTTTTATCGTTTTGAAAGGCTATTAATGCAAAACGTGGACGTTCTCTGTTGGTAGCTAACTTTACATTCCAAATGTGACTATTTCCAGTTGTTAGTTGAGGATTATAATGGCAATCCCAACTGCGGAATGCTATTGGCAAGTTTTCTCCGTTTTTATCACTTTCATCATATTTAATTTACTAAAATCCGATAAGTGTACATGAGGAATTCTCCATGAAATATTTGTAATTTTTATTTTGGGTTTTTCAGTATTTGCTGTTGAATACACCATGCCTTCATCACTTTTACTATGCAGTAAAAATTAATTCATGTTTAGATTTTAAAATTACTTTATTGAAATCTTCAGCAAATCCCAGTAAGACTTTTAGTGGAATATAAAAATTAAAAATTGAAAATTAAAAAATAAAAATTAAAAATTGAAAATAAAAATTAAGTTAGGGTTCTTCTTATTTTTGGTTGTTGTTTTTTTGGAATGTGATAAATTTTTATTTTTCTAAATTGTTTAAACAAAAATATTAATGATGGGTGTGAAAATATAAAGGAAAAATTTTAAATTTCTGTGTGTAAAAAAATGTTATTCTCTAAATATTATTTTAATAAGATGGTTTTATTATTTTAGGTGTGGAGGATATTTTTTGGCTAGAAGCGTGAAACAAGGGGCGGTCATATGTTTTAGAACTCTTTAATCTACAATGTAAAATTTATGTTGAATTTGTATAGGAAGCAAAACTCTGCTTGCCAACATATTGTTCACAACTAAAATGTGTTTACATCAATAAAATTCTTTGAGTAGTTTTATGCCATCACTAAGGAGGGTTGTAATGAATAATAAAATAGGAATTAAAACTTTGTTTGACACCATATTGCTTAAAACTATTTAAAATTTGTTTAGGGTCAAAGTAAAAGACAATTTGTATTTACACATGTTTTAATATTAATTTGTTTATTAAACACTTAGATGTTTATGATACATTTCAATTAGATTAATTACAGCTTGACTTCTATGTCTATAGATGAAGCAGTTGCAAGTATCTGGTCCCTCTATGCAACTATCAATAGACCATGGACAATCGATAAAATGCTCCCCATGCATCGAGTCTAAGCACTCCTTATTTTCAAATTCATCCATTGTATTCATAAAGTTTAATATGAAATGGAGATCCTCAAAGGAAATGTAGCCATCATACTCAAAAAGAAATGCGTTAATTCTTTCGCGTAGTGTCGGAAATTCCATCATTATTTCAAGATTGATGTTTCTCCTTATCTCTATTTTTTAATACTAATTAAAAAATTTATTTTTCTTAATGTGAGAAGAGGATACTTGACAAATATATCCCCAAACTACTAATTATATAAGAGTGAGGGAATACAATGATTTATCATGCACTTTCCTTCACTCTGGATCGATCAATTGGAGGGTGGAGTTAAGGCATAAGACATTTTTCAATTATTTTCCTTAATTTTAATTATAGGAATGTAAGAACAATCATTCAATAAAAAGCAGTCCAATAGTAAAGTCAAAAATGGATATTTCATCATCTCTAATTAATAAATTTAATAATTTCAACAGTAAACCAATTCTCTATATTAAAGACATGGAGAATTTAAAATCCTATACTGTGTTGAAAGCCATACGAATTAAAACTAAAATTGGCAAATGCATAAGACTTGAAGTCGAAAATAACATTATATTTCTACCAACTAGATATAACGCCATGACTGCAGAAGAACTAGTGGAATTATCCTCTGGAAATTACTGCATTAAAAAAGAAGCTGGAGTACACGAGAAATCATATCAATTGCAGCTGGAGCAATTCAATTTAAATAATGAATATATTATTCTTCAAAATAGTACATATCCAGTATGGAATTAAAATGTAATCAAATGTTATTAAATAAATCAAAAATTATATAATAAAATTAAAAAAAGTTTTCTTTTTATTTATTATAAATTTCATACAAAAATTGTAGGCATAAATGTCCACAATTAAACGAATTATATTTTTGCTGTTGATTGTAGTTATATTCTAAATTTCTACCCAAGTATTTTACTACTACTTCCAACGGTGGCTGCAAATTTCCAAAACTATCAAAATATTCATTTTGTTGATTATTTTTATAGTATGCTACCCAATGTGTTCCACAGCCAATTGATGAATCTAAATTAATAATTCCACATTCTTTGAGTCTAGGACGTTTGGGGAGTGAGTCTAGCATAAAAATACCTCTAAAATAGGGAATATGTGTGGCAAACATCCTTAAATCAACATCAGTGAGTGGTCTTTTGGGTAGCATCTTTAACAGTTTTTTGATGATTTATTACATACAAGACCATATCCTTTTTTATATGGCTTAAGAAATAATCCTTTTCCCATTGCAATAGCCTCCATTGTTTTATTATGTTTAATGGCCTCATCAAGATTTTGCTTAGCATTTTTAGCAGTGTTAATTGCTTTAACAATAGCTGATCCACCAGTAGATAGACTACCTAAGGCTCCGAGTGCTGTAAGAATTGATACTAAAGGCAAGAAACCTCCAATTTTGGGAACATTTATTATGCGAGGTATAACAACTTTAGATTTTTTTCCTTTTAACGATTTATTGATAACTCTCCGTGCAATTTTAACAGCATCATTTATATCTCTGGGCTTTTCCTTTTTTGAAACTTTTTGTAGCCATTCTTACCGTATCGTTAAAAATTTTCTTTCCACTTTTGTATTGACCCTTTACCCCCCATTCCAAATTTAACTTTTGCTTTCATTGCGTTGCTTACAAAATATGCATTTGTTTTCTCGCCAATACTACTATCCTCGGCTAAAACTCTTTCCCAAGCACGATTTTCAAATATTTTATCAGCTTGATGTCGTTTATTAATATCCTTATTTTGGGAATATGATTATAATGTTTAAGCAGGATGAAATGAATATGAAGCACATATATAGCGATAACGTTGGAATGGATATGAGCTATAAGAAATTTTATGATATATGTCAAGAATGTTGGAAAGACAAGTATGGATTTTTAATAATAAGTAAAGATGATGATTTAGATGCTGGTCGATACAGAAAATCGTTTAATATTTTCATTGAAATATAAAAAAGGTAAATTCATAAATTCTACTTAGTCAAGAATAGATCACTGAATCAATTACATCTAAATTGATTTCTATACAATCATCTGTTTATTAATATCATACCATCTAAAAGACTAGAACAGCTAAAAATACCTAATCTGATAAATCAGAACAGCTAAAAATACCTAATCTGATAAATCAGCACAGCTAAAAATATCCAATCTTATAAATCAGAACAGCTAAAAATACCTAATCTGATAAACCAGACCAGCCAGCAGACACCTGATCTGATAAACCAGACCAGCCAGCAGACACCTGATCTGATAAACCAGACCAGCCAGCAGACACCTGATCTGATAAACCAGACCAGTCAGCAGACACCTGATCTGATAAACCAGACCAGCCAGCAGACATCTGATCTTGCCGATACCTAATCATAATTTTAAAACTAATAAACGATGGAAGAAAAAGTTTTGGAAGAATTAGTAAAGACGAGAAATGCTTTGAAAAGGAAATTTCAAAGTATAAAATTTGATGAATCTAACACAACTAAACAACTCAAAGATACATTTAGGCCTATAACGGAACCATTGAAGGAATTTATTGATATTTCTAAAAATACTAATACAATTTCAAAAATTATTAAAGATGAAATTAAAAATGAAATGGCTAATTACTCAAATATTAGCTTTAACAAAGTACCGATGAAATTCGAGTCAAGTACTCCGAAAAAAAAAAACATATAAGTACTAATGGTGAAGATGAGACACAAAAGTCTTTTTATAAGACAAATGATGATGAAAATTTCTATTCTCAAGAGGATACAATAGAGAATGATGATATTAATGTTTCAACAAATCCGATAGATTTATCCCGGTTGGGTAAAAAAAATATGTTGGATACTCTATATGGACCACATAAAAATTCTAGTGGAGAATGGAAATTTGGTAACAGCAATATAAAAATAACTGACGATAAAATTGAGGTAGGAAACCAAATGTGGCTCCTTACACCAGGTCTTTATCAGTTAATGTTTTATTCAAAACCAATGAATTATGATAAAACTGAATTGGAGATTTACAAAAAGATTTTAATTGAAACAAATGCTCATAAAAGAGATTATAAATCCGATGGACAGCTAAAAGGCACCAGAGCATATAAATATCGAAACATTATAAGTAAATTATTTAAAAATGATAAGACAGGAAGTGGTTTAATGAAATTGAATTCAAATAAATCAAATTATATATGTATATTGGAATGATCCAAATGAGTTGGTTGATCGCCTTCGGCTATTGATAGCATCACAAGTCGCTGGTCATAATAATCATAATAATGAAATAGTCTCAATAATTGAAGAATTGCGAGAAGCTGATATTGTTATATAAAATCTAATGAATATCTTGCAAATTAATTAATAAGTGCATATCATTCAACATGTGTGAATGTCACATCTATTGAAGCTTGAAATTATGAAATATATAAAGTAATATATAAAATGTTTCAACGCTGTTTATTATCAATGCGAATAACATTAACATCATTTGTCCGCAAAACTAGAAGATTATTTTGGAAGAAAAAGATGCAATCTAAAAAATGCTCATACACATATAAAAAAAAAAAAAAAAAAAAAAAAAAACAAAATCACAAGAGACATACATATAAAAATCAAAAATGACTACAAAACGAATTCTTGTAAATGAGTTGCATAAACAATTAGATGATTTGTGGCATTTAGATGTTAGATGTAGAATTAGATGATTTGTGTGATGAACATATATTTGTGGCAAGCTGATCTGGTCTGGTTTATCAGATCAGGTGTCTGCTGGCTGGTCTGGTTTATCAGATTAGGTATTTTTAGCTGTTCTGATTTATAAGATTAGATATTTTTAGCTGTGCTGATTTATCAGATTAGGTATTTTTAGCTGTTCTGATTTATCAGATTAGGTATTTTTAGCTGTTCTAGTCTTTTAGATGGTATGATATTAATAAACAGATGATTGTATAGAAATCAATTTAGATGTAATTGATTCAGTGATCTATTCTTGACTAAGTAGAATTTATGAATTTACCTTTTTTATATTTCAATGAAAATATTAAACGATTTTCTGTATCGACCAGCATCTAAATCATCATCTTTACTTATTATTAAAAATCCATACTTGTCTTTCCAACATTCTTGACATATATCATAAAATTTCTTATAGCTCATATCCATTCCAACGTTATCGCTATATATGTGCTTCATATTCATTTCATCCTGCTTAAACATTATAATCATATTCCCAAAATAAGGATATTAATAAACGACATCAAGCTGATAAAATACTTGAAAATCGTGCTTGGGAAAGAGTTTTAGCCGAGGATAGTAGTATTGGCGAGAAAACAAATGCATATTTTGTAAGCAACGCAATGAAAGCAAAACTTAAATTTGGAATGGGGGTAAAGGGTCAATACAAAAGTGGAAAGAAAATTTTTAACGATGCGGTAAGAATGGCTACAAAAAGTTTAAAAAAGGAAAAGCCCAGAGATATAAATGATGCTGTTAAAATTGCACGGAGAGTTATCAATAAATCGTTAAAAGGAAAAAAATCTAAAGTTGTTATACCTCGCATAATAAATGTTCCCAAAATTGGAGGTTTCTTGCCTTTAGTATCAATTCTTACAGCACTCGGAGCCTTAGGTAGTCTATCTACTGGTGGATCAGCTATTGTTAAAGCAATTAACACTGCTAAAAATGCTAAGCAAAATCTTGATGAGGCCATTAAACATAATAAAACAATGGAGGCTATTGCAATGGGAAAAGGATTATTTCTTAAGCCATATAAAAAAGGATATGGTCTTGTATGTAATAAATCATCAAAAAACTGTTAAAGATGCTACCCAAAAGACCACTCACTGATGTTGATTTAAGGATGTTTGCCACACATATTCCCTATTTTAGAGGTATTTTTATGCTAGACTCACTCCCCAAACGTCCTAGACTCAAAGAATGTGGAATTATTAATTTAGATTCATCAATTGGCTGTGGAACACATTGGGTAGCATACTATAAAAATAATCAACAAAATGAATATTTTGATAGTTTTGGAAATTTGCAGCCACCGTTGGAAGTAGTAGTAAAATACTTGGGTAGAAATTTAGAATATAACTACAATCAACAGCAAAAATATAATTCGTTTAATTGTGGACATTTATGCCTACAATTTTTGTATGAAATTTATAATAAATAAAAAGAAAACTTTTTTTAATTTTATTATATAATTTTTGATTTATTTAATAACATTTGATTACATTTTAATTCCATACTGGATATGTACTATTTTGAAGAATAATATATTCATTATTTAAATTGAATTGCTCCAGCTGCAATTGATATGATTTCTCGTGTACTCCAGCTTCTTTTTTAATGCAGTAATTTCCAGAGGATAATTCCACTAGTTCTTCTGCAGTCATGGCGTTATATCTAGTTGGTAGAAATATAATGTTATTTTCGACTTCAAGTCTTATGCATTTGCCAATTTTAGTTTTAATTCGTATGGCTTTCAACACAGTATAGGATTTTAAATTCTCCATGTCTTTAATATAGAGAATTGGTTTACTGTTGAAATTATTAAATTTATTAATTAGAGATGATGAAATATCCATTTTTGACTTTACTATTGGACTGCTTTTTATTGAATGATTGTTCTTACATTCCTATAATTAAAATTAAGGAAAATAATTGAAAAATGTCTTATGCCTTAACTCCACCCTCCAATTGATCGATCCAGAGTGAAGGAAAGTGCATGATAAATCATTGTATTCCCTCACTCTTATATAATTAGTAGTTTGGGGATATATTTGTCAAGTATCCTCTTCTCACATTAAGAAAAATAAATTTTTTAATTAGTATTAAAAAATAGAGATAAGGAGAAACATCAATCTTGAAATAATGATGGAATTTCCGACACTACGCGAAAGAATTAACGCATTTCTTTTTGAGTATGATGGCTACATTTCCTTTGAGGATCTCCATTTCATATTAAACTTTATGAATACAATGGATGAATTTGAAAATAAGGAGTGCTTAGACTCGATGCATGGGGAGCATTTTATCGATTGTCCATGGTCTATTGATAGTTGCATAGAGGGACCAGATACTTGCAACTGCTTCATCTATAGACATAGAAGTCAAGCTGTAATTAATCTAATTGAAATGTATCATAAACATCTAAGTGTTTAATAAACAAATTAATATTAAAACATGTGTAAATACAAATTGTCTTTTACTTTGACCCTAAACAAATTTTAAATAGTTTTAAGCAATATGGTGTCAAACAAAGTTTTAATTCCTATTTTATTATTCATTACAACCCTCCTTAGTGATGGCATAAAACTACTCAAAGAATTTTATTGATGTAAACACATTTTAGTTGTGAACAATGTGTTGGCAAGCAGAGTTTTGCTTCCTATACAAATTCAACATAAATTTTACATTGTAGATTAAAGAGTTCTAAAACATATGACCGCCCCTTGTTTCACGCTTCTAGCCAAAAAATATCCTCCACACCTAAAATAATAAAACCATCTTATTAAAATAATATTTAGAGAATAACATTTTTTTACACACAGAAATTTAAAATTTTTCCTTTATATTTTCACACCCATCATTAATATTTTTGTTTAAACAATTTAGAAAAATAAAAATTTATCACATTCCAAAAAAACAACAACCAAAAATAAGAAGAACCCTAACTTAATTTTTATTTTCAATTTTTAATTTTTATTTTTTAATTTTCAATTTTTAATTTTTATATTCCACTAAAAGTCTTACTGGGATTTGCTGAAGATTTCAATAAAGTAATTTTAAAATCTAAACATGAATTAATTTTTACTGCATAGTAAAAGTGATGAAGGCATGGTGTATTCAACAGCAAATACTGAAAAACCCAAAATAAAAATTACAAATATTTCATGGAGAATTCCTCATGTACACTTATCGGATTTTAGTAAATTAAATATGATGAAAGTGATAAAAACGGAGAAAACTTGCCAATAGCATTCCGCAGTTGGGATTGCCATTATAATCCTCAACTAACAACTGGAAATAGTCACATTTGGAATGTAAAGTTAGCTACCAACAGAGAACGTCCACGTTTTGCATTAATAGCCTTTCAAAACGATAAAAAATTTGTTCATTGTAATATAACTAATCTCAAAGTTCACTTGAATTCAGAATCGTATCCTTATGATGATCTTAATATTAAATTTGCTAATGAACGATTCGCTATTCTCTACGATATGTATGTGAGATTTCAACAAAACTATTATATGAAAGAATCTCAACCAATTGTGAATTGTCAAGAATTTAAAAATAATGCTCCTATTATTGTCATTGATGTGAGCCATCAAAATGAATCTACTACAAACGGTCCAATTGATATAAAAATTGAGTTTGAGACAAGCAGTAATATTCCAGAAAACACGTCTGCCTATTGTATTCTCATCCATGATCGATTAATTGAATATAATCCTTTAACTGTTCAATTACGTAAAGTTGTTTAAATAAATGACAATAACGAATGACTTTTATGATGATATTCGTAATGATATTCATACCAAATTTGACACATCAAATTTTCATCCCAATAATCCATACAACCTACCGCTAATCGATTAATTGAATATAATCCTTTAACTGTTCAAGTACGCAAAGTTGTTTAAATAAATGACAATATGCCAAAAACATATAGTCGTATTTGTCAACATGAAAAATTAAATTTTCCTCAAACACAGTTATTTTCATAATTTTTTCTAAAATCTTTATAAAATATCATCTATTACATAAGAAATATTTGAAAAAATTAATTTAAATCTAAATAAAATAATAATTATAATACAATTAAAAATTAATACAATGTTTTATTTACATCTTCCAAATCAATATTTGTACATATCACATCATCACTATCAATCTCCATAAACATATCACTAATATTATTATGAACATTTAAATTATTATTTTCAAATATCAGAAACAATGATATTAATACCAACACTACGAGAGAGAATTGACACCTTTCTTTTTGAATATGATGGACACATTTCTTTTGAGGATCTCCATTATATATTAAACTTTACGAATATAATGGATGAATTTGAAAATTAGGAGTGCCTAGACTCGATACATGGGGAACATTTCATTGATTGTCCATGGTCTATTGATACTTGCATAGAGGGGCCTGATACTTGTAGCTGTTTTGTCTATAGACAGAGAAAACGATCTATAATTAATTTTATTGAAATGTATTATAAACATCTAAGCGTTTAATAAATGAATAAAATGAAAAATATACAAAATACACTGTCTTGTATATTATTTTAAATATTAGGCAAATTTTACTATGTCACCTAAAACACTTGACACATTATGTCTGTAGGCTGATTCTTATAAAAAATTTTACATGTATATCAACGCGACATACAAGATGTGTTTGATCATGATTTGATCTGTTCACTCAAAAATATTCTCATAATGTAAACACAATTTAAATATTAGACAAATTTTACTATGTCACCTAAAACACTTGACACATTATGTCTGTAGGCTGAGAAAACGATCTATAATTAATTTTACATGTATATCAACGCGACACTAATTTGATTATATTGTGTACAAATTCTTCTCAAAAATATTTTCATAATGTAAACACATTTTAAATATTAGACAAATTTTTATCATGTCGCCTAAAACACTTGACATAATACTGTCATCCACATATTTTAAATATTACACTAATTTAATTATATTGTGTACAAATTCTTCTCAAAAATATTTTCATAATGTAAACACAAAGAATTTTCTATGCACATAATCCCATCATCCCAGTGAAAAAACTGGGGCGGAAAATTCTTCTTTTTTTCATAGATGTAAAATTGTGAAAAGCCGTCGGCAAAACATAATTGTGTAATAAAAATATTCTCCACACACACACACACACACACACATATTTTAAAATAAGCTATATTTTCACATCTCTATGTAAATTTTCAACACACAGAATTTTTACTGGGCCAGATGTTTATGAAAATTTATCTTTTTTTACTGGGGCAGAAAATTCTTCTTTTTTTACTGGAGCAGAAAATTCTTCTTTTTTTCATAGATGTAAAATTGTGAAAAGCCGTCGGCAAAACATAATTGTGTAATAAAAATATTCTCCACACACAGAATTTTTACTGGGCCAGATGTTTATGAAAATTTATCTTTTTTTACTGGGGCAGAAAATTCTTCTTTTTTTCATAGATGTAAAATTGTGAAAAGCCGTCGGTAAAACATAATTGTGTAATAAAAATATTCTCCACACACAGAATTTTTACTGGGCCAGATGTTTATGAAAATTTATCTTTTTTCACTGAGTCAGAAATTCCACTTTTTTCATTTAAATTTATTTTTTTCACTGCGCAAATTTTTTGAAAATTTATTTTTTTAAAATTATTTTTTTCACTGCGCAAATTTTTGAAAATTTATTTTTTTAAATTTATTTTTTTTAAAATTATTTTTTTTAAATTTATTTTTTTTTTTAAATTTTTGAAAATTTTTTTAAAATTTTTTGAAATTTTTTTTAAATTTTTTGAAATTTTTTTTTTTTTTTTAAATTTTTTTTTAAATTTTTTTTTTTAAATTTTTTTTTGAAATTTTTTTAATTTTTTTTAAATTTTTTTTTTTAAATTTTTTTTTTTTAAATTTTTTTTTTTAAATTTTTTTTTTAAATTTTTTTTTGAAATTTTTTTTTTTAAATTTTTTTTTTAAATTTTTTTTTGAAATTTTTTTTTTTGAAATTTTTTTTTTAAATTTTTTTTTTAATTTTTTTTTTGAAATTTTTTTTTTAAATTTTTTTTTTTTAAATTTTTTTTTTTTTTAAATTTTTTTTTTTTAAATTTTTTTTTTTTTAAATTTTTTTTAAATTTTTTGAAAATTTTTGAAATTTTTTTTTTTTTCCTCTGCCGCCAGCCTCTGCCAGCCTCTGCCAGCCTCTGCCGACTGCGCTGCTGCGTCGTTACAAACTCCCCATTTCCCCTCTACTTTTGTTGAGCCGACTTAATTCGATTTTGTGTATAAAATTTTAAGAGAAAAGCCGAAGTTTAGCTATAAAGTTAAAAGTTCGGCCGCCGAACTATTTTCAATTTGGCCGAACTTTCTGAGGCCTTAACTATAGCTTAACTATAGACTTTTCTTCAAATTTGACACTCAAAATAGCATCTAATCAGCCCAATAAACATTTTTCCATCCGCCAAATTTTTCCATAATGCTTTAAAATACCGAATACAGACCAAATGCACTTTCTGGCCGAACTGTTCGGTCGGACACTATTATTCATGTATCATCATTTCATTTCATTGCTTGACATTATAAAAATGAATGTTAAAAAGGTATTCAACAAAAACAATAAATGGAATAAACAGCAAAAGCTGTTGTTGTTGAATAAAAGCAATGCAAAAGCAATGAATGTATGAATGGAAAACAAAAACGAATGGTCTAATTCTGTTCTCTGCTTCGTACCTAGTTTGGTTAAAATTGAATGAGGTAGAGGTCGAAAATTGGATATTTTTTGATGGTTCTATATTGAATGAGTGTAAAGTAAAAAGTTATGCTACGACTACCTCTTCATTGAAAATTTGGCAGAAGTTAGGCTTTGGTAAAGGAGACGTGGTTAAATTTTGACAAATTTTACGCTAATTTTAGTATATTATTTATTATTATAATTTGGCAAATGCTAGAAACTATTATAGATACGATATTTAACCTTTACAATTCCTAAGCCAATTAAGATATGACCCTTAAAAAAATTGCAGAAAAGTATGTATTGTCGACAAAATATGATGTATATTTTTAAGCAAATTTTGAATTTCCTGGAACTTTGTTATTTGTAAAAAAATGATAGGCAAGGTACCAAAAAAAAAAATCAATGCTCAAATTATTTCACGCGAACGGATTTATGTTTCTTATATACAATATTTTAAGAGTACAAAGCATCGTTGATGTACCGTCAAAAATATTTCCATTTTTTTAATCCCAAATACTAAAAAAATATAATATTCATTGTTATACATGCAAAGAACAAATATGATTGAACATGCTTGCCGAAAAAAATTATGATATTATGACACTAACAATCATAAACATGATTCTGGCTAATCATATTATGATCACTGGGAACGATTAAATCATCATCATTACATGATACTCTTAAACTATCATAACATGATGCTCTTTTTTTCTGCATGTTCCTAAACCAATTAAGACATTACTGTCAAAATTGCAATTGCAAAAATTTCTGTATTGTTTGCGAAATTTGATGTATATTTTTGAACTTTTCAACTTTGAACCGCTATAACTTTCGCAGACCTCGCTCAAATTGATGCACACGAACGTATTTAAGTTTATTACATCTAACATTTCAAGTGCATGAAGCGTTATGTATTTACCATCAAACAAATTTTAAATTGTTTTTAACTCCAAAAACTCCATATGTCTAAGAATAGATTTCTATACACAACCAAAATTCAGTTTACTAATCCCTATATTTTATAAGAATAACCAAACCTTTAGGAAAAGTTTTTATTATATTTTTATTGGTTTTATTATTATTCAAGTATAAAAAACGCATATTTTTTAATCAATACCAACCTAGTTCTAGCTAATTGAAATACGAATTTTAATAAAAGTGTTATAAACATTTAAATTCAGATTGAATTTAATAATTTAATTGAATAATTTAAAGAAAGTTAAAAGTAATTTTGGTGCAATGAGTAGGACCAAGGACTATTAGTCTAAGGTTCATTACCTCAAAAATGAAAAAAGTTTTTTATTTCAATAACATTTTGCGGAACGTAATAATATTAAGGTGGAATATAATATTTAATAAGATAAAAAAGTATTAGCTTTCACGACTAAAAATATTATTAAATATGAAGATAGTTGTCGTAACCGCCAGAATTCGGTTGACAACAAATTCAGTGGCTACAACTAAACTATTTTTTGGGTGTATATTTTCTGTTCATAGCAAAATTTAATTGTTTTGATGATGAACTCTAAGAACATAAAATAAATTTTATTTTAAATAATTATTAAATGTTGTTGGTTGCAATTGATGGTTAGCGCGTTGGACTTTTACACAGAAGGTCCCGGGTTCGATCCCCGGTGCCGGCAACATCAAAATAATATGTATGAGTTTTTTCTATCCCTCATACGTATCGCAATGTCCACCTTCGGTGTTCCCATAGCAATTAACCCCACCGAAGTAAAATAATGAATCAGGGCTATGAACCAAAAAGCTTCAATAAGTTCGCCAACTCTTCATCAGGTGGCGAGCAACAACTGTTCTAAGACTTATCATCTCGCGCAATTACAGTTTTGCCATGTCTGAAGCCCTTCATCTTTCCCCACCTTTCATCTCTAAACTATCCCTTTCCAAAGAAAGCAACACACTAAATATAGGAAGTATTTCCTGAGTATTGCCTCTCTTTATAAAAAAAAAAAAAAAAAAACTAATTTATTTTCAGTGTGACAGCATGTTTTAATTTTTTTTTAAATCACTGTAAATTCTTTTGTTTACGAATAAAAATAAACAATTTAAAATTAAAACTTTCATTAAAATTAAACGCCTCTTTATTCGTTTAAAATTTATTGGACATTAGGTTGGGTGATAATCGAAGAAACTACTAGAATTTGACGTCCTAGTCAAACATTATCAAATGGCACAAATGTTGGTGTTATCAAACTTGCTCCAAATGCCACGGTCGGAATGGTGACACAACCAGAAAAAGAGGCGGAATCATGGGGCATGGCAAACAAAAATCTAAAATTCTCTTTAACTTGTCTTTAATTCTAGAAGGTGACTGGCACTAATTCTGTTTTTTTTCATGTCAAACATGTCTGTATAATTTTACAGATTACACTGTTCAACTAAATCAAATTTTTTGCAAAATTACAAGGTCCGACCTATAAATTTTGATAGAAGAGACAAAAAAAAAGACACGTGTATGGTCGTTTTGAAAGTTTACATTTGGGTTTCATTTTAGGAGGAAGTAAAGTTTCCCCCAAATGCAAATTTTGTATTGTCAATCGACATAGAAAATCGGGTAAAGCTTACGTGTAAAGTATATGGTGTGTTCAGAAAATTTATGTAAAATATTATGCAAAATATTTTTGTAGAATATGTTAACCCTCTAACTTCTCAAGGTATGGTGTGTTCAGAAAATTTATGTAAAATGTTACGCAAAACATTTTTGTAGAATATGTTAACCCTCTAACTTATCAAGGTAAAGGTCTTTTTTGTCCTTCTTTTAAAAAAGAGCAAAAAACACCTTTAAAACAGGGATTTAAGGGGTTAAAATGTTAAAGTTTTACTATAAGCCCCTGAATACATCAAGCCCAAAGATTTTGTAGAATATATTAACCCTCGAACTCCTCAAGGTTAGGGTCTATTTTGTCCTTCTTTTAAAAAAGAGCAAAAAACACCTTCAAAAGAGGGATTTAAGGGATTAAAATGTTCCGCAAAAATATTCGCCATGAAATTTTACTATACTAAGCTTTACTCGATTTTATATGCAGATTGACAACACAAAATTTGCATTTGGGGGGAAACTTTACCTCCCCCTAAATTAAAACCCAGTTGTAAACTTTCAAAACGCCGATACACGTGTCTTTTTTTTTGTCTCTTCTATCAAAATTTATATTTCGGACCTTGTAATTTTTTTTTTGTGTTGTATAGTGTTATTAAAAATACGATATACTATTTATTTTAGTGGAATGTATTAATATATATGGGCTATTTCAAATTTTTTGAGCACCTGCTGAAACCGACATACTATGGCTCTTATTTCGTTAAGTTTTATGAATTGAAAAAAACGTTGTACAGGGTTTGGATGACTATACTTGAGGGATATGACGTGCAAAGTTTTATATTGAAAAGTCTTCACCTTAAGAATTGGTGGTCATCTAAAATTCGAAAAATTAAAAAAAACGGCTTGAAACTTGCAAGAGATTTTTCCTTCATTCCGTTTTCTCTGTAATAGTTTTTAGCTTTCAGATCCAAACCAATACAAAATATAGTCACTAGACTTGGAGGATATCGCTGCTGGGTGAAAAGTTGCATGGTGGTTTACAAGTGAAACCAAAATTTTCCGAATTTTGAACTTTTTGAAGATTTTAAATAGGGTTTTTGCGCCGTTTAATAGAAATGAGTTTTAAGCGCAGAATTATAAAAACGGCGTAATTTTATAAAGTTAGAGGTATATCAAGTTGGTGTCAGCGCACCAATAACGTATCACGGGCATCACAAACTTAAAAGAAATTAGCGTAAATTTTTTGAAAATGTATCTTTTTTGCGTCTGACAATCTGAACTGTCTTTTTAGTGTATTGCGTGATGTGAGTAACTTCGTAAAGTGCACCTCCGAGGCGAAAACGCACTTTAAAATTTTTAAACGCAAAAATTTTATGAACTTTTGAAAATTTTTGCAAAAAAAAAACAATTTTTTTTTAAGCTTTTTTTTATATCAAACCATGGCATGGGAACATTTTTAGGTATCTAAATAGATTCTTTGCGACGGACTAAACTGATAAAGTGCAAAAAAAATTAATTTTTTTCAATCCTGGTGTGTGCAGCGGCAGTTTTTTCCAAATACATTTCGCTTTGTGACAACTAAAGCGCTGTATCAATTCCGCTCAAACGTACATCGAATTTAAGACTTTACTGAGCTTGATACTAAAATCGAAAACGCACCAACAGATTTTAAGGATATAAAATTTTATGGAGGAAACAAAATGTTTCTAACCTCAAAAAGCATCCTTGTATGAAATATTTGATTTTGAAAATTTAAAAGTATTATTTTTGAATTCGGGTTAATAAGTAACCCAGAATCCCAACAAGTATTTTATAATCGGTCCAATATTAATATTTGCAAAAAAAAACGCGTTTTTTTTTGAACCCCTAGAAAGTGAGACTATATTTTTAAACAATATTCACGAGGGCCACCTTAACAAATTTCAACAAAACAATTAAAACATACTACCGCGAAAACCGTCAAATTACCGCCGATGCAATGACATCTTAAAGAACTTGCTTTACTATAAAAACTCTATGATCGTAGTAGCCTTTGCTGAATGCTTCTAAGAATAAATATTTGAGTTTCAATTCAGTTTATTTTATTTATGTGCGTGAACAGTTGTGAATAAAAATTAGTAAAATGGTTTCAGATTATACATTAAAAAGACGTGAAATTCTGAGAAGCGAAACAAATTAACCGATAAAAGACGCGAATATCGCCAATCTGAAAAAATAAAAAGCAAAAAAAAAAAAAACAAACAAATCGCAAATTGGTGTAAGAAAGTCAGCTAGGTATTCGGTTTTAAATAACAATAATAATAATAATAAAAATAATGCCATCAAAACAAAAAATTGCGGATTAAAAAAAATTGAAAACGGCTTAGAATTTATCACTGGAACCCAAGATTTAACTAACGAAATGTTAGTTACAGCTTCCAATTTGCAGAACAATTTTAGAAATTTTCAAAGGTAACAAATCAAAATAGCAAAAAATCGTGAGTGGTAAAGTTTAAATGGTTATATCTCTTAAACCATTAGCGATAGGCAAATAGTTTTTTCCCAAAATATTACAAATTATGTCTTATACTAGCCGTAATTTTGTAAAATGTTTAACAATATTAAATAAATTTTTATATGCATACACGATCAAAATAAAATTTGTTTAATTTGTTTTTCAGTGTATTTTAGAAAGTATTGAAGCTTTTACAAATATTTTAGTATGCTAAAAAAGCCCTTAAGGGGTATTATCCACACGCGTTATCCTTTTTCAATTTTAACAAAAACTGTAATTTTAATATTTTTTTTAATTTTTAACTTGAAACCACCGTAAAATTTGCGCCGTTTAATAAAAATGATTAACGCGAACGGACTTTACATGCTCAAATATCGGCTTATACACACACAAATCGACATTGATGTCAGACAAAAAAAAAAAACTTAAAAAAAAATGTCTAGGTGCCGTAAATTTTTGAAGTTGCCCATATATATATATTCTTTTGAATAAAATTGTAAAAAACCGAAAAACTTTTTTCTTGAATAATGACTTAAATAAGAAATAAAAATATTATTCTCTATTAAGTAAACGCAAAGAAAAGGAAAAAACAAACTAAAATCTTGTTATGAAATGAAGCATAACAATTTTTAAGTTTTAAATAATTCTACTTACATACATAAACAACTAAATAATAAAAAAATAAACAAATATTTTTTACTTTTAAGCTCAGATGAGAAAAGTTTTTTAATTCCCAACAGCAAAAAAAAATGGCAAGTAATGAAAATATCGTAAAATAGTAGCGACAATAAAATAAATGCACAACTTGTTTCGTGTCATTGAAAAAAAATATATATATATATGTATAAGGAAAAACTTTTCCTTTTTTTAGAAAACTTCTAGTTAAGCCCCTTTTAAAGAACATTACTACTGATGTTGGCTGCTAAAAGGAAAGCGCACAAAAATAATACAAGAGCAAACAGAGAAACAGCAACAACTTAAATGCGACAATATAACAAGAATATTGTTAATCCTTATGAAGAGGAATTCATACAAAAGACATTATTTTGAACGGAGTTCTTCTGACAAACATAACACACTTTGGTTAAAAATTATCATAAATAAAAATTTAAGGGAATGTTCGCTAATGTGGCCCTATATCTGGTTTTTGGGTTATATAAATAAACAAAATAAACTAACAAAGAAACTAAACATTGCTGACTCCGCAGATTTGAATGAAACTTAGATATATTTTTGCATTCAAATTTGCACAGAAGGCCTCTGAACATTTTTGTGAGGACCTCTGCGACCTTGTTCACCCGGAGATTGGACATTGCTCCGGATGTATCCCGTGGCCGTGGTGGTGGTAGATGTCTTAACAATTTTGTAATTAAAACATTTTGAATACCCCATTTGTATGGGAATTTCTTTGTTGCTTTGAGTTCAAATTAACATCCCAGTATAGGAAAGCATTCACTTAAAGTGGTGTTATAAGTACATATTTGTTAATGGTAAGTACTTACATTTCTCATTACAAATCTCTTTACATGTCACTCAAACTAATTATGGCATATCATTACTAAACACACCAAATCCAAAAAATATGTTGATACGTATATGCTTACCAGTGTGGACAAAAAGAACAAGTCTAATTAATTAAAAAAAAAAAATATTAAATAAATAAAAAAAAATTTTATTCAAAAATGTGGAAAAATAATGAGTTCAAAAATAGATTTTCAAAAACTGTTCAGATCATTAATTTATATATAAAATAATAATAAAAATAAGTATTTATGTGTCACGCATTATATTTTCTATTGAAGTAATATCAAAATTAACTAGTTATTAGACAGTCATTAGTATGTGCATACTAAAGTAATGCAGCAGTAATGTGCATACTAAAGTAATGCAGAGTGTAAGGTGGTTTCATTACAGGTAGTAAAAAAAATAATGAATATTATCGTTACCGTTTCTACACATTAAAAATTAAAAAATACTATTTAATATCTACAGTATTTGAGATTTTACTAAAAAGTATTGCAACAAGTACATGACATATATTTATTTGTAAATGAAAAACTAATTTGAAATATAAACCATATTAAGGAAAAAAGGTAGGGAAAACCCTTTTGAAATTTCTAAGAAATTTTGTCATTGACTCTATCATACATCTTCTCTTCAGAAGTTGTAAAGGGTGGTTAAATTTCAAGGGCCGATGTTGATTTTGAATAAAACACAAACTATTTAGGAAATTATTGTAATTTTATTTTATTATGGAGCAATTCCATATGAAAACGATCAAAATTGGCAAATTTAAATGTACCAAAAAATAATGTACCTACATATTTTTTTTTTTTTTATAGTGACTGGTTTAGTGGTGGTGTGCACTACTGTCATGTGACAAAATTTAAGAATTCTTCATAAGGGACCTCATTGAAAGTTGTTTTAAAAACTACTAAAGTGATCGCAACGAGTGATAGCTCGTTGGAAAGGTATTGAATCAGGCTTTAATTGAAAATAAAATTTTCCTAATTTTTCTCAGAAATTTACCTTTTTTCCCATGAAAATTAAATTTTCCCATGAAAATTAAATTTTCCGATTTTCCACAGAAGCTCCTAAATTTTCCGGCTAATTTTATTTTTTTTGGATTCCTCATAATTTTTGCTTTAAGAATCAGCAATAAAAAAATGGGCCCCGACTCCTTGTTTGGACAGGAGAAGAGCATTTAAGAGACCACCTTGTTCTCATTGTTTTTATATTTTTTATAATTGAATTATTTTTAATTATTTAACAAGAAAAATTAGGAAAATTTTATTTTTCAATTAAAGCCTGATTCAATACCTTTCCAACGAGCTATCGCTTTAGTAGTTTTTTTTTTAAACAACTTTCAATGAGGTCCCTTATGAAGAATTCTTCAATTTTGTAAGCGTGTAAATGCAAGTCTTTATGCATAATGTTTATCAACGACGAGCGTGAGAGGTGCAATTGTTGGGCACGACGACGAGTTGAGGTGGACGGCTCTTCAGCCACACTATCGCGAACAGCGGCAATATTTTCTGCAGTACGAGCTGTACGAGCATGCACTGGTTTTCTCACATCTTCTACAGACCCGGTTTGCTCGAATTTTTCCACGACGGTTCACTTTTTTCCATTTTTAAAGAAATCCACGAGGTTGTTTATTTGGAACAGCTGTTAAACGCAAAGTAAATGACGGAACTTACTCAAAATTTCTCAGAATCTTTTATCAGGTGGTACTTGATGGGTGCAGTGTTGCATTTCATATAACTACGAGGAAAGTTCGAAAAATGCACACCACCACTAAACCAGTCACTATAGAGCAATTCCATATGACATGTGACAAAATTGAAGAATTCTTCATAAGGGACCTCATTGAAAGTTGTTTAAATAACCCCAAAGAAAAAAGTCCAACGGTGTCAAATCACATGATCTTGGCGGCCAATTGACATCGCCATTACGTGAGATAACACGGCCATTGAATTTGTTGCGCAAAAGAGCCATTGTTTCGTTAGCTGTGTGGCAAGTGGCACCGTCCTGCTGAAACCACATATCGTCCACATCCATATCTTCCACATCCATATCTTCCAATTCGGGCCATAAAAAGTTCGTTATCATCTCACGATAGCGAACACCATTCACAGTAACTGCCTGACCGGCCTCATTTTGGAAAAAATACGGCCCGATGATGCCGCCAGCCCATAAACCGCACCAAACAGTCACTCTTTGTGGGTGCATTGGTTTTTCGACAATCACTCTTGGATTCTCATTCGCCCAAATGCGGCAATTCTGTTTATTGACGAATCCACTGAGATGAAAATGTGCCTCATCACTGAAGATGATTTTTGCGATTGTACGCACATTTGGACGATCAAATTGACCAAAAAAATCACGAAGTGCACGATATGCATTTTGATTTGAACGCCCATTTTCATAATAAGTCTGGATAACTTTAACACGTTGTTGGATTGTGTATCTCTCCATGGTTCAAATTGAGTATGTCTGAAATAGAGAAATGTCAAATAAAATTCGGAAAAAAACTTGGCGTTTAGGTGTGGTTCACATTCAACATCGGCCCTTACAATTTAACCACCCTTTAGAAAGCAGACATTTAATTTTGAAAATTTCTTATTAAATCAAAATTTGAGGACCTGTTCCTGTCTTCGAATCTGGTTATTAAATTACTAAACACAGTTTTTAACATATCTTGTTTGAAAGTTCTATGCAGGAGTGCAGTTGAGTATAGTCTAGGGAGGTTAAAAATAATCTTTAAATTTTTATTTTGAATGACTAGTAATTTTTTTAAATAAGTTTAAGCACATCTCGTTGACCATACTTGGCAGCCATATGTCACTATTGGTCTTACGCACATTTTATATAATAAAAGTTTATTTTTACGATTTAGCTTAGATTTTAGATTAAGTAGAGGGTAAATGGCTCTTCCAAATTTAAGCGCTTGAAATACATGCTGTTTAAACGTCATTTTTTTATCAAAAATTATTCCTAAGTATTTAATGGAATCAAGTAAAGGGATTTCAGACCCTTGGATATGTAGCTTTATTCGAGGAATTCTTTTTGGCGATTTGTTGAAAGGAAAGATATCTGCCTGAGTTTTTCTTTGGTTTATCTTAATTTTCCATTTGTAAAATATTTTTCAGCATGTGTTAGGGCTTTTTAACAAATGCATTTAATACTATGCCACTCGTTATTATAGCTGTATCATCAGCATAAAGTGCTGCTGAGTGAGTTATTTGTGCTTTAAAATCAGGGGTCAATTTTTTCCCCCTTACTTTATTCTACATAAAGTAAGGGGGAAAAAATTAAGCCCTGTGGTACACCTGCTGGAATGCATCTCTGAATCGAATTTTCGTTATTTATGTTGACTATAAAGCTTCTATCTGACAGAAAACTTTTTATTATTTTTTGTAGATATATTGGATAACAAAATTTTTGAAGTTTAAAAATAACCCCATTCTGCCAAATAGAATCAAAAGCTTTCTCTATATCAATAAAAACTATACTTGTGCTTTTGCGATTATTTTTGTTGGTACTTATCATATTTACAATTCTTTTAATCTGGTGTACAGAAGAATGATCTTTTCTGAAACCGAACTGATCTTTACTTATAATCAAATTTTGTTCCGTGAATTCATTAAGGCCGTTCAAAATTACTTTTTCAAAAATGTTGTCTAAGCAATTCAACATACTAATAGGACGGTAACTTTCTGGTGATTTTACATCTTTTCCCGGTTTTAATATGGGAATTAACTTGGCACTTTTAAATTGCTATGGAAAATAACTTGACCTAAGGCACCAGTTAAAAATTTTGGTAATAGTATTATAAAATGTATCTGACATTCTTTTCAAAATAATTGACTTTATCCCATCTATTCCAGGAGCTTTAGAATTCCTTAGTTTAGGGACAAAAATCTTGAATTCCTCTAGAGAATTCAATTCATATGAACCACTGTCTGATAATAATCATTATAATGAGTGTTTTTTTTAACAATTTTATATGTTTTGATACCATTTGATCAGCAGAAGAAGATATATTAAGGGTTATTTGGTGGGAATTTTCAATGCACAAAATGCCGTTACTTTTCTGAAATATGTTAGGGAAAAGTCGAACCTTGTAACGACTGTACCATTATGAAGAAATTGTCTTCTATATTGTGTTTTATTTAGCCTTGAGCCCATGTTTAGCGTATATCTAGGTCCCTGAGTTAAATATATGCAAAGAAAAATCCATGGGAGCTTTTATATTGGGAATTAAAAAATAAATACCATTCAAATTTAGAAGAATAAGAAACATTTCTAAAAAGAGAGTGGTAAGGAATGCCTCCCGATGCTATTATAAAGGGTCCGCCAAATAACTTTTTTTTTGAAAATGCTATAAAAAAACACTACCGAATATTTTCTCAAATTTCTTGTTTTATTTAAAAGTACAATCCTTCCGGTTAATAATGGAAAAAAGTGTGCAATAAACAGAAAGGAAGATATAGACAACATTAATGCAAATTACACCATTGCTTTAGTTTAGTAACAATTCAACTGTGATACTTAGCGTTAGTTTTTTAATTATACTGTGATATTTAATTACTTATTTTTACATTTTTGCAATTTGAATTTAATTTGTGTTGTATGCCGTACGTTTTGTGTCGGTCTAAATACGGATTTAATATTAAAGTTTCAAAAATGTGGAAGTAAAAAGATTATTTGCAAGTGTAATTATTCTAATAATGTTAAGTTATTTTTGTGTTTGTTACTAATACTTGCTCCTTAATATGTTTATGTCGTTGCCAGATTTTAATAAAATTATATCCCAGAAGAAGTTGGAAATAATCCCAACGAAACGTCGGATAAAATAATGAAATAAATTGTTTTTATTTGCATTAGGAAAATAAATAACCTTAGAAGCCTGCTTAGAATATAATTCTAAAGAATTTACAAGAAAATTAATTTCAAAAAAAGGTCGATTAATAACTCATAATAAGAAAATAATTTCATTCAAATGGCTGCATCGGGTGGCCATGCAGTAGCCTACACGATCGGTCCAATTTTTAAGCACATTATCGGTGAATTGATGTTGATGGCGCTTCACGTACACTTTCTGTTACAGCAGCAATATTCTCGGGTATTCCAGTTTATTTCACTGTTTTCACAAGATAACGAACATACGAAGCTGTGAGTGCTTCTCTTCTTCCATCCGTATGCAATTTTCGCACGCATTCTGCAACATTACCATGATTTTCAAAGTTTTGTCGCAATATTTCCCAGCGTTGTGCAAGCGTATACACAACCATATCGTTCAGCGGAAGGAAAAAAACTAATTATCTGTCAAATCAGACATGAGCTAAGTGTTACCATTCACGAAATAAGCACTAGTTGAAATAAAAAAACGTTAAATGGAGGACCCTTTACTTATACTTAGTTTATTTTATGATTTGAATATTAAATTTCGTAGTAGAAAATAACAGCTTTGTCACGAAATATTATTACTATTATTTGAAGTATATTAAAAAAAAAAAATAAATTTAAAATTTTAATAAATATATTGAATTACAAGCAGTTACTTTTTTTTTTAAACGCACAGAATAAGATTTTTTTTATGCTTTGAAAAATAAAAATAAGAAACATTTTATAGGCTAGTTTAGATATAATGACTTTATTTAGTTAACTATAAGCGTACAAAATGAAATAAAAAGTAACAGATGAATTGCTAGCACACATACATACATAAAATTAGCAGGACGCAGCGTTGCATTTTTTCGTTGCTCACTACTGTACAAAAAGATTTAATTAAATTAATTTTAGCATAGTGTTATTTTCACGTCATATAGACAGTCGCAATTAATTTTTAATTAATATGCATGTGACAAATTTAATTTGGAAAACTTGAGGTTAAGAAGAACAATAAATGTTTTTCTCTAAAAATTATAAACACTATTAATTTTAAAGAAGTTTTTAGGAAAATGATTTATTTAAAACGTTTGTTTGAATCGCAAAATTTGTTTTTACCATTTTGTTGGTAAGCTTAAATTGTCCCTGTATACTAGGCACATAACTTTTGGCATTTTTTGCAAATATCAACATTTAACTGGCAAGGCTGAATAGTCCATGGAAAAATTTGAATAATTGCGTTTTTTTTTCGCCATCGTTAAAAAAGGTTACTCACCAAATGCTATTAAGTTGGGAATTTGGATTTTTTTGATGGCACTATTTAAAATAATTTTTCTTATTTTAGTTACTCTTTGTTTCAATACAGTGAAATAGAATTAATAACCTGAATGAAATTTTGACTTTATTATCTAGGGAGGTATTGAAATGCTCATAATTTTTATCGTTTTTTTTTTTATGGACACTAAATGGAGTGGTGATATGCAATTTTTGTTGGAGCTCGGTAAAGCATTCAGATATTATAATGAAAATGGACGGTTTCCATTCATTAACTTTAAATCATTACCACCAATGAGTAATGCCCGATGGCACTCCAAATTATCGGCAAAAGCTTCTCCCTAACTGTAAGTTTATATGTGGTCCATGGTATGATGTATGGTTTTCGGATCACTGTTTTCGTACAAATAAGATTTCATCATAAAAAAACTCTCTTATACCATTTAAGAAGCCTCAAGAATGTTCTTTACGGCACTGGATGCAGAACGAGCTTTGAAAATAATGCTAGACTTATTTGGGCTATGCAAAGCAACGCAAACTCTAAACTTAAAATGTATGTCTTGTAACATCTAGTTTGTACTTTTCTTTCATTAATATTGTTATGTTGTTATAAAATTGTTAAAAAAATATAAAATCTTGGTAGGTTTTAGAA
This sequence comes from Delia radicum, assembly GCA_021234595.1. Taxonomy (NCBI): domain Eukaryota; kingdom Metazoa; phylum Arthropoda; class Insecta; order Diptera; family Anthomyiidae; genus Delia; species Delia radicum. The sequence continues at coordinate 84,510,484 of CM037851.1, read as the reverse complement.
ATCGCATTTGGTGCGGAAGGTTTTTGTTTCAAACTGAACTAAGATAACGTTTTTTATTATCAGTACAATATTCCAAATAGCGAGTTCCTGTTAAATTTTTATTCAAAAAAAAGTTATATGTATACTTGATATATTGTGATCACAGTGTAGCTACATCAACAAAAAAAAAAAAAACTAAAAATATGCACGCACTTAACAGCATATACTTGAATAAATTTTGTTAAGACAATGGAAAAAACACCAAGTAAAATAAAGCATAAAGGCAAACAATGTAAATTAACTGACAACATAGTAAAAACCGAAATAGTGACACAGCTGACAAAAGTAAACAACAAAAAAAAAGCATAAAATATATTCTTGTTTGATAACAAAAAAATATCTTAAATGCTAAAACATTTATCGTCAATGGATATTTGTAAATACGAGGGCGGATCAATAAGTCCGAGAGTTTTCGAACTTTCCTCGTAGTTATATGAAATGCCACACTGCTCCCATCAAGTACCACCTGATAAAAGATTCTGAGAAATTTTGAGCAAGTTCCGTCATTTACTTTGCGTTTAACAGCTGTTCCAAATAAACAACCTCGTGGATTTCTTTAAAAATGGAAAAAAGTGAACTTCGAGTGCTCGTTAAACATTATTTTTTAAGAAAAAAACCGTCAATCAAACCAAGGAAAGTACAAATGACACTGGACGGCCAATTGAGGTCAATACACCCGAAAATGTCGAAAAAATCCACGATATAGTGTTGACCGATCGAAGAATAAAAGTGCGTGAGATTGTCGATGCCATTGGCATTTCATATGGCAGTGTGGTTTCGATTTAAAATGATTAGTTGGGTTTAAGAAAGCTGTCTGCAAGATGGTTGCAGCGTTTGCTCTCAATTGACCATAAACGTAATCGTGTGACAACTTCAAAGCATTGTTGTTTAACCGCAATTCGAATTAGTTTTTGCGGCGATTTGTAACTGTGGATAAAACATGGATCCATTACAGCACTCTGAAGATCAAGCAGCAATCTAAACAATTAGTTTCTCAGGGTGAATCGGCTCTGAAGAGACCAAGGTTAGTCTGTCTGCCAATAAGGTGATGGCAACATTTTTTTGGGAAGGACGCGGGATAATCCACATCGATTACCTTCAAAAGCGAAAAACAGTAAACGGCGAATATTATACCAACTTATTGGAGCGATTTAACGATGATTAAAAAAAACGACCTGGTAATTACGATTTAAAACTAAAAACAAAAATTGGATCTCGTAATGTGTTTTCTTTTTTCCTAAATTTTTTTTATGGAAACCAGTAATTTTTTAATATTTAAGGATTTTCTTATTTCAGAAAAGTTTATGAATTTTTTAATTTTATAAATTAACATGACTATTCGGCAATACTTGCTTCACTTCGATGGAGATGATTCTTCACTTTTATCATAATTTGTTTGATATATTTTTAAAAACTCGTTGAGAATTATCGGTAACAGCTACTTAGTTACTTACCATCTCTATTAGAAATACCCAAGTGTAAAAAAGAAGAATTAAATAGAAACTACAATATTTCAGCAATTATAAAAAAAAAATGTGTATTAAAGCAATTATTTTTGTAATGAAAAGAAATATTACTTTACATTTTTGTAAAAATATTTACTATTTTGGTGACGATTTAATTATAGAGGTTTTTTAAAGACAAAACTGTGTGCCATTGTGCAGCCACACTCAAACCATATACCAACACCATATAAATCATTACCATAAAAGTGCCCAAGCAGAAAAATGCAATCGGCACAGTGTAGGCATCGCTTCGGCGACAGTCGGTTATACGTTGTCAGAACGAGGGATTAACAATGCTGACAGCATTCATTGCCCTGTTACCCGATTGCTAACAGTGGCCAACCGTTGGTTTAAACAAACTTCCCACCGTTGGCATTACGTTGGTGATTCAAAAAATTTTGTGCTTTTAATATATATTAAATTAAATAAATTTTGAGAAATATGTGTAATAAAACACATATAAAAAAACCGCAATACAATTCGGTCTTAGTCTTATACATCTTATTTAAATGTGTGAAATATATGTGAGCTAAATTTTAGTTAAATCAAAAAACGCATTAGTTAGCTAAAATCAGGAAAAAAAAAATTTAAAAAAAAAATTTTAAATAAATGTGTGATGTTAAATTTTTTTTTTTAATTAAATAAAAAATTTGTCCTTGCGAAATAAGCATTATGCAATTTTTTAGCAATTGCTTCTGTTGCTTTAAGGAAAATACTAAATTCAACTAAAGTTAAGGTAAATATAGCAAATATTTGCTTAATATTGCTGTTCTTGTTTGTTATTTATTTAACTAATGGCGTTTTCTTTTCTGGCAAAAAATGTAACATTTTGTTTGCCCTTTCTAAAAAATTGCACTTTTTGTGTTCTTTTCTAAAAAATTGACAGCACTTTAAAAAGGAATCATGTTCTTTTAAAAATATGTCGCCCTATTAACATGCAAAAATGTTGCCATTTTCACCCTTTTTAAAATGATGGGGTGAAAATGTTGCACTATAAAACAGCTGATTTTATAGTTTTGTTTTGAAAAAAAAAAAATATTTAAAGACGAAAATTAACAAATTTTGTTTTATAAATTATAATAATTTTAAAAAATATACATTTAAATTGCTAAAAATGGAAAAAGCTGCTGTAGTGATATGCGTAAACAATGTTGTTGGGGGTACTAATGGATTCTTCCTCATCATCAGATAAAGAGGAAATGTGTGTTCTGCAGGAGCGAAATATTGTGCTTGCATCAATTCCTGAATCCATTTTAAATAAAAAAAAATAATTAATTAAAAACAATTTGAAATGCAATTTGCCGCTTTTTTATTTTTCAACTTGTTTTCTTTTATACACAAGTCAGCTGTTCTAAAGCAGGGCAGCATTTTTTGTATAAATTCATGTTTTATTGTGACTATGAATATGGCAACATATTAAGAGGGTTATGACAACATTATTTAAATGTCACATATAAAAATGCAACATTTTTTTGTCAGAAAAGAAAACGCCATAAAACTCAGCGAGAAAATAAATACAATTTTGTAAATTCAATAGTTTTATTTTTTGCTGCTCTTATCTTTCTAATAACGACATAATTTTGAGTAGCTTTGTCTGCGTTTTTATGTTTATTTTTATAGGTGTAAAGGCAGAATTAGTTTGTACGCTCTGCTCTGTTACGAATCAGCTGTTTTGTTTCTGTTCAATTGAAAGTCTGTATGTGTGGTTAGTTTTCACTTTGTCGTTCTGTTCTGTTGCTGTCAAATCTGTTGAAAATAGAATTCAACGTTAAGTGACAGCCTAAAGTGCGTATGTATTAGTTTGTTGTGAAATCTTTTTATCAATATTTGAATCAGGGATGATAAAGTTGGTACCATAGTACTTTTCATGGTACTATTTGAACCTGAAATGTACCATGATACTCCTATGACTCATTTAGTACGATTTACAAATTTGTCTATGTATGAATTTCTTGGTCCCTTTAAAATTCCATAATTATTAATTCGATTTGCAGTCCCATATGAACAATGAATTAATTTGGAACCAAACGCTGTGAATTCAATCACATGAATTCACTGAGTGCGACTGATTACAGATGATCATATTAAAGTTTTAGTAATCGATTAAACCAATTATTGAATTCAATCACTAAGGGTTATAATTATTATTAACTGCACACAGAAAAATAAAGTGCCAACCGAATTGAAAAGTGTGTATTAATGGTCCCAACTTATAAATTCAGTTAGTACAACGATATTTATATTCGATTTTTGAATATTTTGGGTATTGCAAATACAATTCAGTTGAATTAACCGAACTCTGTTGTTAAAACGAATGTTAAGTTGTGCCAACCGTCCGAAATTATTAATAACCGAATTTGAGTGGTAATAACCGAAATTCAGTTGGCAAATAGCTAAATTTTTCTCTGTGTGTAATTTTGATTTTCAAAAAAGTAAATAATAAAATTCTTATAAAAATGTGAAATTGACTATTAGCATCGTGTTTTTAAAATCGAATGAGTTCACGAACAAATTTGTTTCCAACCAATCACAAGGATTGTATTCGCAAAAAACTGTAAGAAACGTAATTTAATACAGCAAGATATTAATAGCGCATTCAAAAAATATTAAAAATTTGGTGAATTTAAGAAAAAATCTCAAAATTTTAATAATTTTTTAAATTAATATCTGCTAATTTTCTTAGTACGCACTGCTCATTTTTACATAGCTTTATGTACATTTTTCCGAAAAGTTTGGTATTGAAAATGTGCAAAATCGGTCCCGCGGTAGTAATGAGTGACAATATGAAAGTACCACTAAATTTTCCATACAAATTGGTGTATAATGAACTGTATATTATTAGAATTCATTGTAGTGTATAAAATATAACGTCATATTTTTCGACCAGACGCTAAGAGTTGAATAATATTTAAAATTCAGCGCAAATTCTTTTTTCTACACAAAAAAAATTTTTTTTCACCTCAAAAATAGTTTTGTTACCTCAAAAATGTTTTTCATCACACAATTTATTATTTTACATCCAAAAAAGTTTTTCACTTCAAAACTTTGTTTTCACCTCTTAAAATATTTTTTTTTTAATATATTTTTGTTGTTTCATTTGTAATTGTTCATTTTGGAGGGTACAAAGATAAAAATTGGTAAAACCAAATTTATGCATGCACTTTTTGTTTGTTAATTTATATTTAAGTTTTTTTTATACTTTTAATGCCGAAAAAGTACTATTTTATATGCTGGTTGGTACTATTTTAAATTCGCATTTATCATCCCTGATTTGAATGTTTCTGTTTGGATTTTCTTTTACATTTTAAAACAGCTGATTCCTTTCACAGAAAAAGTAATTACAAAATATTACCTACAGAACAGAACGACACAGAACGGCAACAGAAAGTAACAACTAATGAGGCCTTAATTCAAAACAAAATATAAAATATTTTTTTTTTTTTCCAAATGTTGACTTGTTAAGTACTCCATTAATATTTGAATTTTAATACTTCTCCAAAAAAAAGTATTAAATACATTTTTAGGCTTAGGTCATAATCTCCAAAAAGTTTTGATAAACAAGTTTGATCGGTTTAATTCCTATTCTAAAAGGATAAAAAAATTAAAGTTTTATTAAACAAGTTAGTTTAATTTTCTTTTTTTTAAGAAATTATAGAAAACATTTTCAAATTAATTCATTTTGCATATATAATAAAATATAATTTGGTTTTGCTTTTTAACAGTTTTTAACATTCTCACAGAAAAAAAGCTATTATGAAGAAAAACTGTGTGCATAAACTTTGTGGCGTCATGATGTACTCGTACAATATTTCAGTTGTCCACCATGTCGTGTATGCTTTTTTATTTTTTTTTTGTTTTTTTAGCTTAAAAAACTTTTAAATTGGTGTTGTTTTATAAAAATGTGTTGCTATGAAAATTTATTCAATTTTTTTTTTAGCATGCAGTTTATATGAAAAAAAAAATGTTCTGCTGAAAACAAATGTGCTCTAACAAATATGGAATTCATGTTTTTTAACCAAATCATTGAAATATTTATGCGCATAAGGTCTTTATTCTAATCATATGCATTGGAAATTTTAAATTTATAGTTATTTGGAAAATTCTAAAAATTATGACAATGTTAAATGACAAATTATATAATAGTTTTATTTATTCACTAAAATTGCGAGGAAATGATTTATTGAATAAATATGTCATACAAATTGTGTTTTCGTTTTCTGTTTTTTTAATGCGTTATAAATTAATTGTTTTGTACGCCGATAGAATTTTATTGGACTTTATACAATGAAATTTCGCATTTAAATATTGAAATTTTTCTAATTAAAGTGAACGAAGAAATAATTTAAATGAAATCTTCATTGCTTTAATATAATTTGTCCTAAAGTGAAGATTTGTTATTGAGTGAGTAAAACTTTAGACTGAAAACATATAAAATTAACCACTCCGCCGTTTTCTATTTCGACCAAAACTTGGTATAAAATTTGTAAGTCATATAATTTCAACATAGCCCAAGATTATAGTAGCTAGTCCCACACTTAGAATACTATGTACACTCAAAAAAAAAAGTTTGTAAAGTCAGCAAAAAATTTTGCTGAGTCAGCAAAATTTTAGTCAGGAGGGTGCTAGCAAAAAAATTGCTAATGTCAGCAAAAACTTTTGCTGAAAATCAGCGAGCTGATTTTTAGCAACAAAATTAGTAGATTCAGCAAAAGTTTTGCTAACACTTAGTAGATTAGAAATAAAAAAGCGTTGGTAAAAATTAATAAATTTTTTGCTGAATTTTAGTAGACTGAAAAAAACGCAAAAAATTGTATTTTAGTTAATATATTTGCTGAAAATCATAAAACATATTTATGTGATTCTTTTAAAAATAATTTACAATAATTACGAAATATAAAAATTTTCATTTTCCCACATTGATGTCATAAAGTAATTTAATATCTGAAAATATATAGAAATAAATATATATAACAAAAATTTTCTTTCAACTACTTACATCAATGGTTTTCTAAATGACGCTATCTTTTAAGGACGCAACTGCCGAAGATAATTCTAGAAACGAAACGAAAAAATAAACAAAAACAAACGAAACGAAAAAACAACCCTTTTTTTGTAATAAGAAAAAGGAACCATACTAATATGTGTGTCTTTGTCTTTCACTTTACTCTGTCTACATGTCTGTATATGTTTGTTTGCAATTTGACCACACTAGATTATAAATCTATTAACATTTATTATAGAAATACATATTAAATTTAAATATTTTCTTTTGTCTTTTATTTTATTAATAGACAATTATTTTCACATGCCGGTGACAACGTAAAATTTAAGTTGTTTTACTCATCAATTTTGTTTTATGTATGAAAAACAGATACAAAAATTTTCCATGGTTGATTTTTTTATATGTCTTATTAGAGTTGTACTTTTTAGTATCATTTTCCTCTTCTCTACTACATCTTGACATGCCGCGACATCAGCTTATCAGTACAATTTTTTTTAGCAAAATTAATTAGTAAAACATTAGTATATTAGTAAAGCATTAGTATAAAACAGTTAAGTGCTGAATAAGTATAACAAAAATTTTAGCTGAAAACAAGATTTTAGCAAAAAAATTTGTTAAAAAATAGTGTACCTGATTTACAAGACGTTTTACTAACTTTTCTACTAACTTATTTTTTTGAGTGTAGATAAAGACGACTGCAAATAGTAGTTGAAAACAAACGAAATTTCATTTAAAAAAGGAACGACTTGCATTACAGTAAATTCAACTAACATTATCATTTGTTTTTTGATGTTCAAAAAATGACAATGATAATTGTAGTAAAAATTAACCACATGATAGTAAAAAATAAACAAACATTTATTTTGTTTATTTTTTTAAATAACAATACATAACTGTAAAAAATGAATGTAAAATCATCAGTCATTTGATGTGGGTTGTTTTTTAAAGGTTAGTATAAAATTTAATTTATTTTACAAACTACATATTTTTAATGCAGAAGTTCCCTGAGTGCAGAGGCTCTTGAAATATCGCGCTTAAAAGTATGTTAAATAATATTCTAAAATTTCACAAAAATAATTGTATATTCCATTAGAACTACATATAGAGATTTAGCAATGTCATAGGGAAATAATTACTAATTAACATTTCGCTCATTTACTGCAAGAACGTCAGAACCCAAAAAACATGATTTGTAAGTTAATGACGCAGAATTATTCGTTATATATAAAAAGTTTTATTGATATCTTGTATACTCACCTCTTAAGAGAAATTATGTCGTTATTTGTTTTCTTCAAGGTGGGAGTAAATTTAAAACTTTAAACTCGTTTTCTACAAAATCAAAATTTTTGAGTTATGACATTATTGCAGTAAATGAACGATATGATTTTTAAAGAAGTTTTAAAAACCAGTTTTTTGAAATTCCTAGACTGGGGCAATCTAGTTTGTTTTCTAGTACAATTGATTTCAATGAACTATGTCTCTCTTTTAGTTCAATCGATCTTTGTCAGTTTCGTTCAATCACTCTTTAAATCGTTTGTTAGATAATTTTTAAGCGAATTATTTATATTAGACACTTCTTTTTAACATAAAAAAAGTCAGCTGGCAACATTAAGAAAAAAAAAATAAATAAAAAAATTAAACTCAAAAGCAACATAGAGAGAAAAATATGATTTTTTTTAATAACAATTAAAATTTCTATTAAAGTATGAAACTTAAGTGTTAAATTCTTTACCATAATGCAAAATCCGATTAAATTTCAATGACAGCGCACGCATTAACGCAAACGCGCTACTTTAAGTTCCTAACTATTTTAGAGAGCCCTTAAAATAAGTTTTCCGAAAAGGCACAATTTGTACGAATTTATTTATTTTTGCGGATGTTAAAACAAATTGAAAACTAAACACAAGAATATTTATTACCTGCTCGAAAATTTATTTGTTAGAGTAGTAAAGTGTTTCATAGAGGTAAAGAACTTTAAAGAGGGATAAAACAAAGAGGAGTTTTTTAAACTGACATGAAATTTACTTTATTTGAAACATAATCTTCTGGCATTATAATTTAAATATGACTTCTGGCATATGACCGCCACGGCTGGCTCGGACGTAGTCTAATCTGGAGGTCCAATATTAGATGACTTTGTCCAACATTTGTAGCTGTATATTGGCAATAACTCGGCGAATATTGTCCTCCACGTGTTCACCCGTTTCGGGCTTATCGGCGTAGACAAGCTACTCCACATATCACCTCAGAAAATATTCCAGCGGTGTTAAATCGCACGATCCTGGATGCCAATTCACAGGTCCCAGAATTGAAACTATGCGGTTACTAAATGTTTCCATCAATAAATCAATTGTGGCACGAGCTGTATGTATGACATGTTGCGCAGTCTTGTTGAAACCACACGTCATGCACATCATGGTTGTACAATTGATGAACGAAAAGTCAGTAATCGTTTTTGAAGAGGTACGGACCAATGATTCCACCAGCCCATAAAACACACCAAACAGCCAGTTTTTCTGGATGTAACGCTGTCTCACCATACACTTGAGGATTATCATCACTCAAAATACGGCAGTTTTAGTAATCGAATTAATTGTTCTGATGGACGATTATGTTGGAAGCGTTGTTCAGGCGCCAGTCTATTCATGTTGAAATGCCAAACCAAACTAAATGTATTGTTAATAAATAAAATGAAAATGAAATAAATCATTTGATAGCTGACAAAATGCCAGTTAAAAAAGTGTTGCCAACTTAAAGTTCTATACCTGAATAAAAAAAAAACAATTTAATTTAAAATTATATGTCATGGGATTTAATTAAATTTAATTTAATCTCAAAATGTCTTGTGCAATGCACCTAAAACAACTTACTTACTGGATCTAATTAGATCCAATTAGATCTAAGTTAATCCCATGGTATATTTTGGGATCAATCATGAGACCAATTTTTATCTTATTTAATCCAGTGATATATTTGAGGGATACCACAATTTTGAGATGCACTTGGATATGAATAAATATCGATCTATATCAAATAAGATATGGTTTAATATTTTTGATCGGGAAGTTAAAATTTTTTTTTTTTTGATTTGATTTAGATGAATTCTCTGATTTTGTTTTTTAGTTGTCATCAAGTAAATAAACCAATGCGGATAAAGCCTTCATATTTTTCCTTCAAAATTTGTAATTTGGGTAAATCTGCTAAATCTTCTACATTGGTCCTCCGAAGATTTACGGTGGCGCGAAACGAAACTTGTAAGAGCATATCAGTAGATAAAGTCTGCAGTAAGTTAGCGGATCAAGACATGTTTCATTAGTAAATAACAATTGCATGGTTTTTTGTTCAATATCTCTTAAATCTTAAACTTGAATTATCTTGCTCACATCATAATTCATGATAAAAGATCGAAAAAGACACTTTTGGTTTTAATTGTTTCAAATTCAAAACTAAAATGTTTTCTTCTGTTCTTTAAAAGCTCTTGAATATTTTTATAGTTTTATTTTTCATTAGTTTATCATAAAACCATTTGCATAAATGTTGACGTATTTCATCACGTGACTCTTTTATTGTGATACAATATAAAAAATACACAAATGCAGAAACGCAAAACATCGCATTAGAACGACCTATGCTGGTTTTGATTATCAAAATAATATTTGAAGATTTTAGTAAATTCAGCAAAGAAAGATAGTTAAAAATTCAGTAATTCATCAAGTCAAAATAGCAAAATTTTGAACTAAAATCTCAATTTTAACTAAAAATTAGATTTAAACTTTCCAAGATGGATTACTTACGGCTTTACTAGTTTTTCTACTAACTATTTTCTATGAGTTTATATAAACTTTAATTTGCTACGAAACTTACTTAGAGATAATTAATAAAATTTTACATCTAAACTTACCTGGAATGTATAGTAAGAATAATAGTAATATATTCCAGTAACAAGACGATAAATATTTTAAATCCATTTTGCCAATGTTGTTTAAAGTTCACCAGTAAATCCAGAAGATAATTGATCAAATTACTAAACACTTTATGCTTCTATAGGTGTTGGTTAAATTTTATTAACGATTGTGTACTTATTTAATTTAAAATTATATTAACACTTTGGAAGATATTCCTGACATGTTGGCTGTGTTTATTTTTTTAAAGATATTTTGTATTTTAATATGTTATTTAAATTTTTTTTTGCATTTTTTTACTTATAGAGCAATTCCATATGAAAACGATCAAAATTGGCAAATTTTTGGACGACCCCTCTCCGATTTTAAAATAAATAGTCTCAATCGATTGCCCAGCAAAAAATAATGTACCTACATATTTTTTTTTTTTTTATAGTGACTGGTTTAGTGGTGGTGTGCACCACTGTCATGTGACAAAATTGAAGAATTCTTCATAAGGGACCTCATTGAAAGTTGTTTAAAAAAAAACTACTAAAGCGATCGCAACGAGTGATAGCTCGTTGGAAAGGTATTGAATCAGGCTTTAATTGAAAAATAAAATTTTCCTAATTTTTCTCAGAAATTTACCTTTTTTCCCATCAAAATTAAATTTTCCCATGAAAATTAAATTTTCCGATTTTCCACAGAAGGTCCTAAATTTTCCGGCTAATTTTATTTTTTTTTGATTCCTCATAATTTTTGCTTTAAGAATCAGCAATAAAAAAATGGGCCCCGACTCCTTGTTTGGACAGGAGAAGAGCATTTAAGAGACCACCTTGTTCTCATTGTTTTTATACTTTGTATAATTGAATTATTTTTAATTATTTAACAAGAAAAATTAGGAAAATTTTATTTTTCAATTAAAGCCTGATTCAATACCTTTCCAACGAGCTAGCACTCGTTGCGATGGCTTTAGTAGTTTTTAATTATTTAACAAGAAAAATTAGGAAAATTTTATTTTTCAATTAAAGCCTGATTCAATACCTTTCCAACGAGCTATCACTCGTTGCGATCGCTTTAGTAGTTTTTTTTTAAACAACTTTCAATGAGGTCCCTTATGAAGAATTCTTCAATTTTGTCACATGACAGTGGTGCACACCACCACTAAACCAGTCACTATAAAAAAAAAAAAAAATATGTAGGTACATTATTTTTTGCTGGGCAATCGATTGAGACTATTTATTTTAAAATCGGAGAGGGGTCGTCCAAAAGGTGATCGCTTTCATATGGAATTGCTCTATATTAACAATGTTTTGTATATTTTGAGGACTTTTTTGTAGTCAAATTAAATAACAGCTGTGTTTTATTGACTTGAAGGCTGCTTTCTTGTGAACATTACTTGATATTGTTTGTTTTTTTTTTTTTTGGTTTAAGTAGTTAATACAGTTTTTGACAGATAGAAGGCTTGTTTGATAACTATTAAGAAAAAGTTTTGTTAGTTTATCATACTTGGGAAGTTTTCATTGACATTGAAATTAATTTGAATTACTTGATATCGATGCCAAACAATTTCATTACCATTCCAATGATTTTTTTTTTTTAAGTGGCATTTGTAATGAAATGACACCAATGCCTAAAAAACCAATTGTAATTGACGAAAAAATAGTTATTTATAAAAAATTTTTGTTTTTGGAAATAAAGATAAAAATGAAAAGTTGAAGTAGTAATTTAAAATGTATTCGTTATTTTTTTCAGGTTGTTATCACGTAAACATTATTTAGAGTTGTTTGGTAGCTGATTAGTTATGATGGATATGTTTTTTTATAATATATAAATAATTGATAAAATACCGAATTTATAAAATAAAATACTCAAATACAGGATTTATATCTAAAATTGCAAATAAATTGTAACAAAAACTTGTAATTGTGTATTGCAGGCATTTGCAGTGATCAATGTTAAATGAATCAAAATTTCATTGGCATTGTTTTTAAGCAATTGTAATGCCAAAAAATTAATTACAATAGACATCAAAAAATGACAATTGAATTGTGATGATTTGTGGTGTAATGGTTAGCGCGTTGGACTGTTACACAGATGGTCACAGGTTCGATTCCCGGAGACGACAAAATCAATTTAGAAAAATAATATGTTTTAGTTTTCTATCACTTATATGTATCGTAGCGTCCACCTTCGGTGTTCAAATAGCACTTAACCCAACCGAAGTCAAATAATGAATCAGTGATATGAAACAAAAAAAGCTTCAATACGCAATTACAGTGTTGCCATGTTTGAAACCCTTCATCTTTCACCACCTTTCATCTCTCCACTATCCACTTTCCAAAGAAAGCACCACATTAATTAAAAGGAAGAATTTTCTGAGTGTTGCTTCTCTTTAAAAAAATAATATAAAAAAAAATAAAAATTAATTGGTCCATTCAATTAACTAGTCCCCAGTATGGTTTATACATATGTAGAAATTTTGAAAAAAAAATAAGATAACTTTTTTTATTGAACTTATTATAAAGTATAAATATTTTTAAAGCTCAATTTTTGTTCTTTCTAAAACTAAAACAAGTGTTTTTAGAAGTATAGGGTACTCTTGATAGGAAGATATTATGTATTCAGGATAAACATCCCTACTCCATAATATTTCCACTATAATTCACAGTTTTTTGTCAATGTGACATTTTTTTGTTAGCCCTTTTTATGGCACTTATTTTCAAACATATTAATAAATCCATAAAATATTTTTCCAATTTTTTCAAAATTTGATCCAGACCGGAGTAAGTCTTCCTCTTCAAAAATTATTCCTATTGGTATACATTGCATTGCATAACTATAATTACAAATGATTCTTAGTATTTTTTCTAATATAACAAACATTTTTTTAAGACTTATAACTGTTTTTAAGAGTGTGATAACTGATCTCTTATTATGTAAAGTTTAAGAGTTTACTTAATTGATTTAAGAGACCAATTGGGTAGTAATATTTTTTTAACCGTTTCATAACAATAATTACATATAACAGTAAACAAAGAAGAATAGAAAATAAATAGAAAATAAAGAAAAATTAAAGAAGAAATTTTTGATTTTTATGTAATTTTAATCAATTTGCCATAAAATGACGGCTGGTTCTTATCTAAGTAATTTTGAAAGAGGGAAACTGTCTGCCTATATAAAAAGTTTCTTAAGTTTTCGGGAAATTGTTGGAAAGATAAACCGTTCACATGTGGTTGTCACAAATTTTGCTAATAATAAGAGTGTTTGTGGTAAAAATAAAAGCGGTGGCCCGAAAAAAGGTCTTTTTGAATGGGACCGGTGTAAAATAGTCTACTGTGCCAGCAACTCAATGAAGAACCTCCATAATATAATCGATGAATGTAAGGTATATACGTCCACATCAACTACAAGTAGGCTCTTAAAGAATTCCCTGAGAATAGGTCCCTAAAAGCTGATGTCTGCGCCAAGGTTAAAAGGAATTTACAAAACACAAATATCTTTTAAAGGTGATCTTTTCTGATGAGAAGTCCTATCTTGATTGTTCAAATGGTTTTAACAGTAATTGGAGAGACGTTGTATAGAACCACGATATTTTCAAAAGAAATTTCGTTTTCGGGTCCGTAATTCGTGTTTCTCATATTTAAAAATTTAAACCACAATTGTTTTCCAACCCATATCTTTGTTTTTGTCTCCGCTATCAGTATCACTTGAAAATGGCTTTATTTTCTCATATTTTTTATGTTATAATGAAGAAATAGGCTATATCTCTGAAACTATGCGAGTTTGACCAAAATGGCCCAAAATTTGTTACTCCGTATATATAAAGCACTCTTTAATAACTACTTATATTCTCGGCTATAGGTATGAATCTGCCTCTTCTCAGATCCTGAAAGAATTTTAAGCAAAAATAGTCTGTTGATTCTGCTTAAAAATTCTCTTGAGTTAGCTAAATTTGTAATTAATTTAACTGCAACCTTCAACTCAAATTAAGTTCTTCTAATATATAGATCAACTAAACTTAGCCCACTGTGATTCTCAACTTCATTGAAAATTTGGTGGTGCATGTAGTAGTTTCTGCTGTCATAGCTTAACTATTTGTACGAGCTTCTTTATAAGGGAGTTAAGGGAATGTTCCCATTTGTGTCCTGTTCGCTAAAGTGAAAATTTCGTTTTCTGGTGTTGTTGCACGAATATGTCATAACTTTAAACTGTCATCAAGTTTAATTTGCGTCATTACTATTTTAAAAACGTTTCGAGTCGTTTTGCTCGGTTTTATTGTGTCATTCCAAAAAAAAAAAAAAAAAACGCAATACAAAGTGTGATTTTTTAAAAATATAAAAAGTTAATAACAAAAAAATTTTAAATAATTTTCCATGTCGGGGTTTTGTAAACGGTAAGAATTTTATTAACAATTTTAATAGAAACAATTGATTCTACAAAAAAAAAAAACATAATAAATCAAACAAAAATTTGAACAATTATATTTTCATAGTGTTCCCTAAAATATACCTTTGACATATCGCACTTGTTCAACAAAAGGGTCATAACACAACATATTATTAAACAAAAGGTTAACAACTCAAAATATATTTTTTTTTACTAGAAAAGTGCATACAGTGGTCATCTGTCCCCACTGTAAAAATCTTAAATCGGCCTCTTAGTATTTAGCACCAAAAAACCCAGTCTTAGATTTCTACAGTGGGTAGAGATGACCACTGTATGCCATTTTCTTGCAAACAAGGATTTTGAGTACTGATCCATTTGTTCAAGAAGTAAGATATCTTCTTATCGCATTGATGTAATCTTTTTTACATATTTCATACACCACTTTAACTGTTCTTGTCCATTTTTTAAATTCTTTCAATATGTTTCACAAAAAAATATCGTTTCTTTACCGCAATTAAAAAAGTTTGCGTTACATATGGTAACCCCTTATGCAGCTTTAAACGATACAAAAAAAAAAAAAAAACGTGTTAAGAAACAAAATTAAAATTAATTTAATTTAAGTACAAATTTTGGTCGATTATTATGTATTTTTTAACAATTTAATATGCTTTTTGAAATTTTTTTAATTTAGGTCTACTTTAGGGAATATGTTCTCCAACGTGGACCTATTGAGTTGTTTTGAAATTTGCTATATAATGTTTTCATATGCATTCCCACAAAAAAATTATCTATGGCCGAAAAGTGCCAAATTAGTTCGCCTACAATAATTTGGATTTGGAATAATTTACTTGGTTTTTTTATATAGCCCAAATACCAGGTGTAAGCCACAAAATCGTACATTCCTTTACGTATTATATATGTAAAATGTTTAGCATACTTACTTTAATGCAAAGTAATATAATTATATTTACCCATTTCTCGGATAAAACTGTATAAAGACATATTGAGTTACGTATAAAGTATCATATCCATTTGTTTGAATTGGACAATTAAAATTTCTACGATTTACTAATTTTTATAATTTTTGCGATTTTTGGTCAGATATTTTATTATTCTTGAAAAAGTCATCTATTAGCACGATTTTTGAGTAATAATAGAAACATATGTAGCGTATGAGTGTTATACATTTTAGCCGTGAATTAAAATATCAAGTATACGCTGCAGTAAGCGATAATAAAGGGTGGTTAAATTGTAAGGGCCGATGTTGAATGTGAACCACACCTAAACGCCAAGTTTTTTTTCGAATTTTATTTGACATTTCTCTATTTCAGACTTACTCAATTTGAACCATGGAGAGATACACAATCCAACAACGTGTTAAAGTTATCCAGACTTATTATGAAAATGGGCGTTCAAATCAAAATGCATATCGTGCACTTCGTGATTTTTTTGGTCAATTTGATCGTCCAAATGTGCGTACAATCGCAAAAATCGTGGAAAAATTCGAGCAAACCGGGTCTGTAGAAGATGTGAGAACACCTGTGCATGCTCGTACAGCACGTACTGCAGAAAATATTGCTGCTGTTCGCGATAGTGTGGCTGAAGAGCCGTCCACCTCAACTCGTCGTCGTGCCCAACAATTGCACCTCTCACGCTCGTCGTTGATGAACATTATGCATAAAGACTTGCATTTACACGCTTACAAGGTGCAATTGGCTCAAGAACTAAAGCCTCTTGACCATTCCAAACGTCGTGAATGGGCAGAATGGTGGCAAGAAATGGCAACAGTGGATGATCAATTTTCGAAGAAAATCATCTTCAGTGATGAGGCACATTGTCACCTCAGTGGATTCGTCAATAAACAGAATTGCCGCATTTGGGCGAATGAGAATCCAAGAGTGATTGTCGAAAAACCAATGCACCCACAAAGAGTGACTGTTTGGTGCGGTTTATGGGCTGGCGGCATCATCGGGCCGTATTTTTTCCAAAATGAGGCCGGTCAGGCAGTTACTGTGAATGGTGTTCGCTATCGTGAGATGATAACGAACTTTTTATGGCCCGAATTGGAAGATATGGATGTGGACGATATGTGGTTTCAGCAGGACGGTGCCACTTGCCAAACAGCTAACGAAACAATGGCTCTTTTGCGCAACAAATTCAATGGCCGTGTTATCTCACGTAATGGCGATGTCAATTGGCCGCCAAGATCATGTGATTTGACACCGATGGACTTTTTTCTTTGGGGTTATTTGAAAGAAAAGGTGTACGTCGATAAGCCAGCAACAATTCAAGAGCTAAAGGATGAGATAATTCGGCACATTAACGGCATAGAACCTCCATTATGCCTCAGCGTCATCGAAAATTTGGACCATCCGATGGAGGTGTGCCGCCGTGGTCGCGGCGCCCATTTGGCCAATATTTTGTTCCATACATAATTGAGTAATACCAATATATCATAATAAAATAAAATTACAATAATTTCCTAAATAGTTTGTGTTTTATTCAAAATCAACATCGGCCCTTGAAATTTAACCGCCCTTTACAATACACAAACATAAACATAAAGCTATTGTTGCCAACAACGTTGTTAAATATGATATAAAATCCAAAAGGAAGGCTTTATAAAAATAAATTCTATAGTACCCCGCTTCATGACACAGGGACCAAGCAAAAACACACAAAAGTAGAATATCTCGAGTTTAAAAATTCATTGGAAGATTAAAATTTCATTAGATATGGGCAGATTTAAATTATTTTAGGCTTTTAGCAATCTGCTTGATAAGATTGTTTAAAATGTTAATGTTTGTTAATGATTTTTGGCGTTTTGCAAAAGCGAAAATTTTTTAATAATAAAATGTGGAAAAATGACAAAAAAATATTTTTTTCGAACTTTGTCTTAAATGTTGCGAAAGTTTTAAATTTTTTTTTTTTGAAGACTATTTAAAAAAAACTAGCGATTTTTTGCGGTTTTAATTTAAAAAAGACTTTTTAAATTCCAAAAGTATGTAGTTTTGGAAGAGCTCCATATTCGAAAGTTGTTGCGATTCAAAAAGCAATGCAATTTGAAGATGCATTTTTAAAATTGGTTTTCCCCTACAAAAATGCATTTTTCTTCAGATAAACCAGAAGAAATCGAATTTTTATAATACAACTGTTTTGAACCTGTTGAAAATATAAAAATTACAAATCATACTCAATCAAAAACTTAAAACTTATCAATCGAAAACTTGCATTTTTTATATAATATTAAATTTTGCTTCTTCTGTGACGCAAAGGATATCTAATTTTTCGGCTTTTTGAGAAAAAAACATTTTTCTATTATTTCCATATAAAACATTCATTAGTATGATATGTAATTTTTATATTTTCAACAGGCTCAAAACAGTTTTATTATTAAAATTCGATTTCTTCTGGTTTATCTGTAGAAAAATGCATTTTTGAATCAAATGCAATTTTTGGACGTATTTTGCAAAATATATCTTATTTTTATTTTTTTTTTATTTTTTTAATCTAATCCCATTTTTACAACTGAAGCATTCGAATAACCAAAAATGCTTTGTTTGATTTTGTTCTGGTCATTAAATGAAGCTCACTATGTGCCAAGTTTCGAGATTCTTACTTTAGGAGGTACTCTAAACGTGACTTTTACGGACTCACTTGATCTGACAAAAGGCAGGTCCATTGTTATTAATGCAATCGCAAAAAATTTTGTTAAAGGTTTGTTAAATGGGTTCCAATTTAGTAGAGCTATTTTTTTATGTTGTAATTTAGTTATTTAGCTAAAGTGAATAGTTATCACATTTTGGCTTAAAATTTCATCCGTATTTGATCTGATTTGTTGGCCCAAAATTTAGTAATTCGTGATTCAGAAATTTACAAATTTTACTACGTAATTTAAGCGACAATTTTTCTCAAAGCATTATTTTTTGTATCTCCGCTGTAATATCATTTTAAAATATTTTTTATGTTATAACCATAAATTAGTCTTTATCTAGAAAAATTAGCAACATAGAGCAAAATGGACAAAAACACGTTACTTCGTACCCATTAGGTATCCTTTATTAACTACTTATATTCGTGGCAATAAATATAGTTTCTGATTCGTAAAGACCTTTTTAGTAGAAACTTTCTGTTGATTTAGCTTAAAATTTCTGTTGATTTGGCTAAACTCTCAGTTAATTTAACTACAACTGTCAACTCAAACTTTGTTCTTCTAAAAATTAGGTACTCCTAAATTAAGCAGACTGTGATTCTTAACTTCATTGAAAATTCTGCTGGCAAAAATTCAGATAATATTTTTTGGTTATGTAGCTGAATTTACAACTATTTGTCCGGGATTATTTATGAGTCTAACGATTTAATATGGTTTAATAATGGTTTGAAAGCGATTGCGGCTTAAATTAACTGGCGAATTTGTGAATGTGATATTCACGAATAACCAAATATTACCTTGAAAATTTTGTTAAAATGTGGATGAAAGTTGTTCTTGTGGTAAAAGAAGATAACCAATTAGTTTATAAAAAAATAGATCAAATAAATTGAAACCTATTTAACGACCTTTTGAACAGACTTTTTTTATGACTATTTAGTTGCAAAAAAAAACAAATTTAAAAAGTTTTCTAAAAATAAAAAAATTTTTATAAAAAATTGTTAAAAATTTGTTTCGTTCACTTCATTGACAAACATAGACATGGAAAATTAATTTTTAAAAAATATTACCCATTTAAAGGCAGAATTAGTTTGTACGTTCTGTTACGAATCAGCTGTTTTGTTTCTGTTCAATTGAAAGTCTATATGTGTAGTTAGTTTTCACTTTGTCGTTCTGTTCTGTTGGGGACAAATCTATTGAAAATAGAATTCAAGTGACAGCCTAAAGTGCGTATGTATTGGTTTGTTGTGAAATCTTTTTCTCAATATTTGAATCAGGGATGATAAAGTTGGTACTATAGTACTTTTTATGGTACTTTTTGAACCTCAGATGTACCATGATACTCCTATGACTTAGTACGATTTACAAAATTTTCTATGTATGAAGTTCTTGGTCCCTTTAAAATTCAATAATTATTAATTCGATTTGCAGTCCCATATGAACAATGAATTAATTTGGAACCAAACGCTGTGAATTCAATCACATGAATTTACTGAGTGCGACTGATTGCAGATGATTATATTAGAGTGTTATTAATCGATTAAACCAATTATTGAATTCAATCACTAAGGGTTGTAATTATTGTTAACTTATTTTGATTTTAAAAAAAGTAAATAACAAAAATCTTATAAAAATGTGAAATTGACTATTAGCTGCGTGTTTTTAAAATCGAATGAGTTCAGGAACAAATTTGTTTGCTACCAATCACAAGGATTGAATTCGCAAAAAACTGTGAGAAACGTAATTCAATACAGCAAGATAATTTATATTTAAATTTTTTTTTATACTTTGGATGCCGAAAAAGTACTATTTTATATGCAGGTTGGTACTATTTTAAAATCGCATGTATCATCCCTGATTTGAATGTGTTTGATTGAAATTTCTTTTACTTTATAAAACAGCTGATTCCTTTCACAGAAAAAGTAATTACAAAATATTACCTACAGAACAGAACGACACAGAACGGCAAAATAAAGTAGAAATTTGTTTATTGAGATCTTAGGTAAATTTTTGTAGTTGATTGTTTCCTTGAATTTTGAACGGTTTGCTACCTATGGATCTGAACACGGGAAAAAAGGTAAAAAAAAATCGATTTTTTTTAAATTTTTTGCGAGTTTGATCTGGAAGGTGAAGTTTTTTTGATTTTATATGTTCGCAATTTTTGTTCTTTATGACAAGAGCTACAACTTTGACATAGAGAGTAAATCGAAATTCTGAACGGTTTGCAAGATATGAGCCTGAGAAAATTATCACTTTTTTGCGAAAATGATACCGAGGCCCCAAATCTTTGGCGGCCCATAAACAAAAGACGAGATGACTTTCGGAAAAATTGGAAGACACGGGTTTTTTTTTTTTTTAGTCGTTTATCACGTAGTGGTGTCCGTATATGGTTATTTTTTTTCGTGTTGCACTGCGTTACTAAACAACTTTCAAAAAATAGAAAAATACTAGCTGACCCGGCAAACGTTGTTTTGCCTTCAAATTTTAATTGTAATTAATTCTTTAAATCAAGAATTTTTTTTCCGCAAATAAATCATTAAAAAAAAAATTCACATTAGTAATCATTTTAAAATTTGTAATTTCATGGGAAGCCCAACTCTTCTTTGTCTTTCTATCGCCTTTATTTGCTGAAGTATATAAAATGAATAGCTGAAAACAACTGCCATAACAACTGCGACGTCACCTATCACCGGTGCATTTAATCGCCGCTCATGCTCACCAGCCGGTGTCTTGTCAGCTCTTATCACAACCGTATAATCATCTGCCGGCATCTGGTCTAGGGCTGTTTTGAATAGACGGATGAGGCTGTTGTGTTCGTGTAACATAGCTTGAAGATTAACATAGGTTTTTTGTAAATATCTTCGGAACTACATAACCGATTTAAGAGTTTGATATCTCGTTTTGAAAAACATGACAACGGCTTTCAAAAAAAAAATAAAATAAAAAAAGAAAAAAACATATATATATGTATATGTCACTGGTGGTACAATATGTAATTTGCATTTTTTAGGGCGGAGCAAAGACCGACTTCACAGTGTCCCCGCCTGAATATTCTGAAGATTCCCTGAAAATTTGATCAAAATCGGCCCAGCCATTTTGGAGTCCATACGTTATATACATACACACATCCTGTGTTATATATATAGATAGATGTGGTTACATATATGCGCACCAGTATGGACAAAACAAATGAGTCTAAAAATAAATAAAAAAAAAAAATTAATTTAATAAAAAAAATTATATTTTTATTGAAATTTATTTTTTTAAATAAAATGTGCCCACACGATATTCAGATTGTCAGTCAACCGCTCTACCATCTGAGCTTTCTCCACATGTTATATACTTGATATATGAAAACTAAATTGACTTGCTTGCATAAAATGGCATTATTTTAAAGCTTACAAAAAATCAAAAATAAGTAGTTAAATATGTACTTACTAGAAGTAAACAAAATAAGGAGCCTAAAAATAGATTTTCACAAAATATTTAGACCATTACTTTATGCCTGATGATTAAGTTTTTATATACTCATATACAACTTGATATCATTATATAAGCTTAAATGTATAGCAATATATTATGATATGTGTTAGTTTAAGAAATTTGTTTAATATGGCGTAATATATCAGCATATACTAGAATATCTTGTATATCTGATCATATTATATCATATAAGAACATATATGATCATATGTAAGTGTATTTGGAACAATAAATAATATATAATTATATATGGCAAAACATATCATTATATATAAATATATATAGTAAACTTAAATGAAAAAAAAATTATATAACTCTAATATATTTTTTAGTACCGTTTATAATTATAATATATAATAAAAAAAAATTAGGATCTTCTTATTAAAGTACTAAAAACAATATTAAATTCTTATGCCACCTGGTTTTCAGAGAAACAGTTTTTAGAGGGTTTTTTAATGCATATTTATTAGTGTATGGGGCGTTTCATATCAAGTGAGCCAACTTTTGAAAACGTTGTCTTCCGATCGGAATGAAATTTTCACCAAGGTTAGTAATGTTGGATAGTATTTTAGACACAATTTGTCAACAAGATCGATCAAGAACTCTCAGAGTTAGAGGCGGTCAAAATTTGACATTTTGGCCAAGCATGTGTTTTTCTCATTCATGTAACTTATTACCTATTATTCTTAGCAAAATTTGTCCTAAATAGTTTAGACAGCTATTTCTTCAATCTTTCAAAAAAAAATATTAAAAAAAAAAAAAATTATTTTTAACTATTTTTTTTTTTTCAAAACCAAAAACTTTTTTGATGGTATGAAATTTTAGTTAGGTATGTTGCATGCTGCCGGAAAGGTTAATTTGTCTAGTTTCTGAGTAGAATTTTTAAGGTTTTAGAAATACTTACACACAAATAGGTAATAATGCAAAATAGTGCATATGCCAAAAATTTAAAAACCTTTGTCCTGAGTTACAAAACAATTATATTGATAGATATTCCATTCACAGCCTACTAAGCGACCAAAAAGCTCTTAAAGGAAAAGACCTGAGCTTTCTTTTGAGCAAAAAACAAGCATATTTTGAAAAAAAAATCCTAAAAAGTTTTTGATTTTGAAAAAAATAGTCAAAAAAAAAAGTTGTTTTTTTTAAATATTTTTTTTTTCAAAAGTTTGAAGAAATAGCTATCTAAACTATTTAAGACAAATTTTGCTAAGAACAATAGGTAATAAGTTACATGGATGAGAAGAAACACGTGTTTGGCCAAAATGTCAAATTTTGAACCCATATAACTTAGAGAGTTCTGGACCGATCTTGTTGAAAAATTAAATCTACACTACTATCCAATATTACTAACCTTGGTGAAAATTTCATACTGATCGGAAGACATCGTTTTCAAAAGTTGGGTCACTTGACAAGAATCGCCCCATACATAACCAATATTTTGTGTTAATTATACAAAACTTATGGAGATAGTATCTTACGCAATACAAAATTAACTTTAAAATATAATTAAAATAGCTTAAAAGCATGAAAATTCATTAATTAAAATTACCACTTTTAACACATATTTTTCGAAACTCTCTTAAAATCAGTTCAGGTTTTTAGAAGAGAGCATTGGAAACGGCTTGTTTAAACAAATGAAACACCCAACCCATATAATGGATTATAAATTTTCAATTTTCAAATTTCAAAATTAAATTGTTCTTAGTTCCACTGTAGGTAATGAACTTGCTACCACTGATCCTGTTTTGTGGTCAACAAAATTGTTGTTTTGAACAATCTGAAATTGCTGAAGTTCTAAATAGTTGGATTCATCATTCATAAAAAAATATAGCATTGATCCATACTACCGACCGTATAGTTATTATTTGTAATTCTTTTGTATAACAAGGACATGTAGAGTTCGCTATTGATTTCTGTTTTTAAAAAAAATCTGTATTTTCTCCCTTCGGGTTAATAAAAAACATAAATTTTTACATCTGACATTATTTTTTAAAATAAATATTTATATGTTTTACAAATAAATTACAAGGAGTACTTAATTGAATTAAAATAAAAAGTACCGGTCTCTGAAACATTTAAATTTTTTTTTATTATTTTAATTAAAAAACTTTTTAGATAAAATTGTATAAAATTATATATAATTTGATCGTATCGATTTGATCCATTTTTCGAATGAGATAAGATCCCATGAGATACCATGAGATGTATGCCATTCCTCGGATCAGAGGAGATGTGATGTTTAGTTATATGTGATACTATATGTAATCATATATGATTACATCTAAACTTTTTTCGTCAGGTAATTTAAATAATCATAAAAAATTAATACTTGTGGGTAACGTATTATTTTTTGCATTGAAATGATAGCGAAACTAACTAGTTATTAGCAAGTCCTTACTATTTGTGTTAAAGTAATGCATATTATAAGCTGCTGCTCATACTGGTAGTGCGAAAAGTAATGTCATGCCATTACCGTTTCTACACTGTGTATATAACCACTTATATGGTAATGCTTATCTACACTAAGCTTTGCCATAGAAAATTACTTGTAAGTTTTCAGGAATTTAAAATCAAATTAAAAATAATTATTATCGAAGATCTCTAAGTTTATTTTTAAGTTCATGATTATTTTTTTTTTCTAAAAAATTTTACTTTTTAATAAACAGCTTTTTTTTGTTTTTAATATTAATTTTTTCACATTTTATTTATTTTTATTTTAATTATTTCATAAGTATAACCAAGAAAATATTTGTTTAGTATTCCGTTTGTTTTTTTCCAATTTCTTTTTTTATATTTTCTTTAAGTTTAGTTAAGTTTTGTAATTGAATTCATTTTTTTAATCTTCTATTTATTTCCTTTTTTTTAGTTACACTTTTTTTGTTTTTTAATAATTCTATTTCCGTTTATATGTTGTCTACACTTCACCGGCAAATTTTCAACTAAACCTTGTTCCTGTTAGTGGATTTACATTTTACGCCAATGTATCCAAAATCTGTGTTCATATTCTTTTTTCTTCAAATGCTTTATTTTTTTTTATTTTAACTTGTTGTTGTGTGGCTGTTAAAATAGGATGCTACAGAAAGTTGTTTTTATGTGAATATGTGAGTGTGTTGATTTTTTCCAAAAAGTGTGTCAATGTAAAGTATACGTTATATGTATGTAAGTTATATGTATGTAAGTAATGTAAATACTTTTTTTTTGGTTTCTCTTTCTATGTTTATTAACATTAAAAGAGCTTAGGAGGATGTTAAGAGTCGAAGTTATTTATGTTGTGGTAAAGTTTTATGTGCAAAATATCAATTGTATACAAAATTCTCGGTTAACAAAAGACTTAAATATTTCTAACATTTAATAAATAATCATTTGTACTGCTTTTATATATATAAAAAATGTATATGACGTAGTTGAAAAAAAAAACACGAAAATATGCATTTTTTATCATTATGGTTTAAATTTTTTATTTGTTATTCGGGAGTAAAAAAATGGAAAAAAGATTTTTATTTTATGTTTTCAATACTTTGTATAAAATTGATTGAAAATGATGACGTATACGTGATATTAATTAATATTGAATAAATATTCATCATACGCTTAGTGGGAAATTTGTTATTGATTACTTCTACACTCAGGGCATACAGCAGCTTCATAATATTTATGAATCACTTTCATTAGACGAATATATATAAAGCATTTTCATATTTCTGCACATAGAAGCCAGTATTGTATTTGCAACCATGGCATAATAATACAAGGTAAAGGCATTCGTGAGAAATTGGGTTTAAATATAAATTTCTATGGTTTTCTGTTTACTTTTTGTATAAATTTTTGTCATTTTAATTTTTGAAAATGGCAGAACATTTTTCTAATAAGTCTGCCAGGTATTGTTTAGCCATGGTTGTAACGAAAGTTTCTGCCACATTACATTTTTTTTTGTTCCATGTATATATTATTAAATTTTAATGCTATTGTAACAACCGATATTTATTTACAAATTTCAATTTTTTATTGTAACAATTAAATAATTTATGTTTATGGAGTTTTATACGAGTGCGGATCAATAAGTCCGTGACTTTTCGAACTTCCCTCGTAGTTATATGAAATGCAATACTGCTTCCATCAAGTACCACCTGTTAGTAGACTACTGTCAAGTTCTGTCATTTACTTTGTGTTTAACAGCTGCGCAAAGCATAAAACCACGTAGATTTTTTTAAAAATGGAAAAAAAGTGAATTTCGAGTTCTCATTAAACATTATTTTTTGCGAAAAAACCGTCAATCAAACCATTTGTACTTGTTGTGGTCGCACAAGTACAAATGACGCTGAACGTTCTGGACGGCCAATTTAGGTCAATACACCCAAAATTGTCGAAAAAATGCACGATATGGTGTTGCCCGATCGAAGAGTAAAACTGCGTGAGATTGTTGATGCCATGGGCATTTGATATGGCAGTGTTGTTTCGATTTTAAATGCTCTGTTGGGTTTAAAAAAGCTGTCTGCAAGATGGGTTCTGGGTTTGTTCTCAATTGACCATAAACATAATCGTGTGACAACTTCAAAGGATTGCTTGGAGTTGTTTAACCGCAATTCGAATGAGTTTTTGCGGCGTTTTGTAACTGTGGATGAAACATTGATCCACTAAAACACTCCGGAGACCAAGCAGCAGTCTAAGCAATGGATTTCTCTAAGGGAACGGGCTCCGAAGAAGGACAAGGTAAGTTTGTAGGCCAATAAGGTGATGGCAACAGTTTTATGGAATGTACGCGGTATAATCCACATCGATTACCTTCAAAAGGGAACAACTATAAAAGGGGAGTATTATGCCATGTTGTTGGACCGATTTAACGAGGATTTAAAAAAAAATAACCCCATATGGCCAAGAAAAAAGTTATTTTTCATCAAGATAATGCACGGTTGCACACGTGTGCAGTCTCAATGGCAAAATTCTATGAATTGGGCTACGAATTGGTACCTCATCCGCCATATTCTCCAGGTTTAGTCGTTTAGACTGTTTCCTATTACCAAACCTAAAGAAATGGCTCGGTGAAAAGAAAAGCTCCAACTATGAAATTATTGTTCAAACAAATGCCTAATTTATGAACCTCGAAAAATCCTATTTTTTGGGAGGGACACAAAAATTGGAGAAACGTTGGACTAAGTGTATTGAGCTAAACGGAGATTATGTTGAAAAATATTTTTTTGCAAAAAAAATACTGAGTTTCATTCAAAGAGTCACGGTCTTATTGATCCGCCCTCCTATTTTATAAATTCACAGAGAGAAATTTTGAAGTGTAACCTACCAAAGTAGCAACCTATAAATTCGTTTAGTACAACCATATTAAAATTGAATTTGTAAATATTTTTGGTGTTGAAACTAAAATTCAGTAGTATTAATCGAAATTTGTTATGGAAACCAATTTTAAGTTTTTCTAACTATTTGTAGTCGTTGTAATCGAATTTGTGTAGTATTAACCAAATTCTCGTTGGCAAATGGCTAAATTTTTCTTTGTGTGTAGAAAAGATGTATGTATGTAAACCAAGAACGTGGAATTTAACCCCATTGTATTATTTTCTTTGGGGTTATATTAAGTCACTTGTCTACGTAGATAAACCACAAACAATTGAACGCCTGGAAATCAAGATTCGAAGAGTTGTCGGCGAAATACGGCCGCAAATGCTGCGAAAAGTTGTTGAAAATTGGTGTTCCAGATTGCACCTTCTACGCGCCAGCCGTGGCGGCCACATGGCAGAAATCATATTTAAACATTAATTATATAAATTTTTTTTCAATAAAGCCAGTTTATTTGATATTAAAAATATATTTCCTTGTTTTATTATGATTTAAACTTGTGTCACTGTATAAAAAAACACCCTTTAGTAGACTTATAAAAAAATGATTATTTTTGAAAACATGCATTTTTATGCCGGTTTTAAAATCTTTGATTGATTGAGACTACTTCTAATTGAGACAAAGATTCTCTTAGCAAAGATGAGGTACATTGATTAGTAGATTCATCTATTGGCAAAAATGGTATCGATAAAGATAGCCATTGGTTTCATTTGAATGCTGGTGCTAAAAAGTATATAAGTAAGTTTAATGTTATACTACAAGTTCTAATACAAATATATAAATTTTTAAATGTTATTAACCTAACCGCTAACTTTTTGAGATGCTGTTTCGCACTTTCTTTATCATCAGAACTTCTTTACCATCAGTTCTTCCGAAACGGGGTTCTAAATAATTAGAACTTTTAAGAAATGAGAATAGTTGCTTTTTAAATTTCTTTACAGGCATATTTAAATAACTACACACAGTATTTCTTATTTATATTTTTAGAATATTTATAATATGTAATTTAGTTACTAACATTTAAGCAGTTCTGCGACAGTGACAAGC
Organism: Delia radicum; assembly: GCA_021234595.1. Taxonomy (NCBI): domain Eukaryota; kingdom Metazoa; phylum Arthropoda; class Insecta; order Diptera; family Anthomyiidae; genus Delia; species Delia radicum. Next base: position 84,482,143 of record CM037851.1, on the reverse strand, counting down.
TTAAAATTTAAAATCACACTTTTGTTTGTACTCCATTATACTTATTACTTCAGTTTTTTTACTTACTTTTATAATAGTAAATAATATAATATAATTACTTATTTACTTTAATAATAATAAAAAAAAATTGAGTCAAAATGGACTCATGCGTCCTTCTCTAATATTAATTTAACTTTAAATACTTTTGTTACTTAGTATTAATTTTCGTTTGAACAAAAAACAAAAATAAAACAACAATATTTGAAAAATAAATTTAACTATTAAAATCAATTTTTAAAAAATAATAGTTATGGTTAAGATTTTTTCTTTTTTCTTATTCATAACTATTATAAATCAATAGAAAAAAATATTAATTGGATGATATTAGTTATGCTCCAATTATTAGTTTTGAATTTATTCACAATAATTACGTATGAATCAATTTTTAAAAATAACTATTCAAAATGGGCAATTTTTTCGGATTTTTAAATTTTTATAATAGTTATTTTGGGTCCTTGCTAAATATTACTGTTTTGAAAATTCGGTTTTACATAGTGAGATAAAATATTGTACATTAGAGCCACTCACCTTGAACGAAAAAAAAATGTATTTTGTCCGCCACTCAAAATATACCTTGTCTGTTTTATGAAGATACCCAAAAGGCGCTACGAAATAACCCCCAATGAAATAACCCCCAACGGCCGAAAATGAAATAACCCCCAAAAAAAATTGTGTAAAATCGTTTGGGGGTTTTTTCATTTTTTTTGGGGATTATTTCATCTTACGGTTTGGCGATTATTTCATTATGAAGCAACCCCCAATGAAATAAAGCCCAAAATTTAAATTCTTTGGAGATTATTTCATATGCAATTATTTTGTGGGTTATTTCATATTTTTTGGGGGATATTTCATTTTGCTAAAAGTGAAATTTTTTTAATATTTGTTACGGTGGGGTGCAATAACGCCTTACGAAATAAGGCCTTTAAGGCTTTATTTCACTTCCAATTGAGAAATAAGGCCTTTATTGCGAAAAGGGCTTTATTGCACTTTGAAAGTGACATAAGGCCTTTATTGAAATTTAGCCAATGGTGCAATAAAGCCTTTATTTTGTATTTTTTGATTCTTTTGTTACACTGTTCAGTTTTTCTGCGAGGCGGCCGGTTTTCTCATTATCTTCCCTAGTGTGACGCGCGCAGGGAAACTTTATTCAGCGAAGCCACCTGCCGCGTCCCATGGAGGAGAAAACCCCTAAGAGCGGCCGCAGGCCGCCACGCAGAAAAACTTTATAAACCAAAGATTTTCAATATTGTTGCAGTTAAATTTTTTGTTTAATTATTAATGTTCTATTAATTTTTGCTTATCATCATATTTGCAAAAATGTGTAATGATTAAAGTGATTTTTTTCCATTTTGGTGGGATTTATTTCGTTTCCAGAAGTGGGATTAATTATTAATGTTCTATTAATTTTTGTTAATATGAAATTTTTTTATAATTGTTCAATAAAATATAAGAAGAATAAGAATAAGAAATTTTATTGCTTCATTTAAAAAAAAATTTAAGTGAAATAAGACCTTTACGGCTTTATTTCACTTTCAAAGTGCAATAAAACCTTTTTGGAAATAAAGGCCTTATTTCACTTTCCATTGAGAAATAAAGCCTTTAAGGCTTTAAAGCTCGTAAGGCGTTATTGCACCCCATCTAATCAAATATATAAAAATAAAAAAAATTTGGGACATATTTCATTTCTTTGGAGCTTATTTCATTGGGGGTTATTTCATTTCTTCCTTTGGGAGTTATTTCATTACGAAACAACCCCCAAATTTTGGGTGTTATTTCATTTTCACCTTTGGGGAATATTTCATTTCTTTTGGGTATTATTTCATTTTTTTTTTGTTGGGACTTATTTCATTTTTTTTGGGATTTATTTCATTGGGGGTTATTTCATTTTGTCGTTTGGGTGTTATTTCATTGGGGGTTATTTCGTAGCGCCTACCCAAAATAGTTCGTTTTATTCATTTTTTTTTTACTTTTTCAAAGAATTTTGTACTTTAGTTGAATTGTACAATATTGTTCAATATTAGTATCATATGAAAAGTTTTTTTAAGGCGCATCCAACGATATATAAAGCATGTCCAGACATTTCCTTTTTCCATGTATATTCTGTAAAAAAAAAAGGATTTTTAAGTTTTTTGTATGGTAAGTTTTGTGATATATATTTCAAATTGACACATTTTAATCTTTAGTCGGTATTTGTAAATACACACAGAAAAATAAAGTGCCAATCGAATTGAAAACTGTATTTTAATTGAAACAACTTATAAATTTAGTTGGTACAACAGTATTTACATTCGATTTCTGAATGTTTTGGGTGTTGCAACTACAATTCAATTGAGTTAACCGAACTTTGTTGCGAAAACTAATGTAAAGTTGTACCAACCGAGATAATTTCTTAATAATCGTATTTGAGTAGTAGTAACCGAATTTCAGTTGGCAAATAGCTAAATTTTTCTCTGTCTGTACGTGTTTCAGCTTTTGCGCAAAATTCGCACTAGTTGGCGTATTAGCAAAAATATATTTCTTTTGTAGTTTAAATGTATATTTCTTAAAAAACAAAGTTTACTAATTACTTTTTAACCTTTAACTAACGAGGTGGTGGTAATTTAAATTTTTTAAAATTCTCTCTTCTATTGCGCTCAATTAAGTTAATTCTCTTAGTATCTTCTCATATTGTGATCGTTGTTATTCAGTTGTGTTTTGGCGGAACTAGATATAGCACGAGCGGAGCTACGCACATGCTGGTGTAAAAATTACCACTCGTCAGCATTTACGTAAGTTTTTCTTTGAAAATATTTTACCACTACGTCAGCGTAAGTATTTAGTAGAAACAAATTTACCCCACATCAAAATTAACGTAATATTTTCATGGAATTATTTTTACCACTCGTCCATTTTCTTGTTGGTAAAAATTTATTTATTTCAAAAACGTTATATTATACATTTTTAAACTACGTGATATGCTATTTATGTTTACAGATCATGTCGAAATCAAAAAAAAACTCAGTGATTTGGTCATATCTCAATTTCTTGAAGAATGTTTTGAGTCGATCCCTGTTGCTCGTAAGTTATGCTACATATGCCCGACTAGGCTAAAGCGAAAAACTGCACACTTTTGTCTGCAATGTAGTAAGCCAATGTGCAAACGTATATGCTTGCACTGTGCGAACACAGATTTTGATGAGTAAAAACCCACCTAAAAGCAGGACATGCAGTTTCTACAACTGACTATTTTTTTCAAATGATCTCTTTTATATCTTTAAATGTATACATTTGGCTGTAAAAAAATGATCTTTAAGTTTTTGTTTTTTTTTTAGTTCATATTTTTTTTATAAGTTATTTATATGTCGTTTTTTGTATTAAAAAAAAAGGTTTGCGAAGTAAAGTACCTGTTTTGTTTAAACAAATAAAAAAAAATAGTTTTCTTTATTTTTTGTAATTAAAAATATAGTAGCTTAATTTTTAAAAACAAATAACTATGAAAAAATATTTTTTACTACATTTTTTTTAGTAAAATTAAGAGGGGTAAAATTTACCACCACGTCATAAACTATGTCCCAAAATTTCACCTCGAGAGTTAAAGGTTAAATAAACTACAATCAGTTACTGTTAAAATATTGTGAGTGTAATGGTCCCTTTGCGTTTGTGGAAAATTATTGAATATGTGTAATACCTTATAGCTTCTTTGCAGAGTGTGTGTGTGTGTATTTCCTTTCGATAATTTTACAATCACTGCTAGATGTTGCACTCTTAAGTTGTTACCATGCATCTCTCAGGATGGATGCACTTGAATTTTTGTTAAATAGAAATAAAAGTAGATGAAAAGATTTTCCAATCAAACGAGAAATCGAAGGATTTATGTAGAGTAAAAAAAGGAAAAAATATTGTTTTAGATGCATTCATGTATGTTTAGGTATGTTATTTAAATATCCAAGTAAAAAAGTTTTTATATATATAACTTTATACAATTAAATGTCCCAATATCAATATTTATCTATCCATATATACATTTATATTATATTTAATAATTAAAAAATTTCTTCATCCGCTAATTTAAAGCAGACTTTATATACTGACAGTTCCTTACATGTTTCATTTCGCGTCACCGAAAATCTTCGGAGGACCAATGTAGAGGGGGTAGATTATTTACCCAAATTTTGAAATAAACATTTTGTTGAACAAAAAACTGTGTTTCATTCAAAAAGTCACGTACTTATTGAGCCGCCCTCGTATTTACTGTTTTAGATAGCCCTTAAAATAAGTTTTCCAAAAAGGCTTAAGTCGTAAAAATTAATTTATTTGTGCAGAAGTTATAACAAATTAAAAATTAAAGAACTTTGCGAACCTCAAGTTGTTAGAGTAGTAGATAATGCAGTATTCTAAGACGAATGGCAGTATTTTTAGACTATCACAAATTTAAACAAATTATGCATTTCCTCACTCAAACAATAGGTATTATTAAGCTAATTATGTGCCAAATAGTGAATTTTTTTATATTTTTTTCGAGTTTTTGAACAGAATAGGGCTGTAGGCTAAGGCTAGCGCACACCTAGTTCAAAAGTGACTCAACTCATAATTTTAACTTTTCGGGTTTATATGCTTAAACCATGTACAATACACTTGTTTATCAATAAAAAAAAAATTTCGGTGTATTTTGTTGTTGTTAACTGTTGCTAAAGAACAGTTTTATCTTTCTTTATGTTCGAATTGGTATAAAGTTGCTTTAGTTGAATCACTTTTGAACTAGGTGTGCGATATTATTTGAATATAATTTACATAGAGTAATTTTGATCCACATCAGCATACTTTGGATATAAACATTAGTTTGTAGAAAAAAAAACAATATAACATTTAGTGCAGTTTTATCAGACTAAATACCTGATCCAATTAAAATTTTATGTATCAGTATCAATCGATTATGATACAATCATATACCATTATATTAGTTCAAAACCCCGACGCAGTCATGTCTTATTTTTATATAATTGTATTTTCTTGTATCACTTTAGATATATACTGATATAATACAATCTAATACAATTCTATCGGGCAGTATTTCGTACATTAGTATATTAGACATTTATCTAATTGCATCAGAGTAGATCAAAACCTATACAATTATATGAGCCCTTATTTCGGATGAGATTTTATAAGATTGCATATCGCGTAATACAAAAATTAATATGACTACATAAAGTTCCATATACATTTTTTTTAATCAGGTTATTTTTGTTATAATTTTTGATAAAGACATATATTGTTCCACACAAACTTATGCCGAAATTTATAAGGCACCATGCTTTGAATATTTTTTAATAATATCAGATGTGAATTTATATGGTCCATTATAAAGCAACATTCAATTATATGTGCCGCCATATCAAAATTATTTTCTAAGTGATTTTAGATATAATTGTTTAATATCCGGAGTTAAGATTTCGGAGTTAACTTTAACAATTTTGATTCTTGTTCACAACAACGAATTTGCCTCGCTTGGGCGCACACCTGCGCAACAGGAATATATTTTAAGATGAAAAAAAAAACAACTTAATTAACGTGGATTCAACCAATCGAACAATTTATGTTGAAAGCGCTCTTTAAAAAAATCTAAGAAAACCTGTACAGTAAAAAAGTTTTCTACAAAACACAAAAATATTATGTCATTAAACTCGTCGGAGTTAAATTATTAAAATAGAGCCTCATAAAAAATGTAAAATCATATTTGTCAAAAATTATATATATTCAATTCAATTCGTTTATTTAAGTCAATGGGACAACAATTCCATACAGACTAATATACAAAATACGTTAAATAACTGCATACGTTTTTAATAGAGATGTCACGAATATTCGGTTACTTTTTTTTAAGAGAAGAAACACTCAGGAAATTCTTCCTATTTGTAAATGTATTGGAAAAATTATAGGGCATAGAGGAGAGATGAAAGGTGCATAACAATGAACTACTTCAAGTATGGCAACATTGTAATTGCACGAGATACGCCTTAGAACAATTGTTGCCTGATGGAGAGAACTTAACTGAGGTATTCGATTGATAGCACTATTCAAAAGAATTATTTTCATCTAAAAAATTGAGAAAAAACTAGTTTTTAATAAAACTTTTTCTCTTTAAAATGTCAAACACGGTTGCTTTTTCAACCTAAAAAATTTGAATGGGGACAAACTGAAATTTGATCTAATATGAAATATGAAATAAAACCGTAAAAATTTGTATCTAATTGCATAAAATTTGATTTAAATCGATAGATACTATTGCATCGAATTCTATACAATGTGATGTATTTCAGATACAGTTACATATTCTCATTTTTCGGATTAAATTTTATATAATCGCATATCCAATTTATATATAATTTGATGTTGCCCCTTAAAAATTTTTTTACTTGGGTATTTGTATGTGTATAAAGGAAACGAAAATTGAAAAGAAACAAAAGTACTAACATTATATTATGCTTCCCTGAATTTTTTATTGCAGTATGTATTGGTTCATATTAGGAATTTAAAAATTTTTTTGCACTTTAAGGCAAACTATTTAAAAAAATATGTACACTGCCAGAATTGTCTGCATGATAATTATGAATTTCAGCAATATAACTATGAAGTGTCAGTGGAACTCGTGCATTGAATGTTATCATTAAATGAATGCAGTTTTTCATAAACTTTAAAAAAAAAAATTTTTTATTTATTAAAAATGTCATACGCATAATGAAAAAACTTTCATTAAAAAAAGTTTTATAAAAATAATGAAGCTTTTTCAAACTTCATTAGTTTAGTAAAAAATTTCATTAAAACTAGTATATGAAAATTCTCTCTGTATGCGTGTAAACCTTTGTTTAAGTATGCATTTTTTGATTTCATTGTATTTATCACATGTCAAAATATATCTAAGACCATCAAAATATATAAAAATATTAGCAAAAAATTGTTTTCTCATATAAAGGGTCCGCCATCTAACGTTGTTTTTTTCAACTAGTGCCTATTTCGTGCATGGTAACACTTAGCTCATGTCTGATTTGACAGATAATTAGTTTTATCCTTCCGCTGAACGAATATCGTTGTGTATACGCTTGAACAACGCTGGGAAATATTGCGACATTACTTTGAAAATCATGTTATTGTTGTACGGATTTTGGAAGAAGAGAAGCTCCGCCAGCTCCGTATGTTCGTTATCTTGTGAAAAAAGTGAAAGAAACTGGCATCCTCATCGATAAACCAAAGCGTGAAAAGCCAAAAACAGTGCGTACACCCGAGAATATTGCTGCTGTGGCAGAAAGTGTGCGTGAAGGGCAATCAACATCAATTCACCGTCGTTGTCAACAATTGAACATTTCGGAGACATCACTGAGACGAATTTTGCATAAAGACCTTGTTATGACGCCATACAAAGTCCAATTGGTTCAGGAGTTGAAGCCAACTAACCATCCAATGCGTTTTCGCTTCGCTAAGTGGGCCTGCGATCGACTTACAGAAGATGCCGATTTTGCCAAAAAAATTATCTTTTCAGATGAAGCTCATTTTGATCTTGGCGGGTATGTAAACAAGCAAAATTGTTGCATTTGGGGCACAGAAAACCCGCACGCATACATTGAAAAGACGATACACCCAAAACGCGTCACTGTTTGGTGCGGATTTTGGTCCAGAGGCATAATTGGGCCATTTTTCTTCGAAAATGAGCAAAGAGTGGCCGTTACAGTCAATGGCGATCGTTATCGGGCCATGTTGAACGAATTGTTGTTCACAAAAATTGAAGAGGAGGATATTGGCAACATTTGGGTTCAACAGCACGGCGTTGCGTGCCACACAGCCGAAGCTACACTCGATGTTTTGCGTCCTATTTTTGAAGATCGCATTATCAGCCGCAGAGCTGCTGTCGTTTGGCCACCTCGGAGCTGCGATTTGACACCGTTGGACTATTATTTTTGGGGTGCCGTCAAAGATAAGTGTTACGCCAACAAGCCAGAGACAATTGACGCTTTAAAGGACAATATTCGTGAAGCCATTGGTGAAATACAGCTGCACACAATCGATAACGTGCTTAAAAATTGGACCGATCGTGTAGGCTACTGCATGACCAGCCGAGGCAGCCATTTGAATGAAATTATTTTCCATTATTAACCGGAAGGATTGTACTTTCAAATAAAAAAAGAAATTTGAGAAAATATTCAGTAGTTTTTTTTATAGTATTTTCAAAAAAAAAAGTTGTTTGGCGGACCCTTTATAAGAACTTAAAAGAATAAAGCGATTATTTTGGAAAGCACGAATTTAATCGATAATAAAATATTATGATATTTGATTCGGTTAAGTGTTACTTACTAGCCGGAAATCATAATAAATACCAGGCGCGGATCCAGGAAAATGATTTGGGGAGGAAAGTTAAAGTATTTTCAATTAACTTTTTTAATATTTTCACTTTTTTTTATTGAAAATTTTAGTTTTGGTGAAGAAAATTTCTCATTTTTCTTTCCCCTGGATCCGTGTCTGTAAATGATCACACTAAACAAGGATGCTTTTTGAAGTTATGAAAATTTTGTTTACTGCATAAAATTTAAACTCTTTAAAATTTGATGATGCCGTTTCGACTTTAGCATTAATCGGCAAAATCTTAGTAATGGACTTTCATTGCCAGTATATAAATAATAAGCAGCAGAATTTTGGCCAACTGCATATAATAGTGGCGCTGTGGTGTAATGGTTAGCGCGTTGGACTATTACACAGATGGTCCCGGGTTCGATTCCCGGTGACAACAACATCAATTTAGAAAACTAATATGTATGAGTTTTCTATCACTTATATGTATCGCTTCGCCCACCTTCGGTGTTCCCATAGCACGTAACCCCACCGAAGTAAAATAATGAATCTGGGCTATGAAACAAAAAGCTTCAATAAATTCGCCAACTCTACAGCAGGTGGCGAGCAACAACTGTTCTAAGATTTATCTACTCGCGCAATAACAGTGTTGCCATGTTTGAAGCCCTTCATGTTTCACCACCTTACATATCCCCACTATCCCCTTTCCAAAGAAAGCAACACATTAATTTTTTTTTTTTTTTATTATTATTTTTTATTTTTGCAATATTTTATTTACAAAATTTAAAATTTTTCGCCTCAGCGCCAAGTATGGCATTTTAGAGGCTACCAAGTTGGCTACATTCTAAATAAAAACAAAAATAATTTATTCAACATTAACAATATATAAAAATTTCATTATAAAAATATGCATATCATATTCAAATTTAAGCTAATTTGTAAGAAGCATTTCAACATTTTGAAGTAAATATTGTTTTAATTTTTCTTTAAAGGTAGATCAAATTTCAATATTTTTTAAACAATCTGGTAATTTGTTCTATTCGTTAGGTCCAGCAAAACTTATACGTTGTTTGGTTAACTCAAGACGACATCTTACAACATTAAGATTCAAAGCCTGTCTTGTGATTCTTTCAGTGTATGATATGTTTTGATTAAAACTGATTGTATGAGACCCAACATTTCTTAAACATTTGAATACGTACAACAAAAGCTGCTGCTTATAAAGCCCTCTTATAGGAAGAACGGTTTTTTGCAAAATCTTTGTACAATTCAACTGTGCTAAGCCTCAATGGTTGCTTAAATACAATTTTCAGTGCTTTATTTTGTGCAGATTGCAATGATTTTATCATTGTGCTTGATTTACTACCATAAATAACAGGTAGGTATGTAAGGTGTGCGTGAATTAACGACTGATACAACAACATTTTAGTTTCAGTATCCAATTGATTTCTAAACTTGTAGAGTATACCAATTCCCGACGATGTTCTTGATTTTAACTTAGATATATGATTTTCCCACATAAGATTGTGATTTATATTAATTCCGAGGTATTTAACATTTTCAGATTCCTGTATCACTTCTCCATCAATATGTACGCTCATTACTTCATCATTCTTTAAAATATATGGTTTAAACCGTATAAATTTTGTTTTCTTGGTATTTAATATTAATTTATTAAACCTCAAAAATTCCGTCAAAATCGCAGCATCATACTCAACATGTGTCCTCAATACCTTTTCATCTAAATAGTTGTATAAAAGGCAAACATCATCTGCAAACATAAATAATTTTCCGTTAAAGTTTATGTTTTTCATATCATTTATGTAAATCTTAAACAAAAGTGGGCCAAGAACGCTGCCTTGTGGTACTCCACAAAATACTTCTAGCTTGTTACTACAAGATTCACCAATCTGAACATATTGTTTTCTATTGGATAAGTAATCCTTGAAAAACGCTATAGTATTACTGGAAAAACCTATAAAATAAAGCTTTTGTAGTAATATATTATGATCTACCAAATCAAAAGCTTTTGATAAATCGAAGAATACTCCAGCCACTCCTTTATATCCTGAATCAAGTCCATTGCAAATGCAATCCATTACATTAATTACAGCTTCCTCAGTTCCAGTACCTTTTCTGAAGCCATATTGTCGTTCAAACAATATATTGTTATCATCAAGGTAATTGGATAGTTGCTTAAAAATTATTTTTTCAAAAACTTTATCTATGATTGAAAGAACGGATATCGGGCGATAGTTCTCAACTCTATTAGCACTTACAGCTTTGGGAATGGGAATAATATTGTGTATTTTAAGCACATTTGGATATTTAGCTTCCTGAATCATATTATTAAATATTGTTGTAATTGCTTCTGTTACAGCTAATTTACTTACCAAAAACATCTTTGGTGTTATGTTGTCACAACCAGGGCTCTTATTCGTTTTTAAATTATTTAAAATATTATCTACTACTCGATCCTCTGTAACTTCTAAATCAAAAAAATGAATTAGTTGGAACCAATGTTTGAAAGAAATTGATATCATCACTCGGATCTTGATGTATACTTGCTCGCAAGCTTTTAACCGATTTATAGAAGAAGCTATTAAAACTAGAAGCCTTTTCGTCACTCATAGTTAAAATACTATCATCCTCATTTAGTAACTCTTTAGAGGTCTCTTCTTTCTTTCCAATTTGCTTATTTATGAATTTCCATGTCTTTCTAGAATCTCCTTTACATTTCTCAATGTTATACGAGTAGTAGTCATTCATCAAATTCTTGATACAATACTTAATGACCTTACTAATTCTATTTAGGTTATCTGCAATAATCCTGTTATGTTTATTTTTCCTCCTGGCTTTTAAAAAATTATTTTTATAAGATATTAAAGAAATTAATTCCTCAGACATCCACGGCCTCATTTTGTGTCTAATATTTATTTGTTTTGTAGTAATAACAGTACTTTGTGATGCAGCTAAAGAAAGTGTGTTAACAAGATCTTCACATTGAACATTGGAACTGCTTAAATTTGAAATGATTAAGTTATCATCCAAAAACGATCCAAACTTTCTGTAGTCTATACAATATTTTCTCTCAATCGTAGTTTCATTATGGCGAAAGTTCATTCTAAGCTTACAAAAAATTATATTAATAGGAAGAATTTCCTGAGTGTTGCTTCTCTTTAAAAAAAAAAAAAAAAAATTAGGTGTCGAAACTAATTATTTTTGTTCGACGAAGTCGTTTTTGTAGGTAGTTTTATATATTTGCTTCATGAAAAAAAAAAAATAAGCAACTTTAAAAAAAATATGTGGCTGCCAGATTGTAAATAATAAGTCCTACCCATATAATTATCAGTAGTTGAAAAATAAGTAGTTGACAAAAACACATTATATTTGATATTATATAACTACCCGCTGGTAAGCTTGACTGCTTATAAGAACGACTTTGTCAAACAAAACTAAGTAGTGCTGACGAAGAATTAAAATAAGTTCAGATATTTATTTTCATTATATAACCACTTACATGAGAATGAAAGTTTTTGGTGGATAATTAAAATCTTTAATTTGATGTAAGTTTTGGCGTATTTAATACATTGTTTCAGTTGTCAAAATGCGAAATGTGTTTGGAAAAATCTACAGTTGTACTAGCTGCGAATGAAAAAAATTTAAGTTTGTTGCACTTGATCTATTTAGTTTGTCCTGATAATATGTTCCTAAGACATTTCTTTTGTAAAAAAATGTGCAAAAAAGTTAATTAAATGTAACAAAATTTAAAAAAAATGCATAAAATATACAAACACTGTTTGTTGGGATATACGTTGATTTTAAAAATTCTAATATAACAAACACACATGCTACATATAATGATATACAATGTATATTGATATGTAACAATTGTTGCTTTTCAAAAAGTTTTGATTTTATATATAATTAGGTTTACCAAATCAATCAGTTTATATACTAATGCAGACAAATTCTCATAAAGTGCTTGTTGAATGTATGTAATTTCTCGCCTTGAGTTAAGCCAATTGTCGTTTTCTTATGCGGACAACTGATGATGGGTGATGCCAATGAAATAATTGTATTGTTTATCAGGAAAATTATGGAGCTTTTTGAAAAGCAACAAATGAAATCTAATATGACAATATCATGTTAGATTTTGGAGTTTAGATAGAACAATATTCTAACTAAATATGTGAGTTAAACATTTTAAAATGGCTTTTTGACGCAGAGGTGCTGTTTACTAAGAAACACAGCTTATGCGATACGCTAGCCATGAATGAAAAGTTAGTGAAATGAAATGAATGAAAAATTACTTTAAGTTTCAAATATTATTCATAATTTTTCTACTTTTAAATGGCCATGAAATCTTTACGTGAAGGGGTTTCAAGGTGAAACTTTGGATGTCATAGTTTTTAAGTATACTCAAGAACTTTTCCATAAAAGTTCAAGAGATATTTAAAAACTTAGCCGGTAAAGTTGTTTCAATGGAGTAAACAGTTTAATTACCAACGAAATATATTTTTTAAATTTCTGTCTGTTATTCAATAAACAAAATAAACAAAAAAAAAAAACCCGGAATTGCGCTTAGAGTTAAATTATTCAGTTAAAATTTTCTATTTAAAACAATATGTTATATTATGTTGAGTATTGAAATAAACGAAAACAATCTATTGTTTTCATCGATTTTGTCAATTAAATTTTCAACCGTTGAAAAAAAATTGAAAAATACAATTGATATAAACGAAAAGAAAGTAGTCCCTTTTTTAACTGATTTGCTATTAATTTAATGTTTATATTCAGTAGTCTTTAAGGAAAACATTTTGTGAGTGTATAGTGTAGCGTGTATAACATACCACTATAATGGTCATATACTATTATTAACGTTCCCACGATAATCGTTGCGTATCACGGGTCAGACGTAATACAATACTATTGACTGTTATCACGGTAGAACAGAACTTACGTAAATGCTTACATATACAATTCATACGATTTGAAAGGTATACACGTTGTGCTCTCTTTATTAAGTTAATGTATTAGTGAGTAAAGTTAGTTTAATCTAGGCTAGCTTTAGTAATGTTATCAATAATTAAAGTATTTGCGTGATGACAACAAAACAATTAACATCGTTTAATTCCAATAGTCTACCTAGCCTGTCTATGATTCTCTCAATTCAAAAAATCTTAAGAAATATGAGGCTAGTTTTAACAGGTGTCGGACATTTTAGATATTACTCATATATGTAGTACAAATACTTAGAAATTTTGTTTTCCTTTTTTCTTTGTATTTCAGATATTCAAAAAAAGTATTATAAAAGAATTGTTTTTTAATTCGAAATAGTTTGTGAGATCAAGTCATTTTTGCGAAGCAATGTTTTTGCCTAAATGAGGAAGACAATTGAACTTTAAACATAAACGCGAAACTAAACTACATTTTTCAAACTTGCACGCAGGTTTTCTCAAGTTGAACTAAACAATTTTTAATGATATATGGTTTAATCGACGCAGAATAAACGTGGCTATCGTCATATGGTCTATCATTTGGAAAAAAATTGTTTACTATTTGCTTTTTACACTTTTTACATTAGACTACAAGGGCCGTCATTTTGCTAAAGAGTTTTTTTTATGATTGAACCAGGACGATAAATGCATTAATACTAACCAATTCCGTGTTTCCCGTTTTGTATTAATTTTGCTAAATAATTGTTTTTATTATGAAACCGGACAGGATAATGGCATTAATACTAACGAATTCACCGTTTTCCGTTTGGTATTCAGATGACCGTTTTCTATTTGTAATGAAAATTCTTACTAGAGTTGCAAAACTAATGAGTGTAAAAATAGATTTACAAAAAATTTTGAGATCATTATTTTTTGTATTGAAATTATAGCCAAATATGGTGGGTCCTTATTATTAGCATTAAAGTAATGCAAACATTAAGCTGGTGTCATTACTGGTAGTACGAAAAGTAATTACATGTCCTTACCGTTTCTGCACTGAGTAATAACACTTTTTTTTTATAAAAATTGGGCATTTTCGACCTCGTTTCGAAAAACGTTAACGATTTTCTAAAAATAGAATTCTTCTATTTGGAATTAGTTGAAATAAAACTGAATGAATGAAGTTCGACTACTCGTTAAACATCACCAATAAAATAATCTCAAATTTCATTTGAAATTTATTCTGAACCAACTGTAAACCAAATAAATACATGGTGGAGTGTACAATCCTAGTTTGCAGTTCATTTAGTTCATATTTAATTTTTATTCTTTTAGTTCATTAGTTCATTCGCTGATTTTTTTTTTGATTGTTTACAAGATTATGTTGGACGCTGTTCAGCTTGAACATCTTCTGTATAATAAAAGAAGATAATAAACAACCGATTTGAATTGAACTACATAAGGAATCAAATGAACTACTTGAATTATTTGAATTACTTATAGAGTCAAATAAATGTACCTTAAAGCATAAACCCAAAGCCGTCACGATATTAGGTCATATAATCTGTCCATTGAAGTATGGTGAAGTTAGGTGTTAGGATACTTAAAGACATCCCACACATATGTAATGTTAATTATTATTAATGATGTCATATTTTGTATTAACGGATGTTATTAGCATAACCACAACAAATATTGGTGTCATATTTATCACATTAATAAATGTAGTTTTTCTTTGTTTATTATTATTAAATTATGAATTTGTAAGTTATTATCTTTTTTGTTCTATTTAAATTAATAATACATCTATCTCTCGATTAACATTAGAAATTAAAATGACTGAAGAAGAAAATAATACGCAAAACTCAGTAGACGAAATAATTATAAGTTCACCACTTAAATTATTTTTTTTTTTAAATATTTGATATACTTTAAAGTTTCTGATACCGAATCACGATACACAGTGACAACAAGTGAGGTATCCCGACCCGAACTCGCAGCTCTAAATGTACTTTGTAACTCCCCAATCTCACGTTTAAGGGTTAACAATTAGAAAATTCATTAGTTTTGCTGTGAAAAATGTTTTTAATTTACGAACACTAGATTTATTTATTCGCACGATAAAAGTACTCCAGACTATTTATTATCACACAAATAGTGACAATTCATATCCTTTTCGTAGAATTTGCAGTGACTACAAAACGTTTCATAATATCGTTGATTTTAATTTTTATGTTGATAAGATAAAGCGCGCTATATTTAAACTCTGTAATAGTTGCATGTTGTTACATCAAATTTTGTTGAAGAATATTTTTATTTGTGATATTATATTTTTACAGCGTTTCTTGTTAGTATTATTATTAGCTGATGATATAATCTTTAGCTGATTTTACGGAACACTTCATGCAATTTTTCTTACCTATCATTTCAAAATCCGCCGAAGCTCGGGCCCTGGTGTTTACGCGGTCTCCAAATTGTGGGGACGAACCCTCTCGATCGGTAAGGGTGGGTAAGTGAGTGGGGGGGTTGTTTATATAAAAAAACAAACAATTTTGATATCCATACCGCCTATATAGTGGAGCCAGAGTTGCCACATTTTTTTAATTACCTGAAAAACAGGAGAAAACGGCTCTTCGGAAAAATTCGCATAAAAACCGAACGGTTTCAAATGTTGGGAAAAGCTCAGACATGCCGTCGATTAAATTAAATAGGCATTGCTATGCATTTTTTTATCTTAATACAACTGAAATTCCTTAATGAATTGCCAGATTAATTGGTACTCAAACCCTATTTTTTTAATAACAAAAATTCTTAAAAATATTTGTGCATAATCAGAACATTAGTGAATGTGTCTTCAAAAATTCTTTAATTTGACACCAAGTTTGTCTGTGTAACTTTTATTAGAACGAAATAAACAGAAAAATTAAGAATAATTAAGAAAAATTTTAAAACTTCAACGTTAAGCAATGTACATTAAAGTTATGTAAATTGTGCAAAGAACAATAAACAGAGGGCCAGAGAAACTGTTTTTCTTTTGGCCAAAAGTCGGTTTTTGTAATTTGCCAAAGTAAAAAATGCCGATCACGGTGCGCCTGAGGCGATTTAAATAAAACTTGAATGTTACTCCAGTCTGAAAGCGGATTATGTTTCTAGATGGTCTACAAACTTTTTTCCTACGAAAACGAAAAAAATCTAGATGACGCTCTTTTGTCCCGGCCAGTCAAAATGTAGCCTTTGTTTAGTTTAGGGACACCTCACCGCCCCTTTGGAGACGCCAATGCTTTAGTGTTAAATAGTTTAATTTTTTCAAAAATTACTTATCTGTTCCGGACAAATTATATATCATTGGAAAGCTTACAAAATTTTTTTCGTTTGATATATATACATTTTTATTTGCCAGGGATGGGAGCATTTTATTTCACTTTGAAATTAAAAAATAATTTTAATTTATTAAAAAAAAATATTTTAAGCCTTGCAACCTCTAAAGGGGGCGTTTCTGACAAAAAAAAAAATAACGTATATGAATTGTTCCTAAATTGTTTAGCGAAATCGGTGAGACACCCCTAACAAAAAAAGAGCCACCTAGATCTTTGTCTTTAAAAAAAGGTAGTAATTTTATTGTTGGTCACATGTAATTTCTATATTATTGACAAAATACAGAGTTTTCGTTTTGTCTTTCGGTAAGTTTTAATTTTAAAGTGCAATAACATGCTTCCTTCCGTCCCTGGAAAATAAATTTATATATATCATACTAAAGAAGGTTTTATAAGGTTTCCAATGTTCCGAAAAGCTAAGTAGTTTTTGAGGAAATTTAAGTTTTAAAAATTTAACACTTAAGCCTTGCCGCCTCCAAAGGGGCGTGTCTGTCAAACGAAGATAACATTCTATACTCTACTCTCGTAGCTGAATCGGTCCTATTTTTTTTTTATCAAAATGTAGAATTTTTTCGTTTCAATTGGAATATGTTGTTTTCTTTTGTTATGAATAACTTTGGCGACTCTATTTCGTCCGCCATTCTGAATGTATAAGATATAATTGCAAAACCAGAATTAATTACCATAAACCCAAGTCAACACAAAGTTTATGTTTGATGGGATAGAATTTTCCTTTTTTGAACCCATATTTGATCCGCCAGTTTTAATTTAAAATTTTCGAGTTCATTTTTAAATCACTACCCCAAAACTTCTTGACACACAACTTCAGGCAGTTGCGACTACGAAAAAGACTTTTCTTTATTTTAAATTATATCTTATTATATATAAATAGATCTGCTTTTATTTAATTTAAGCCGGTAGTAGGTATGATTTTTGTGATTTAAAGTTATTTAAGATGAAAATTAAAATTTCTAGAAAATAATAATTTCACCGTTAGACTTCGCCTGTGAGTGCTATTTTACTACTTTTTACACAAACGAACCATCCCAGTGTAGAAACGGTAATGACATGTCATTACCTTTCTTGCTACCAGTAATGATACCAGCTTACTCTCTGCATTACTTTAACACGACTAAAAAGAACTTTGTAATAACTAAACAATTTTCCCACGATTTCAATATAAAAATTTATGTAAACATTTTTTTTTTAAATCTATTTTTAGACAATTTTTTTTTACTTCTAGTAAGTACATATATAACTACCTATATTTTATTTTTTGTAGGCTGAAGCAAGCAATTTCTGTTTTTATATATCAAGTATCAAGTCGTTGTTTGACTACGATCGCTGAAAGACGTATTTTCTAAGCAAATTTGTGAGTTTATTTAAAATTAAAATAAAAAAAAAAAATAACAACAAAATCCTAGTGATCTTTCAATTTTGTTAAACACAAACGGATTAACGATTGTAAAGGGATTAATAATCTCTATTAACAAAGTACATCTGATGAACGCACAATTGTACACTATATTGTTGTCTAGCAACAATAAGTGTACGTTGTAAAAAAAAAACAAAAAAAAATGAATAGAATGTCAACTAATGAACTGAACTACAACCTACAACAAACATCCAACATTACCATCAACCGAACAAACAATGTGAGTTTAAGTGATTCCAGTAGTGAAGACGATTGTAACTGGCAGCATGTCCCTATTAACCCACGGAAACGTTTAATTGCACAGTCAGCTAAAACAATAACACCTAAACGCCAACACTTGGATGATGATGCTTCAACATCAAACCGGTATGCTGCTCTTGCCAATGACGATGAAACTGCAAAAGACAACAATCAATCTCAACCTTCTGCTCCGAAACCACCACCAATCTTCATTCCAAATGTTGATAATATTATTGAAATGGTAAATAGTTTTAGTAAAGTTATTGCTAGTGCTGATTTTCAATATAAATCTCTTAAAGACGGGCAAATTCGGTTAAGCGTTAAAACGATTGAATCATTTCGAAAATTAGTTAAACATCTTGAAAGCAGTAATATTATATTTCACACGTATCAAATTAAACAGGAGCGCGCTTTTAGTGTAGTTATTAAAGGTCTTCACCACTCCACTCCGATTGAGGATATTAAAGCTAAACTTATGTACTTAGGACATGGTGTAAGAAATGTAAGAAATATTATAAGCCGTACTACAAAGCAACCCCTCCCAATGTTTTACGTAGACTTGGATCCTAATCCAAACAACAAAAATATTTACAACATGCGGTCGTATGATAATGCAATTATCGAAATTGAAGCGCCAAGAAAATTTGATGATATTGTCCAATGTTTTAGATGTCAACAATTTGGACACACTAAATCATATTGTCGTAAGCCATTTAGATGCGTAAAATGTGGTCTGGGACATTCTACTGCGGAATGTACTAAATCATATGAAACACCACCTCAATGCGTACATTGTTTAAATAATCATACAGCTAGCTACAAAGGCTGCGAAGTCTATCAGAAACTTATTATTAATAAAAGAACAAATATAAAAAATAACAGGAATGTTAATGAACAACCAAAATTCAATTATTCATTTAACAACAATAACGTTCAACCAAATCAACACAATAATTCATTTACATATGCCCAAGCTGTTAGAGGAACTGAACCTAGCGAAAATTCTCTTTTACAGAAAATTGAAGCAATGCTTGCTAAACAAATTGAATTAACCAATACTTTAATGAATATGATGTCAATGTTAATGTCCAAACTATGCAACTAAATTTAATAATTGCAGAATGGAATGCCAACGGCATATCTAATCATTTAAATGAACTAGAAGTATTTATCAAAAACAACTATGTTGATATACTGCTAGTATCCGAAACACATCTTACTAGTAGATCTTTTATTCGTATAAGGGGCTATGACATAATTACAGCTAATCAACCCGATGACAGGGCGCATGCAGGTGCAGCTCTAGTAATTAAATCATCTTTGAAATATGTAATTGAAGAACCAATAACTGAGTCATATTTACAAGCAGCTGGAGTCAAAATTTGTTGTAACAATTCTAGTATAACAATATATTCTGTTTTTTTCCCTCCCAGATTTAAAGTTGTTTCAGAGCAATACGAACATTCCTTTAGAAAACTTGGCAACAACTTTATAGTCGGAGGCGATTTTAACGCTAAGCATCCTTGGTGGGGTTCCCGTTTGTCTAATCCAAAAGGTAAAGAATTGTTTAAGTGCATTTCAAGTAATCAGTACAGCGTGCTGTCATCAGGAAGACCTACGTATTGGCCAAGTGATCCGAGAAAAATACCTGATTTGTTGGATTTTTTTATTTACAAGGGAATCCCTAGAAATCTAATGGTCATCAAAAATAGCGATGAATTAAGTTCTGATCATAGTCCAATCATTATTAGTTTCGAAACCACCCCGATGAAAAAAGAAAAGAATACGCAATTGGTATCCTTCAAAACCAATATAAACACCTATCAGAATTGGATAGAAAATAAAATAAATTTAAATATTCCAATTAAATCAAGCTTTGAATTAGAAGATGCATTGGAAGATTTCACTAAAATAATTCATGAAGCCGCTTTTTTATCTACACCAAAAGAAACGAATTACAATACAAGTTTTCAGCTAACTGCCGAAATAAGAGATCTTATCAATAAGAAAAGAAGGCTTCGTAAAGTTTGGCAAAGAACAAGGCACCCTACGGATAAGACCAACTTTAATCGAGCAGCTAACTACTTAAAGAAACGTCTTAATGAATTAAAAAATGACTCAGTCAGCAGATTCTTAAGTAATATTACTCCAGCAAATAATAATGAACATAACTTGTGGAAGGCGACAAAATACCTCAAAAGATCCCAAAAAAGAAATATTCCAATCAAAGACTTAAACAATTCATGGTGCAGATCGGATAAAGATAAAGTACATGCCTTCAAAGACTTTCTTGAAGACACTTTTACACCCTTTTCTCTTTGCAACTCAGCAGACGCAACCGAAATATGTAATTTTCTTGACTTTCCTTGTCAAATGAGTTTACCAATAAAAAGTTTTTCAGTCTCTGAAGTAAAAAGAGAAGTAATAAATCTCAATACAAAGAAGTCTCCTGGATTTGATAATTTAAATGCTAAATCAATTAAATTTTTACCCAAAAAAGGTGTTGTGCTCATAACAACATTATTTAACTCTGTGCTTAGATTAACGCACTATCCTACTCAATGGAAACATGCAAAGATAATAATGGTTCCAAAACCCAATAAATCGGAAAACTGTATCAGTTCTTATAGACCTATTAGTCTACTTCCAATTCTATCCAAACTGTTTGAGCGCCTATTTCAGAAAAGACTGCGTCCCTTTCTGGAATCTATGAATGTAATTCCTGAACATCAATTCGGATTTCGCCATGAGCACGGTACTCCTGAACAATGTCATAGAGTTGTTAAAACTATTAGGGGTGCCTTGGAAAACAAGCATTTTTGTTCTTCTGTATTTTTGGATGTCAAACAAGCATTTGATAGAGTATGGCATACAGGACTATTATTTAAATTAAAAAAAATATTTCCAGCTCCATTTTACATATTGTTTAAATCTTATTTGCTCGAACGTAGTTTTTATGTTAATATTAACGAAGACAATTCTGAAATCGGATCTATAAAGTCAGGTGTTTCACAGGGAAGCGTATTAGGTCCTGTTTTATATACCATATTTACTTCAGACATGCCTACTAACAAAGACGTGATTATTGCCACATACGCAGACGACACAGCAATATTAGCATCCAAAGAAACTGCTTCTGAAGCATCCATGGTTGTACAAAGGCAGCTTAACCAAATTCAAGAGTGGTTAAATAAATGGAATATGAAGGTTAATGCAGACAAATCTACACTTGTAACTTACACCCTCAAAGAAGGCAATTGTCCACCAGTAACCCTGAATGGCGAAACTATTCCTTCAGCTGAATGTGTTAAATATTTGGGCTTAAATATAGATAGACGATTGACATGGAAAAACCACATAAAATTAAAAAGAAATCAACTCGATATCAAAACTAAAAAAATGTATTGGTTATTGGGTCCTAAATCTCAGCTAAGTTTGAGGAACAAAGTTATTTTATATAAAGCCATCCTGAAACCCATATGGACTTATGGGATCCAGTTATGGGGCACTGCTGCATATTCAAACATAGATATTTTACAAAAATATCAATCCAAAACTTTAAGACTTATCACAGACGCCCCGTGGTTTGTAAGAAATGATATCATACACAATGATCTTGATGTACCTAAAATTAAAGACGAAATTAAAAAATACAGCACTTGTTACCTCAATAGATTAAGCAATCACCCAAATGTATTGGCAATAACTTTACTAGACGATACGGATGAAACGAGAAGATTAAAAAGACTGCACATTTTGGATCTCCCTTTTACATAATAGGTTTATATCAAACAAATTTTTCTTTTTAATGTATTATTTACACCATTCTATAATTTAATTAAAAATGTATTATAAAACATTAATTTATTTTAAAACGTAGTAAACATATATTTTTGCTAAGTTCAATGGAACTTAGTGACTCTGTCATTAGTTAAATTTTAAAAAATTTGCTTAATATTTTTATTGTAAATAGATTGCAAATAAATAAAGATTATAAAAAAAAAAAAAAAAAAAAAAAAAAAAATATAACATGTCGAGATAGCTCAGATTGTAGTGTGGTTGACTGACAACCTAAAGTCCCGAGTTCGAATTTCAATGAAAAAAAATATACTTTTTTAAATTTATTTTTAGGCTCATTAATATTGTCTATACCAGACTTGGGCAATTTTAATTACATTTCAATTACAAATAAATTATATGAAATTAGTATTTGCTTTTTTTCAATTACAGGTTAATGTAATTGAAATGAAGGACTAATTACAATTATTTGTAATTGTCAAAAAAAAAAAGAATTCAATTACAATTACATGTAAGTGTAATTGGAAGAAATGCAATTGAATTGCAATTACGTGTAATTTGTAATTGTTATTAAAGGAAAATAATTGAACAAATCTGTAATTAATTACATTTTTAAACTATTAAGTTAAATAAAACTACTGATGTGTTTAGAGAAGAGATAAATTTAGGTAGATATAAATTGTCTTGTAATTTTTAATTGAGTACGTAATTAATTACAAAATGTAATGATTAACGTCCATGTCTGGTCTATACCACATCTTTTTGTATTTTGTGTAAGGTGATTAGTAATGACCTGTCATTATTTTTCCCGAAATCCCCATATAAAAGTAATGAGATTTGTGATGAAAAATGTTAAGTACTTGAATTTTACTGTGTTTTATTTGATAGTTAACTGGTATTTAAATCTCACATTAATGTGTTTTCTAGCAGAGTTTGGTGTGCTTTACGTAGACTTGATTTCACTAATATTAGTTTTCCTTTTCGTGTTAAGAAAATATTGGCTCATGCGCACACACAGGTGCTATATGGCCTAGAGGTATTTTTTTGTGCTATTGGTATTAACTTTACTAGGTTGAAATGAATAGTTAATAAAGGGTGTTTTTTATACAGGTATAGCAATTTAAGTTGGCAACACTTTTTTAACTGGCGGCCATTTTGTCAGCTGTCAAGTGATTTATGTTTAGTTTGGTTTGGCATTTCAACATGAAGAGACTGACTACTGAACAACGCTTCCAAATTGTGCAAAATTTATTTTGAAAATCATGGTTCTGTTCCCGATTTTCATAAGCGAATATTGTTTAGCGATGAAGGTCACTTTTGGTTAAATGTATACGTCAATAACCAAAACTGCCGTATTTGGAGTGATAATAATCCTAAAGTGTATATTGAGACACCGTTACATCCAGAAAGTCTGACTGTTTGGTGTGCTGGTGGAATCCGTACTTCTTTAAAAACGTTGCTGGTCAGAACGTTACAGTCAATAGTGACCGCTATAGAGACATGATTACTGAATTTTTAGTTCATCATAGTTTATTGAACAACCATGATGTGCAGGAGCTGTGATTTCAACAAGACGGCGCAACATGTCACACAGCTCGTGCCACAATTGAATTATTGAAGCAAACGTTTGGTAACCGCATACTTTCGCGTTTCGCACCCGTGAATTGGTCTCCAAAATCGTGCGGTTTAACGCTGCTGGGCTATTTTCTGTGTGGATATGTAAAATTGCTATTCTACGCCGATAAGCCTGAAACGATTGATCACTTGGAGGATAACATTCGCCGTGTTATTGCCAATATACGGAAACAAATGTTGAGAAAAGTCATCGAAAATTGCAACTCCAGATTAGACTATGTCCGAGTCAGCCATGGCGGTAATATGTAAATAATAATGCCAGAAGATTTTCTTTCGAAGAAAGTAAACTTCATGAGAATTTAAAAAATTCATCTTTGTTTTATTCCATTTCAAAGTTCTATACCTCTATAAAAAACACCCTTTACTATTGGACGATTTGTGTATGACGTTAGGCGCCGAAATGACATTTCTGGATATGTTTAACATTTTCTGGGATGGTCATTTGAAAACTTTGTTAAATGCCGCAATTTTATGGAATTTTGAAAAAGGATAGGGCTTTACCATTACGTATGCCTTTCATTTATTCACAATGAGCTAGGAATCATCAGATCTTTATTTCCAGAAGAATAAGATCTATGTATCAAAGGTCAATTGTGGTTTGAATTGCCCGTTGTTGGAATATATTGCCTCGCGAAGTAATTATTTTTTCACAATCAATAATGTTTTTCGCCCCAAACTTTTGAATAATTTTTGTGGCTTATAGATGGCTGCTTGCGTGAAATATTTCATTGATTTATTTATTTGATTTATTTATGGTTAATTTTTTAAGTGTGTGGTTACTAGTTGGGACTTACTTGTGTGACATTATGCTGCGTTTATTACTTTTTGCGTTCGTTTTACAATTATAGCTGGGGAGCCGATGGAATTTGTAGAATGGGGTTTTTGGAATGTTCTGTTAATTAATTTTTTACTATATATATGAGAGTTCGTTTTCAAATTTTTTTTTGATTTTGATTTCTGGATATTATCACTTTTTAGAAGGTTTTTGTATCAATAAAAATAATGGCGTATTTTTTTTTTTAATTGCAACTCCCCGTGCCTATAGGCGACTCAAATCGCGGATTTTGGGTCCTTTTTCCCATACAACAAAAACGGCTAAATATATGTCATATCTCACTTCAGTATTGGATTCTACGGGAAAACTTAGGTCCATAAGCTTATTTTTAGTTTTTGGAATGCAACAGAATGCATAATTAGAGTGGTCGAAAAAAAGAATTAAAAAAAAAAAAAATTTAAATATTTTTTTTTGTTAAATTTTTTTTTTACAATGAAAAAATACTTACATCTGAGAAAAATCGTCCAAAAATTTTAATTTTGTAGTTACCCGTTCAAAAGTTATTAAAGTTTAAAAATTTAATTTTTTAGTGAATACAAAATAATTTATTGGTTTATATAATATTTTATTGGATTTGAGTCGCCTATAGGCACGGGAAGGAGTTGGAATTAAAAAAAAAAAATACGCCATTATTTTTATTGATATAAAAACCTTCTAAAAAGTGATAATATCCAAAAATCTATTTTCCAAAATTAGCTCTAATACACTCGGGGAACTTCTGCTTTAAAAATATGTAGTTGTTTGGGTTGTAATACAGTTTCTTCATTTTTAATGTAAATGTCAGTCATTTGTAGAACAAATTAAAATGTTTACTAACCTTGTAGTTCATTTAAAAAAACAACCCACATCAAATGACTGTTTCATGATTTTACATTTATTTTTTACAGTTGGTTTTTGTTATTTAAAAAATTAAAAAAAAATAAATGTTTGTTTATTTTTTACTATCATGTGGTTCATTTTTACTACAATTGTTAGTCATTTTTTGAACATTAAAAAACAAATGACAATGTTAGTTGATTTTAATGAAATGTAAGTCATCCTTTCTTTAAGTGAATTTTCATTTGTTTTCAACTACATATGCAGTGGTCTTTACCTACATAGTATTCTAAGTGTATATATATTTATAATTTTTTAATTTTAAATTAGTAAAAGAAGTTGGATTATTATTATTACTGTGTCATATAAAATTTGTACAGAACATTAATAAATAAATAAAATAAAAGAAATAAAACTCATACTTATAATTTATTTATGTATATACTTAAAACATTTTTTGAATATAAAGAAAACTATAAGAACACATCAACATATTGATAATGTCATCTTAGTATTGTTTGCATTACAAATAATGATATATCATTACCAATATTTAAAATGCAAAATATTAACTTCATAAGAACGACCGATTGTAGTGACTATTTTTAAATAAAAAATATTGACTTCCTAATAATATGTTAATAAGCACTTTTTACAAAGTTTATAATATATATATAATATATTTCACTTATTTTAATATTGTAAATGTCTCGAGCTTAAAATTCTATTATGAGTCGTAAGACAAACAGTTGGACTTAAAAAAAAAAAGTTAAAAATAGTAGCCATAACACAAAAACGTGAGTAAGCCCTAATGTGACCCATAGATTAGATTAGAGTGGCACTATGCACCGCGACCAGAAGTTGGTATTTTGTGCTGCCAGCGAATACACCCTATAGGTTCAGGCTCCCTACGAAGCCAACTATCCTACCAGGTAAACAATTCCAAACGTCCGATGGCGTCACTATACCACCAAAATAACGCATCCTCCTGTCGGAGAGCCTCGGACATTTGCAGAGAACATGCTCTGAGGTCTCGGGTTCCAATTCACAAAACCTCCACGTATCCGTTGAGCATCGTCCCATCTTGTGCAATTGATACTCGTCAGATCTTGTACAATTGATACCTAACCCGTCACGGTCCTTAGTTCGCTCAAATTTGACCCTTAATATTAATGTCATACCTAAAGTGAAAGTTCGTAGTATTGGAAATTTATTTAAGTTTACAAATTACTCCTTATATACTCATATGTTCAATTTTGAATGAGTCACTAAAAATCTTCACTTGGCCCACAATAGGTTGTTATTTGTGACCATATAGGAACTCAATAAAATGTTGACCGGGGAGGCTACAGCGTACGTGATTCTAAAAAATATTTTAATTCGTAAATCTTCTTTTTGTAACATTCAAAATAAATGGGATTTTTACTTTTTTTTTAACTTTTTGTGGTCACTTTTGGGACTACTTATTTTTAAACTTTTCGTAACGAGATGTATAACCACTTATTATTATTAATCATATAACTACTTATTTTCCATTTTCTAGCAAAATAAAAACAATGGCTTTATACGCCATTTATATACATATGTATATTAGAGCGACTCAAGTTGTATGGGAGCGAAATTCGTGCAAGGTGTACCGCCCTCAAAATGAACATTGGTATTTTTTATGATGACATCTAAAATATTTCGGCTCTAGCTTTGACCTCTCCTGAGCTGGACCATTTTGAAAAAGGGTCAATTTTTGCATGTTTTGTTAATTTAAGAATCTGTTTCCTTACCAACATATACAATATGGGTATCATTAGAAAGTTTTTTTTTAAGGCGCGTCCAACTATATATACAATTTGTCCAAGGACGATCATCCATGTACTTTTTTTAAGGATATTCTGTTAAAAAAAAAACGGTTTTTGAATATTTTGTTCGGGGTTGTTTGTAATAAAAATGCCAAATTAACAGATTTTAATCTTTAGTCGATTTAATTAAATACGGGTCTCAGCTTTTTTTGAAATTCGTGCTAGTTCGCGTTTTGAAAAAATGCAATGGGGTGGTAACTCTTCGTTTTAAATAGGGCAATATGGGAATCAAATTTTTTCTTTTGCCAAGTACATCATCTTTGTATGTAAATAGTTTAGATTTTTGCAAATTAGTTGCATTTTACACGGTGCTATGGAATATATATAAATGCAATTTTGTGGTAACTCTAATATGATAGCGGACTTAGTTTCTAGATCATGTATGGATGAAAATAGGACTAAAGAAAGAAAAAAAAAATTGATTCACGACTTTTTGGCGGCATATTCTTTTTTTAATTTGCGAAAAAAATTTGCCGCCAAAAAATCGTGGATCATTTTTTTTTTCTTTTGTTAAAATATATGTTTTTCTCATTTTTAGTTTTTTAAATATTTTGTTTAATTTCTCTAAATGTTATAGCAAAATTATGTTTTTTTTTTAAGCACCGTCATTGCAAGGAAGTGAGAAAAATGAGAAAAAAAACAGATTTGGATTCAGCGTACCTAAGTCTATTCAAAAATGCTTATTTCACAGAAAGATTTTGCAAAAAAATGAAATTTGTCGAGTATTATTAGAGCTGTTTTATATTAGCTGTTTTATTGGACTTCTTATTATGTTCATATTGTTCATATATTTAAAAATGTTGTTTAAATTTTCAAAACGACACACAGTGCGTATGAGTGTTATTTAAAGTATTCATACAATTAATATAACGTATACGCAAGAGTAGGCAAACAGCTAATAGCATAAACCAGTACGATATTCAAATATTTAAAAATATATGCAACTGAAACTTAACTGGCGAAAGTAATAATTTATTATGCCCACTACTATATATCACACATGGATCAAATTAATTATTTAGACAATATAATGCAACCCTATTTAAATAGTTAATATAATGCCACATATTTTTTTTTAAATGTTCTAATAACTTGTTTCATATTATTTAAGTTGGCAAAGCAGCCTTGGTTGAATGTTAACAAATTGTGTACTTATTTTTAATATATTATTTATAATTACCTAAATAGAACTTGTCGAAGAAACTGTCTCTGCGTATTACGATATAAGACGTAATGTGACTAAATTCAAAGTCAGATATGACTTAATCATATTATATATGACTAGATGTAAATATGTGTACCTGGGTTACATTTAGTAGAACGTAGTTGGAGTTTTCTATTTAATAGTAATATTTAATTATGATCTTAAACCTGAAAAGTTGTCATAAAATTTTCCAGAGGAAAGCTTATGAATACTAATACAGCAATAACAATAACTTTCTTAGCTATCATTTATAATACCTATACACACAAAAAAATTAAAACCCATTTCAATAACGAAAACCACCGATTCAATAACTTTAATTGCTGAAATTCCGCCAACAACGAAAATTGCTAATTCAATTAGAAATTGATAGTTCTTTACTTGAAGTATTTTTCAATTATATGATAACTCATTTGATTGAAAACTGATCAATATCGTTTCCTTTCCCAAAGGTTTCTTTTATAGTGGTGCGGCAACAACATTTTTAAAATGATTTTTAACAGCTTGAGTTTTATAACATTGAATTTAAGTTACCATGAAATTCTCATTCAGTTCGCAGATTTATTTATACTTATGTGCACAAATGCACACAGGAATTAGTTTTTTTTTCTATGGAAATGTAGGGACTATGGCAATTTTTTTTTTTTTTTTTTTTCTTTGCAGAAAATTTCCATTTTGTGTAAATCAGAGTATTTTTTTGTTTGAAATAAATTTAATTCATTTGTTTAATTTTCTTTCTGTTTACAAAATTTGAAATTTTTATTAAATGAAATTAAATTTGTGTGCGTTGTGGTGTAATGGTTAGCGCTTTGGACTGTTACACAGATGGTCCCGGGTTCGATTCCCGGTTACGACAACATTAATTTATAAAAATAATATGTATGAGTTTTTTATCACTTATATGTATCGCTGTGCCCACCTTCGGTGTTCCCATAGCACTTAACCCCACCGAAGTAAAATAATGAATCAGGGCTATGAAACAAAAAGCTTCAATATTTTCGCCAACTCTATATCAGTTGGCGAGCAACAACTGTTCTAAGACTCATCATCTCGCGCAATTACAGTGTTGCCATGTTTGAAGCCCTTCATCTTTCACCACCTTTCATCTCTCCACTATCCCTTTTCCAAAGAAAGTAACACATTAATTAATAGGAAGACTTTTCTGACTGTTGCTTCTCTTTAAAACAAAAAAAAAAATAAACCTAATAAGAATTAATATCTCGTCTAATTGAAATGAATTTAAAATATTTATTACTAATACCATTAAATATAAACATTTATAAAAAAGCAACTACATAAATATTACAAAAAAACACCAAAAAATGTGTTGCATTTGCTTTTGAGTGATAATATAAAAAAATGTTAAGGAATTTCCAAATTTGAGCAAATATTTAATTGATTCAATTAATTTTTAATTGACAGCTTTTAAAATCTTTATCAAACGGATTTAATTGAAAATAGTAGCGGAATTTCAAATAGCTAACATATGCTAAAACTAAAGTTTAAATATATTAATTAATTCTTGTGAAGCTGCTATCATATCAGTGTTTCCAAAAAGCGTTTGTTTAACAATAATTTAAGTGGTTTTTAACACAAAAAAAACGCTTTCAAAGAATTATCTGATTCCAGTATGCCAATGTTGGCAAAAAGGGTTTTCGCACTGTTATCCAGTCGAAAATTATCAAAAGTTCAATAGTCTAACCACTAGGAAAGCATTTATTTTATGGAAATGGTAATGATTTGTTTAAAACCGTTTTATTCACAAGGTTCAGAGTTCGATCTCCGTTTCAGGCATAAGTCTTTTAATAGTTTTGAATAGTTTTTTATATATAAAATAAATTTTTTTATGACTTAAAAAGCTCTTTTAAGACTATTTTTTTTTTTCGTGTTTTGCCATGGTTGGCAAGTTTTTTCCAGAAAACCTTACCTTAATCTACGGTTTCATAACAGTTATCATTCGCTTACGTTTTAAACTACCAACTAACTGCTTTATGTCTTGTTAGCTTATTAGGTTTATTAGACCTACCAATCTGCAGGCCAGAGTTAGAATCTCGGTAGGAACAATAAAGTTACAAATGTTCTTTTTTGTTATTTTATTATAATTTGAGATATTTTTGTTTTCGGAAAGTTTGAGAGTAAAGTTTTCCAAATTTTACTATGGAATTTTGTTTTAACAGAAAATCGAAATTCGTTGTTTTTAACAAAAAAAAAGATTATTGTTGTAATCTAGATAAAAATAACCTTGTCGTTCGAGTTGTTGGTATACTGACCTATTTAATTTTTTAACTTTTTTGTGATCATGAATTTGTAAATTTTTTTAAACATGTTTAATTTAAATTTTACAAAACTTATTTTTTATGAAAAAAAAAACTAAAAATGGTATAAATTAAAATAATTGTATTTATGTTAACGACATTAAATTGTTAGTTTGATATAAAATAATAGATTTAAAACACAATAAACTGAAGTACACCAACGTTGCTATAGTAAAATGGGCTACATGTTGTTGTTAGGTAATAAATAAGTTTACTTAATTGAATTTTTAAATTGATTTTGAATTAATTTTAAATTTAATTTTAAATTTGTGTGTAGTTTTTTACACATTTTTTTTTTTTTTAATTTACTATTAAACATACTATTTAAAAAAAAGGATCCGACTAAGTCTGCTTCAAACGTTCAAAATTCATTAAACATCGAGCTTAGCACAAGTACAATCCAAAGCATAGCAGTTGAAGCTGGACTAAAATCCTACAGGGCTGCAAAAAACCCATTTATTTAAAAAAAAAAATAAAAAGCCAGATTAAGTTTGCACGGGAGCATGTCCACTGACCTTTAGATCAGTTGAACAGAGTTCTGTTTTCCGACGAATCAAAGTTTAATATGGTAAATTCGGATGGAATGAGAAGAGTACGTCGGCCCCCTAACCAACGATTGCATTCTCGATACTGTCAATGTACTGTTAAGCATGGAGGGGTGGCATGTGATGGTGTCGGGTTGCTTTTCGGGACAAAGCTTAATACCTTTACACGACGGTATAATGGATAAAGATATGTACCAAAGTATCTTGCAAGAAGTAATGTTGCCTCATGCAAAACAGAAAATACCAGCTTCCTGGATATTACAACATGACAACGACCCAAAACACACGTTAGCAATAGTAAACAATTGGTTGGAGCAGGAAGAGGTCGTTGTCATGGAATGGCCCGCACAGCCCCCGACCTTAACACTATTGAGAACTTATGGAAAATTGTAAATCGAAATATAAGAGGTCGGTGGGAGATCAGATAGGCTCTTCAGTGCCATCCAGGAAGCCTGGTCAGCTGTACCATCTCAGATAATAAAGAATCTTATTAATTCCATGCCTAAAAGATGCGAGGAGGTTATCAAAAACAAAGGTTTTGCCATTAAATATTAAGACATAAGTTTGTTCAGTTAGTTTTGTCAAGCGAATTTTTGACTTTTAAGTTTATTTTATTTTGTAATTAATTTTAAGATATGATAATTAGAAATGTATTTATTTTTTTATTAAAATTTAAGCTTTTTTTTGGAATAATTTTTTTTGTTAAAAGCCGACTGAATTTTATTGCATACCAAGAAGTGAAGGTATGTAAATTCTGTTCGGTTAGTTTTGGCCGACACTGTACATTTCGATTATGAAATCCAAATTAAAATCGAAATCGCGGGTTTCGAAAATTTGGAAAATTTTATACAAAAAACTTATCAACTTTGATAAAAAAAAGGTTTCATATATCCACCGTTGTTTAAATTTATATTTTTTATGAATATATTTCTGTCCAACGTCCTTTTATGTGACATAGGATTTTTTAAACAAATACATTTTAGAAAGCTAAATATTAGCGAAAAACCAAAAAAGTCAAAATTTAAGTTCATGAGTTAAATAAAAAATTAAAAACCATATGAGATGAAATTGCTTGGTAAGTATAATGCAAAACAATATCGACCACGTGTAGAAAATTATAAGCATACAAGTGGTTATATATAAGTACATATATGGAAATGAAAAGTAGAAAAAAATTGTCGCATTTATAGTAATTAAATGTGCTAAAGTCCCAAAACTTGTCATTATAAATCTAATTACTTTTATTTTGGGATGTCGCGCAAAATAATGACATATCATTACTAAATATTTTACGAAAAATTAAAAATATTCAGTTACCTCTATGAATGGACAAAAATAATGAGTGTAGCAATAAATTAAAAAAAAAAAAAATACGTTAGAATATTTTTCTACTTTAAGTTGTTTTTCAAATAGTTTGATGATTTCATAATTAGGGTTACCAGATCAGGCAGTTTATACACTACGGCAGACAAAAATATTGTCATAGAGTTTATTTTGTCTATTCTTTCGCTCTCGGTTTGACTCGGATGGACTTAACAATTATCTTTTTCTACTGCAGACAACTGAAGATTTGGGTGATGACAATGAAACAATTTAATTGTCTATAATTAAAATGATCAAACTCTTTGAAAAGCAACAAATAACAATAGAATAGAACAATATTCTAACAAACTATAGGAAAATATACAAAATTTAAAAAAAATTTAATTTAATAAAAACAATAATAAAAAGTTTTTTATATAGAGCAATTTTTTTTTGCGGCAGTCTGGTGTATCCCTTGTGTCCGTAAAATTTTTCAATAAAAATGTTTTCTTCTTCTTCTTCCTGTAAAGAGACTAACTAAAGTAATATTCTACAGTAATTAATATAAAAATTAATTGCGATTGTCATTATCTGACGGTTGCAAAACACTTTCTAAAATAAGTTTTCTGATTTAATATATTTTAATTAAATGTGACCACACGAGATTTGAAACTGTATTTTCAGATTGTCAGTAAAGTGCTCTACCACCTAAGCTATCATCTCGACAATAATATTTGATAGATAAAAACATAAATTGCTTGCTTGCACAAAATGGCATTATATTACAGCTTACAAAAAAAAAATATGTAGTTATATATGTACTTACAAGAGTTTATAAAATAATGTGTATAAGCATCAATTTTCACAAAATGTTGAGATCATTACTTTATGTTGAAAATAATGATAAAAACAAGTACCTTTTGGGTAACAAATTAACAAAAAAAGTAACAAAACCTATATTTTTTTATAAAAATTAAATAAAATGTGAAATATTAAAAAAAAAATAAATTACTGCCTACCCTGCATTTTATGTCTTTTATGCATGTTCCAAATTTCATTGCAATCGGACCAAAAGTTAATAAATGGCCGAATTATTTCCACAAATTTTGTTATTTATCCCACTGTGCCCTGTACGAATAAATAATTGGAAAAAATGCACCCATTGGAAAGATTTCCAGCTTGTTCCAGTATAACTTAATATATTTCGCCAATAAGAGCTCCTGTTTAATATTGAGTATAACATCCGTTTTAAAAGGTTTGGTTGTTAATTAAATAATCAAAAAAGTCAGCAAATTGGTATATAGTCATGTAATAGAAGTTCTTTAAGAAACCAAAAGTTTTATACAGAACTTCCTGTTTCCCAACATTCTCCAGCAATGTCAAATTAACAATAAATGCAAACCAAGTACTGACTGCTTTATTTTCAAAAGGAACATTTACTAGATTTCAACAATAAATCTAACAACGGAATTTAGGCTAGCCTAGAATACCACAATCTGAAGAACTTTGGACTTCAAATAAATACAACGGATTCTACAGTGCACATTTAGTTGATGGATCAATTACGAATCTATCTTAACAAACATTAAAATAAAAAATATTGTAGTTCGAATAAAAAAGTGGGAGGCTTAGCTGATCCCATATACATATGGCGATTTTACCAGATAAAAAATTTTTGTCGAAATTGCAGTTTAATTTTTCATTACAATTTTTACTCTAAATGAAATTTAAAAATGAATGCTAAACGCATAAATGCGTCCTAAATATTACATTCATAATTATACATATTCACAAGACACGTATAAAGGACTATGTGTCCTTCAATTCCGTATGTTTATATCAAAAAGTTCTTACGCTTACAAAAATGTAATAAATTTGAGATTTTTGTTATAATTATTATTAAAAAAAAAATAAAAATTATGTTTTTTTGACCTATAATTCTGTTATGAAAATGAATTTATTTAAGTTCAAGGCCATACTCTATATTTCTTTATTAGGATATTGTCCTAACAAATAATCTATAGAGTTTTTTGTTTTCAATTTATTAATTGACTACCTTCAATAATTTGTTGATGGT
The DNA here is from genome assembly GCA_021234595.1 of Delia radicum. Lineage (NCBI taxonomy): Eukaryota > Metazoa > Arthropoda > Insecta > Diptera > Anthomyiidae > Delia > Delia radicum. The sequence goes on along the minus strand of CM037851.1, from coordinate 84,447,416 downwards.
TCCATTTCGGGGATTTTCTAGGTCCCCATCATCAGAACAAGTTTAGAAAGCAGTGGCTACCTCATTCACAATCTCAAACACTTATATATCCCATTTGTTAAAACAAATGAGAATTAAGTTGAGAATGAAAATAAATAGAAAATCCCCGAAATGGAACCATCAACAAATTCTTGAAGGTAGTCAATTAATAAATTGAAAACAAAAAACTCTATAGATTATTTATTAGGACAATATCCTAATAAAGAAATATAGAGTATGGCCTTGGACTTGAATAAATTCATTTTCATAACAGAATTATAGGTCGAAAAAACATAATTTTTATTTTTTTAAATAATAATTATAACAAACTTTCAAATACATTAATTTTAATATCGTTATGTCAAAAAGGAATTTATATTTATTTTTCTATGACTTATTCGATTGCAATGCAATTTAAGTATGTTATAAAAGAGAAAAATTAACTGCAAATAAAATTGATTTCAGATGCCAAATCTCAGTTTTAGGGGTTAAATTAGGGGGTTTAATCTAACTCCAGTTTGGTTCTTTGCGTACTTGGTCCATAGAAAAAACATACAAAATGGGTATCAATAAAAGTTTTTTTAATTGCGAATCCAACGCTGCATGATATTTCAGTTTTTTTATAACATAAAAAAAACATACATAAGCGACACTTTGCTAACAAGAAATATGTAAACAAATTGTAGTTTGTCTTATAGGAATTGTCGCTAAAGTCTTTTTTTTTTTTTTGTTTTGCTGAAACTTGTAGCGATACTTCCTAGAGTAATGCAATTTTGAGTAATGATGTAACTTATCGTAAAATAATATGTCTTTTTGGCGAATAGGGTTAGATATCGCCTTAAAAAAAAGCACTTGTTACACATTTTTGAAATAAGAATGCGTCTGATAAATTCTAATGCAAACTAAAATCGCGACGTTAAAAAGTTTTCGGTTTGACAGAAAATGACTCTCATACACACAGAGAAAAATTTTAATATTTCCCAACTGAAATTCGGTTACTGCAACTCAAATTCGGTTATTACGAATTTGAGTTGGTTGGTACAACTGAACATTCGTTTTCACAACAAAGTTCGGTTAATTCAACTGAATTTTAGTTGCAACACAAAAAATATTCAGAAATCTAATGTAAATATCGTTGTACCAACTTCATGTCTCTGTGTGTATAAAACGTTTTCTTTTTGCCAAATTTCACGAAAATTAGTTTACACTTTGTTGAGGTGATGTCTTTTAAAGGTATCCTAACAAAATAATATGCGTCCTTGAACTAAAAACTTTTTTCAGTTTCAAAGATGAAGCCATCGATTACATTTTTGGGTAATAACAATTTTTCCGAAAGGCTAATTATTTTCGTTATTTTTTTAATTATTCTTAGATATGTTTTTTTAACTTTCACGAAATTTTGATTTTCATTATTTTTTACACTACAGAAAACTATTATTTTTGGTTATTAACAAAAATAAATATACATTCAAAATATTTGCATATACACATTAAATTTATTAAAAATCATTTAAAAAAAAGGCTACTTACCTCTTGTTTAAAACAATTGTATTTTTTAGTTTATTTTCAACTTTTGAAAAATTAATTGACCAAATCGGTAAAAACAATAGATCGCTTTCGTTTATTTTAATACTCAATATAATATAACAAGTTCTTGTTTTAAATATAAAATTTTAACTGAATATTTTAACTGTTCCCAAAAGCATTTTTTTTTTGTTTATTTTGCTTATTGTATAACAGATTGAAAGTTAAAAAATATATTTCTTCATTAATTTAACTGCATAATCCATTGAAACAACTTTACTGATTAACTTTTTAAATGACTGTTGAAATTTTATCGGAAAGTTCTTTTCAGTGTACAGAAATGTTTTAAGTTTTGTATTAAGAACACAAAAATTATTTTTCTGACTTTATATATTTTCATATAAAGAGTCCGCCATCTGACGTTTTTTTTTTCAACTAGTGCTTATTTCGTGAATGGTAATACTTAGCTCATGTCTGATTTGACAGATAATTAGTTGTATCCTTCCGCTGAACGAATATGGTTGTGTATACGCTTGAACAACGCTGGGAAATATTGCGACAATACTTTGAAAATCATGGTAATGTTGGACAATGTCAATGGTTAGTCAATGGCGATGGTTATCGGGCCATGTTGAACGAATTTTTGTTCAAATAAATTCAATGAAAATGAAATTATTCAAGTTCGAGGCCATACTCTATATTTCTTTATTAGGATATTGTCCTAACAAATAATCTGTAGAGTTTTTTGTTTTCAATTTATTAATTGACTACCTTCAGGAATTTGTTGATGGTTCCATTTCGGGGATTTTCTAGGTCCCCATCATCAGAACAAGTTTAGAAAGCAGTGGCAACATCATTCACAAACTCAAACACTTATATATCCCATTTGTTAAAACAAATGAGAATTAAGTTGAGAATGAAAATAAAATTTCCACAAACAAATGGTAGTGGAAGGGACAAGGTCTGGGCTATAAAGCGGTGAGCTAAAACTTCCCATCCGGTCATGCAACATGTGGCCGAGCGTTGTCGTTATGGAAGAGTATGCCCCTTTAAACGAATCAATTGTGTGATCGTGATCCTGTGATCGTCGGACCCTATTTCAATAGCTCATATAACAAAACACCCTTCTGATCCCACCAAATACAGTGCATTTACCTTGGCGCCACGGATATTCGGCTTCGGTGTTGATTCGGCTGATTGGCTAGGCTTTACATATGACTTTTTGCGCTTGGCGTTATCGTAATGTATCCATTTTTCATCACCAGTAACAATACGATGCAAAAATTACTTCTTTTTGTAGCGTTCAATGAACATTTTCGGCATGCACATTCGCCTTTCAACGTTTCTAGCCTTCAATCTTATGGGACCCAATTTCCTTGCTTTTGAACGAATCCCAATGCTTTTAAGCGTAGGAAATATTTGGGTTGTGCAACTCCCAATGATAATACGAGTTCTGCTTGCGTTTGACAGCAGTCTTCGTGGAGTAATGCTTTAAATTTCTCATCTTCAAATTTTTTCTGCTGATCATGCCTCTCCCTGTCTTCTGTGTCGAAATCACCACTTTTAAATAGCGTAAACCATCGTTCACAAGTTTTTTGAGTTGGGGCATGTTGACCGTAAGTTTCTACCAAGAATCGATAACTTTCAGCTGCCGGTTTCTTCGAATAAAAGAAAGTTATCAGACTTCCCCGCAAAACATCTTTTTTAAGCACAAAATTCGACATTATTATAGCGATTGAATAAAATGTGTGTTTACACTTTGGCGTCTATCGAATACTGAATTATAATGACATGACCCTCCAAAATACCATATTTGGTATTGTTGACAAAAAAATAATTGGTAATAGCTATGCCATCTTATATTAAAATCGATATTATTAACTTGTATAATTTAATATATAATAATATACACTCTATTGTAAACAATATTTTTTGAGTGATATAATATATCCCAGCAAAAAATAGTGCTTACCTAAAAGGCATTATTTAATTATCAAGCGCTTCCAAAGCTAATCTAGAAGGCATGATTTTTATTCGCGGTATCTCATGTTGTATGTCTCTTTTGAGCAGGTGAAAAGCGCTTCTTTCATGTAATTTCTAAAGCAATAAATTCATACCTTCGTAGCAAACAAAATGCGCTTTTTTTGTGTGTTGACAATATTAATGCTTCATTGTAAGCATTTTTTACTGCTCATTGCAGGAATTATGCGTTGCTTCGAATAAGGCATTAAGGGAAGCACAACAATTAAATATGGTTAAGTATGACATCATGTATAGTAAGACTTTTACTTGCTGCTGTAATTTTTCTTAAAACGGCATGTTTAATTGTATCTAACAATATGTTTCACATGAAGACATCGGTTTTAAAAGTTCGGTCACTTGAGATGAAGTCTCCCATATAGTTAGATTATCACAGGAAATTTTTGTATAATATGATTTATAATATTTGTACCATCATAAACACCTCTTTAAACTTCCCAGTCACAAAATGACAAACGGACTACCACTGGCAAGGCACTAAAAAAGGGTCTTACAAGTACTTGCACCAAGTGATTTTCCAATCGCAAAATGATAAAATCATTAGACAAAACCATTAAACGTGAGTTTGGGTCTCTAAAAAAAATACGTATCACCTATTTTTTTTCTTTCCCATGTAAACAAAAAGTTGTTATGCATTCTTGTATTATATATAATTATATCCGAAAAATGAGAACATCTAATTGTATCATATTAGATCTAATCTGATAAAACTAGACATTATTTAACACAATTAGATTTTATTTGTTGAAATTAGACATAGTTTGACAGAATTGTATTCTAATATTGTTCTCATCCAAATATATCAAATTATATATAACGCGATACATTTATATCCAATTAGATGCAATTGTATAAAAATATATGCCATTGTAATATATCAGTATAAATAATGTATAAATAACTATATCAAAATTTTTTTACTTGGGTTATCATATCCCGAGCTAAAAAGATTTGATATAAATATATTTTACTTTATACAATTATTTATAATAATATATTGCAAAATAATTATTCATATAAAATTATATCTCAAATATATTATTTTATTTTTCTATATATTGCACTTCATATAGTGCAATATGTAACAATGTCTAACAAAATATCTGTCTAAATGGTTACATATGTCACATGTTATTGCAAATATTTGTATACAATTGTATATAATTGGGTATAATTGTATCACATTATTTATAATTTGATACATTTGAAGGAGGACAAACTTCTGATGCAATTGTATCAAACTATATCAAACTTCATCAAATTAGATAGAATTGTATCAAATAATGTCTAATGTCTAATTATATAAAACAAAAATTTAAAAAATATTTGTTTCGTTTGGGATATCTAAATTTTTATAACATCGGAGAGAACCCATCGGGATCCTTCTATATCATTTTCGGAGTCTCCCAGATCAAACCACAACGTTTTGTTTTTATTTAGACCGCTGAAAGAATTGTAAAACAATTGTTAGCAAAACGCTTTTGGGAACGCTGGTAAAGCGTCTAAGACAAGTGTTCTGCCAGTAATTTCTTTACAGTTACACGGTTAGCTAGTGGTATGCCAGTGGTTAATTTTTTGTACCACTGGCAATTTCTGACTGGGTTTGCTTATGCATGGGTGTTGTATTGTATCTACACGTTTTTTATTTTTCGTCCATTTTTGTGCCTTGAAAATCTTTGCTGAAGTGTTAAGATAACAAAATATTCAATTAAAATGTCAACTTTGTTAATAATAACAGCAAATAAAGCAATGGAGCTAAAAGTGTGTTTGAATTATATTTAAAAATATTTTAGCAGCTAATTAATAAAATTTAATTAAATTATTTAGTACTCCTAATGATGACAGCAGGTGCAAACTTTAATTTGAACTTTTACTTTATCTCAATGGTAAATTGTTTGATATAAAAATGTTTAAACAGAAAGCAAAAATAAATCAAATCTAATAAAATATCAAGCATATTTTTGTTTTAATGACAGAAAGTTAGATAATTGGGTTGTATCATTGCGATATACAGAACAAATATTCTAACGCTGCACAGTGGGATAAATCACAAAATTTGTGGAAATAATTCGGCCATTTGTTAACATGTGGTCCGATTGCAATGAAATTTGGAACATGCATAAAAGACATAAAATGGACTTTAAGTTTTGATTTTGAACCTTCCCGACCCTTTGGGGGCGGCAAAATGGCTGCCCAAAGTTTGGTACTTTTTTCATAAAAAATTTTGAGTATTTGCCATTTTTTTGTTTTTCATCCGATTTTCAAAAAATTAACATATTAGTAATCTTCTTGTAAATATGAACAAAAAACATGCTTACATGTGTGTGTTACCGCCAATAGTTTCCGAGATATTCCGATTTGAAAATGTGAAATTTCAAATTTTGTCCGATTCAGGTCCAAAGTTTTTCGAATATCGGGAGAAAATTGGGACCAATTTTCGTTTTTAAATAACGGTTATTTAGCCAATAAAATTCTTGATTGAATAAAAAGTGAGTTCAGTTAGTTAAAACCCCTTTTTACCTGACCGAATTATGTAAGATGTGAATACGAGGACACATTAGAAGAAATATATGAATAAGGGCTAACTTTTGAAGATTTTCTATGTAGGTGTTACGAACATAACATAACAGTGTTTGGTATCGTTGAAAAGAAAATTACCTGTAGATTGCGATTTTTTTTTGAAAAAGATTGAATTTAGCCATCTTGGTGAAACAAAAACTTGGGTAATCCAAATATGAAGGTAAAAATTTCAGTTTTTGCTTAAATGAAAATTTTCACTATTCAATAAAATATTTATTAATAGACATAATCCTATGAGTTTTTGGATTTAACTAGACTTTAATGTCAACAAATTGAAACAAATGTCAGAATTTATGATTTTCTGAAAACATTCCCACAATTCCTAAAAATAAAAAAAAAAAATTCCAAAAATGGGATTTTTTTTCGTTTTTTGCTGCCATGTCGTCATTTAAAGCGCGGATACGAAATGACTTACACACTACATTAGGTATCTGTTGGAATATAAAACCGGTTTCCGCTATTGGAGGCGTGCGCAAATTTTAACTGTGAGTTAAAGTTAATATTTACCTCAAAAATATGGCAACTTTGGAAGCGGAATGGGGAATCGATTCATATGCATTTGGCTGAAATGAATTGCAATTCATTTTAAATCAAATGAATTCGGCAAAATAAATTGCAATTCATTTTCAATTCAAATGAGTTTGGCGAAATGAATTGCAATTCATTTCCAATTCATTTGACTTGAATTGATTTTGAATTAATTCAAATGAATTAGAAGAATTAATTGCAATTCATTTTCAATTCATTTGTATTAAATTGATTTTGAATTAATTCGTTTGAATTATTTCAAAATCAAAATTCATTTGAATTATTTCAAAATCAATTTAATACAAATGAATTGAAAATGAATTGCAATTAATTTTTCTAATTCATTTGAATTAATTCAAAATCAATTCAGCTCAAATGAATTGGAAATGAATTGCAATTCATTTCGCCAAACTCATTTGAATTGAAAATGAATTGCCGAATTCATTTGAATTGGAAATGAATTCCAATTTATTTTTACCAAATTCATTTGAATTAATTCAAATTTCATTCAATTCTTTTTTTATGTGAAAAGAATTATTCAAAATTCAATTCAAATTCGTAATGAATTGAAATCAAAAATGAATGATTCATTCACAGCTCTGATATCAGGGAAGTGGAAATAATGGAACACTTCTTGGGTTGGTGCCCGGCTTACAATTAAATAAGGATGATATATTTCCGATCTTTAAGTTTCTCAGAAGATCAAATAGTAAATTTTTTAAATGACGCTGAAGATGCAAATTGGCTAAACCTTTGCAATTATGTTAGGTATGCACTAAGATATGGAAAAATACTAATAACTGAGTTCAATTTTTAAATAAAACTTTAAACTCAATTTCCCAGCAGACGGTTATCAAACCATGCTGTAATATTATTCTTTATATATGTTTTAAAATAATTTTTAAGATAATTTATATTATATTTATACTATAAGTTAATTTCTTTGTATTATTTTATAAATTTTTGAAAACAAATAAAAAAGAATCTAATCTAAAAAAAAAAAATCTAATCTAATCTAATCTACCATGCAATCGAAGTTTATTTTGAGGAAAATTGAATAAAACTTTAATATTTAATTAATTATTTGTAATATATTTTTTTATTTTTTTTTTGCTATTTCTTGTGCCACATTAACTAGTTATTCGTGCTATTTTGCATACCGCTTTCAACGGTTTTCTTGCCCTTTTAAACTTGCCCGGGTTATATATATAAAACTCAGAGAATAATAGGCTTTTTTAAATAATCATTTTTTGCGACATTGTTTTTATAGTTTCGAGATTTTGTGAATAGAATTGTAGCCAACAAAATAAAGCATTATTATTAGCTGTCCAAATTAAAATAATTTTATTTGTTTAAATTTTATAGAGCAGCAAAATATAAATTCATATATGGGTTTTGTTATTATTATGAGTATGAGTAATATTAATCCCACATAGAATAACACGGTTGTTTTTATCCTTCGAGTTCTATGTTACTGTGCAACAATTACCATACAAATTTTTTAATATAAATCATATTCAAAGTTTAAGGTTACCAGTATTATGTATAAATAGCTAAATTTTCTAAATAAAAAAAAATATTCCTTTCTTAAGGCATCGTAGTTATTTTGCAATTTGTAACTATTGTTGTTACTAAAGTAATATCAAAATATTGAAGAAAAATCAGAAATGTTTATATCTTTTTTTATATGCAGCGGCAACAAAAGTCTTAACAGCAACAACTACCCAGCAAAACTTTCTAAGGATAATAAGAAATTGAGGTCGGTTATTGCTTACTTTTCTATAACAAACCCTTTTATGTTAACAAGGGACACAAGGTAACACCTTACAAAACACCTAAAGTATAAATGTAATAAGTTTTTTTTTGAAAATTTTATTTTTTATAATGGGTACTCGTATTAAACTAAAATTTGAAAATTTTTAACTATTTAAAAATTTTAAAAACGAAAATAAACTTTTTGTAATAGAGATTACAAACCTTATTATTCCAACAACGACGCATCTATCGAGGTAAATACTTACCTCGGTAAGAATTTAAGGTTTATTTTGTCTGTTGTATGTAATGTCTCGGCTTGAGTTAAGTCAATTTTCTTTTTCTATTGCAGACAACTGACGATTTGGTTGTTGCCCATGAAACAATTGTATTTTCTATCATGAAAATTATCAAACTTTTAGAACATCAACAAATTACATCTTATATGAAATTATCATATTAGTTTATTGGACTTGAGGTAGAACAATAATCTTACAAAATATATGAAAATATAGAAAGACCGAAGAAAAACAATTTTTGTATTTTTAATATAAAAACTAAAAAGTTTTTTGAAACAATTTAATTTAATAACCACTCGAGATTCGAACATGGGTCTACAGATTGTCAGTCAAGCGCTCTACATTCTGAGTTGTCTCGACATATAAACACATAAATGACTTGCTTGAAAAATAATGGGTTTAAATATACACTCAAATAAAAAAGTTAGTAAAGTCAGAAAAAAACTTTGCTGAGTCAGTAAATTTTTAGTCAGGAGGGTGCTTGCAAAAAATTGCTAATGTCAGCAAAATCTTTTGCCGAAAATCAGCGATCTAATTTTTAGCAACAAAATTAGTATATTCAGCAAAAGTTTTGCTAAAACTTAGTGGATTAGAAATTAAAAAAACCTTGCTAAACATTACTAAAATGTTTGCTGAATATTTGTGGACTGAAAAAAGCTCAAATAAATTGTAGAACATTTTTACTTTAGTTAGTTTATTTTGCTGAAAATCATAAAACATATTTTTGTGGTTCTTTTTAAAATAATTTTCAATAAGTTACAAAATATAAAAATTTTCTTAGTACCACATTGACGACATGATTTAATGTAATATCTGCAAATATATAGAAATAGTTATATATAACATAAACAAAATTATCTTTCAACTACTTACATCAATGGTAGTCTCAATGATGCTATCTTTTAAAGGAACACTAATGCCGCAGAGAATTATAGTAACGAAACGAAAAAATAACAAAATATAACATATACAACCCTTTTTTGCAATAAGAAAAAGGAAACAGAAAAATCTATCTAAGATGTATGTCGTTGTCTTTCGCTTTAGTCTATCTACCTGCTGTATATTTGTTATCAAAACTTTTTTAAATTTAAATATTATATTTTTTTTCTTTTATTTAAATAATAGACAATTACTTTCACAAGCGTGTGAAAACGCAAAATTTAAGTTGTTTGAATCCACAATTTTATTTTATGTATGAAAAACAGATACAAAAATCTTCCATGTTTGATTTTTTTATGTGTCTTACTAGAGTTGTACCTTTTAGTATCATTTTCCTCATCACTACTACATCTTGACATCTAATTCATTCTGCGTATAACTTTTAATCTGGTTGTCGTTCACACTATTGATGTGCTAAATCATCTAAATTTTTTTAGCAAAATAAGTTAGTAAAACATTAGTTCAAAACAGTTAAGTGCTGACTAAGTATAACTAAACTTTTTTAAAACAGAATTTTAGCAAAAAATTTGCTGAAAAATAGTATACCTGATTTACGAGATGTTTTACTAACTTTTCTACTAAATTATTTTTTTGAGTTTAGATTTTCAAAAAATTTAGAGATCATTACTTTATATTGAAAATAATGATAAAAAATTAGTAGTTATGTGTAACAAATTAATTATTTTTTTATTAATATAATGGGAAAATTACTTACCCAGGTAGAAATTGGAGACGGTACAAAAAACAAATGCTGTCAAAGCGTTTGTTTTTGAAAGCACCAAACAAACAGCATTCTCAGAGCGCTAGCTGCTAATGGTAAGAAAAAAAGAATTACAGAAGCATTATTTTGGAATGATTTTTAAAAGTCTCCAAAATCACTTTTGGAGTAGTTTTCATAAAAAATTTTTAACGGGTTATGAAATTAAAATATCGCTTTAAAGCGTTTTTCTAACCTTTGCAAAAAGGGCTTTAGCAGTTCTTCTTTTACTGGTTATTAAAAACAAGAACTCTGTCAAATCATTGGTTTAAAGCGTTTTGCAAAATTGCCTTTTAATAAAAGAAGATGAATGACAAATATTAGTTTGAAATATATTAGTGTCATTTTAGCATAATAGCTTATGTAGAAATTCCAAGTTTTGAGATATTACGGTAATTATATAAACTTTATATAACACAAATTTGTTATAATTTTTGAACTAAATGGAATTTTAAAAAGAATTACGACTACCATAGGGGACTGGGTGGAAACCCTAACAAGACTGAACTGGTGCTTTTTACCAGGAAGTATAAAATAAAGGAGTTTAGGAGGCCAGTGTTAAATGGCGTCGGGTTGACTCTATCGGACGGCGCTAAGTATTTGGGTTACTTCCTAGACAGCAAATTGTCTTGGAAGAGAAATACTCAGGAAAGGAAGAAAAGGGGACTCAATGCCTACTACACATGCAGAAACTCCATTGGTAAGAATTGGGGACTAAGACCGGATATGGTAAACTGGATTTACACGTCGGTAGTTAGACCTATTGTCACTTAAGGATGTACTGTCTGGTGAGATGCATTGGGAGTGGATAGCTGTAGGAAGATGCTCAACAAGGCCCAAATGAGTGCATCTCTTGGTATTACAGGTGCGAGGAGAAGCACTCCACATGCAGCGTTGGATATCATACTGCATCTGTCCCCAATTGAACATTATGTGAGGAGTGAGGCTGCTAGGAACTTATTTAGGGTCTGCGAGTCTGCGCTGGTAAGACCTAGGAGGGAAGAGCACACAAAAATACGGTACGAAGCAGGACTGCTTGATCACGGTAGTATTCTCGAGGAAATATCGGATCATATGATCTTGACCTTAGACTTGGGTGGAACATCTCCGGTGGACTTCCCGATCTGGGAAGTCTGGCGTGGATCCATGGTGCTGTTCGAGGGGTGGGCAGTATTCACGGACGGGTCCAAAATGGACAGTGACGTGAAAAGGTCATACAGACTCCCAGATGAGTGCAGTGTCTTCCAAGCTGAGATCCTAGCGATCTGGAGGGCGACGGAAGTGATACTGGATCACATCGTTGGGGGATCTAGTATGTTATACCAAATGTTGCGAAGTAATGCAAGGGCAAGAAGTTTAACCTATTACCAGGTAATAAGTTCGGTAACACCAACCTATTACCAAGGTTTTGCTGGGTAGTACACAAATATCAACAACAATATCACAATAAGGTTTCATAACAACAAATATGAATTTGATTAGGTTACTTTTACTAAAACTTTTTAATTTTGAAGTTTTTTTTTGTGTATGTCATTAAAAAAAAAAGAACTGACAATGTGTTAAAAAGGAAATAATACAACAGGATTTACAGTTTCCTGCCAAGTATAAGAATTTTTCTAGGGAATAATTTTATTTATTTACTTTACAAAAAAAAAGAAGGATGTCAAATTTTTTTATTGTAAATTTTTCATAGATGTGAAGCAAAGTTGTGAAGAATAGTTGATTTATTAGCTAACTAAACATTTCCTACAAAGAAATACTAATACTTAATTGTATTTAAACACAATGTTTCATAGGGGATGACTTACTATACTTTTTAGTGAAGAAAAAAATGAAACTTTTTTATAACCTTTTTTTCTGAACAAAAATTTTGCTTTAATCCTTTACAAGTGTTTTTTTTTTAGCATACAGTTGAAATTTTATTGGCATCGTAAAAGTTGTGTCTCCAAAAAATGTTGTTTTTTTTTTAATGAATATCCTACTTGGTATTCTGCAATATAGTTGTGTTTTGATATTTCTTAAATTAAGCAGGTAGATAAACAGGTTTAGTTGTATTTTTCTATGTACAGTATTAAGGTCCTCAACAACCTTCGGGTTTAATTCTTTTTTTAAGGATATTATATATTGTTTTGATATTTGTACCAAATAATTTTTAGTAGAGATAGTAAACGCTTCAGTAAAATATTTTTATTTGACTCCGGATATTATTCGATGTTGTTACATCATGATTTGTTTTATTTTTTTTTTTTTTTTTGTTTTTACTTTAAAGTTTAAAAACTTAACGAACGCAAAAATATACGAGGGCGGCCCCAAAATTAGCCGGCCAGACGTATAGATTTCAGCAGTAGTTTGAACAAAATTGCTTTGGTGGAAAGTGGTAGCCTTATAAAACATATGTTTTAAGTTTCAAGGCGCCATATTGCGTTGTATTTTTTTTTGGAGCCATAAAAAATTAACGATCTCAGAGAATTTGTAAACATGGATAAATTGGTCAGGCTCGTGTAGTGAGACCCTTCTAATGAATATATTGCATTACATAACGGTGACCAATTTTTCCATGTTTACAAATTCTCTAAGATCGTTTATTTTTTATGGCTCCAAAATAAATACTAATCTACATGGCGCCTTGAAACTTAAAACATATGTTTTATAAGGCTACCACTTTGAACCAAAGCATTTTTTTTCAATATTTGGTGGTGTAGTTTAAGCAAGGCCGTACGTTCTGCCAAGACGAACGCAGTAGTGTTCGCCCAATTGAGGCGTACACTCCAGAACCGGTTAATAAAATCCACGAAATGGTATTGAATGATCGTCGGCTGAAAGCGCGGTTTTAGAAAGTGTTGTGATAAAGTTGTACTCAAGATGGGTACCGCGTTTGGTCTCAATGAATAAAACAATAGCAGCATTGCGACGACGTTTTAATAGAGTGTTTGGCGATGTAGCACCACAATAAAGCCGAGATTTTGTATCGATTCGTAACTATGGATGAGACATGGGTCAACCGCTTCATACCCGAGACAAAAGAACAATCAAAGCCGGGGACTGGTATGGGAGAATCGTGTCCAAAGAAGGCGATGACATTTCGTTCTGCAGGCATGGTTATGGCGTCTGTTTTTTGTAGAGAACGCGGGATAATCTCTACTGATTACACAGGAGGACAAAATTTTACCTTTTTACAACTAATAAAGATCTAACCATCAATTATATATACTTCGGGCATGCTGATTTCAATTTTATTTTTGATGAATGTTACAGATTTCGTTAAAAATGTCGCGGTTTTGAATTTAATACTTTTTCATTTAGAACTTTTCGAAAGCAATCAATCTGCTTTTTTTTGATGGAATATTTAATGCACAAAACTTTATATTTCAACCACTGCTTCACGTTTTATGTAGGTTTTTACCTCTTTTTTACAATTTTAGCGAATATGAACGCTTAATGAGTAAGTTTTAACTTTCTGAAAATATTTGGAAAAAAAAATGTAGTTGCATATAGCGGCTTAAAATATATATATTTTTACAGTTTTTGTATTTTATAATTTTTTTATTATAATTTTTAATTTAATGTAACTTATGGTGCGCCAAAGTTGTATAAAAAAAAATAATGCTAGAAATCGGCACTCCCCTCAGAAATTTTCCATTTTATATCAGAATACACTATGCAAAAAAAGTTGGAGATCGCTTAAGGGGAAAGGGTGCCTCAAAAAAAAAATTGTATTAAGTTCGATGACAGCTATATTAGCTTTCCAGAACATCGTTAACCTTTTTTAACTTACGATACAAAAAAAGGCAGGTATTTGCAGGGGAACCCAAAAGCAACATTTTTACATATTTGAAAATTTTACTAAACACAATTTTTAAAAATTAAGATCGCTCTCCATTAGTTTTTATATATATCGCAGAGATAAAAAATGTGAAATATTATAAATATCCGTTCCATAATTTTTTTTTTAATAGCGATTTGAATTTAGCAGATTTCAAGGAGATTTAATTTGTGGCTGCATTTTCTTTAATTTTGATCTTATAACTACTTTTCAAACAAAATTGACGAAATTGGCTTGCAACTGATTTAATTGGATAATAAATTAAGTTAGTAAATAATTTTTACAGGACAGCTTTAACCCTTGTGAACCCGGGTCGAAGATGACCCACAGCGCAAATACTCCACTTTGTATGACAGCTAATATATTTTTTTAAATTTATCATTTATTTAATCAGAAATATGATTTTACTGCAAGCCATGAAGTCACAGCTTTTTATAAGCGCTAAAATCAGCTCTTAATTTGCCCAAAAGTAATGCTTCCAAGTGGGAATTCGCCATATAAAATTCATGGCATATGTAAGCAGGTTTGTAAGGCATTATTTTTGGATTACTAGCTTAGACTAGGTTCACACACGGCAATTATAATTGCGCAATTCTTGAGTTTATAGAAGAGGGAGGGAAAGAGAATCATAGGGGGTACAGAATTGCCCGTACTCCAATTCCGTTTTGTTTTGTCATTCGCAATTTTCAATACTGCAGGTTGATATACGAAAATTGCTGAAACAAACTTTTCCTGTGTGAACACAAAAGCAAGTTCAAAGGAGAATTGAAGAAGAATTGGGCAATTATAATTGCCGTGTGTGAACCATGACTTACAAACCTGCATGCATGTAAGTAGCGTTTTCCACTGGGTATGTATATTTAATTTTTTCTGTTCAATCATCTTCCAAAACCTCCAGTCAAGGAAGTGGGCAGAATTTGTATTTGGAACGCCTCTATTTGAAATTTAATTCTGATTTTAATCCTGTGATGCTTCTTTTTCATAATTTGGATGACCATTTTACAACTATTAATGAAACAAATGTTTAGAAAGAAATGTTTAGAAAGAAATTTGATATCTGGAGCCTTAAATTCAAATATTTGTTGCGTATGCATTTAATTCATATTTAATTATCCACATTTAAGTCTTGAATCATCATATTGTTTTAATTTTGATTTTTTCTTTAAATATGTTTTGCATTTATTTTATTTTATAAAATTGAAAAAATTTCTGAATGTTAGTTTTTGTTATTGACATTTGGAAATTCATAATTTCTTAAATAACCGATATATCGATTACAATTTCCAAAATTGTTTATATTTAAGTTTTTTTTCTAGTTGTGGTCACCAATGTTCTTTCAGCACTTTTTTTTTGCGTTATAACTGAAAATCTGGTATGATGTATTAATAAAATTGGCTAATGTCATAAACATTCAATTTGAGATTGTTATTAAAACCAATATTTAATTGCTATAGCTAACTAATGGTAAAAAGTGTTCTAATTAGAACTCTTAAAGCAATTTGTAACTATCAAATTGATGTAAAACATTATATGTTGGTACTAGTTTCGTTGAAGAACCCATTTTTTTTTTGTGTTAAAAAAAGTCTTCATTTAAATAAACAATCAATTGATATTCTAGTCAAATTTCTACTAATTTATTTTCTGTGTGTAAAAAAGTTGAATAATCGTAATTTTTCAAATTTCAGGCGTATTGAGCCACCTCGAAATATCTTGTGAATGCCGCCAAAACTTTGCTTTGCCAGTTTAATGTACAGTCCAAAAAAATTCATTAAAATTTCGAGCTACACTCAAAAAAAAAAATTAATAAATTCAGCAAAAAATTTTTCTGAGTCAGCTAAATTTTAGTCAGGAGGGTACTGCAAGCAAAATATTTTGCTGAAAATCTGCGAGCTGAGTTTTAACAACAAAACTAGTATATTCAGCAAGAGTTTTGCTAACACTTCGTTGATTAAGAATTAAAAAATCATTGCTAAAAGTTAATAAAATTTTTGCTTAATATTAGTAGCCTAAAAAAAACTTAAAAATTTGTAGAAAAATTATAATTTAACTAATTTATTTGCTGAAAATCTTAAATTATTTTTGTGATTCTTTTAAAAATAATTTAAAAATACGTTACAAAATACAAAATGTTCATACTCATACATTTACGACATGCAATAATTTAATATCTGAAAATATAAAGAAATAATTATATATAACATAATCCAAATTATCTTTCAACTACTTACATCAATGCCTGTCTAAAAAAAAAAGAAAAATGCAGTAAATCTAGATACGAATGAAAAAAATAATAACAAAATTGTACATATAAGTACAACCCTTTTTTTTGCAATAAGAGAACGGAAACATGACAAATTAACAATGATATGTGTCCTTGTCATTCGCTTTAGTCTGTCTACCTGAGCGTATATTTGTTTGACCGTACAATATGAATATCACTAGACATGAATATCATTGGAAATCACTATAAAAATTTAGTTTAGAAACACACATTTAATCTTTACTAAAATTAAATACCTTTTTTTCTTTAATTTAGTTAAAAGACAATTACATTTTACAAATTTCTGGCGTCCTTTTGTCTTATGTATGAAAGACAGATACAAAAATCATCCATTGTTGATTTTTTTATATGTTTTACAAGAGTTGTACTTTTTAGTATAATTTTCCTCGTCTCTACTGCATATTCACATGCAGCGACATCTAGTTCATTCTGCGTATATATATATCAATCTGATTCTCTTCCACACTATTAATGTGCTTATCAGCACATTTATTTTAGCAAAATAAATTAGTAAAATATTAGTGAAATATTAGTAAAACATTAGTGCAAAACAGTTAAGTGCTGAATACGTATAACCGAAAACAAAATTTCTGTAAAACGACTTTGTTGAAAAATAGAATAATTCATTTACAAGATTTTAATAACTTGTCTACTAACTTATTTTTTTCAGTGTATCAGTTTGGGTAATAAAACGTTTATATTTTTGCGAATTTTTCGCCAAATATTTCACAGTATATAGAATAAGGAAATTTAAAATAAAAAACAGTAAATAAACATTATGCAGAGAGTAATCCAATTTATGAAACATAATATCATAAGATTTCTTTAAAAATCATATTACCTTTTAAAATATATCAGTAAATAAATTAATGGCAATCTGGAATTTGTCCTTTAAATTCTTTACATAATTAGTGATGAAAGAAGTTCGTTTGAAAATAAAATAAATTTTGTATAACACATGTGAGTCTATTAATCGAATATTATAATCCATAAACAGAAAATATTCAATTGTTACAATAACAAATCGAAGTTTTTAAATAAATTTTGGTTGTTGCAATAATATAAAAACTTAATAATAATGATAATACGTCGTACCACAAAAATTCAGTTGCAACAACAAAACTGTTTTCTGTGTGTATGTTAATAAGTTTTAATTTCTTCTTATCAAGTTACAGATATTTCAAAGAAATTCTAATTTCTTTGGATTTGTGGATGTACGTACAATTATTGCCATGTTTATTCTTTAGTTTCCATTAAAGTTATTTAATATTTGTATCTACACACAAACACACATTTTAATATAATTAATGTTCTTTAATGTAAGAAAATTTAGGAAATTCTATAAAATTTATGACGCATGTGGATTTTACGTCTGAAAAGTTACTATCACTAAATGACAGTTTACAAAACATTTAACAAATTTACTTATAAATACAAATTAAATAACAATTTTAAGGTCTTGACCTAATACACAAAATTTTGGTATATAAGACATGCCATTCAATCAGTTAATATAAAAGATTCAAAAGAGATTTGTTTATGTCTTAAGACATTTTATTATACCATGACACTTTATTTGAGCATACATATGTATGGCTTTGGCCATTACTTAGGTTACAATATATTCAAGGCATTTCATTAAACTTAAGAAAATACATTAAATACAGTCAACTGGAAATATATAATATAAATACCTATAAATGTATTGGTATTAATATATATGAAGCTTTCCAATCCAACTGCCAAGTTCATTTCAAAGTAGTTAACAGTCTTTACCACACTCAAAAAGAAGTCAGTAAAGACAGGAAATTTTTTGCTGGGAGGATCCTTGTAGAAAATTTTCTAATATAAGAAAAAAGTTGCTAAATTATTATTATTTATTATTATTATTTGGGGTAATTTTCAATACATAAGGGAACAAAGAAAAAAATAATCAAGGCAAAAAATTAACATTTGAATTTTTAACATCATAATCATATCTTTTTAGTTATCTTGCCACCATACGCATGTTTTTTGTTTACTTGTATATGAGATTATATCAGTTAAATTTTTTTTTTCAAATCAGTTCTCATTTGCAACAGTAGCAAGCACTGAACGATTTTCTATAGCCGTGGTGGCCAACTTTGGTGTCCTAATAATTATCCTGTGTAAGCACAGGGTATCTTAAATGGCAATGTTCTAAAAGACTAGGTTGTCCCTTAAAACTCATCCAACTGTTGAATGAAAACTTTGAGGACAGTCCCCAAAGTAAGCAAATGTCCCTAAACTATTCGGGGGATATTTATTCGTTCCCCCGCATAGTTTAGGGCATTTACTTAATTTGTCTTCAAGTTTTTCATATATCTAGCGTATAAGATGAGGACAATTGGTTTGATACACCGCATACTTAGGGGACAATTTTGGGTGTATATACAGATGTGCATACATATATATACATATGTATATATATCGCTTAGTTACTGTAATAACGTCATAACTCAAAAATTTTGATTTTGTAGAAAACGCGTTTAAAATTTTTAATTTACTGCCACCTGGAAGAAAAAAATAACGACATAATTTCTCTCAAGAGGTGAGTATACAAGATATCAGTACGACTTTTTTACACAATATGATATGTGATATAACGAATAATTTTGCGTTATTAACTCAAAAATATTGTTTTTTAAGTTGTGATGTTCTTGCAGTAAACGAGCGATATGTTCATTGTATATATATATGATATTTGGTACGAATTGTCTACAGTCAAATGTTATCTTAATTTTCATATATCAATTCATTTGCGTCGTCGAAACGAAAGAAACAAACATTTTTATTTTTACATATGTTTCTATCAATATGTTTTCTAAAAAGTACTAACATTATTATGAGTATTAAAATTATATTGGATATGTGGAGTCCATAAGTACGCTGATGTTATATCTCTACTAGAATTTTAAAAACTCAGGGAGAATTGATTCACCTGCTTGCTCTGACCACGAAGGCAGATCATTGTTATCTAAAAATCGAAAAGAATCACTTAGATGTGCTAGAAGAACATGAATTTTCAATGTCTCCGAAATAGCAAGCCTCTTAAAAGTATTACGTAATTCAATTAAATGAGAATCAATGTCTTCACAAACTTTTCTGATAGAAAAAGTGCAATTTACTAACTTGCTTTGAATGCAGATACAGTACTAAGCGCAGAATTCCAATACGACTTTCAGTAGTCGTACGATGTCGAAATTTAGTATGATCAACACTCTCTTTTATAATTTTATGTATGTTTTTGTGTAGAGTTATTGGGATCCCCTGATATTCATAATATGGTTTCTTCAAAACAAAGCCAAGTGACACGTTAAACCTTTTAGAATCGTGGCGTGACTATTCTTTGTCACATTTATAAACATAAAATTTCGCTTGGGATGCATATCCAAAAATGATTTTAATTGAATTATCAAACGTTTCTGAAGTTGTTTCTTTTAAAATATCTTAAACAATATTAAAAAAAATAAAAATTCCAAAAAATTTGATTTAAAATTGAAGCCAAAAATCATATACATGTTCAAAAAAAATAAATTTTCAGTTTTGACATTTGAAAGTTTTGATTGTTGAAACAGAGTGAATATAGAAACAATTTTCTCAAGGTTAAGTACCCCTTTACCATTCTTGTAAATGATGTTTCCCAATTGTAACAGTAGCTTAGAAGATCCATAATTATTGTGATTTCTTTTGCGTTTGGATAGCTTTCTTGTAAATTTTAACTTGCCAATTTTTGAGTGAAAAATTTCATCTGAAAACATTAGCTTAAAAGTAATTAACTAATTGTAAAAAATGATTTGTTGCAGGCTGGTCCCGTTCCTAATTTTATTCTTACATACACAGAGAGAATTTTATTGGACAACAAATAATGAAAATTTTTAGTTAACTTGTTAAACTTTTCTTCATAAAGCAAACAATAAATTTCTTAAAAGTACTAGAAAGATTCATACTTTTTGCAAAACTAGTTTTTTAATGTTACTCTTTCATTACATGAATGAAACTTTTATTAAATTAAATTATTATTGACAACAACTATTTCGTCTATGTAGATAAAATCTATAACCAAATATTTGGCATGCTAATGGGCAACAATCTGTACCCAACTATAGCGGATATAATACTGGATAACTTACTTGACGAAGCAATATCAGAACTAAAAACAAAAAACATTCACATAAATTACATAACCAAGTATGTAGACGGTATTCTAGCGATAGTAAACTTATACGATGTAGATGAAATTCTAAAAACATTCAACAATTACCACCCGAAAATCAAATTTACGGTAGAGAAGAGGTAAAAGGTGAAATTGCATACTTGGACACAAAATTACATAGGGTAAAAGATAGGATTATTTTTGACTGGTACACAAAGAACACTTCTTCGGGACGAATTATTAATGTCAATTCAACGCAGCCCTTTAATCCGAAAATCAACACCGCAAAAAACCTCATCTCTAGAGTATTGCGTATAAGTGATCAAGCATTTCACACCGAAAATATAAAAAGGCTGACAGAAATCCTCACCAACAACAGTTTCCCCAAAAAACTTAGTGAAACATTAATTGGTGAAATGCTCCGGAAAATAAAACAAAATAACTTCAACGATATTCAAAAACACAACCACAGTAAACAATGATAAACATTTTTTCAGTGTAAAATACGTACCTGGACTCACTGACAATAAGAATTTAAGGAAAACAATAGAATCACAAAAAATAAACTTTGCATATAAACCCAACACAACAATAAATAAGTTATTTTCTAATGTTAAAGCACCGATCAACAAAGAGAAAAAAAACAACGTTGTATACGAAATAGGATGTAAAGGATCACGATTGCCAATTAATATACATAGGAACAACAAAAAGAAATTTAGAAACAAGAATGAACGAACATAAGATGGATATTGAAAAAGAATCAACAGCACTGTCACAACATATGCGAAATACAGGCCACACAGCTGATTTTGACAAAATAAGAATATTAGATAAAGAGAATAACGAATAACGAAAGAAAAAGATTTACCATAGAAAGCTTACGAATACAACAAAATAAACAAAAAACAATGAACAATTGCAATAGAAATCGAACTGTGATATTAATTTAAGCTGTGTTTTATATTGTGTTTCATGTTTTATGTTCGTTAGTTAAATTAAATTATATATGATTCTTCTTCGAGCTTAAGATCTTTTGTTAAAACGATTGTAAATTATTAATTTCCAATATTTCGTCTCCACATTGGGAGACTTCTTCAGGGAAATTTATTTTAATTTAATTTTTATCAATTTTAAAATTTTTTAAATAACAAATTTTAAAAAAGGAGGGAAAATAAATTTTGAAATAAATATTTGTTTTTTGTCAATATAAAAATATCCCAGAAAACAATAATAAAAAATATTTAAAAAACATCATCGTAAACAAAATTAAATGAACAATATTTAAAATCTTAACTAAAATATTATAACAACATACATTATTTAACATTCTAACAATTATCTTAATTCCTATTAACTAAATGCCTGTAATTCTGAGCAATATTTGCTATGTCCGTTTTATAGTTTATTCTTTGTGTTAATGGTACTTTCATAATTTGAAGCATTTCTAAAGTGTATCTGCGTCTGTAATTGTTTTCTGTATTCAAAATTAGTGTATTATCAAAATCGGGATAGTGATTTGAGTTACTGCAGTGTAATGATAATGCTGTTTTTTGTGCAGTAGTAGTTTTATTGTATTTATGATCAGATTTGTGTCCTGCAATTCTTGTTGTTAGTTTATTTTTAGTTGTACCTACGTATACTTTGTTACAAATCTCATTATCATTTCCTTTGCATGGTATTTTATAAACTAAATCATAAATACAATAAAACTACTACTGCACAAAAAACAGCATTATCATTACACTGCAGTAACTCAAATCACTATCCCGATTTTGATAATACACTAATTTTGAATACAGAAAACAATTACAGACGCAGATACACTTTAGAAATGCTTCAAATTATGAAAGTACCATTAACACAAAGAATAAACTATAAAACGGACATAGCAAATATTGCTCAGAATTACAGGCATTTAGTTAATAGGAATTAAGATAATTATTAGAATGTTAAATAATGTATGTTGTTATAATATTTTAGTTAAGATTTTAAATATTGTTCATTTAATTTTGTTTACTATGATGTTTTTTAAATATTTTTTATTATTGTTTTCTGGGATATTTTTATATTGACAAAAAACAAATATTTATTTCAAAATTTATTTTCCCGCCTTTTTTAAAATTTGTTATTTAAAAAATTTTAAAATTGATAAAAATTAAATTAAAATAAATTTCCCTGAAGAAGTCTCCCAATGTGGAGACGAAATATTGGAAATTAATAATTTACAATCGTTTTAACAAAAGATCTTAAGCTCGAAGAAGAATCATATATAATAAAAGAAGATCGAAGAAAATTAAACATATTTAAATTAAATTATGTTTTAATGTGAAAAATATTCATGTTATTGTAAATTATAATTGTTTTAATTAATGGTTATTGTACTAATGTAATGTTATATTATTTTAAATAGAGGAAACCCCCTAGAAAAAGTCAACAAAAAATTGAAGAAACGTCGGGTAAATAATGTAATTGACTTGTTTTATTTACATTGGAATAATTTAGGCCTGATTAGCTTAGGAAAATACCTTCAGAAATTTTATAATGCAGATAATTCTCTCAGTGTAAGGCTATCATCAGGGAATAACAGTTTTATTCATCGTCATTTTTGTTTCTTTATCTCAGAATTAAATTTATTAAATTTTAGGGTTATGGGATTTTCTTTGAAAACCACAAAAACTATCATATAAAGGGTCCGCCAAATAACTTCTTTTTTTTTTTAAGTCCTGAACCAATTGGACTTTGTATGGCGTCATACCAAAGTCTTTATGCAAAATTCGTCTCAATGATGTCTCCGAAATGTTCAATTGTTGAGAACGGCGGTGAATTGATGTTGATGGCGCTTCACACACACTTTCTGCCACAGCAGCAATATTCTCGGGTGTACGCACTGTTTTTGGCTTTTCACGCTTTGGTTGATAGATCAGGATGCCAGTTTCGTTCACTTTTTTCGCAAGATAACGAACAGACGGACCATATTCGTTTAGCGGAAGGATAAAACTAATTATATGTCAAATCAGACATGAGCTAAGTGTTACCATTCACGAAATAAGCACTAGTTGAAAAAAAAAACGTTAGAGGGCGGACCCTTTATTATTTAAATTTGCGTATACATTTTCTCTTAAATAAAATTGTTAACTCATTTTATAATATTAACCCGGTTAGAAAAGTTCACATATGTTCAGATATGTTTATGTATGTTCATGTATGGTAAAATCATATACGACCATATCTGCCGACATATGACAAATATGGCTGTATATGTATTTTTATATGGGCATTTATGGAAGTGTATGCGATTCCATAAACGGTGCTTATGTATGGTCATATATAGAGGTATATTTGAGTTCATATAAGAAAAAACGACACATATATGAACATATGTATATAAAGTATTTGTTAAAAGTTGTTAAAAGTTAAGGTTAAGATTATGAAACATATGCAAATGGTATATGAAACAAATTTCAAATACGCATTGTAAATAACTGAAATTCTTAATTCAATTCATATGGACTCTGATAATTTTTTTTTTTGTCACATATACTTAAATTTAATTTTAATTCAAGTACACTGGTAGGGAATTCAAACTAGTGTACCTTCCTTGTCAGTAAAATAATCTGAGTTTATTGGGATTTTGTATTATTTTTGTTTTAATTACGACAAAATGAACACATCTAACTCTTATTATTCAAGTGGTTTCAAGTGCTAAAAAGATATTTACTAATTATTGCTGACTTTATGAAGCGCCAACCGTTATGTCAAACAAGAGTTATGATAAGAATTACCTAATATCTTTAAACTTTAGTTTTGGGATATGTTAGCTATTTCAAATTACCACAGATATTCATAGGTATTAAAAATAAAAGCTAACAAAGTTATCTTTATTGCTGTATTACTACACACAGAGAATAAATTGGCTGGAATTCCATTGTAACCAACAAAATTTAATCATTATCCAATAATTTGAATTGCAAGTACATAAAATTCATCATCAAAATAATTAAACTATATTGTAAACAGAAAATATATATGAAATTAACCAAAACACAGTCACATCGTTGAAAATATTTGTTTTCTTTATCAATATTGAAAAAAAATATTATCTTCTAGATTAGCTTTAATACCAACAACCAACCACTTTTCTGAGATGTTATCCCTTGAAAAAAATATTTGCAGTTAAAATCGAATATAAGTTCGGCCTGCAAAAAACAATCGTTCTGTCAAATATATTTTTTTTTTTTTTTAGTTTTGGTTACTCTAATAAAAAATTTCTGTTGTACATACAAATCCATTTTTAGACATTCATATTTAAACTTGAAAGTAAAAAATATATTCAAGCTAGAAATTTGAAAACATAAACTCAAGTTGTGTGTGGGCCAGAGGTGAAGTAATTGAATGATAAGCAGAAGGTCACCGGTTTGACTGCATAAAAATAATGAAAAAATTTTAAAATAACATAAAATTTTTTAACAGTTTTGGTAAGTTTAACAAAATATTGAGATTAGCAACCGAATTTCTGGTGTATATACAAAACTGTTTTTAGATATTCAAAGTTGAAATTTGAAAAAAACATGCTTTAATTGGGTTTAGGCTGGGTGTAAAGTACTTTCCTGACAAACGGAAGATCGCCGGTTCGAGCCTAGTTCGAGGCACAACATTTTTTTATTAATAAAATAAATATTGTTAAATTCCTTTGAATCTATGTATAGAATATTATAGTCCATAAACATAAAATATTCATTTGTTACAATAAAAATTCGAAATTTGTAAATAAATGTCGGTTGTTACAATAGTATTAGAATATAATAATAGTGATAGTACGTGGAACCACAAAAATTCGGTTGTAACAACATTTCATGAGCTTTCCTCGGAAAATTTCAATTAAGAATGTTTCAGGTTTAATATCATAATTAAATATTTTTATTAAATAGAAAACTCTTACCTTGTTTTAATAAACGAAATCCTAGTCATATATTTTTAATGTGATAAAGTCATATCTGGCTTTGAATGGAGTCACATTATCTCTTATATAAATATACAAGAGACAATTTCTTAGACAAGTTTCAGTGACGCAATTATAAATAATACATTTGAAATAAGTACACAATTTGTTAACATTTAACCAGGGCTGCTTTGCCAACTTTAATAATATGAAACAAGCTATGGGAGCATTTAAAAAAATATTTGAAAACAATAAACAAATTTTTTTATTTATTTTTTTTTTTTATTTATTAAGTCTATTGAAAATATCCTTACAGACTAATATATGTATAACATATGTGTACATAAAAATACATACAAATAATATATAAAAATAAATAAAACACAGTTAGTATTTTAAAGAGTGTTTAATTGGTTTACAATAAGGATAAGATTTCTTTTAATTATATTTACATTTCTGGATAAGTCTATATAAGAATTCATGTTATTAAAGTTGTTGTAAATTCTGCGAAAATGTTCAAAGTATTCATAATTGGATTGACAACGATGCAATTTTATTGGAAGATAATATTTATAGATCGAATTGGAATGTTTAAATGGACTTTCGAAAGAAGAAATTCAGAATCCACGGCACCATTCAGAAGAAATGATATGTTTAAAACCAATCTTCTGCTTTTCAGAGCAGTGGTTGCGAACTATTTGTTAAATGTGACGCTAAACGCACACGTTGTCTTAATGTTTCATACAACAACATATGTATGAGATATGTATACGGGCTTAGGAGGTTCAGTCATGTATCATCGTTCTCAAGCAGGATCTTTGGAGTGTCCTTCGAAAACTTAATGAAGATAGGAGTTCTTATGTTTCTTTACAAGATAATTTATATGAAAAAGCGGAGATATCTGTTTGATAATATTCGGTTTTAAAGATTTGAAGGGGGAAAAAGGCTAATGCCTAAGACACATCTCACTCTAGCGAACATCTATTTTATATAAACGCTATTAGGCTTTGGGACACATTACCACACACCTTACAAACAACCATTAATGCAACGCACTTTAAACATCGTCTTTTTTCATTGCTACTGTAGTTTAATATTTTTTATTTTATTATATAAAAATTTTGTTTTTTTTTTAATATTTTGTAATTTCATCTTTTACTTTTTTTTTTTTTCTTTTTATAATTGTCAACTTAATGTTAAATGTTATAGATTAATTTTAATTTCTAACTCTAAAACTGTAATCATTGTGATCAATTTGTTTTATCTGTTCCTGTTTATCTTCAATCATGTTGTGCAGGACTTAAATACTAATAAAATAAATAAAAAAAAATAGCTTTACGAGTGAAATTCGTTTTTCATACTACGGGAAATTACTATCTCTAGTATAAGCGTATTTTCGATGACAAAAGAGTAAAAATTGGTTTTCACAGATTCTATTTATTTTATGTATGATTTACAGTAGGGATCCCGTACTACAGAAGCGTATTAAAGAATCGGCATAATTAATAGAGTTGCATTATATTGTGTATTTATTTGTCCAAAAATTAATTTGATCAATATATGATATATAGTAGTGGACATATGAAAGTATTACTTTCGTCAGTTAAGGTCCAGTTACACATATTTTTAAATATTTGAATCTCGTAGTGGTGTTATTAGCTGCTTGCCTGCACTATTAGCTGCTTGCCTACTCTGGCGTATACGTTATATTAATTGTATGAATACTTTAAATAACACTCATACGCGCTGTATGCCGTTTTGAAAATTTAAACAACATTTTTAAATGTATGAGCAAAATAAGAATTGTCATAAAACAGCTATATTCCAATATTACACTACTCGACAAAATTTTCACTTTTTTGCAGAACCTTGAAATAAATATTTGTTAATAGACTTATGTACGCTGAATCCAAATCTGTTTTTTCGCATTTTTTTCACTTCGTTGCAATACCAGTGAGATATCCTGATGCAAACGCATCATGACTACACTTAAATTAAAGCCAATTTTATGTAGATTTCTTTCTTAAAAATAACATAATTTAGCTACAAATTTTCGAAAAATTAGGCAAAATGTACGAAGAAATTGGGTGAATGATGTTAAAATAAAAATCGCGATATTTCACGAACTGAAAATGAGAAAAAAAAAATGCTAACAAAAAAATATATATATAAATATGTGTTTCAAGTCCAGTTTTTTACGTAGTCGAGTAGTGTTATTAAAAAGTCCCAAGGAAGTGGTTAATAATGGCATATCATAGCCTTGCACAACTTATTATTTGGCGTCTTAACTCATTACTCATTACTAGTCACGCTTATGCGCTCACTATAAAAAAGATAAAAATAAGTACAGTAGGGATTTTATGTGTATAAAGATGACAGCAGTTGTAGTCAAAAATAAATAAAATTTCATGTTAGAGAGTGTTTTGCAACCGTCAGATAATGACAAACGTAATTAATTTTTAATTAATTACTGTAGAATATTGCTTTAGTTAGTCTCTTTACAGGAAGAAGAAGAAGAAAAAATTTTTATTGAAAAATTTTACGGACACAAGGGATACACCAGACTGCCGCAGTTTCGTCCCCCTCCTAGGACTCGTCAGTGGTTAATTTATGTGTCAATTGAACAAAGTATTTTATATTGTTAATTTGCTCTATATGAAAAACTTTTTATTTTTTGGTGTCGTACTGGTATTTGAACTGACTGCCTTAGCATCAAGCTATGCATCGTAATCTCACCTCTTAACGAGTTGAGCCACGGTCGAAACAGTGATGACTGGGGCTAAAGTGGAGTTACACACAAGTATGGTTTCGATCAGAAGAGACAGAATTAACTAATACACAATTCATTTCTCAACTAGAATGCTTCTTCTTCTTAATCCTATCTCTTTTTCACAAGTAATTATTACGTTTTTTTTTTTTTTTTTGATGCGCTTTATTCACATACAATAGTTGGATACCAAGTGTAGGTTAGAGATTGAGTCGCCCTTAAGCAAGTTTCTTCAAATTTCATGTTAGAAAGTGTTTTGCAACCGTCAGCTAATGACAAACATAATTAATTTTTAATTAATTACTGTAGAATATTACTTTAGTTAGTCTCTTTACAGGAAGATTTCATTCGCAGAATGGACGACTAACTTTTCGTTAAATTCAACTAACATTTGTCATTTGTTTTTACTGTTCAAAAAAATTACTAACAATTGCAGTACAAATGAGCCACATATGTTAGTACACTCATAATAATCCATGCATAATACGAAATTAAAGTCAAAACTACAAAAAATTTTGTAAAATGTACAAATTGTTTTTATTTTACAACAAATTTGGTTATTTTGACATTTATTCGTAATTTTATTCATGGATTATTATCAGTGTAAAAAATAATAAATTTTTTTTATTTTTTCAAAAAACACAAAACGACTGTAAAAAGTTAATGTCAAATCATAAATCAGTAGTTTTAATGAGGTATATATAAATTTGTTCTACAAATGACTAACACTTACATTAGAAATAAAGAAACTATATTTCAACATAAACAACTACAATATTTTAAAGTAGAGATTCATTGAGTGTAGTTATTTCTTTCCTAATAATATACTTAAATCTAGTCATGAAAATTGAAAAATAAATAGTTACAAAAATTAATACAAAAAGTGAAAAACTAAGTAGGAATTCCCATTTATATTGAATGTTAAAAAAGAAGATTATCGAAGTAAAATATTTTTTCGAATCGCGTTACGCGGTAAACAACATTTTAAATATGGTTTGTATTGAAATCCTATATGACCACAAGCAACAGCCTATTATGGGAAAAGTGAAGATTTTTAATGACTCATTCAAAACTGAACACATATTAGGATAATTTTGGTACATTTAAATAAATTTCCAATACTATAAACTTTCACTTGAGGTATGACATTAATATTATGGGTGAAATTTCAGCTTACTCGAGTTTTTGAGAGTCACTAAAATGGCAACACCGAGGCAACAACCAAAAACAATCATGTTGTGTTACATGCGCGTAGTTGTGAATAAAATACAAGAGAAAAAAATTTTGTGATGAAAATAATATGATAAATAATATTAAGAGTAAAATAGAAAGAAACTTAATCGGTAAGTTAATAAAACAAATTAAACTTTTCATTTATTAATAAAAAACATTTTTTGTTTCTTTAGTAACCTTTTTTTATAACAATAATAGCTTTCTGCCTTTTAATAAGTGTCTTGTTGGAATTAAATGTGATGTGGTATATAATTATTTAGCAAATTTTATGTGTATTTTAATGTAAAAAACTTTGTTTTCTTTTCAGTATTTCATACAACCCAACGATGCTGATTTAATTTTTTGATATTAATAGTTGTATTGTGAATTTTAATAAAACAAACGTCATATTAGTTAATTAAATAGCATTGATAGTTATTTTAACTGCATATGTAGTTGATTTTAGTTAGTATTGAGCATACAAGTTAATAATGTCGATTTTGACAACATATGGCATAACTATTACACATGGTTTGTGCCAATAATAACAAATATGGTATTTTGGAGGGCAAACATCTGTCATTATAATTCAGTATTCGATAGACGCCGAAGTGTAAACACACATTTTTTTTCAATCGCTATAATAATGTGGAATTTTGTGCCTAAAAAAGATGTTTTACGGGGAAGTCTGATAAACTTGTTTCATTTAAAGAAAACGGCTGCTGAAAGTTATCGATTGTTGGTAGGAGCTTACGGTCAACATGCTCCAACTCAAAAAACTTGTGAATTCAAAAGTGGTGATTTCGACACAGAAGACAAGGTGATACCTGGTCAGCCGAAAAAGTTTGAAGATGAGGAATTAGAAGCATTACTCCACGAAGTTGTCAAGCACAAGAATAACTTGCATTATTATCACACAACTAGTAATTTCCCTACGTTTAAAAGCATCGGGACTCATTTAAAAGCATGGATATTGGGTCCCATATGAATTGTAGCCGAGAGATATTGAAATTCGATTTTGCATGTAGGAAATGCTGCGTTCGAGCAGCTGGTGATGAAAAATGGATAGATTACGATAACCGCAAGTGCCAAAAGTCATATGTAAAGCCCGGCCAACCAGCCAAGTCAACGCCGAAGCCGAATATCAATGGCGTCAAGATAATGTTCTGTATTTGGTGGGATCAGAATGGTGTTTTGTATTATGAGCTGTTGAAATCAGGTCAGAAGATCACAGGGGACCTATACCGAACACAACTGATTCGTTTGAAGAGAGCAATCAACGAAAAACGACCAGAATATTCGACCAGATACCAGGCCATAATCTTACATCATGACAACGCTCGGCCACATGTTGCAAGACCGGTCATAAACTATTTGAAAAACAGTGGATGGGAAGTTTTGACTCACGCGCCTTATAGCCCAGACATTGCCCCTTCTAACTACTATTTGTTTCGATCGATGCAGAACCCCCTTACTGGAATTACTATATAGGGTATCAGAAATTTGCTTGACTCATTTTTTACCCCAAAACCGGAGCAGTTCTTTTGGCGCGGAATCCATTTGCTACCAGAAAGATGGGAAAAGTAGTGGCTAACAATGGACAATACTTTGAATAATGTATCAACTCCTTTTTCTATTATAATAAATGCATTTTTCAAGCAAAAAAAAAATACATTATTAACTTGTATATCCAATAGTTTTTACTACATTTGTAATTGTTTTTAACAGTTTTTGTCAATACATTGATAGTTAAAGTTAAAAATGCCTACAATTTTAGTAATTTTTATAATAAATACCGACATCGTCTTTTTAAGTACATTTGTAATATTTTAAAGTGTAATTTCTATTAATTTGTATCTTCTTAATTTCTTGAGCGTACATATTTTCCTGATTATTGTTAATGGAAACTTATCATCAAAAAGTGTAAATATTTTGCAAAAAAGATAAGGATAACACCTCAAAAAAAAACTATTATACGTTTGCTTGTACCTTAACATATGTATGATGTTCTATTAAATATATGTTCAAGTTTTTTTCTTAACATAACACTTCTACAAGAAATTTAACTTATCTTTTAGTTTCTTATTTAAGTATGTAATCCGCATATTTATACCTCTAAGGAAGTCAATTAGCTCTAGCTTTTAGCAAATAAGTTATAAGTAAAAAGAAAAAAAAAAAAAAAACTTCGCACTTTTTTAAGTTAAACAACAATGTGTACTCGAAAGGGAATAATTTGGCATAAATAAATGCAAAAAGAAAGCGAATAAAGTTTTGTCTTTTTTTTATTTTATTTTTGCTTTATCATTTGTTAAGATGCGTATGTCGATGTAAAGTTAATCCACTACATTATGCATACAAGCTCTTTAACACTGGTTCCCATCGACTTTTCCTTCGTGGACCCCTTGAGACACCTCTACTGGTTTACGGACCACCAATTTTTTTTTTTTTCGTATATTAAAATAAGTGCAAAAGTACCGAAAGAAACAAATAAAAATTGGATTTTTATTTCAAAAATGAATAATAATTCAATCCCAAAACAAATCCGATTATGAAAAAAATAAAAAAATTTATTATAATCGAGGTTCGTACACGCAGAGAAAAATCTAGCTATTTGCCAACTAAAATTTGGTTAGTTATTACGCATTTCTGTCTGTTGGTACAACTCAATATTAGTTTTCCCAACAAAGCTCGGTTATTTCAACTAAGTTTTAGTTGCAACAACACAAATATTCGGAAATCTAATGTAAATATCGTTGCACTAACTGAATTTTTAACATGTTGCCATTAAAATACAATTTTCAATTCGGTTAGCACTTCATTTCTCTGCATGTATTACATTTTTTTACAAGATTTTAATGGCCACAAAATATTAAAACCTTTTTTAAATATTGTAAAATTATTTCATTTAATTCCATAAATATATAGCTTTCCATATATTTGATA
Organism: Delia radicum; assembly: GCA_021234595.1. Lineage (NCBI taxonomy): Eukaryota > Metazoa > Arthropoda > Insecta > Diptera > Anthomyiidae > Delia > Delia radicum. The sequence goes on along the minus strand of CM037851.1, from coordinate 84,414,837 downwards.
AAGTATTTATGTGATCGGGTTTAAATATTTTAAAATTCATAAAAAAATTTGTAATATTTAGAATCACTAAAAATACAAAAGTGCGAGAAAAATTTGTATATTTTTTGAACAATTAAAAAATTCCAAAAAAAAAGTGTGCTATTTGAGACATAGAATTGTTTAATCCTTTTTTATGAGTTTTTTAAAGAAAACATCTTTTTGGTGACCTATTTTAATCCAAAAATTTTAATTTTGTAAATATGTTTTAAACTCAATTGTTTTTAGCTCGTTTGATAACAACATGCTGCTTTCATTTAAACATTTATTGATTAAAATTCATAAATAAATATAAACAGCAAAACCAATTCAACCATGATGTACAATTATTAAAAGTACCTGGTTATTGTAAGTGAATTTATCCAGCCAACGGATTCCAAACAAATTTTCAATTATTCAATTCATTTTTTTTTTAAATAATTTAAATAATTAATTAAATTTTTTTAAAACACTCATTTTTTTGGAACCCCTCGTGGACCCCCTAGAATGCTCTTACGGACTCCTGGGAGTCCGCAGACCGCCATTTGGGAACCGTTGCTCTATAATGTGGAACAGGTACAACAAATCTCAGGTTGCATGTAATTCATAACAATCCTTCATACACACACACACATTCATTATTCAACATACACCTTCTACTAGCGCTATTATTTGTAATGTACTGAAAAACAAATTTGTTAGATTATTTTTCACATCTATACCTCATTTAAAACAATAAAAATGAAACAAGACATTTTAAATTTTAATAAACACACACGAAAATTGGTTGCTGAAGCCGAAATTTTTTCCACCTGAATTGTTCGATTTCTGCAACCGAAATAGAATAAGTAACTTCGAATTAGGATTGTGGAAACCAGATGATTCGATTGGATCCAAATTCGATTAGAATAAAATATATTTTCTGGGTGTAGGTGTAATTTTATATTTTTTATGTTATAATATAAACGTGTAACCTATGTAAGGAAGAACGATAGAAGACTAAGAAAAAATTATGAGAAACAGTCAAAACAAACCAAAGTTTAACAACATGAATGAATGATCAAATTAATTTGCCATATAATTAAATGATACGAGATAATGTTACAATGCACTGTGAAGCAAAATGTTTGTTTCTTATATACTTTTTAATTCATACAAATTCTTCTTATAAAAATATAAAATTAAACGCAAAGAAAAAACATGGTCATACATTTTTGGATTTATGATTGAGATAACCATGTTATTATGGTTGTGACAACCATACTATTATCATTTTCTGTATCATAATATGACTCCTACAGTATTCTCCCAGTATTCTGTTGAAACTGGATTAAAAAGTTATCCATGTTTTTTTTTAATAGTATATTTATTTAATAATTCACACATTTAAATAAGTTTTGGTTGAAATAGTTTGAGAAATTAATCTTTGTTCTGAAAAATAAGTTTTTTTAAATATTCTTTCAGCATGCATACAAATATTTTTAAGAATACAATTTCACAATACATTTAAAATGATCAAACCATGTTTGCAGCAATCATAATATTTTCATTATTACCACAGTATAGTCCTACTTATCATATTATAATCATAGAAAAGAATTTCGTCATTGTTTTTTTTTACCAAATTATGATTATTGCAAACTGAAAACTGCATTATGTATTTTGTTTATATTTTTCTTTCATATTTCTTTATATATTTTTTTTAACAAGATTTTTTCGCGTAATTACGAACAAAAAAAATATAACTCACTTTTTTATCACTTTATACTTAATTTGTTATACTTCTATGTCCATATAATAAACAATAACTTTATTTAAGGAGTGCGTAAAAATTAAACTTTTGTTTGAGCTTCCAGGGTAGACCGGATTGAGACTACAAATGTATTCCCTCTACCTCAAAACAAATCACCATACAATGTTAACACCACTAAGTTGTTTGCCTATTTTTAATATATTGTTTTTTTTATATTATTTAATGGTAATGGGCGTTGTGATGTAATTCTAAGTGCGTTGGACTGTTACACAGATGGTCACGGGTTCGTTTCACGGTGACGACAACAACAATTTAGAAAATCATATATATGAGTTTTCTATCACTCATATGTATCGCAGCGTCCGCCTTCGTTGTTCCCATATCACTTAACCCCAACGAAGTAAAATAATAAATCAGCGTTATGAATAAAAAAGCTTCACTAAGTTTGCCAACTCTCCATCGCGCAATTACAGTGTTGCCATGTTTGAAGCCCTTCATATTCCCCCACCCTTCACCTCTCCACTAACCCCTTTCCAAAGAAAACAACACATTACTTAATAGGAAGAATTGCCTGAGTGTTGCTTGTCTCTTAAAAAAAAAAAAAAACAAAAATGACACTAAAAGAGAGAAGCCTTTAAAAGAACAGAATAATTATCTTAAAGTTGGCGCAACTATACACAGAAAAAACTAAAAACGGGTTTAAATTAAAAAATTTATTGAATCAATTAATATTTTAATTGATTCTGCACCTATCACGGCAATGATATTATCAATTAAACCTTTTATTAAAATTAAGAAAGAAAAAAAGTTATAAATAACTTCTACCAAAAAAAAAAATATACTCACAAAAAAAGTGTGTGATCTATAAGTTGGAATGTGTGTTTTTTACAATGCTGAGTCTATTTGTGTGTGTGCTTGTTTTGTTTGTTAACTTGTATTTGGTATTTTATACTGAAAATTTTCTATTTATGCATACAGTGTATGGAAAAATAATATGATAATTGCGTCTAAAATAAAATATGTATTTATATATTTAAAAGTCAATTAAAATATTAATTGATTCAATTAAATATTTGTTTAGAAACGAAATAAATTCAAATCAAATCTTTAATTAGATATTTTAGGTTGATAATTTTTTCTGTGTAATATGGCTGTAGAGAGGAATACGATAATAAGATGGTAGACAAGACTATAATATGACAACTGAAAAAAGAGAGATTTTCACGTAATAAATTAGTCATCTTGCATTTAATTTCAGCATATACAATAAGAGAACATTTTTAAAAAGTGGTTATAGACTTTTTGCGATTCTATTAATTTTTGATTTATTAAACATGTAACTTTTATGATACTCAAACTTAAGCTTATTTATGTAAAATATTATAATTTTAACCAATTTCAGGTTAAAAAAAATAGAATAGTATAGTGTATAGTATAGTATAATGAATGTTAAAATAATATGTTGAGATGACATATTAATACGCTAAATGTAATGCTTTGATGGTAACATGTATTGAAATCGTTGTAAACACTCTTGCAGGTCTTAAATATTTATATACAACATGAAAATATTTGATTTTGCTGCATAAACTTCTTGTTTTCATTGCTTTTCTCACATTTTGTTTTTCACCTCTTCGAATTATATCGTCCTTTCTACATAGTTTTTTTTTTTTTTTTTAAAAAAAAAATCTTGTTGTGTTACCCTTGAATATTTCTTTGAATGACAGAGTGCAGTTACTGAATGGTTAAATAATTATTGCAGCCTCAGGCTCAAAAAGTATGCAGAGTACATTTTTGCCTTTCTATTCAACTTTGTACTAACGCTTTTCAAAAATTTATACCAATCAGTTTTTGTTAAGGAGTTTGATTCCAACAGCTTTGGTTTTATCGTTTTACAGAAAAAATTTCTGGAAAATCCACGGATAAAATTTTACAATTCATCATATCAAATTTATATATGTTCCCATTGAATCTTACGTCATTACAATATAATCATAAAATATTAACAAAAGTCTAGTAATAACGAGACGGCAAAAAAATAAATTTTCATTTTGTATACTTTGGTTCTTTTGCGGATTATGGTATTGCCACTTCCACACGGGTTTAGATTTTTTCAAATTTTAAATTCTGTAGTATTTTTTTTACTAAACTATATACACAAATTAAAAAGCAGAATTTTAATATTTTTTTTAAATCGTAATTTTATATCACTATTTAAAATTTTTATATCACGTCACTTCAAAGAGAACAAATTTAAAATTCATCGGGTTCTGATGAGATCTTTAGCCAGATCGAAATACTAGTATCAACCTAGCTAATATGTTTGATTTGCTTTATTTTTTTAAATATTTTTTTTTTTTTTTTTTTTATAATTTAACCAATACTCAGGGGATGCCCCCTACTCATGCAGTGCATTGTATTGATCAGGAAAATAAGGTATGGGAAGGAGGAAAGAGGGAGTAGTGTTTGTGGATATTTGATTTAAATTTTTCTAAATTGTAAGTTGAAAGCTCGTTATAAATTGAAAATAACATAAAAATAATCTCGATGTATATAAAAACAAAAAACTAATATAACTGTAAAAAAATATTACTTGAGCCAGAGTACACACTAAAAATTTTTTATATAAATAGAACATTTTTGGTCTTCAAAATTTAGTAACGTCATGATGCTTGTTAGGAAAAGACCTAACCACGTGGTTGATTACTAAGAAGACAAGAATGGAGCAACATTGATTATTAATAGGTTTTTTGTTAAAGTTCTGCCTATTATATAGGATCTAGCTTTTCTAAAACTTCGGGTTCTGATGAGATCTTTAGCCAGATCGAAATACTAGTATCAACCTAGCTAATATGTTTGATTTGCTTTATTTTTGTAAATATACGGAGGTTGAAAGCTCGTTATAAATTGAAAATAACATAAAAATAATCTCGATGTATATAAAAACAAAAAACTAATATAACTGTAAAAACAAACTGCTTGTAGTTGGCATTGCCCGGAATCCAAAGTTTTCATCCTTAAAGAATTTGTAAAGTTAACATATTTATTTTTTTCTTTATTTTCTTATTTTATTAATATTTAGCAAATAAATCTGCTAAATTTAGCAGTTTTTTCTGCAACTAAATACTTTTTAGTAGCATTTTCTGCTATTTTTAGAAGTTTATTTTTTTGAGCATACTCTATTAGTTTTTAATTTTTTGTCAAAATTACTGTCACATTCATAATTTTTAATGCGTTGAGTAGATAATTAAATATATTCGGATGGCTTTTCTAACGTTAGTTTCTTGCCTTTAAAAGTCGCTAACTCTCGACACAATACACCCACACGTATATGTTGCAACGCGTACTGATCATTAGTTCTCCCACAATTCTAGCGGGTATTACAATACCTACATTATTTTTTTTTTTTAATACAGTGCACTTTAGCCGTAATCAGTGCAACAAACCAGTGGAGAAAAGCATTACAAGATAATGGGTTATATACACAGTCAACAAAAACATAAACATAAGAATTGAAAATATACAATATTATATATATATATATTAATATATTAATATGTAATATGTATGTATATATGTATGTATATATATATATATATATATATATATATATATATATATATGTATGCACAGCGCATAGTCTAGAGACATTTATTCGTTCCCCCGCATAGTTTAGGGACATTTGCTTACTTTGGGGACTGTCCCCAAAGTTTTCGCGCCTTTTCATACATCTAGCGTATTAGATGAGGACAATTTTTTCCATACACCGCATATTCCGGCAAAGTAAGCAAATGTCCCTAAACTATGCGGGGGAACGAATAAATGTCTCGCATATATATATATATATATATGTATGTACAGCGCATACTTTAGGGACACGCCTAAAATTGTCGCCGAAATATGCGGTGTATGGAAAAAATTGTCCTCATCTAATACGCTAGATGTATGAAAAGGCGCGAAAACTTTGGGGACAGTCCCCAAAGTAAGCAAATGTCCCTAAACTATGCAGGGGAACGAATAAATGTATCTAAATTATGCGCTGTGCATACATATATATATATATGTATGCGTAGCGCATACTTTAGGGACATGGCCAAAATTGTACCCGAAATATGCGGTGTATCGAAAAAATTGTCCTCATCTTAAACGCTAGATGTATGAAAAGGCGCGAAAACTATACATATATATATATATAATATATATAATATATATAATGTAATATATATATATAATGTAATATATATAAATATGTATGTATGTATATGTAATATATATATTACTGGCATAATTCCTGTTTAATACGATTTACCAGCGTTTCCAAAAAGCGTTTCGCCAGTAGATGTTCGACATTAATATCAGTGGTGTAAAAAAAGAACTTTGGCAAACAATTGTCTGAGACCACTATGCCAACGTTTGTTAAAAGTGTTTTCCTAGTGCTACCCAGTCAGAAAATCCCAACGGCTCAGAAGGTTAACCACTGGTAGAACATTTTTTTTATAAAAATTATGATGATTTGTTTAAAAAAGTTAGTAGTCCAAAGGCTCCGAGCTCGATCAATGATTCAGGCATACATTTTTTTGTAATATTTTTTTTTATACATTTTAATATTTTTTGTACATAAAATAGATTTTTTTTTTGTTTCTGGAGAAGCTCTTTTAATACCAGTTATCATTTATTTACGTTTCTTGCTATCAACTATTATATCTCTCGTTAGCTCAATGGTTAAATCTATCGGCTGCCTATCTAGAGTCAGGGGTTCGATTCCCGGAGGGACCAAAAAAAATATGAATGCACTTTTTTAAATGTTTATTTAGAAAATCTATTTTTAGATCATCTTCTTCATAGTTTTACCAACATTTTGCCAAAGTTGGAAATTTTGATTGCCCAGTGATTTTTTGATACTTTTTGTTTAATGAAGTTATCATTTTGGGATTGGGAAAGCACTTGTTGCCAACACTTGTACAATACGTTAAAGTGCTTTTGCCAGCGGTGGACCATTTGCTTTTTTCTGACGGTGTCTCAACATACACTTGAGAATTATCATCACTCCAAATACGTCAGGTTTGTTTTTTGACGTATCCATTTAAACAAAAGTGAGATTCATCGCTAAACCGTAAAATGGACGTAGTGAGAGATACGTATTTCGATTTTCAATGTAATTTGCGGAATTTGGAAGCGTTGTTCAGGCGTCAGTTTATTCATGCTGAAATGCGAAACCAAACTAAATATAAATCCCTTGACAGCTGACAAAATGGCCGCCAGTTGAAAAAATGTTGCCAACTTTAAGTTCTATACCTGTATAAAACACATCCTTTAGTAAGTGAGGTTTAATTTAATTTTTATATTTTAAGATTAAATTTAATTTAAAAATCTATTTTTAAAGCTACACTCAAAAAAAAAAAGTTTGTAAAGTCAGCAAAATTTTAGTCAGGAGGGTGCTTGCAAAAAAATTGCTAATGTCAGCAAAATATATTGCTGAAAATCAGCGAGCTTATTTTTAGCAACAAAATTAGTAGATTCAGCAAAAGTTTTGCTAACGCTAAGTGGCCTTGCTAAAAATTAAAAAAACGAAAAAATTTGTAGAAAAATTGTATTTAGATAATTTATTTGCTGAAAATCATAAAACATATTTTTGTGATTCTTTTAAAAATAATTTACAATTTACGAAATATAAAAATTTTCATTTTACCACATTGACGACATGAATGAATTTAATATCTGAAAATATATAGAAATAAATATATATAACATAACAAAAAGTTTATATCAACTACTTACATCAATGGTTGTCTAAATGATGCTTTCTTTTAAAGGACGCAACTGCCGAAGATAATTATAGAAACGAAACGAAAAAATAAACAAAAAACAACCCTTTTTTGCAATACGAAAAAGGAACCATAAAAATCTTTCGCTTTATTCTGTGCACATGTCTGTATATGGTTGTTTGGAATTTGACCACACTAGATTATTAATCTATTAACATTTAGATTAGAAATACATATTAAATTTAAATATTTTATTTTGACTTTTATTTTATTTTGACTTTTATTTAATTAAAAGACAATTATTTTCACAAAACAACGCAAAATTTAAGTTGTTTTAATCCTCAATTTTGTTTTATGTATGAAAAACATATACAAAAGACATCCATGGTTGATTTTTTTATATGTCTTATTAGAGTTGTACTTTTTAGTATCATTTTCCTCTTTTCTACTACATCTTGACATGCCGCGACTTCTGCTTCATTCTGCGTATTTCTTTCAATCTGGTTGTCGTCCACACTATTAATGTGCTTATCAGCACAATTTTTTTAGCAAAATTAATTAGTAAAACATTAGTTTATGAGTAAAGCATTAGTATAAAACAGTTAAGTGCTGAAAAAGTATAACAAAAATTTTAGCTGAAAACACGATTTTAGCAAAAAAATTTGCTAAAAAATAGTATACCTGATTTACAAGACGTTTTACTAACTTTTGTACTAACTTATTTTTTTGAGTGCATCACCTAACAGGATACTGGTAGTGAGAAAAGAAATGTTATTATAGTTTCTACACTTTGATGTTAGAGAGATGAAGTCTTTTTAATCAAAATTCATTAAAAAAATAAATTGTGCAAATACCTGTAATATTTTTTTTGTCATTTTATTTACTTAATTTCAAGTTTTATTAATATAAGAACCACTGTGAGCTCCTTGGCATGTATTTAAACGTAAATAATGCTAAGTTTTTTTTTTATTTCTAACTAAATACATTATTAGTTATCAAGCAGTATTAATGACTTCTTCTTTAATGTACGGAATAGGAACAATTCTTTCAGTCATTCATCTTGTTTATTATGTAGTTAAGTGAAAACTAATTAAATTAAATGAAGTGTTAACAGCTAATTTTGTTTCGTATATTTTATCATTTATTTAAATATAATTTAACAAAAAGTTTTGAACAAATAAAGTTTTGTATTTTATTAAAAATCTATACACAATATTTTATTTTGTAGTTTTTTCATTATATATTTTGTATCATATGTATCGTATTTCCTGTGTTTCAATACAAAAAGTTTTACGAAAATTCTTATTACACCACCATATATTTTATTTTATTGGCTTCGGCATCGCTTACTACAGGATATCGTATATTGAGTTTGTATTTTGTAACACAATATATGAGAACGTTAAATAATTTAAAAACGATAAATGTACAAAACACTTATATATCATTCATACTTTGAAAGAACATTAACAAATTTTAATTTTTTTACCTCATGTCTTCCGATTTTCTTTATATTAAAAAAATGTGTTTTTGATTAAGCCGATAATAAGAAAAAAATCACAATTTTTCCACTGTTGGAATATTTCAGAAAATTCAAAAAATTCACAAAAGTAAGTAACTTTGAAGACCCATATATTCGAAAGATGTCATCGGATTTCTCTAATTCGGAAAGCATTTAATTCCTATGGTTGTCTTCTTTCACACTTATCTGAAACCTGTTAGAAATATGAAAAGTATAAATGACACAAAAAAGATATTTGTTGTATGGAAATAAGAAATAATTTTAAAAAATAAAATCGAGAAACTTAGATGTCATTCGCGTCACAGAAGAAACGAAATTTAATTTGATATAAAATATATACGGTGGCACAAACGGAAACTCGAACAAAGTATGTTTTCAACATTGTGCGACTGGCTTCTGTTAAGGATGCGAGACTATAAACAAAAAAACGTTTTACCAAGTGTCTATTAAAGCTGCAAATTGAATTTATCAAAAAAAATTGATGTGCATGTGAAAAGCCGCAGTTGAATTTGTTTGGTGGATTTTGTAAAATTTCAATTATATAATAATAAATTTATTTATATCACAATATGAAAACAAGTTTCACACAATACGTAAAAAACTCAACGATAAAGCTTTGATAGTAGTATCAGCTGTTTTGTTTTCGTAATATACTGGTATGCTGAATTTAAGTTACCACATTGATGTAGCACGTGACATTTAACAACAAGTTTTTCTTTTCCCGGAATTTCTCATTTTTCGGGAAAGCGTGATTAGTTTCTGAATTTCCCGCCATACCGGGAAATCCCGTAAAAAAATGATTAAAGTTTATTTTTAATTGGCAAAATCTTTTAAAAAGATTCATTCATTGGCCCAAACAAAATTACTTAAAAATCACATTATTTTGGGTTTATTGGTAAATTTTTACCACGCTTTTAATCAGAATCTTAAATAATTTTATATTTTAAATAAAAATTACATACAGAAAACAGTTTTGTTGTTGCAACCGAATTTTTTGCCAAACGAATTTTTGTGGTTCCACGTAAATTAAATTTGAATACTATTGTAACAACCGATATTTATTTAAAAACTTCCAATTTTTATTGTAACAATTGAATATATAATATATAAGGACTAAAATATTCTATAAATAGATTCACATACATTCAAAAAAATTTATTTTATTAATAAACAACCGGCGAACCGGCGATCTACCGTTTGTCATGCAAGTACTTTACCTCTAGCCTGAACCTAATTTAAATGTGTGTTTTTAAATTTCAACCTTGAATATTTTCTAGTTTAAATATTTGTCTAAAAATTGAAATTCGGTTGTTAATCTCAATATTTTATAATTGTTACCAAAACTTAAAAAAATGTATATGGTTTTAGTTATTTTATTAATAAAAAAATTCTTATGCCGCGAACTGGGCTCGAAATTAGGTTACTTCTAGCCTGAACTCAATTTGTATGTGAATGTGTTTTTGTAAAAAATTTAAATATGTATGTCTCAAAATTAGATTTGTATGTACAACAGAAATGCGGTTGCTGATCTCAATATTTTATTACAGTTACCAAAATTATAAAAAAATTAATATATTATTTTTACAATTATTTTATTAAAAAAAAATTCTTATGCCGCTAACTGGAGTCGAACCGGTGACTTTCTGCCTGTCATGAAATTACTTTATTTCTAAACCACACCCAATTTGAATACGTATTTTCAAATTTCTAACTAACTAACAAATCTACAAATAGATTTATATGTAAAATAGAAATTGGGTTGCTAATCTTAATATTTTATTAGAGTTACCAAAACTATTAAAAAAAGTTTATAGTATTTTAAAATTGGTAACAAAAACTACTATTTTAGATAGACTGATTGTTTTTTTTTTTTTTTTTTTTGAAAGCGAAACTAATATTTGATTTCAACTGAAAATATTTTATTCAAGGGATAAAATCTCCGAAAAGTGGTTGGTTGTTGGTATTAAAGGTAATCTAGAAGATAATATTTTTTCAATATTGATTAGGAAAATAAATATTGTGAATAATGTGACTGTGTGTTCGTTAATTTTATATATTTTCTGTTTGCAATATAGTTTACTTATTCTGATGATGAATTTTAAGTACTTACAATAAAAATTATTGAATAATGATTCAATTTTGTGGGTTACAACGGAATTCCAACCTATTTGTTCAATGTGTGTACATATTACAATAGTACACCTTTCCTAGTTATCTTGACATTTATTTGTATTTTTACTCATGCATTATTATCAGTGTATGAAAATTATTCGATTCTCTTGCTGTTTCTCAGTAGTAAGCACTTACATCAGCGCATTTGTTTTCTCCTGCTTCTAAAAACACTAAAATTTTTTACTGGGTTGTTTTGTTTTACCAGTTCCTTTAGCTAATTGAAAATAAATAAAAATATATTTACATATCTTATCATATATGTTTAAATCTTGCATAAGATCTAATTGTATTCAATCACATCTAATTTGATTCAATCATATCTAAGTAGATCTGAGCATATCAAACCTTTTTCTGTATGTATTATTGTATTGCATAAGCGTGGAAGAGGCGAACCATATAAATCTAAAACTTTTTGAATTACAGAAATCCAATTAAAAACTTTTGAATATATAGCCCTTCAAATTTACATAAGTTGGGGATTTTTTTGAAAATTAAAACCGTGAAAAATCGCAAGTTTTCAATAATTTGAAAAACTGCATGTGTGTTAAAAAAATTGTATCAAATTTGAAGATCTCTAATCAAATCCTACTTGATATATCAAGGAACGAGGAATACGAGACTTTTACAATTAAATAAACCATTTTAATCTATATTTCGTTTATTGAAGTTTTTAATTTGTTTTTTAGGATAACTAAATTGTTTTACTTAATTCTTAATTGTATAGGGTGAAATACATTTGATATTTAAAAAAAAATTCATATTTATCTTCATGTTTAATATTAAATGTGTTAGTGATTGCAAATGTGTACGTTTTTTAAATTGTCTTTTAAATTACTACCATTTTGCACGTACTTCATAACAGATATTGTATATTTCAATTTTATATTCCAGCATTTTGTACAATATTTTTCTATATTTCATTTATTTTGTACATTTTTGTTAAATATACATTGTCAGCAATATGGTGTAATATGATAGTTACAAAAGTTTATAGTTTGTTTTACAAAAGGTTGGATGAGAACTTACTAAATACCTACCTAAAATAATATTAAAAATAATGAAACTACACTCAAAAAATTTGTTTGTTACCATATGACGGTACGTCAAATAATTATTGGTTTGATTCATCGATTCTTTTAAAGAAATTGAGCTAAGAAATCATTACACTTTAGGACAAAATCATATCTTTCAAAAATTCAAAAGACCACCAATTCAGACACGCGGATTCCAACGGCTCACAGTGGCTGAAAACAATTTTAAATTGGTCAAAATGCTGTAACTTTTAAACTGATAAAAGAAAATTAGTTGAACTTGACTCCAGTTTTAATTTCATTAAAACTTATTGAGCAGTTATTAAGAAATTCAAGGTCAAAGTTGAACTTGAAATTTTTATTAGCTTTTACTGTGAAAATATGTTTTTTTTTTTTTTAAATGTCATATGTGAATTTTAATAATTATAAAAATTGTTTCTAATAATGGGAGTTTTTTTATGTTTACACTCAAACAAATCTTTCTACTAAAAAAAAGTTAGTAAAAGCAACTGAAAAGTGTTCCATTATTACAGAAAAATTAACCATTTTTACTGTCAACTTTGATAATTTATTTTGCACTTAAACCGAACACTGAGAAAGTCCATTTTGGATCACCCTGTCCTTAGTGAAATAGTTGAAATAGAGCTGAAATCCCGTGGTTTCATAGAATTTACCTTCATATGAATAAAATAATTTTAAAGTTGAAGAATATAAAAAAAATAATTTTGGCCGCCTTCTGGCAAGTTCTCCAAAGCCAACGGTGGGCCACTGTTGAATAGAGTTGAAATTGTGAGGTTTCGCAGAATTTACCTTCATATGAATAAAATAATTTTAAAATTGAAGAATATAAAAAAAAAACATGTTTGGCCGCCTTCTCAAAATATGAACCAGTGTGCAAGTTCGCCTAAGCCAACGGTGGGCCACTGTTATCAATCGAGTAACAGGACCATTGTTATTCCAGCGTTCTGCCAACGCATGGCCGTTCGTCTCCGACGCTTTGCCAGCACTGTGCCGATTGAATTTTTCTGTCTGGGTTCTTATATCTAATGTTTAAAGTTAGCAAAGCGTCATTAATGAAAAATTTTTAATTTAATTTAACTACAAAAATTAAAAAAATTTTAATAATGTTTATACACAAATTTTTAGTTTAAGGACTGTGCAAAGAAAAATTGAGATTAAATCGACGTAAAATACAATGCATGATATTCTTTTCGAGTGCAGGGTAATAAAAGTTTAATTTTTTTACAGTTTTATTACTTTTTTTTTGTTTTTATATACACTCTTATTAATTTCTGTTTAAGTTTATCCAACTTATAGTTGGAAACTGTAATCGTACTATAAATGTCCAAAATGAATAGCAACATTCTATATTACGCATAATGTGTGTAAATTTAAGTTTCAATATACCTAATAAAGCATTCAGTAAAGTAATGCAACTATTTATTTTTTGTTATATTTATTTAATAAAAACACGGTTATTTAGATATAATTAAAAATTGCAAAGTAAAAAAGGAAAATACCACTAAATACTGCGGCGTTATAAAATATTCACACCTTGTTTTCATTCCCTGTAACTAACTGCAGTTATTCTAAATCTGAAACTGTATCCAACAAAATATATCCTTTTACTGGAAAAAATAACCAAAAGTCTCAAATTTTATTGATTCAATTCAGAAAGGACTGGCAGAAACATCACTTTTGAAAATGATAGCTGTTTAGAACAATGATTCGATTTTATCAAAATCTTATCTCTGATCAAATCCATTAAAAATATTTTTTTTTTTATTTTTTTTATTAATGATAAATAATCATATAATTACAAATTATATACTATTACCCTAACCGAGCACTAGCTACTATGGCCTTCGGCGCGTTGTTGCGAAAACAGACCAGTGCCTCTGGTGGGAATTGAACCCACGACCCCCACACTGATAAGCCAGCACGCTACCAACTAGCCTACCGGGGCGAACAACATATATAAATAGTAACGTCATGATGCTTGTTAGGAAAAGACCTAACCACGTGGTTGATTACTAAGAAGACAAGAATGGAGCAAAATTGATTATTAATAGGTTTTTTGTTAAAGTTCTGCCCATTATATAGGCTCTAGCTTTTCTAAAACTTCGGGTTCTGATGAGATCTTTAGCCAGATCGAAATACTATTATCAACCTAGCTAATATGTTTGATTTGCTTTATTTTTGTAAATATACGGAGGTTGAAAGCTGGTTATAAATTGAAAATAACATAAAAATAATCTCGATGTATATAAAAACAAAAAACTAATTTAACTGTAAAAAATATTACTTGAGCCAGAGTACACACTAAAAAATTTTTATATAAATAGAACATTTTTGGTCTTCAAAGTTTAGTAACGTCATGATGCTTGTCAGGAAAAGACCTAACCACGTGGTTGATTACTAAGAAGACAAGAATGGAGCAAAAATTGATTATTAATAGGTTTTTTGTTAAAGTTCTGCGCATTATATAGGCTCTAGCTTTTCTAAAACTTCGGGTTCTGATGAGATCTTTAGCCAGATCGAAATATGTTTGATTTGCTTTATTTTTGTAAATATACGGAGGTTGAAAGCTGGTTATAAATTGAAAATAACATTGCTTAATTAGTTTTAATTATATTTTTAATTTAGTTTTAGATATTTACCACAGCTATTCTTTTATTTTTCCTCAAATACAGCATCAAAAATAAAAATTATATTGAATTAAACATTTTTTTTCTTCTGTTTGAAAAAGTTTGACAATTTTTTCAAATAAAAACCAAAGTTGCACACATTCAATGTAAGTTTATCTTGACATTACTAAACTTTGAATTAATGTCCGTGCATAGAAAACTATCTTCTATCAAGTCATCAAAGGATTGTAAAATCAAGTCCAATTAAGAGATAAATCTGATGTGTTTCAACAGGAGTTTTCTAATGCTGTCGTATAGTTTTATTTTAGTACTTAAATATGCTTTATTGTAATTTACCTTCAGTTTAGTTACTATTACTAATCAGACTTCTTCATAACAGAAGTTCAGGTCCAAACCAGAAAATAAACGGTTTAAAAATTTGAACTTAATGATGTCTTCCTAAGGAAATAATATAAATGACAAATTTGTTAAACACTTACAAAAAGTGTTATCATAATTACTTTTTTTTTTAAGTTTTATCTTAACAAAATATTATTTTAATATTATAACATTGTCCTTTTCTCGTTTTCTTGTTTCTTTGAACTTTAATCCAATTAACTATTAACAATTTTTCCCCCTTTTTCAGCACAAATTTCTTAAAAGTCTTTGTTCTTCATCTATTTTTTAATTAAACAATGCTTTTTAACATAATTAACTATGATTTTTTTTTTCTTTCAGTTTGCTCATGTTGATTATTAAAGTTTTTAAGTTGTTTTCTTTTTTTTTTAGGCAAAACTATTTTTGTTCATACTTTTCACAGCTCGTCCTTAAAAATTTTTGTTTTCATTTCTACAACTTTGTATGGCTGGTTATTATTTAATATATTTTTGTAATTTATGTTTTTCATTTTCGCTTTTTGCTTCAATACACATTTATTCTTTGTACATGTAAAAAAAAAAAAAACATTCACATAATGTTTAACAGCAATTATGTATTATCCCAGTCAGAAACTGCCAGTGGTACAACAAATTAGTAATTGAAAATATATTACTGTCAGAACACTTGTTTAAGATGCTTTACTACCGTTTACAAAAGAAGTTTTACCAGTATTTGTTTAACAATAATATCAATAAACTGCAACAAAAAAAAAAAAAAAAAAAAACGTTGGCAAAGAATAGGTTGACAGCACTATGCCAACGCCGTGAAGAAGTATTTCAGCGCTTTCACATCAGAAACTACCACCGGTTCAAAAGCTTAACTACTGGTGGAGCATTGTTATATAAAAAGTTTGTAAACAGAAGGTCCCGGGTTCAAATTCGTTTTCTACCACAAATATTTTTTGTGATTTTTTTTTTTTACTTTTAATAGTTTTTATATCAAGGGTGTTTTTTATAGAGGTATAGAACTTTGGAATAGAATAAAACAAAGATGAATTGTTTTAATTGACATGCACTGTACTTTATCGAAAGATAATCTTCTGGCAATGGACCGCCACGGCTGGCTCGGACATAGTCTAATTTGGAGGTCCAATTTGCGATGACTTTTTCCAACATTTGTCCTCCAAGTGGTCAATCGTTTCGGACTTATCGCACGATCTTGGAGGCCAATTCACGGCTCCGAAACGTGAAACTATGCGGTTACAAAACGTTTCCTTTAATAAATCAATTGTGGCACGAGCTGTGTGACATGTTGGGCCGTGTTGTTGGAACCACAGCTCCAGCACATTATGATTGTTCAATTGATGAAAGAAAAAGTCAGTAGTCATGGCTCTATAGCGGTCACCATTGATTGTAGCGTTCCGACCAGCATAATTTTTAAAGTAGTATGAACCAATGAATCCACCAGCCTATAAAGCATACCAAACTGTCAGTTTTTTTTATATAACGGCATTTCAACATACACTTGAGGATTATCATCACTCCAACTACGGCAGGTTTGTTTATTGACGTAACCATTTAACCAAAAGTAAGCGTCATCGCTAAACAAAATTAGTGCGCGGTACGTATTTCGAACAGAACCATGATTTTCAAAATAAATTTTGCACAATTTGAAAGCGTTGTTCATGTTGAAATGAAAAACCAAACTAAATATAAATCACTTGGCTGACTAAATAGCCGCCATTTAAAAAAGTGTTGAAAACTTAAAGTTGTATACCTGTATAAAAAACACCCTTTACAAAATGCATTTTTTTTTTCAGGAAAAGCTCTTTTAAGGCTAACGGTGGCAAGTTGTTTACAGCGAATCTTATGTCGGTGCTAGCATAGTTGAGCATATAACGCACAGTGGAAGATTTTACTATTCTAGGGAGACAAAACTCTATATCTTAGAAAATAATAAAGCTAGAGTTATAAAATTTGGTGGACAATGTTCTCGGAGCAAGGTAAAAAAATGTTTGAAATTGGACAAATGGCACGCCCACTACCCAAATAATTGAAAAAATGTGCGTATGATACGATTAATGTTGAAAAACGCTGGATGATTAAATAGGAACTAAAAACCACTAATATGTACAAAAAAGGGACGTGTCTACTGCCTTTAAAAATATTTAGTTTGAAAACTTAAACATGCATTGGAATATTTAAAATAAATACTTACGAGTTAGAAATTACAGCAAATTAATTTTTCTTTAATGAAAAACTATTTAAATTATTATTTAAATTTAATAAATTTCATGGTTGTCATCAGGTGTTTCTGGCTTCTCTAATAATTCAAGTACTTCAGGGGTCAATTCGCGTGAAATATTCTCGATATTTTCGTTGGTGTTTACATCTTGTTTCTAACGCCTCCTTCGACAATTGTCCAATAGTAAGAATGCATTCTTCAATAATTTGTTTTGAATGCCATACAACTTTATGAACAGTCACATGCATACAGTACCACGAATATTCTTTCAAATAAAGTTTTCTAGTTTCATCTGCATACTTTTCAGATGCCGTAGAATTAACAGAATATCCAGAACCCATGCATTCTCATAAAACTTGAAAACGTTTTATAAATTAAATGCCTTTTTTGGTCTCCCAACTTCTAAATTTTCCTTTGGTTTCTTATAAACAAATTTATTTATTTCAATATTTGTGCTTAACCAATCGCCATATTGAGCCACAAAAGTCTTTAGCTTAAATGTCTTAAAAAGACTTTTAAGAAAGCCTTTTATTTGTTCATAATCAACAAGTGAAGAAGATGCGCTGCTTATTTTTCTACAAACATAGTCAAAAGAACGGTCAATTCTTTGAATTTTGGGTTTTGTTAGCCACATATCAAAAATTTCGTGGTATGAGATGTTGTCACTCATATTAAATTTTTTATAACATCGGCTTATTTCGCAGACAATTTAACGTTTTGCTTCAAGTAGACACTTTAGCTATTTGTATAACACAAATTTTGTGCTGATCCGTTATGTTCCCTAAAACTAACAGCTTAGAGTACTTTTTTTTTTTTTTTTTTTGAAAATTACCGAAAAAAGTTGTTTCTTAAATTAAATAATACTAAAAATGCTTTCCAAGTTTTAGAAACGAATTTACACGATTTATGAAGAGGAGAATTAGATTAGATTATATGGCACTATGCACCGCACAAGCTACCTATAAAGCCAATAATCCTATTAGGCAAAATCTTCATAATGTCCGAAGGGGAGACAAAGCGATTGCCAAGAAACTTGGCACGCCTTTCACATAGCCTCGGACATTCGCAAAGAACATGCTCTGATGTCTCAGCTACCAGTTCGCAAAACCTACACTCATCCGTGTCCGAAAGACCCCTTTTGCGCAGGTGGTATCTGAGATTGCAGTGTCCAGTCAGGTAAGACACCAGGGTTCTCAAGTCACCCCTCCCGAGGGACAAGAGTATCCTCGATCCTGCACTGAAGAGGAGAAACTAGCTAAACTAACTAAAAAATGAATTTTTAAAAAATAAGTTTACCGATAAAAAAAAAGTTATACTTTTTTCAAGATGCTCAATTTTAAACAAGTGTTATTGCAATTTTTAATTTACTCATAGATGTTCAAGTTCAAATTACCGTTATTTTGTTACTGTTGACAAATATGTCGAACTTTTTGCATTTTCCTACTCAGTATGAAGTCCAACGATGGAAATTTTGTTTACCCAGTGCTATTCCGACAATTTTTGAACAGATGTACATTTTGTCTAATGATGTTATCATTTTGGAGTTTTGACAGCACTTGATGCCACCACTTGTACTACCTAATAAATTAACCTGCCAGCGGTGGTTTGTCTGTTTTTGACTGGGTGCTGTAAGCGACAGCTGCATATGCTTTAATACCAACAGTTTTTGTTCAGAGTTTAAAAAGAGTCTATACATAAAAACGTACATACTTTAACTCATTAATGGAGCATCATAGCTCCGCTGGACATTTTTCAACCAAATTTTCCAGATTTTCCAGATCTTTAGAACCATTCTTCATTAAGAAATTTTTGGAATAAAGTTTTTTTTCCTTAAAACACCCTCAAGTGGAAATATTGGCAACCAAATTTGAAACTTTTACAGCATCTAAATCCTAAACGGTTGAATATATTTTAAAATCTTAATTTTGTATAATTTTAACAAATGTTTATTCATTTTTTTTATTATTTATCCAATTTTAAAATTTTTTTAAAAATATCGTGGTTTTCGACCATTTTTTTAAATTTCCATATGGAAACTCTGATGATATAATTCTTACAAATTTAGTAGTGTTTTAATAAAACACATCCAATATTTCTGTTTTGTGAAAAAATGAAATAAATGTTGGAATATTTTAGACTTAGTATATGTGAAAAATTTAATCTTTAAATCGGTCTGATTTTCAAAAATTATATACAGTCGATGAACTACACCACAGATTAATTGCGGCAAATATCACATTAATATTAGACGGAAAAACTGTTGTTCAGCTAATATGAAAGTTAAATTTATATAACAAATGTAAATGAGAAAACATTTTGGTAAATCAGAAGTTATCGCCGACATTAAGATAACATCAATTGTAATTTGCTATAGTAAAATGCAAAATGCATTAGTAAATTGTAAATTTTTATTGTAAAAGTCAGTGAGGCACAGTGAAATGTATTTCGGTGTTTTCAATGGAGTTTTAACCAGTGTAAAACAAAAATTTTTGTAAAAACATACGCATATATATAGTAATATGCAAATCAAATAGTAGTAATAACATTTGAATGTATACAGTAACATGCAAATCAGCCCATACAATGATGTGTTTGACCATCATTGTATGGGCTGATTTGCATGTTATAGTAACAGTTGAATATATATAAAAATCAGCCCATATAACCATTATTAGTCGTAATAACATTTGAACAAATAAAGTACAAGGGCGGATCAATAAGTCCGTGACTTTTTGAATGAAACACAGTTTTTTTGCAAAAAAAAATATATTTTTTAACATAATCTCCTTTTAGCTCAATACACTTAGTCCAACATTTCTCCAATTTTTGTATCCCTTCCAAAAAATAGGTTTTTCCCAGGTCCATTAAATAGGCATTTGTTTGATCAATAATTTCATAGTTGGCTCTCTTTCCATTGAGCCATTTTGGTTTGGAAATAGGATATAGTCACTATGACTTAATCCGGAGAATATGGCCGATGAGTAACAATTCGTAGCCCAATTCATGGAATTTTTCCATTTAGACTGCACACGTGTGCACCCGTACATTATCTTGATGAAAAAGAACTTTTTTCTTTTCCATATGGGGTAGTTTTTTTTAAATCCTCGTTAAATCGGTCCAATAAGTTTGCATAATATTCGCCGTTTAATGTTTTTTCCATTTTGAAGGTCATCGATGGGGATTATCCCTCGTGCATCCCAAAAAACTGTTGTCATCACCTTATTGGCCGACAAACTTACCTTCTTGGACTTCTTCGGAGCTGGTTCATTCGGAGAAATCCATTGTTTAGACTACTGCTTGGTATCCGGAGTTTTTTAATGGATCCATGTTTCATTAACAGTTACAAAACGCCGCAAAATTTCATTCGAGTTGCGGTTAAAAAACTCCAAAAAATCCTTTGAAGTTGTCACACGATTACGTTTATGGTTAATTAAGAACAAACGCGGCACCCATCTGGTAGATAGCTTTTTTAAACCCAGCAGATCATTTAAAATCGAAGCCACACTGCCATATGAAATGTCTATGGCATCAACGGTCTCACGCACTTTTACTCTTCGATAGGCCAACACCATATCGTGGACTTTTTCGGCATTTTCGGGTGTATTCACCTCAATTGGCGTCCAGAACGTTCAGCGTCATTGGTACTTGTGCGACCACGACGAAAGTCAGTAAACCACTTTTTTACCATTGAAATCGATGATGCAGTATTTATCAAGCTTTTCCTTGGTTTGATAGAAAGTTTTTTTTTCGCAAAAAATAATGTTTAATGAGCAGTCGAAATTTACTTTTTTCCATTTGCTCAAAATTTGATAGTACTCTATTAACAGATGGTGCTTATGGTAGCAGTGTTGCATTTCATATAACTACGAGGGAAGTTCGAAAAGTCACGGACTTATTGATCCACCCTCGTAGCATGGAAATCAGATAATATTTCAAAAAAAACCATTATAACAGTTGAATATTTATATATAATAAAATACAGGTAGCAATAGTGATATGTAATTCAGTCAATATAACATTTAAAAATATGTAGTAAAAGACCATACATGGGCACACTGCAGTATATTTTTACTGCACTACGATTGGCAGTAATCAGTAAAATGTTACTGATTACTGAAAGAGACAATGCAGTAACCAGTAACATTTTACTGATTACTGAAAAAAATTGCAGTACCAGTAATGTTTTACTGATTACTGAAATAAAATCGCAGTACAAGTAATGTTTTACTGATTACTGAAATAAAATTTCAGTACCAGTAATGTTTTACTGATTACTGAAATAAAATTGCAGTACCAGTAATGTTTTACTGATTACTGAAATAAAATTGCAGTAACCAGTAATTTTTTACTGATTACTGAAAAAAATGCAGTAATCAGTAAAATGTTAACAAAACAAATTTATTAAATTGCATCACAATTTTTGTTAAAAAATTAAAGGTACCATTACTTTTTTGTTAAAAAGTCAAAAATCTGACCTTGCATTTTCAAATTTCGATCATAATTTTCTATTTATAGGTTTTGAACGCAATTAAAAATTAACGTTTTCAGTTTTTCAAATATCAAAGAATTGGTCGACATACTATTTTTGTTTTTATTGATACTATATATTATTATTAGCTTATCTCAACACAAGCATTTCAAAATTTACATCGCTGAGCTTTTGTCTTCTGGAACGATTTACAATTCCAGCGAATGAAAACAATCGTTCTACAGGTGCAGATGAGGGTAATGCAGTATTGTATATGAGAAATTCGTTTTTAATGGCAATGTGATTATTTAGGCACTTTGTTGCCGTGTCTTGTTCGACCAGGTATAAAACTGTTTCCTGAAATGAATTCTGTTTTGTTGCAGGTATGGCACGAGTTTCAGCTTCGGGTATTTTGCCATATTTAAGTGTATAAGTGTTGAACATTTTCTTCACTTCATCTTTTGTTTGTGTTGTCGCTGTTTCCAACAAAGCTTTTAAAAATCTTAATTTTATTTCAGGAACAGATATAGCCGCAATAATAGCATCCGAAGCTTCAGGCTTCATTAGGAAATATTTCTCAAATCTTTTGAGTAAAGATTCTTGCATTTTTTCGCTTACTTCAGCTAAACTCTAAAAGTTCGCACGCTCCAAACGACAAAGTTTTATTCTTAAAGACACTATAGTAGGAAAAAAGTAACCAAAATACATAGTCTTTTCGCCCTGAAGAAAATCGATCGCTTCTGCTATAGGCTCCATAAGCTTTATGTATTCCACTAAGTACTCAACCTCATCACTTAGAATGGTGGGAATTCCCAGACGATAACACAATTCGGCTAAATTGGTTTTGTATCTCAGCAACTTCTTAACGGAATCATAAAGTGAGTTCCACCTTGTAACGCATGGAGTTATTAAATTGGCGCTTAAAACTTCAGTGACCACTTCTGCAGAAGTTGTTCTATTGCACTTGTTCTAGAGCTGTGTGCATCTATAAATGTAAATAATATAAATGAAAAGTGTACTTAAAATTAAGTAAATGTTTGCCTGTCGAAAGACCTTTTATGAACATCTTTTAAATCCTGACTTGAAGAATTCATAATTTTGTTGAAATCGGTTGTAGCCAGAAGATTTAAAGTATGGCTCGCACATGGAAAATGTTTTGATAGTCGTGTAGTTATAGAACCAAATTGAGGGCCTGAAACATCGATCGAGTCATCCGAATCGAATTCAGAGTCAGATTCTTCATCACTGTTATGTGCATTAATAGGGCTGGGATTATATTCTTTACTCAAATTAACTCCAAATTCTCTAAATGCCTTAATGAAGTTTGATCCATTGTCAGTGATCGTATAAACCAGGAGTGCCCAAAAGTTCCTTATGGAAGAGCAAACACCAATACATTTAAAGAAAAACTAATTTTTATTCAATATTTTTTGTTGTAAAAACCAATCCATACAAAGAAAAAAGAAAAAAATATTTCAATGTTTACCAGCAAAGCATACGAAAGTGTTGTTGCTTTGCGCTTGCGTGTATAAAGTGAAGAACGACAAAAAAACTAATAAGACAAAGTTGTTTGTGTATTTCGTATTGCTAGTGCTGAGCGCTCTATATGTGTATTAAAACACACAGCCTATAGCTAAGTGTTTTTACAAAAACAATTGAGTACCAAGCGCATAGGCCGTGGGCACCCCTGGTATAAACAATCAACTGGCAGTTTATATTGTTTGTTTATGTCGCATATCATCTTCGTTATATTGTCAAAAGAATGGGTTCCCTTAAATCTTCGACAAGCCAGTGCTAGAGACTTCCTTTCGAAATTTTTAGCATCTAACGAATGGCAAGTGTATCCAAAAAACGATATTTTTCCACCTGACCACACATCCACAGTTACGCGCACATATTCAACTTCTTCAAGCTTAGAAGCAAGTTCTTTGATAAACCGATTTTGGCTCTCTAAAAGTAGCCTTGTAATTGAAC
Organism: Delia radicum; assembly: GCA_021234595.1. Lineage (NCBI taxonomy): Eukaryota > Metazoa > Arthropoda > Insecta > Diptera > Anthomyiidae > Delia > Delia radicum. Next base: position 84,390,888 of record CM037851.1, on the reverse strand, counting down.
TCCTGTTGGGAATTTTAAACAAACAAATTTAAAAATGATAACTACACGAAAAAAATAAAAAGTGTATTATTATCGAATTACTTAGGTAAAATACAACTTAAAAAGTATTTTGTGAGAGTTAATAAAAAAATTAATATAGATTTATATATTTTTCGTTTTTGTTAACTTTCCGTAGTTTTTGTTGCATTCCATTCTGAAGCAATTACAAATTTGTTAAGTTACCTAAGTTTTTTCTTTTGCAACTTATCTAAGAAAATATAATTTTTTAATTTAGATAATGTGTAACTAACCAAACAACTATTCAAGTTTTATTTTACCTAAGTACTTATATAGAGCAATTCCATATGAAAACGATCAAAATTGGCAAATTTTTGGACGACCCCTCTCCGATTTTAAAATAAATAGTCTCAATCGATTGCCCAGCAAAAAATAATGTACCTACATATTTTTTTTTTTTTTATAGTGACTGGTTTAGTGGTGGTGTGCACCACTGCTTTAAGAATCAGCAATAAAAAAATGGGCCCCGACTCCTTGTTTGGACAGGAGAAGAGCATTTAAGAGACCACCTTGTTCTCATTGTTTTTATATTTTTTATAATTGAATTATTTTTAATTATTTAACAAGAAAAATTAGGAAAATTAAAGCCTGATTCAATACCTTTCCAACGAGCTATCACTCGTTGCGATCGCTTTAGTAGTTTTTTTTAAAAACAACTTTCAATGAGGTCCCTTATGAAGAATTCTTCAATTTTGTCACATGACAGTGGTGCACACCACCACTAAACCAGTCACTATAAAAAAAAAACTATGTAGGTACATTATTTTTTGCTGGGCAATCGATTGAGACTATTTATTTTAAAATCGGAGAGGGGTCGTCCAAAAGGTGATCGCTTTCATATGGAATTGCTCTATAATAATATACATTTTTGTTTTTTGCGTGTAGGCATATTTTTTTATAACACTCATTTTTAGTTGGTATATTTAATTGCTATCAAGTGCCTAATTGATTTATTGGTACAAATTTACTGATTACTGCATTTTTTCAGTAATCAGTAAAAAAATACTGGTTACTGCAATTTTTTTTCAGTAATCAGTAAAACGTTACTGGTACTGCAATTTTATTTCAGTAATCAGTAAAACATTACTGGTACTGGAATTTTTTTTCAGTAATCAGTAAAACGTTACTGGTACTGCAATTTTATTTCAGTAATCAGTAAAATGTTACTGGTTACTGTAATTTTCTTGCAGTAATCAGTATCAGTTTACTGGTAACGAAAATTTCGTTGCAGTAACCAGTAAATTTTTTTTTTTACTGAAATTTTACTGGTACTGCAATATGCCCATCTATGTAAAAGACAATGATGCATAAAATATGCAATAGTAAAAATCTAGAAGTAAATAAAAGTGTAAACAATAACTAAAAACGGACTTTTAGAAATTGTTCCATGTAATATGAAATAATCAAGTGTTAATATTTGTAGTAACGTGTAAACCAGAATGTATAACATTTAATAAGAAAATAACATTTATAGAAAATAACATTACTAGCTACACCGCTTAAAATATTTTATTGAGGTTGATACACCGGCGTTGATGTCCGCTTAAACGGGATTTTTGGAAATTATTTCGGAGAGCCGAAAAGTTTCATACTCAACGACATAACAAAATTTTGAATTTATGTTCGCTCCGCTTAGACAGGATTTTTGGAAATTTTTTCGTGAAGAGGTAAAAAGAGGATAAGCCTTTCCCCTTATATCATTTTGACAAGAAATATGTGTTTTTAAATACGCGTTTCCTGGGGTATGATTTAATTCACAGATAATGTGCTTTTAACAATTTTTGGCAGGAACCGTGATTGAATCAAAAATGGGGATTTCCCCCCTTAACGGGCTGCCCAAACTCCTGAAGAACAATTGACAATGGATATTTACAATTGAAAATGGATATTAACAATTTACAATTGACAATTTTACAATTGATTTGCAATTTATATCTACAATTGAATATAAACATTTACAATTGGCATTTGATAACTGTCGGTTTTTATTGCTCATTTACATTTTGTGCAACTATTGTAGCGTTATAACGCTTGATTTGCATTTGACCCCATATATTTACAAATGATTATGGATATTTAGACTTAATATATAAATATAAGTTGAATTACAAATGATTAATCAATTTTCAAATTACAATAAAAAAAATGTATATGATAATTTCTGAAGATTTTTTATATATGCTGATGTATTTCTTTTACTAATTTGAACATCATTTTGCACTTGATGAAACTCAGTTTATTGCGTTGAAATTGATCTTGAAATGGTGTAGTTGCTAGCAGAGAAATATATTTTCATATTTTTTTACCCACATAATAATTAACACAAACTAGTCAAAATTCAAATGCCTATAAACATAAAATTCTATCTGTGAAAGGCATGGTAGAGAAGAATGAGTGTATTTTCTAAAAATCATAACTACATTGCACATTTTCAATTTTCTGAATCAGACTGCGCAGTTTCTGTTATTGAAGCTTCGTCAGTGACCCTGTTTTTTTGAATTTTTAATAATGTAATATTTGTTATGTCTATCTAATTTTGTTATGTCTATCTAATGTCTATCTAATTTTTTGATACCCTTTGGGGGTTTTCGTCTACTTTTATTTCCTCTTGGTCTCGTATAGGATTCAATGGATTCATGTGGAAGAATGCTGTTTAACTCAAATGGAAGCTTTACTTCCGTAGATTTTAGATTTTACAATTTTTTTTTCATTTAAATTTTAATTTCTCATTATTAAGACAAAACTTCAAAAAAACATGGTGTTCTACAAAAATCTAAAATTTGAAATATCTCGAAAACTAACGTACAATTTAAAATGTTTGCGGTATTTTTGATCAGCATGACATAATTGTGAGAAAGCTACACTCACATCGTTGGGGGATCTAGGATGACAATTTATGTCGATAGTCAGGCAGCGCTCAGAGCACTGACAAATTACAGGGTGCTTTCGCGCCTGGTCGAACGATGTAGGTGTGCTCTGAGGGAGCTCATGGAAGCATTCACAGTGAGGCTGTGTTGGGTACCCGGACACTGCAAGGTGGATGGCAATGAGATGGCGGACGAACTTGCGAGGGAGGGTTCGAATCTGGACTTGTTGGTAAGGGACGGGAGGGTAAAGCCCCCCCCCTCCCTATGTTACTACTTTGAGGAGATACGGAAGGGATTCCGCGAAACCGTTAACCAGTCATGGAGGGACAGAATGGATTGCAGGGTGTCTAGGGCGTTATGGCCCGCATTGGTCGTAGCACAGTGGCCAATTTGGCTTCGCTAGCGGCATTTAATTCATAGCTTCCAAAGTAAAGAAAATATCTTCAAAAAATTTTTTTTCTCAATTCAGAAAAAAATAAAACAATTTTTGGAAAAAAAACTAAATTTTTTTTTTTTTTTTATTTTTAATTTTTTTTTTTTTTTAATTTTAAATTTTTTATTTTTAATTTTTTTTTTCAATTTTAAATTTTTTATTTTTAATTTTTTTTTTTAATTTTTTATTTTGTTTTTAATTCAATAAACATTTTCCACCATATACTCATATATAAAATAAAAAAAAAAAATTGTCAACTCAAAGAGAAACCATATTATAAAAGAAATATTAATCAGATTCTTCAGTATCAGATTCAGAGAAATCATCTTCAAAATGATGCATTATAAGCAAGCTTTTAAGTTCCTTATCGAAACTAATATTTCCGGAATAGGAAATTGATGAGCCGTTGGACAATGAAGATATTAAGGGATCAGAAGAAACAAAAAGAGCGTTAATTATATCTTCTATTGTATTTTTCCTGCAATTTTTTCTGGTATTATTTTCACGGATGTTCCGATAATCTTTATTTCTGGCTTCAAGCGCTTCCTCGGACATCATACCAATTGGAAGCGAAAAATGATTGATTATGTCTGCTCCATGAATTAAAATTCTGTGAACAGACGAGGGCATGTAAAACCAAGGGTATAAACTAACAAAAATTTCGGCAGTTTCCATTGCGTAAAGGCTGAATGCCTCCGTGTTTATATCTTATCCACATGCAAGTGCTCGTAAGACGACGCTGAATCGATATATTAAATTTTCGTTCACTCCAGTTATACGAGCGGCTAAATCTGGTTGTTGAAAGAACCTTCTTGCCGTATTTCCGTTGTTGGTATTTCCAGTAACAGCCATTGGTATGTCGACCAACAAATGCATTTCTTCTCGTAGCTTCTGCTGTATATTTGTTTTATTTTGTCCAACAATATCCCTTGTCAGCACCACGAGTTTGCCACTTTTTTATTGGTATTCTATAGGATATGTGCAAAATACATTCAAAAAACCTTATCCAGGCGTGGAGACTGGACATCCCATATTGAAAGAGGTTCACTTTAATTGTAAAGCTCTTCACCAAATTTAAGTCATTCATATTTTTCGGTGTTGCGTTGCAGATTCCGCATATTTGCGAAGAAGATTCTGAAATGACGCTGAAAGTTTTACCATCAAGCATGGTCATGTGAAATTGGTGATCAATAACACTGTGCTCGAATCGGACACTTTTTTTTTTGTAACAAACGGGGCACCCGGTGGGTAAACCTAATTCGAGTACGCTGAATCCTGTGGTGCTAACCGTTTTTTATACCCTCCATTCCATAGTGCAGGAGGGTATATATCACTTTGTCAAATGTTTGTAATTCTTTTAAAAAAAATCTGGGACCCCATAAACTATATATATTCTTGATCAGCATGAATAGAGAAGTCGATATAGCCATGTCCGTCTGTCCGTCTGTCCGTCTGTCTGTGTTAATACAAAATACTCCGCTAATACAGAAGAGGTGTTGCTAATTTTCAGTCAAATTGTTTGTTGATATCATGAGCAGTTTGGTAGTGAAAATGATCAAAATCGGTTAACGCGTTCAAAAGTTATGAGTGAAAATGTGGGAATACCTCTTAAAATTTTGAATCAAATTTTAAAATATTCTATTTATTTCATCATACATACGTACATTCAATGCTTATACACAAGAATATACGCAATCAGGGATGGCAATCAATATCGCTTAAATACTGTCTCCGATTCAAACCCCTTATAACTGACTATCGTTTTCCCAAAAATACCGTTACCGAAATAATTGAAATACCGTTATCCGTAAAATACCGTTACCGATATAATTAAAATATCAATATCTTAAAATACCGTAACCGAAATAATTGAAATACCATTATCCGTAAAATACCGTTACCGATACAATTAAAATATCAATACCATAAAAATACCGTTACCGAAATAATCTACCAAGATCTGAAAAAAAACTTCTTTAAATATACATATATATTTTCCCAAAGTATGATCATAAGCTAGAAAATCATTAAGACTCGGGCATAATGGGGCCAAAAATTGTAGTTTGCATTAACATTACCTGAATAGCTAAAATAACGTTACCCTTAAAATGCCGTTAAAAAATAACTGAAAAATCTTTTCCCTAAAATAAAGTTACCGAAATAACTAAAATGTAACGTTATTTTGTATCTAAAATACCGTTAACGCAATAAATACAACACCGTTAGCGCTAAAAGCCCGCAACCGAAATAACTGAAATCTAGTTACCTCTGAAATACCGTTACCGAAATTAAAGAAAATAGCGTTTACCAAACCAATAACCACATAGAATCTGTTACCATCCGTGGTCATAATCAACACGCACAAAAACAAAAAACCCACAAAATATTGTTGTTGTTTTTTTTGTTAAATGGTATGTATGCATGTATGTATGTATGTTTAGTAGCAATCGCATGCAGTGTTGCCAGGTTTGACGATTTATCGTCATTTTGACGATATTTAATACCCAAAATAACTAAATGATGATTTTATGATTTTTGCTGCCAACAAAATTACGAATTTTTGCCAAAAGTTTAATATATCACCAAAACATATTTATTTGTCACTGGATCTATTTTTCGATTTATATTATTATCGATTAATATTATTTGAAAAAATACCACATTCTTTCTTTTTTGTGTCTCGAAAACACTCTAAACGCATAAAATATTTTCTTTTTTAATTTTTTGACAAACTTAATTTTATTACACTTTTTGTTTGATTGATGTGATGTATAGTGTAAACATATGTGTCGTAATGTAAATGGGTATTTAATAATTATTTCATTATGTATGTCTCCGCAAGCGTGTTTGTAAAAATAATTTTCCATCCCATAGTGCGGAGGGTATACACACTTTGTGAAAGTAGTTGTAGTTCTTTTAAAAAAAAATCTGGGAAAAAACCACAAAATATTGTTGTTGTTTTTTTGTTTTGTTTTGTAATACAGGGTGGCTGATAAATGTCACTACAAATGCTTTGGGGGCTGGCATTTCCGCATAAACAAACTTAACGGGCACATTAGGCGGCACTGCTCCGAGCAGATTGGGCTCGTAAATTATTTTGTCAATCGTGGAACAATCATTAGGACGCCTTTTAATCAAAATTTCTCAGTTCGAATGTAAGAAACAATTGTTGCCATAGTTGCTGCAATACAAGTCAATTCTAGAGTTTCGACATGGAATATTTTTGCTCATATATTTATCACCAGACAGTCAATACGGACAGTTCTGCTTAAGGATTTTCATTTCTCTCCTTTAAAAAAATCAAACAACAAGCAATTGAACGCAGTAGACTTGCCCCTTAGCTTGGAATTTTCTCTGTAATTTGCACAGAATTTCGCTTGCATTTGATGTCATCAGGCGTGTTAGTCGTTTTAAATAAATTGTTTCTTAAAAGCCATTAAAAATACTTATTAAAAATGTATGGCTTTTCAAATGTAAAAACAACGAAATAAAAATAAAAAAGTTATTTAAATTTCTTATTGTAACAATATGCATCAGCCACCCTGTATGTATGTATGTACTTATGTATGAAGGTTTTTATAACTGGTATGTATGCAGGCACGTAGCTAGGGGGGGGGGGGGGGGGGGCTTGGGGGCTAGAGCCCCCCCACTACGAAATGATTTGACAAATTTAAAAACTTAATACAATTTGTTAGAAAGTAACAATGTTATTGATAAATTTAATATGAAAATAATTATTTTTGATTTGGATCAAATAGGAAATAGTTTTATATGATTCGAATCTTAAAATTTCGTTAGAAAACATCGCCTGCAAATGGGCGGCTATCATTGTTAGAGTTGATTTTCGACAAAAAGCAATAAATAAAATCTTTTCATAAGAGATTTCGAAGTCTTTGACTTAAAATATAATCAAAAAATTGTTTGAGACAATGCAAACTAAACAAAGAAACTAAAATTGAGTTTTAATTAAAATATTTGTTGATTCAGCAAAAGTTTAACTAAATTCGGTCGTGTTGATGCAATTGTAGTAACAACTAAAATAATTTGTATCTATTTAATTAATATTATTTTCAATTACATATAGTTTTATTCACATCTATTAAAAATTTAATTGAATATTGTTTACTATTGGGAAAAATTAGACCATTTGAAAAATCGCAAAATTTGAAAAAAAAAATTGGCAAAACAATCCTCAAAATTGCAGAAATTTAAAAAACTCCCAAAATAAACGCCAAAATTCAAAAAAAAAATTTAAAAAAAAAAATGACCAAAATTAAAGAAACGCGAATTTTCAACTTTAAACGATTTTTTTTTTAATTTTGGCGACTTTTTAAAATTTTTGCATTTGTTTCAATGTTGTTCAACGTTATAAAAACTGAGAATTTTTTTTATATTTTTTTTTTTTTTTTCAATTAAACAGTTAATTGAAAGTAAGTTTGAAATCGAACAAAAGTTTAATTGAATTTTTTTTTGACAATGATTTTTTCTGTGTATTTTGACATAATCTTTTAAAATGGAGCTACCACTAAGACTCAAAATTAAGTTTACTTGTGCCGTAAAAGTCGTTACTTTACTTACAGTGCAATCTTTTTGGTAAATTTGGTTTGCTACGCACGCATCTGGTAACATAGTTTTCAGTATTTTTTTTTTACGATAAATATTTCGATATCTCATATTTTTTTAATTTTTTGAAACAAATTTAAGCCTCAAACTTTGATCGATATGCATAACATGTTAACGTGGTCCAATGGGACTCAAATTTTCTCAATTTCTTTTTAGACTAAATGTAAACAAATTTCTATCGGCGCTCCTTGAAATGCGACATTTTTAAATCAAGCAGCTAAACCAGTAATAACGATGTAGTTTTTTTTTTAGACATTTTAAAGGGTTTTTATTTAAAAAATTGATTAAAGACAATTTGAAAAGCGTTTGAAATTGTCCAAAATATAAATCAAAGTGAATTGGAAATACGAAATAAATAAGACCTAGGCGATGTCAGGTATATTTTTAAATTTTCCAATTTTATATTTTTTCTTTATTATTTCTTTCAGACTACAATCACGCTTGCTTGTAAAATTTACGATTTTTTTAATACAATACATGAAGTCGGATATATGAAAAAGGGGAAAAAATAGTGAATAATTTGTTAAAATAATTCAAATAAGTGGCAGCCGGGGTCCACGACATAGTGTCAAAATGGTTTTCAAAATCTGTGTTTTCTCGAGGATTTGAACGCTGTTTTTAAATAAGTCTAAATTTCCTAAACTTTAAACATATTTTCATATAAAAATGTGTTAATTTTCACCACCAATTTTAAAAATAGATACGTTTTTCATATATTTTTGCTGCTTTATCACCTATCCGAATTTAATTTCAAAGGAAACCCATCGGAAAAGCTTCCTTATAAGTGGCAGGCAAATTATATAGGGTATTTGCTTTTAATTTGTTTTTTGGACGGTTATAATTCTTTAATTTCCCGAGTTAAAACGTTTGCATAAAATAATACATTATTTTATATGCACTTATAAGGTTTTGTCTGCCAGTGCATTTAACCGGACATAATTATATAAATTCATATATAAAATTAATTTCGTAGAAAAAATTTAATATGATGTCATATATAGTTGCGTATAATTGTATATTGAATTTAGAATACGCTAAAACTAATCCAATTAATAATTACGTTATATTTATATACCTAGACATTGCAAAATAATATATATTTTGATATTATATCATATTTTAAAAAACACAATTTTATTTTAGATAAAATTGTATATTACCCCATGCAGAGTCACACTAGAAAATTTGTCAATTATATTTTGGATGTAAATGTGTATTACATCAATACAATACAATTAATTGCATCATTTTGTGTATAATTTTATACACAAAATTTACCCCAATTTTTGTCTTTTGAATTGATTTTTTTCTGGTTCTTAACCCTAAAAAAAGAATTTGTTTCATTTGTAACATTATGAGTTCTTAATTTAGTCTAAGATTTTTTCAATCTAAAGCTCTAAATTTAGTTTCAATGTTTTTTCCGTCTTTGTTATTTAATGGTGTAAGTTAATAAATACCACAAAATCTTCATTTATATTTTTTTATTTTTGAATATAATAAAATTTCCAAATGCTATGGAATTTGTTACAAATTATAAAGTTGTAAACCTTTTGCAAGTGGCTAAAGTCTAAAAGGATTAATAGATATTTTGGATTTTCATGAAGTTTTAAAATCAAAAACCGGACACAACTATAGCTTATTTTGTATATTTCAGTATCAGTTCACATATAAATTTATACCGCTGTATAAAATCGTATTAAATTGTATCGCGTCATTATTCGGATGTTATTTAATCTGATATTATCAAATTAAAACTAAACTAATGCAAATATAATTATTATGCCCATTTCTCGGATAAAACTTTATTAAGACTCATATTAAATTTCGTATGATTATATAAAGCATCATATTAATTTTAATCGGGTTATTAGAAGTTGAAACTTTTTTACTTTTATTTTACATTTATCAAGTTTTAGCTACCCTAGACGTATATTAGCAAATAAAAATATAAAGTAACGCAATTTTATTTTTCGTGGTTTTCAAAAAGTTTTCCGCATAATCCTTTTTTTATTTAATTAAACTAAAAATTAATATTTAGCTAAGAATTTAACGTAATTAGACAATAACGATGCATATCCAACTTAAAGTACACAAACATTTTCAAATTTGTGATCAAACAGATTAAAGCGTTGTTTCGCAATATAGACATCAAAATTCGCAAAATAATGAACACAATAAGTAATAAATGAAAAAATGCATTTTAAGGAAATGCACTTTATGCGGGAGGTTTTTGTTTCAAAATCAAATCAGAAAGCTATTTCTATTATTAATATATGATTGCCCATTACGTGTAGGTAAAAATTTAGCAAACAAAAGAAAAAGCTGTTACTTTAGTGTGCAAAAAAAAATATATAATCAAAAAAAAAAAATCGAAAAAGCCCCCCCCCCCCCCCCCCCGAAACAAATTCCTAGCTACGTGCCTGTATGTATGTATGCATTAGAAGCAATCACATGCAGTGTTGCCAGGTTTGACGATTTATAGTCATTTTGACGATATTTAATACCCAAAATAACTAAATGACTATTGGACGATTTTTGCTTCCAAAAAATTTACGAATTTTTGACAAAAGTTTAATATGTCAGCAAAACATGTTAATTTGTCACCGGATCAATTTTTTAATTTATATAATTTGAAAAACTACCAGTTTCTTTAATATTTTGTGTCACGAAAACACTCTAAACACACACAGTATTTTCCTTTTTAATTTTTTGACAAACTTAATATTATCACACTTTCCGTTTGACTTATGTGATGTATAGTATAAATACGTGTGTTGTAATGTAAACGGGTATTTAATAATTATTTCATTATGTATGCCTCAGCAAGCGCATTTTTTTTAAATCTTTTTTTTAATTCGCGTATGCTTTTTAAACCCTAAATTCACTAAAACTAATTCACTAAAACACTAATTTCCCTCTGAAATTCAATAACAATAAAAATTGCAATATGGATCTTTGTTATAAAGAATTCATTTTATTTAAATTGTTTGTCTCGTCAACAAGACTCCGTACAAATGATGTCTGATATAACGGACTTCTTATATCCACAGATTTCATAAATACTTCAATTTGCATTTCCCTTTAGTTCTGTCCAATTCAACTGAATATATGTAACTGAAACGATTGCCACTTAAACTATGTTTATGTAGTATTTACAAAACAGTTCAAAAATTTCTACGTAATCACCTTCTTGGACCCCTAAATGCTTTTTTAAAAGTCCATGTGAAAAAAGCATAACTTTGCTTAAAATGTAATATTAAATTCCTGTCAGTGCATGCAAACGATTTCTCAACTCTTTCCACAGTTTTTATCAATTCTGTAAATTGTCACTACTGATTTTAAAACCAGCTATTATCCCCAAAAAAAACTTCCTTCATTGAGAACAAACCTGCAGAATAACTTTGAACATTAATTTGTGTTTCAGTGAAACATAAGATGAAAAACATTTAAAGTTTTTATTAATATTATTAAAATATAATATTCCTAGCATGTTTAGATCAAATCGGTATGTTTTTCGCTAAAATTAAAGTGTTTTTGTATTTTATGCAATTCATTTTCCTTACATTGCTAAAAGCCTATTTTGTGGCTTTTTTCTACTAAAATCACGGGTTTTGTTTTATAGAAAAATAATTATTTCAGTGCTACATTATATGTAAATATTTCATGTATGGATAATATTATTTTCTATAAATATTGGTTACTTTGAGGCATCGATTTGTGCTTTTCCCCTATTTCAAGTGTTATAAGCAAACTGCATTTAATTATTGCAATAAACTGAGTTTATTTTTTGACCACATAACCCTCGTTAATCGAGTGTTAGATTTTTTTCTACTAAATTCGTTTCATTTACAAAACAAAAGTTTTTTTCCTAAGAATATTTTTTTCTTTTTTTTTTTTATAAACTTCCCTTCACAATTTAAATGGAGGAGCCAGTTATTCTTCCAATTAGGTCCTTTCTCAATTACAATTAGATATTAAATTAAATTACTAATTCACAATATTTATTTTATTTATTAATTAATAATCACATAAATACAAATTATATAAATATTACCCTAACCGAGCACTAGCTACTATGGCCTTCGGCGCGTTGTAGCGAAAACAGACCAGTGCCTCTGGTGGGAATCGAAGCCACGACCCCCGCACTGATAAGCCAGCACGCTACCAACTAGCCTACCGGGGAGCACAATTCACAATATATTTATTATTTTTAAAACAATTTTTTTCTTATTACTGTCCCTTTAAACCTATCCCTTTATAACTTAATAGATGGCGCTATTGGCAAATTTCCCAATTCTTCTTAAAAGAATATTAATTGGATTTTAACTCCCAATTCAAATATATATTTAATATCATAGAAATTAAACATAGCGATTTCAGCGCCTGAATATCGACGATTTTTTTATAGCAAAGACACAAACCATATATATTGAATTGTGTAAATCTTTATCTGTATTTATATACACTGCAGTTCGCTTTTAACGATAATTGATACAACATTTTTTTCTTCACCCCAAATACATTAATTAATCATATTTTATTTTACTTATAAAAACAACATTGTTATTGTTATTTTTACAAGGAATATAGATATATATATATATATTATTTGCACTTGCACTGGTTAATTCAAACAATGAGATGGAGGGTATCCAAAAATTCGGCACAGCCGAATTTAATCTTTTTTATACCAAATTCGGCACATCGGACTTTAATGCTTCCACTTGTTTAGGTTAGCTCTTGTTTAAAAGATAATTAAGATTGAAAATTATGGTTTCCTCCCATACAAAGTAAATATTTAAAATATCATATATCTACAGTACTATAATAGTCTTAGCCTTAGAAATTTGTGCACGTTGATTATTTGATAGTGTTAATAGTCATGGGAAAAATGGGCGTGATCGGACCAGTGGGCGTGTCAGCTCCCATACAAAGTAAATATTTAATATCATATATCTACAGTTCTATAATAGCCAGAGTCTTAGAAATTTGTGCACGTTGATTATATTATGAATAGTCATGGGAAAATTGGGCGGGATCATACCAGTGGGCGTGGCAGCTCCCATACAAAGTGAATATTAAGCTCATATACAAAATTAATATTAATATTAAATATCTAGGGTTCTATATTAGCTATATAGCCTTCAAATTTTGTACGAGTCCATCAATTACAAATATTGGTAGTCGAACTGAAAATGGGCGGAATGCGATAAATGGGCGTGGTACCAAAAGCATTAAAATAAATTATCACATTCAAGACTTTTTGCAAGGTTAATAATGTTGTTCAAAAATTGTTTTAGCGTTCCTCATAGTCCTAGAATATATAAAAAAGGTAAAGAAGTAAACAATAAATTTTATGATATGGTTTTAAGTAACAATTCATGTTTAACAAGTACACTTAACATGAAAAATATATTTTATTGCTATGGTAATCAGGAAATGAAAATTGAAAAAATCATGAAAAATTTATTTATTAAAAAAAAAAAATTATAAATCACTTTAAAATTGTTGTAGTCAATTAAATTTTGTTGCAAATAGTTTATTGTTGATGTTGTTTCATAAAATGTTCTCAATTTCATACATTTAAAATCAATAAATGGTAAAAAAACTTAAAAGAATTGTTTTTTTTTAGGTACTTGGAACCATAATTTTCAATCTTAATTATTTTTTAAACGAGAGCTAACCTAAAAAAACGGTTAGCACCACTGGATTCAGCGTACTCGAATTAGCTTAACCCGCCGGGTGCCCCGCTTGTTAAGTTTTTGAACTAGCACAGTGTAATCAATGAGTTTACATATGTTGGTACAATATTTAATATTTGGCTCTTAATATTTTCAATTTCCCTGCGACTCAGGTCCGCCGTTTCCTTCTCGCAAAGTATTTTGATTGGTCGACAGTATCGTGTAGAAGAAGGTCGATTGCTTTTCCATAAAACTGTCGGTCCGTTCTGCACTTGCAGAGGTACAATACAAATTGAAAATAAATATTGGTCTCTCATGTTTCCTTCGCAGTCGTTAAATTTTTGCCTATATGTGGAATGGCCGCTGCTGCCATCACAAAACCATTTGTAGACAGCAGTTACATGGGTGTTATTATTACTTGTAGATGGGATTTCAAAACTTTCGGGGTGTGCTTCCATGATCCTATTTATTGTATGGTCCACAAGACTTTGTAGTGGCACTTCAGCATAATAATCAGTGACTGTAATGTCACTAGGATAGCACTTTTTTTTAGCGAAGCGTAATTTTTCGTAGCATGGATATATATTGGCGTTTTGGTTTCTTGCTAATTTCTTGTTCAAGTTCCAAGTGTATCTGGTATGTCCAAGATCTACAAATACCGCAAGCGCTTTATCGTCCGAAAATTTTGATGGAAGGGGCTTTGGTTTGTTTATATTTTTTATTATCTTTCCGCTAAAATCCTCATCGCCTTTTACCATTTCTACAACTTTGGAAGCACTGCGCTTTCCAGCTTTATATAAACTGCAGCTTGCAGCTACCAACAATCCTTCACATTACACTTCCTCTGTAAGCCCTGCCATTTTATTGACTTGCGTTTTTCTGCAGCACTCGGAAAGCTCTTTTTCCGGTCGTCCAATATTTTTATTTACTTTTTTTTCCCAATAATACCAATGGTGTATCTAGCCATTCTTGTTTTTTTTTTTCGAAAAACACCTTACTTCTGTCACAGGTCTTCCACTTTTGGATAAGCCTACTAGCAAAATTTCGCAGTTTCCTTCCAATTTCGCACTGCTCCTTCTGAGTATAGGTAATTTTGCTCAAAACGGTACCAAAAACATAATTTTCCACTGCGAGAAACTTCTTGGTGGGGATCGCTTCTTCATGCCATATTAAAAAAAAGGGTGCGTTTTGTCACTGATATTTTGCCTAAAAAGTACAATAAATTGAAGGCTCGTAGGTACTCGCAGTTAATTTTGGACATTTTGGACACACAATGGTTTACACATATAGGAAAATTTACAATTACACTGAATGCAGGTGAATTTTGTAAGTTCTACTCCACGAAAGACAGGTGTACGTTACACTGGGCGAGTTGCTAATACACTTAAACACGATTACGTTTTATAAATAACATAAGTATACACAGATCACAACCACAGTTTTTTTTATATAATACATACCTTGGCGTTAGTATATAACAAAACTTTTAATGAAAACAATAAAATTTTCAAGTTTAACACGAATAGCAAAACGATGATCAAAAAGGCGGAAATATTTTGCACAACACTTGCAAAAACATATGCTGACTTTGACAGCTCACAGCTGTTCATCAGCTGTACTTAACTCATTTTGTTAGTTTTTTGTTTTTGTTTTTTTTTTTTGCATTAAATCAAATAAACATGTATATTAAAATATTACTTTATATACAGCATTTGTCGTTTTTCAATTTACACGATTTTCCACACAAACTTTTTTGAATTCGATTTACACGATTTTTTCTGGAACGTATCTATCGTGTAAATCAAGGGATAGGTGTAAATACAATTTTGGTAGTAACATGAATAAGTTCGTTGAAAATTAGTTTTTTGTTAAAAGCGAGTAACTAAAATGTTGTTTAATATTTTAAATACACGTTTTACAAAATGTTTAACTAACTTTTTAGTGTAAGTGTTTTAGTGTTATTTTTATTAGACTTTTTAAGGCAAAATCTGGGAATATAATTTTTATTATTTATTAAAGATGAATAAATCCTTTTAAAATCCCTTTAGCCGGACCTTGACTTAAATTAAAAAAAAAAAAAATTTGGTATTTTATTAAAAAAAAAATTATATTGGTAAAAATAAAAGTAAAATATCTTAACGCCAGAGACTTATTTTTTTGTTACAGTACAGAACAAAAAACAGATCAAAAGTCAGCCAATACACGCAGTTAATATATATAGCGCAAGAAGTTTGCCTAACAAGCCGTAATCTTATATCCGAGAATTTTTCACCAAAATTCTCACAGTATATAGAAAAAAGTTAATAAATAAAAAAATCAATAAATAAAAAATCAAATGAGAATAAAACCTGTAAACAAAAGAAGTAATTCCTTTAAGTATTCATATGTGTGTGTTTTTATAACTGTTTTAGTTAATATGTTCTTAGTATGTGCATGTGTTGGTACATACAACTATTTACTTGAAACAAATAAATTTACATAGTTCATTATAAAAATGTTCTGTAGTTATATATTTTGTAATGTGGGTGGTATTACAAAAGTCAAGTATTGAACAAGGAATTCAGCGTACAAGGGCGGTGTCAAATTAGTTAACATAGCTGCAGGCATTTTGGTTTAAAGTTTGTTTATACATTATATTAGGTAAATTAGTATGTCCCCTATTTCAAGTATTGAAAGAGTTGTCTCTAAGTCATATGTCTTAAAAGATGTTATTTTTGGAAACAGTTGACTTTGGCCACAATTTGAATAAATATAAACTAAAAAATATTCGTTGAATCGGTATCCGAGATAAAAGGGACGATATTGATTATGGTATAAATCAAATATAAAAGAGATATAAGAATATATACCACGATTATTAGGAAGATTAGTCATATATATATATATATGATCTCTTGGTTTTGCTAAATAGGGTATACTCTAATAAACATGTGAATTCTACCGTTTGATTGTATATTTATTAAAGTGGATCGAAACACAACAATTTTTTAGTTGCACCTAAAAATTAACTTTGATACTTTTTTATGATTATTATCAAAATACTTTATTTTTTGCAACCACCGTTAGTGAGCTGGACCATTTTCCGAAAAGGTGTATACCCAAGTAAAGAAGTACATATACATATATATTTAGATACAACTTTATACAATTGAATGTTTCAATATAAATATTTATGTAAATATATACACATTTATGTTAAAGCATAAATATTTGTATCTAATTGTATATAGCTTTGCGTTGTTTCAAAAATTTGTTATATGTGGGTATATATAGCAATATATTATTTTATATGGTCCTGTATATAATTAAACTTAGTATACTTAATTATATAGTACAATATATACAATATAGAGTTATATATGCACTCGTATATGATTCAGCATAAATGTTCATATAGTCAAAAAATCGGAGAAACGTAAATTTTTCTACAAAATAAAAAAAACTGTTTTAAACTCTTCGGAATTAAATTGTTAAAATGAAACCCATCAAATGACTGTAAAAATAATAATTGCCAACAATGGAATGTATTCAACACAAAATATGTAAAATATCTGCATACGTTTTACTAGAGATGTCTCGAATATTCCGTTACTATGTATTCGGCATATTTTGCATGTTTAGACCATTCGGGCGAATAGCAATACTCGGCAGAATTATTCGGTTAAAAGAAAGTAGTTAAAAAGTCTATGTTTTCATCTAAAAAATTGAGAAAAATCTAGTTTTTCATAAAATTTTTCTCTTTAAAATATCAAACACGGCTGCTTATTTGAGGCGATTTTTCAACCCAAAAAGTATTAGGGTTCAGTTCAATTTCGTATACATCTAAAGTACAGTGTGTTTTATATGAAAATTAATATAAGAAATATTCGGCAAAGATTCGGTATTCGAATACAATATTTCTGACATCGCTAGTTATCACTCAAATTACATATAATTATTTTTGAAATTTTATGAAATTATGTATAATTTGATATAATTCTTAAGAAAAAAAAGGAACTGTTTTAATGAACTTTTATTCAATAATATTAATTTATATATAATTTGATACAATTAATTATAATATCCACAAAATTCTGATGAAATTGTATCTAATATACTTCAATTTGTGTTAATGTGTATCTAATTGCATCAAACTCGATGCGGTTGTATTAAGTTCGATACAATTTGGTTTATTATAGATAAAATTATGTATATATTCTCATTTTCGGGTCAAATTTTCAAAATAATTTTTGTTTTTGGGTAGCTCTTTGCATCACTAAAAATATCCTGCATATCTGCGGCTAAAAATGCTAATTTTGGGCACTATTTTCAACAGCGTAAAAACTGCTGATTGTTCAGGAAAAATTAGTAAAAATAAGCGTTATTTGAGATTATTAGGATCGACAAGATAGTCATTAGGGGAGCCGAAAAATTCACTTTTTTATAAAAAATTTTAAAATTATTTTTTTTTAACACGCAGATTGAAAATATACTGTCTCCTGGAAAAAAGTGTCACTTAAATTTTTATTTTGTAGTGACCTTTCAAAACGTTGTTAAGATTTTGATACGAGAAGTATTAATAATAATTTATTAATTGTATTATTTTTGAACCAGTATTTTATTTTTTCAAGCTGCATTAGTCTTTAACAGTAATATTATTTTCCGAAATGGCTGATCTTTAACAATTAACAGAAAATAGATCCAAATGTAAGCATCTTTTCAGATAATTTAGAATATAGTTAGAGTTAAATATACACAATGTCTACTGTTGACAAGAAAACAGAAGACTTGGTAAAACTAATGCTTTATGAAAAAAAATTTATATATTATAGATCACAACGCAAAACTTAGTAATCCAGTAGATTCAATTTTGATTTCGTGCTTTTAAAGTCGTTTAAAAACATTAGTTAATTATGGAATAAATATTTAATTTATGCTTTTTACTCCGCTCAGTGGGCATCCGAAAGAAAATTTGTCATTGCAATTGAAAAGGCTAAAAATATACAATCAACAAGTATTTACACTGAACAGCTTGTTGGCCAAATTTTGCGGCTTATCATTCAAATATAATCAAAAGTAAAGATAATTTAGATAATTTAGCATTATGTGCAGTTGGAAAAGGAACTAAATGTTTTGGAAAAAATAAACTTTTTAATATCAATTACAAAACTTAAAAAAAATATTTAATTTTTATTTGATAAGTTTAAAACGGGAATTTCAATAATAAAAGTTTTTGCTTCCTTTTTTTAAAAAAAAAGACAGCATAATTTCAATATGCGTGTTAAAAAATTACTTTCGCAATTTTTTTTATTTCCATCATGAAAATCTCAAATATCGCCTATTTTTAATAATTTTTCCTAGGGAATCAAATGGTAAAAGCAGATTTGAAATATATTAAACCGTTTTTGCTCTGTAGAAAATGGTGCAGCGTATTTAGGAGAAGAAGTTTGAATTAAAAAAAAAATAACTACGCCATTTTTACATGCGTCTTCAAATCTTTCATTTGATACCCCTATTGTTTATAGTTTCTTGGAACGAAAAAAATGTCTTGAAAAAACTAAGTGGACCTTTTTAAAAATGATCCAGCTAATGGTTATCGCAAAACACGAAATATTTTGGGAATATTCTTAAAAAATGCCAAAGTTTATTTTCAGGGTGCCACTCAAATGGTTTTCTGAAACGACGCACCTTAATGTATGTAATAAAAGCTATAACATAGTGCTAATATAGTTTTATTTAATGAATTATTGTAAATTTTGAGTTAAAACTACTAATTAATTACGCTAATTTAACAAAATTTATATGGAAAAATATGCATATAGATATAATAACAAATTAAGTTGAAAATGTTCAAAGTTCTTACACTTAAGAGTGTGGTAGTCAATCAATAATTGTTCGACTAATTTAAAATGCCAAAATTTTAAATAATGAGCTATTTACCACTAATAAGGCTGAATCAGCCAGAAGTTAAGGGAAACGTATGTCGGTATAGACAATTTAATGAGGTAAATAAAAAGAGAAGATATTACGTAGTGCTTCTTGTTTCATTCATATGCATTGACTATATAGAAAATGTAAACACACAAAGAAAATCTAATCAAAACTAATTTTTGTTGTCCGTTTAAAGCCAGCACGCTACCAACTAGCCTACCGGGGCGTACGGGAAAAATTTATATTTTTGTGGTTTATAGCTTAAAAGTTATGACGAACCCATGTTATCATAAAAATACGATATTTCACTCTTTACGATTTTATTTTGTCCCGATGAGGTTTGAGGTTCGATATATTTGGGTGACTCAGGAGTATCGCGTGTAAGTAAAAGTGGAATTTACTAAATTGAGCGTTAGTTTGCATGATAACGATTTTTCCTCGTAAGTACGCATAACTGTGAATCAAAATTCCTTCTCTGACGCGGCTAATTAATAGCACTTTTGTAAAATATTTTTTTAAAATCAGCTTAATAGTCAAAATAATTTCCTTTTTATGTATGAAAATTTATATACACTGAAAAAAAAAAAATTCTTTTAAAATCATGTTTCATATAATTGAGGAAACTTTTATTAATATTAAGAATTTTTTTAATATTCGAAGGAAAAACTTCATAAATTTAATAAATTTAATAAAAATTATCTTAGTTTTTTTTTGCAGATAAAATTATGTGTGTTATTGAATTTTCAATGATGTTTTTGGATTTCAACTCAAAATTTTAAATTCCAATTGATAGTTTCCGAATTTTAAATTAAATATTACTTGGATTTAAATTTGATATTTCTCAAAAATGTTTTTTGAAATTTAATTAATATGTTCAAATTTTAAAATACAACGAACTTTTAATTTTTAATTATTTTTTTTTTTTTCAAAAGGAAATTTTTTATTTAAAATTAATATTTTAGAATTTTCGTTATATATTTTTTTTTTATTTTTAAATGAAATTTTTTTAAATAATAAATGAAATTTTCTGAATTTCAATAAACGAATAAAACAATCAACAGGCCTAATAGTTCTTGACATAGAAAAGGCATTTGACACCGTTTGGCACAATGGCTTAGTATACAAATTGCTCCAGACTGATATACCAAGATATCTGTGCATGCTTATTGCAGATTTTCTAGACAAAAGATCATTTGTTGTTGCAGTTAAAGGTACATTATCTTCCCCTAAAACAATCTTAACTGGTTTACAACAAGGTTCAATTTTATCGCCTCTATTGTACTCTATTTATACCTCCAACTTTCCTCTCCCCTCGTACATGAAGGTGGCATACTACGCAGACGATACCGCTTTAATTACGTCAAGCAAACTCACTAAGGCATTGTTAAAAAAAAATGGAAAAGGGGTTTGCTGTTGCAGAAAATATTTTTACAAGTGGAAAATTAAAATCAACCCTAACAAAAGTCAGTCTATCATATACAACAACTCTCCCAAGCGATTACCAACTCGTCAGCTAAGTTTTGATAACGATTGCCTTACAATTCAAAATGATGTCAAATATTTAGGTCTGTGTCTGGACAAGAAACTTAATTTTTCAAGGCACATTGACGAAACTTGCAAAAAAACTTTAAAAACTATCAGAGCCCTATGGCCTATACTGAACAAACGCTCTTCGCTCAGCTTACAGAACAAAAATTTAATATTCAAAAGTGTGATAAGACCAACTTTGACATATGCAAATCCCATTTGGTATAAAGCAGCAAAAGCTCATCTGAAGAAACTTCAGATTATTCAAAATAAATGTCTTAAGGTCATACACAACAAACACTGGAGACACTCTACGCAGCTTCTTCACTACGAAACTGGATATGAACGAATTGATGACTTCATAAAGAGACTCAACGATAAATATTACGAAAAAGTGGAAAATTCATCTTATCAACTGATAAGAGAAATGTAGAGAATCGGCAATAGGGTAGCTTCAAACGAAAATCATCAAATTGAAAATGATATGTATGTAATGCATTGTTACCTTAGATAATGCAATTGTATACATATATATTTTATAATTATATTTGAATAACTATCTTTTTCATATAAAGGTTTTCGTATTTTTCCTTTAAAAATGTTAGAATATAAAATTAGTCAATATCTGTGATTAAAAATATAACTCGCTGTAATATCTATGGATAAAATCTCGGAATATGTAAATATGTATATAATATATAATTTAATAAAGATGAATTTAAAAATTAAAAAAAAATAAAAAATTCTGAATTTCAATTGATGTTATCTAAATTTCAATTAAAACTAATTTTAATTTTCATATGCAAAATTTCCGATTTGAATACGGACGTTTAAGAATTTAAAATTTAGTAATTTTTTGAATTGTTCTATAAAAGTTGTCATGTTGACTTCTGTGATATTTGTGGACCTTTAAAGAATTTATTCCTTAATTTTAATTTAGATTTATGATCTTGAAGTGCCTCTAAAACATACATTTGATTTATTAAATTAATTTTTGTTATCTTTAGAATGGTGTGTTATGCAAAGCACTACATTATGTTTTATTAAAATTACATAAAATATAAATTCAATTAATAACTTATATAATTTATTCGTAGATCAATTTAACATGTTCACGTGTTAAAATACAAAAAGAATATATCGACCATTTACTTAAATAACGTCATAACTCAAAAAATTTGATTTTGTAGAAAACGTGTTTAAAGATTTCAATTTACTCAAACCTCGAAGAAAAAAATAACGACATACTTTTTCTCAAGAGGTGAGTTTACAAGATATCAATACGATTTTTTTACACAATATGATACATGATATAACGAATTCTGCGTCATTAACTCATAAAAAGCGCTTTTTTGAGTTATGACGTTCTTGAAGTAAATGAGCGATATGTGTTTATTTTTTTTTAACACTATTTAGATTATATTATATTAGATTAGATTAGATTTTTCTTTATATGTTTTCAAAAAGTTTACAAAATTTTTCTTGAATTTAAAGATAATTTTATGAACAATAAAAATAATGAAGTAATGTACGGTTTGGTTGTAATTAACCGTAAGCCGGAAAATTGTGTTAAACATAAATAATTTCAAGTACTTTATTTTTTTTTATTTTGTCAATTAATAATCATATAATTACAAATTATATACTATTACCCTAACCGAGCACTAGCTACTATGGCCTTCGGCGCGTTGTTGCGAAAACAGACCAGTGCCTCTGGTGGGAATCGAACCCACGACCCCCGCACTGATAAGCCAGCACCTACCAACTTGCCTACCGGGGCGCACCAAGTACTTTAAACTTTTTAATTTATTTTTATAAATTTAAAACATTTTTTAAAAATTAAATTCAGCTATAAGCATAGTTCTATATTTTAACGCTTCTTTTAAAAAACTATAGAGACCTAGCCAATAAGTATATTCACCTCCGTTAAGAACGTCAGTAACCTGATCGTCAGTAAGTGTTGTACATCGAAAAAACTTAAATGTTATTGCATTTAGCACAAGACATCTGCCAAGAAAATAAATTGTTATTTCTGGTTCTCTGAGATTACACAAAGAACACAATATTGCTTGGGTTGTTCTGAATTGGTTGCCATTTAACGACAGGATATCACCTCTTGCTTTCATTATATAGTTAATCTGCTCCTGATTGTAATTTTGGTTGCTCTAAGTCAAGCCTTTTGAGTGATCTAGTTTCTTATAAATTCGTTGATGACTACTGTGCGCATCTGTTAAATGATCATTATATTTAGCTTTTTTTATAAGTTGTGTACAAGCATCGTTCCACTTGATCTTATTTTGTTCTAGTCCATCACAACTAATGTTATACAGTCGTAATTTATCTATGAAGTCAGCATACCAAAATATATTTTTTTCCATAATTTGCTTCGTAAGTCTATGAGGTAGCCTGATTTCTTCTAAATCAAATGCAGTTTTTGGTATATACCTTAGATGCAAGGAATATGTATAATGTGGCAATATTATAAGTACTTCTTTCTTTAATTGTAAGTAGTTACAAATGATTTAAACGAAATAGTTATTATTTTAAATATGGAACTACTTCTTTATTTATATGTAAGTACTCATTATTTTTTCTAGGGAACTATTTTTTTTTTTTTTGTGTAAGTACTTCTTAGTTTTACAATGGAACTATTTCTTTATTAAAAAATGTATGTAGTTCTTAAAAATATAAAGTAAATAGTTCTTGGATAAAAAAAATAATCAATTTTAAAGAATCAATTATTTTATTCTCACGCCCTGTTTAAAGAATCGATTAGGAATGCGTTCTGTCCAAAATGCTTGACTACAAGCCCCCTTACCTTTTGGAAGTTTTTTGCTGGGCGTGTTATATAAGAAAATAATTGAAGAGGAATTCCCTACGAAAATATGACTGTTTCAATTTAACCCCTTCCGATTTGCATGAAACTTCAAAAGCAAAAAAATACAATTGGCACAGTGTTGGCAAAGCATCGGCGACGGTTGGTTATGCCTTGGCAGAACGTGGGATTAACAATATTGACAGTATTGTCCTGTTACCCGATTGACAACAGTGGCCAACCATTGATTTGAGTGAACTTGCCACCGATGGCATAATATTGGCAATTAAAAAAATTAGTGCGTTCAAAATACCTTAAATTTATTTAATTTTGAGAAATGTGTACAATGAAACACATTTAAAAAGCAGGAATACAGTTCGGTATTAGTCTTTTACATCATATTTTAATGTGTGAAATAAAATTAAATTTTAAAAACAATATTTATGTAAATGGTCGAGTTTTTGCGAGTAGTTGTTCGCAATTTTGATCGGAACACTTTAAAATAAATTTTGATCGAAATACTTTTAATGAAATGGGCTATATATGAATATAGTGAATTCATAAAAGTGCTAAATTTTAAAACAAAATATATATTCAAATTTTTAAAATTGTTTGTTTTGAATGATCGAGTTTTTTTTTTTGAGTAGTAGTTGGCCCATTACACAATTTTTATCCGAGTGAGGTAAAATTTACTATGAATGTTCTTTAGAAATTTAATTTTTCAATTTAAAGTATACATTTTTTATACTTATCTTTAGTATTTACTTTTATACATGAGTTCAAACGAACAAAAAGTAGACTTTCACTACTCGAAGTACTCGATGAGTAGTTAAAACTCACGAACTATACTCGAGTAGTTCGTGAGTTTTAAGGTTTAATGGTGTACTCGAGTTAATCGAGTTTTATCGTAGGCACTGATAAATATGTTCCAAAGAAGTTGTTTAGTCAGAAAAACTTAATATTTGGAATGCTTCCTATGACAAGCCAATGTTAAATTCATCGATAAGAATGCCACATAAGCAGAGAAAAATATTTTGCTGTTGAATTAATAATGCTCATACGTCTTTTAAAGTACTGCCAATTTTGGCTGACGAAACTACACCAACTGGTGGTCTGGCGTATTTGTCCAATGCTCAGCCGCTTATAAATATAATATTATTTTTTTACACTTTTTAAAATTATTTTAAAAAAATTGTATTCTAATTTTAAATTAATATCAACAATTTGATATTATAAATCGACATTTTTTTAACACATGAAATTAAAAACTTATCTTTAATATAGTAACTCCCTATTATTTTTATTGCAACCGGAAAAACTACAGATGAGATCTTTCGAAGTTCAAGTGTGAAATTTGTAAGAATAAAAGATGATCAATAACTGCACAAATAATGGAAACGAACAATTCTTTAACTCTTCTAAATACACATAAAATAGGGGGTGGTATAAGTGCCCTAGTAGCAATATCTCCCCCAGCTACCCCTTATGTGTACAAAATTGTAATCAAATTTGAAGACTTTTGTAAAATTCCTATTTGATGATTCAAAGAACCCATAATATATAAGAAACTGAATTACAAGTAAGAAATATGTTGAAAGTAAATTATTTACAATGAAAAAATTATTACTGATGAAGGTTGTGTTACCAGAAACTGCGCAGTCTAATTCAATAAAAATTTACAATATAGTTATGATTTTTAGAAAAGTATGCTTAATCTTCTCTACCACGCCTATCTCACTCTATATTTCTTCATTTGGATATTTTCCTAACAAATAATCTATAGAGTTTTTTGTTTTCAAATTTATTATTTGACCCTTTCAGGAATGTGTTGATAGATCTATTTCGGGAATTTTCTAGGTTCCCATCATCAGAACACGTTTTGAAAGCGGTAACAATCCCATGCCAAACATCAAACATTCATATGAACTAGTTTACTCACTACATGAGAACTAATATACATATGAGTTTGAAGTTAAAGATTATAACCATTGATCAAAAAATAAATTGAAAACATTCCTGAACGGGTCAAATAATAAATTTGAAAACAAAAAACTCTATAGATCATTTGTTAGGACAATATCCTAATAAAGAAATATAGAGTATGGCCTCGAACTTGAATAATTTTCATTTTCATTGCACAATTAAAGGTCGAAAAAACATAATTTTTATTTTTAATAAAAATTATAACAAACTTGTAAATTATTTACTTGGAAAACTTCATTTAGAAAAAAAAACCACTCAAATAGTTAATTTTTTAAAGTATATTTACATATCTCAAATTTTGGAAATACATGTTGAAAAAGTGTTGCCCAAATGCATAATCCTATAAAATAAACAAAATACATATATTATTCAATATGCAATTGCATATTTATCTTTATCTTTTAAATGTCTTACTAGTTTTATTGCATTTATTTATATATGTGGCTTCCCAAGCCAACTGTCTAGATAAAAAAAAAAATATATCGTATCAATGAGAAACATATAATATGTATTGCCCATATGATTTAAACAGAAATTAGAACAAAATTTAATAATAATATTATTTAATAGTTTTTAAATAATTGTTATTTAATAGAATGTTTTCTAATGTAGCCTGTTTCCTAAAGTGGACCTTTCTTTTCTTTTCGTGTTGTTGTATGAATCTGTCAAAACTATTAACTGTTATCGAGTTTAATTTCCGCTATCACTATTTCAAAAAGGTTTCAACTTGAATGTACACGTTTTTCTTGGTTTTATTATGCTGTTGCAAAAAAAAAACGCAATGTCAAGTGTAATTTTTCTTAAATTTTCCAAGTCGAATTTTTGTAAATGGTAAAAATTTTATTCACAATTTTAATAAAAATAGTTGATTTCTATAAAAACATAATAAAAAAAACCAAAATAAGAAAAATTGAGTTTCCATAATGTTAATCAAAATTTATTTATTTATTTATTTATTATTTATTTTGTTCCCCAAAATTTATTTACTTATTTGATTATCTCCAAGTTTTAGTCTTTTTTAAATGGCCTACGCATCGCTTTAACTGTTTTTGTCTATTTGGAACAACATGTTTCCCAACAAAAAGAAATATCGTTTGCTTATGGCAACTAAAAAAGATAGCATTAGATATGGTAGCCCCTTAAGCAGCTTTAAACGATACATAAAAAGGTTTTCATAAACAGAATTTCATTTAAATTTCTTTCAATTTTTTAATTTTCTAAAAATTGTGTACGCTTTTAGAGAGATTTTTAGTTCAGGTTCTCCTTAGTGTACATGTTGTCGAATGTGTACCTTCTGAGTTGTTTTGAAAACTGTTATATAACTTTTTTAAATTAGTTGCCACAAGACAATGACCTATAACCAAAGTATGTCCAAGGAGTTGGCTTATAAATTGATGGATTTGGATTTAGAATATTTCACTTACTTTTTCATATATCCCAAATAACATGTATAGGGTTACATAAGGGAATATTCCCATATAATTTTTTTAATTCGCCTAACATAGCCACACTCATAGAAAAAAGTTAGTAGAAGAATTAGTAACCCAACTTTTCAAGTTTTAAACTAATTTTTAGTTCAAATTGAGATTTTAGTTAAAAATTTTACTATTTTGATTTGATGAAATACCACAAGACAATGATCTATAACCAAAGTATGTCCAAGGAGTTGGCCTTTAAATTGATGGATTTGGATTTAGAATATTTCACTTACTTTTTTATATATCCCAAATAACATGTGTTGGGTTACATAAGGGGACATTCCCTTATAATTTTTTTAATTCGCCGCACATAGCCACACTCATAGAAAAAAGTTAGTAGAAGAATTAGTAACCCAACTTTGCAAGTTTTAAACTAATTTTTAGTTCAAATTGAGATTTTAGTTAAAAATTTTACTATTTTGATTTGATGAAATACTAACAAATTTAACAAATTTTTTTTGTTGAATTTACTAAAGTCTAAAAATATTAGTTTGATCATCAAAACCAGCAGAGGTTTTCGTAATGCGAGGTTTGCAAATTCAGTATTTTTATATTTTTTTTTTCTATTGTGTCAGTATCAAATAGACAAGTGAAGTAAACACGTCGTATAAGAAAAATATTTAGAAACATTTATGCAAAGGATACTAGTATAAACTAAAAAAAAAAACTAATAGATTTAATTTCTTCCACATAACAAGTAAACTAGAGACTTTGACGGATAATATCATGTATCAAACATGCAATGCAGTTGAATATTACCTGATATATTTGCAAAACAAATCAACATTTTTTTAAAAAAATATAATATGAATTTTATTAAATAAAAATATAGAAATGTTTGTAATTAAAACTGAATTTTATGCACATAAGTGTATGTAAAATATAAGTACCACTGTACAAGTACGGGCTAATCAGTTACCAAAATTGTTGAGGATTTCGAAAACATTTCGATCATGTATTTAAAATTAAAAGAGGATGAAAAACTTTGAAGCTGTTCAACGCTTTAAAAAAATTGCACCAAAAAAAAAAAAAAAAGTTCCTAAATATCGAGTCAAGAGGCTAAATTATATAATTTTTTAATACAGAAAGCTCGATTTTCAAATTTGAAGAAATTTTTAATTAATAAAAAATAGTGTTTTTAGAGGTTTTATATCGCTAGAGCCGAAAAGTTTTAGGAATCTTCATAAAATATGTTAATTATTATTTTCAGGGGTTGGAT
Source organism: Delia radicum (assembly GCA_021234595.1). Classification (NCBI taxonomy): domain Eukaryota; kingdom Metazoa; phylum Arthropoda; class Insecta; order Diptera; family Anthomyiidae; genus Delia; species Delia radicum. The sequence goes on along the minus strand of CM037851.1, from coordinate 84,362,295 downwards.
CATGCACTTATTTATTTGAACGACTCTACTATATATGTACAGGGTGTTTTTATACAGGTATATAGCTTTAAGTTTGCAACACTTTTTTAACTAGCGGCTATCAAGAGAGTTATGTTTAGTCTGTTTTGGCATTTCAACATGAATAGACTGACGCCCGAACAACGCTTCCAAATTGTGCAAATTTATTTTGAAAATCGTGGTTCTGTTCGAAATACGTATTGCGCACTACTTTAATTTTACGGTCAACATAATCGTCCATTAAAACAATTAATTCGATTAACTATGGAACGTTTTGTCACCACGTTTACTCTAACTGATAATATGCATCCACAGAGACTTCTTACAGGGGGTACAGAAGAAGTCATTGCTGCTGTAGAGCGTAGCGTAGATTAAGACCACAATCAGTCTATCCGACATAGTGCACAGGAATTGGATATGTGTCCATCAACTTTTTTGAAGTGATTACTGACTTTTTCGTTCATCAATTGAAGATCCACGATGTGCAGGAGCTATGGCGCAACATTTCACACAGCTCGTACCACAATTGATTTATTGAAGGAAACGTTTAATAAACGCATATTTTCACGTTTCTGACCCGTGAATTGGCATCCAAGATCGTGCGATTTAACGCCGCTTGACTATTTTCTGTGGGGATATATGAAGTTTCTAGTCTACGCCGATAAGCCAGAAACAATTGGCCACTTCGAGGACAACATTCGCCTCGTTATTGGCAAAATACGGCCACAAATGTTGAAAAAAGTCATCGAAAATTGGAAATCCAGATTAGACTACGTCTGAGCTAGCAGTGGCGGACATATGCCAGAAGTCATATTTAAATTATAATGCCAGAAGATTATCTTTCGAATAAAGTTTATTTCATATCAATTTAAAATATTCATCTTCTTTTTATTCCATTTCAAAGTTATATGCCTCTATAAAAAACACCCTTTATATATACAGCCATATCGCAACTTTTTTCATCGGGATGTGAATTGGATTTTTTTTTTGTTTTTTTAGCAAATGATTTTTTTTTTTCATACATCTGTTATATTTGGGTTATTTTGACCCAATATAATGTTTTCATATTTTTACCATTATGTCTGGTTTTTAACATAGAATTGCATCTTCTTTCCCTTAAGTCTGAGAACAGTATAAACAAAATATCTTTGTGAATCATAGAATTTTGTATAACAATGGCATCGATTTGTTAATGCATGTATATGCATATTTTTCCATTAAACGTTTATTTTTATTGCATTATTTCCTTAAAATGCATATTTTAATTGAATTTCTTATTGCATTTCGTAGAAAAGTAATTTTTAACTTCGTTGAAGTGGTTTTAACAGCATATGCAGAGAATATATTAAACAATACAAATTAAATTTAAAATTTAAAACATGAAACATAATCAATTTTCGTTTCGTTAGTTTTCTTCGAAGAAAATTAACATTAAAAAAAATAATAATTGAATATGTTTATAATTTTTAGTGCATTTTTGAAGACTTTTCATGCATATTTTAGGCGTCTAAAATACTATTTTTTGTGCATGAAGTTCTTGTCCTTGATAATCACATAGGAAGGCAATTTATATCATATATGAAACTAAGTATTCATATGTTTCAACACATGATATCATACATTACTATATATGAACTTTTTGGTTGCATGTATGTACCCATGGTTATCTAATTCATGTAATCTTCAGCAAAATTAGCCGCATGGGAAACTTTGTAAAATTTATAATCTCAGATTTTAAAAGCTTAACACACATCATTTGTTTTACGCATTTTAAATTTTTTGAATTAAAAATTCTTCTGAATCTGAGACTGTGTTTTAACTTAATATGTATAATGTATGAGCAATTAAACAATCTCTAACAAATTTCATATCATTTTGATTAATCAGTTACAACATTTAGAGATTTTAGATATTACAATTTTTAAATAAAAGAATATTTTCTTATTTTTCCATGCGAACTATACAAAATCAACTACATACTTGATTGACCACTGTTCGGTGATTTTGGGCATATTGTTAGTGTCATATGAATACGAGTTATTATTGTTATATTTTTTTTTTTTGCACAAAAGATAGACATTACCAAATAAGTAAGCGTCTAAGTAACGCATAAAGGGTTTAACTAGTTACCAGGCTATTCACTCCCTTAATTACTTTTGCTCACAAAGTCCAAAAATTCATGAATAAAGAGTTACCTGATTGGTTACTCATACTGAATACGTGATTACTTGAAGATAAGAAATAAGTGGTAACTCACAGAAAAAGTTGTTATCTAGAAATTACAAAATAAGTGGTAATTTTTTAAAAAAAATAATCTTTAGAGTTTTTTTAAAAATAACTGTACCTTTAAAAATTAGTTTTTTAAAAAATTTCAAATCAAATTAATATAATATTAGAATGAAAACAAACGAAATCGTTACTTTAGTAACCAATAACCTGTAACTCATTATTTTGCAAGTACGTATAAGTACTTCTATAACACATTATCAGTAAGTCATTATTTTGTATTTCAAAGTAATGTAAGAGGTAATGACCTATCATTACTTGATAATCTATTTGGTAATTACCTACCATTACCATGTTTTTGCTGGGTTAATTGCGAAAAAATCCATAGCGACGCTAATTTTAATGTTCTAATTATTTTTTATATACATACTAGCTGACCCGGCAAACGTTGCTTTGCCTTCAAATTTTAATTGTAATTAATTCTTTAAATCAAGAAAATTTTTTTACGCAAATATATAATTAAAAAAATAAATTCCCATTAGTAAATCATTTTAAAATTTGTCATTTCATGGGAAGCCCAACGCCGCTTTGTCCTTCTATCGCCTTTATTCTAGGACTATGAGGAACGCTAAAGCAATTTTTGAACAACATTATTAAATAACCTTGCAAAAAGTCTTGAATGTGATAATTTATTTTAATGCTTATTTGTTTTTTGCTTTTGGTACCACGCCCATTTATCCCATTCTGCCCATTTTCAGTTCGACTACTTATATTTGTAATTGATGGACTCGTACAAAATTTGAAGGCTATATAGCTAATATAGAACCCTAGATATTTAATATTAATATTAATTTTGTATATGAGCTAAATAATCACTTTGTATGGGAGCTGCCACGCCCACTGGTATGATCCTGCAAAATTTTCCCATGACTATTCATAATATAATCAATGTGCACAAATTTCTAAGACTCTGGCTATTATAGAACTGTAGATATATGATATTAAATATTTACTTTGTATGGGAGCTGACACGCCCACTGGTCCGATCACGCCCATTTTTAGATGTTGGCCGATTCTCAGACCTACTCAATATGCTCACAAAATTTCTTGAGAATCGGTCAAGCCGTTTCGGAGGAGTACGGGAACGAACATTGTGACACGAGAATTTTATATATAAGATGTCATGTACCATGGCGTATACTCAATATTTTAATTCATACATCTAAACATGTAACTCATACGCTAGGGGAGGCTTATTTAAAAACTACATCACAAACTAGATTTATATATTTAAAATCGTGTATATTATGAAGGTAACATGGCGTATACAAAATTAAACCCCATCTTTTATGTTTGTTGGGTCAAATTGACGCAATATTAAAATCAATAAAATTCAAACTATAACTTGTTTGTAATTATTCTTTTATTTAAGTGATACCAAGTTTTTTTCAGTGCCGCAGTAATGCGATAGGATCAACGATATTTTGTTAAGAAATGACGTAATTTTTTGGAAAATAAAGGTTTTTAGCGTCAATTATATATTTGAAATTATCTTAAATACTGCGTAAACTGAGTTTCATTCTTAACAGAATCTCCGAGTCAAAATTAAATTTTAAACATTTTAAAGGCAAACATTTTATGAAATTTTTAAAAACTTTGGCGGAATTTATATAAAAGGTCCGTACAAAAATCGTCGAAAAAGCACTGGGGAAAACAAAGTTTCCAACATTGTCAAAATTTTGGTGAAACCATAAAGAAGGTGGTATATAAATATATTTTCCAAAATAAAATTAAAAATAGTTCATTTCTCCCGCCGGGATTTCAACCATGGCCGCCAGTTTGGCAGCCGATTGTTCTACCCACTGAGCTAACGTGACAGATAATACTATTAGCTTAAACCGGAAGTCAATGATTACTTCTGGTTAACAGTTTGCTGTTCAAATAGCACAGCACTGGCATAAGGTTTGGTGGCATCAACTTGCCAAAGTTGGGAAAACAAAAAAAAAGTGGTCTTAAAAGAGCTCTTCCAAAAACAAAAAGCAATTGATTTTATATTAAAAAAATATTAAAAAGTATAAAAAACATCACAAAAAAATGTATGGTGGAATCGGGATCGAACTCGAAACCTTCCGACTACAAACTTTTTTAAACAAAGCATTCTCATTTTTATAAAATAAATGCTTTACCAATTGTTAGACTTTTTGCCAACTTTGGCCTAATGATTTCAGCCAGCTCTTTGCAAATGTTTTTTTTTTTTTTCTTGTGGACCACTTTAATTATGTAACACTGGTAAAACATCTTAAACAAGTGGTCTGCCAGTAATATATTTACAATTCATCGATTGGGCAGTGGTATGCCTGTGCAGGGTTTTTTCTAGGCTGTTTCGGACTGGGCAGGTATCTATAGTGAATGGTCACTACGACCTCAATTGATAAAGTGGACCTATTTTTTTAAACACATTTCGCTATGTGAGAACAAATCGCTATTTGCAATCGCAATTCTTTCATAACGTTAATATTAAAGAAAAAAATATGCACTTTATTCAAATAAGTATACACAGAGAAAAATTTAGATATTTCCCAACTGAAATTCGGTTACTACGACTCAAATTCCGTTATTACGAGTTTCAGATGGTTGGCAGCACTTAACATTAGGTTTCACAACAAAGTTCGGTTAACTCAACTGAATTTTATTTTCAACACTCAAAATATTCAGAAATCTAATGTCAATATCGTTGTACTAACTGAATTTATAAGTTTTTACCATTAATATACACTTTTCAATTCGGTTGGCACTTTATTTCTCTGTGTGTAGTAAATCGTTGTTTTTTGATGCAAAAACAATTCAGTTTTGAAACGTTTATCGCTAAAAGTGTTTTTTATGATTTAATTCATATAAATAATAAATATTTGCTTTCAAATGAAGAAGAAATAATGCAAAACAATTTATGCTTTGGCATGACACTTTACATTTGGTATGACACTTTACAGCCCTACTTTTTAGACGAAAATCGATCATTTACAGATTTTTTTTTGATTCAAATTTTATCTTTTAATTTTATAAATTTTACTTTGACAATGCATTAGAAAGGCAAATTTTGATATTTTTTTTTCCTTTTGGAGAACCATAGCACGCAAGGTTTTCATGTTTAATTGCGTAAAGTGAAAAAGAGTGACTTTTTGTAATAAATAGAAAATATTTTTATGGAATCGGGCAGTTTTTTTTAAACTTCTGGGCTTTATAATAAAGCTACTTGGATAAAGCAAATTAAATAATTCTTCGGCTCTGTGCAATAACTCCCAGGTGAAAAAATTCCAAAAAAAAAAAAAATTAAATAAGTCGCAAAAATTTTTCATACAAATTTGGGAGTAATTTCAAATGAAGTAATACCCAGTTCTTTTGCAGTTATTTAATTTCTTTAGAAGTTATTTCATTTTTGTTATTAGGTGTTATTTCATAGTGCAGTAATTCCGAAATGAAATAAGTCCCAACAGAACTTAGCGTGGGACATAGCGCCCAAAAAAATTATATGTAAATTGTTGTTGTAACAATGTTTTTGTTTTTGGGCAATACGACATTGATTTGGACGAAATAACATTTTTTGTTGGGCGCTATGACGGTGTTTTGTGTGGTCAAAATAAATTTGGGCCTTATGACGGTAAAAAAAGAAGTTTTTGCAAAAAATCATAATTTATTTCTTTTTTTTTTAAATGTCATAAGACCTTAAATGTCAATGCTGATTCATGAAATCAATCAAAACAATTCTAAGGAAACTTTTTGTGTCGCACGTAGAAAAAACTTTATTTCGCATAGCCGCCTGCCGCGTTCTACGGAGGAAAAAAACACTAAGACCAGCCGAAGGCCGCCACACAGAAAAACTTGTTTTTACAAATCCAATGTCGAATCATTGAAATCTTATTTTTAAGACAATAAATAATATAATTTGACCAGTCATAGATTTGTCATTTAAACAGCTAATTGATTGTTTCTTATCTTAAAGAAAAGAATAGAGCATTGGCCTTCTGTTTATTTAACGTTTAGGCATTAATATATACGTAAAAATTTTAATAAAATAGAGTTTTAAAAAAGTAATTATTAAAAAACAATAAATCTTGATGTGGGTTGGTATTTGGGGACATAACAAGTTATGACAGGTCAAATAAATATTACTTGATGTCTCAAAAATATAAGATTTCAACGGATTCGACATCTGATTTGAAAAACATGTTCTGCTGGGTGGCGGCCTTCGGCCGCTCTTGGGGGTTTTTTTCCTCCGTAGAACGCGGCAGGCGGCTTCGCGAAATAAAGTAATATATATGATTTTGGGCAATAACTTCTTTTTTTACCGCTATGACGGTAAAAAAAAGTGTTTTCAAAATAAAATGTTATAGTACCCAAAAAAAAGTTTTGGATTTTTTGTCATTGATTTGGTCGATATAAGATATTAACATCCACAATTTTGGGGAATATGCGGACATTTGGGCAATATGTCATTTTGGTTTTTGGGCAATACGACTTTGGGGAATATAACGGTACGCCCCACAGTGGTCAATTTCGCGAGATAGCGGTCAAAACTCTATAACTTTTGACCGGATTGATATTTTTTTACGCAATTTGTTTTGTTCAATAGGAGGGACTTTAAGCTTCAATTTGCGTGTTCAAACGTAAAAATCGACTGCTAGGAACGTAAGTTATGTGGAGTTAAAAATGCATTTTAATTTTTTGTTGAGTTTCCATGTAAAAGTTGAATATTTTGACATTTTAAATAGGTATTTTTTTATAATTTCTTATTTTCTTCAATCGTATTTTACAACCAATACTTATTTATTATTCCTAAACTTAATTTTGGTCAGAAAATGCCAACATTTGGCCCCTGACATTTATTTAGTCTCAATATTCACAGGGGCCAAAGGTTGGTTTTTTTGGAAGAAAGCTAATTCTTGTGAGGATTAAACTGAAAAATAACACTGAAATTCCCAACAATATCAATACCATTTGGATATATTATATACAGAACACAACATCGATAAAATTTTAAGTAAACTTTTACTATTGATTTAAAGTGCACATTTGACTCAATTGACTTGATGTTTTTTGGCATATGGTGCAGCTTGACGAAGACTTTGTTTCGGTTAAAGCTTGTGCAACTTTTCCATCGATCATTGTAAGTGACATTTTAAAGTTAACTTCGATGCATTGGTCATTAAATTCAAATATCACTGGTTGAAGTTCTTTAATTTCATCTCTTATTTTGCCAACTTCTTCAGTTATGACATCTTTAGTTTCTTTTTTGTAAGCAAACTTTATTGGTCTACAAAATTTTGTTAACGAGGGAATTTCATTCTTCCATACATCTATCTCTGCAGCTCTACTAGTTGACGGCTCTGAACCAATATAAGTTTTTGTTAAACGTAATGGAACGAAAGAAATCATGAATAAATTGGCATCTGATGAATTTTCCGCATTACATTGTTTGTATTGTTTCTGGCCAGAGGACCCATCACATCCCCATTTAGAAATTAAAGTTATGCTGCAATTTTTAAACTTCTTTAAATAGTCAGCATCAAATGTCTTTAATAATCGTTCTGCAGTGTGTTTAAGAAGATCCTGCAATTTTATTTCTGCTGAACTTGAAGTTACACTAATAGCAGTTGGTGAAGGTAAGCAATCTTTTTTGGCAGAAACTATATCTCGATATGATGGAAAAATTACACAATTTTTTTCATTGGTTCGCTTCCGCAATTCTGTATATTGGTTTTTAGTCATTTTCAAATCCAAAAATAGTGCAAATGCTTCTTCTGGAGTAAATTTATTTTCTTCAGTTGGTGTCGACATACTTTCTAAAATCCTTTTTGTGCGTCTGGGGCTTGCTTCCACTATTTTTTCAATGATAGCAATTTTACTCTTTTTAGTTTTCGATGGTTGAATTTGATGCAGAAATGAATCCTTTATGATGCTACAAGAAACTTCTTCATTGATATGTTTAAGCTTGCGTCTTCGTGATCTTTCACTACAATTATCAATTGGCTTTGCTGGTCGACCACCTTTTCCAGTTTCCGTGGTAGTTACTGATGGCTTTTTAAAAATAAGTTTATTTCTTAGCCATTCTTGGTTGCGTGAGTAAAACAATTTCTTGTTTCTGGAACATTGATTGTACCGTTTTCTTAAAGTATTTAAAAAGTTTTTTATTTTTAAGTTATGAATTTTAATTTCTTGTTTGTCGCATATTTTGAAGAATGGATTATTTATTATATGTAAAATAATGTCGTTTTCATCTTTCCGTTCAAAATATATATCAGATAAAACACTATAACTGAATTTAGCCATTGTTTAAACAATAATGAAGAAAAAAATGAATGCATGGATTAATATACTATTGCTCGAAGTTTCAACATGATCTTTTTAACCTCTTTGAAACATAATATAACAGGTACTTGGTTTTACCAGTTATTTCCATTGGTTTTAAATTTATTTGCAATTTTCAGGTATTTAAGTTATGTAATATTAGATGGCAATAAAATCATTTTTTACCTTTTCCAAATGAATTGCCAGATACCACATAATTTGAGAGTTCTATTGTTATTTTTGTCAAAATTTTGATACACCCTTCTATGTGGACTAGGTCCAAATATGGGCCAACTTCTCCTAATTTCAACAGAATTATTTTTTGGGTCAATAAGAACTCTTGTACAAAATTTCATCAAAATATATGCATAATAGCCACTTTCACATACAAATAACTTCTCAAAAAATATGACGTGCATTTGTACCGAATATCTTACCTTGGGTCAGAAAAATTGCTGTAGCTCAAAAAGTGCAGTCCCGATGCATGGACATGTATATATAGGAATGTAGGGGAGAGTTAGGACTGCAAAATAGTAAATTTGTCTTTTGACTCAGCTTGACTCGCAGGAGTTGTGCTCTATGAAGTAGGAAATTTCCGAGAAATTTGACCTTTTTTTAAAAAAAATATTTAAATTGTTCTGAAAACAGTAGAGCTTTATTTTTTTTTATCGGTAATAGGAAATAAGTTAAGTTACAACACAAAATTTATTTCGTCCAAAAATCTTGAAAAACAAAAAAGTTATGATCATTTAAACTTTAAAAATTAACTAAAAATATCATAAATTTACTAAATTCTGAAAAAGCCCATTTTGGACCACCCTGTTCTCAGTGAAATAGTTGAAATAGAGTTCTAATTTTTTGGCTCCCGAGGTTTACTACTGTCTACTTTCATATGAGTCTAATAACTTTAAAATCGGAGAACAAAAACCAAAAGGAGTTTTGGCCGCTATCTCAAAATATTGACCACAGTGCGCCCTTACTTCATTTGTGTTGCATGGACTATTTATTTGACTTATTTAATTTTTATGCTTTGGAAATTATTTCATGATGAAATAACCACCAAAGCATAGAATTTTTTTCATTTTTGTTTCGGAAATTATTTCTTTTTTTTAGAATTTATTTCACTTTTTCGAGACGGGACTTATTTCATTTTTTTAGAATTTATTTCATTGTGAGCTTTTGCACTGGGACTTTTTGCACCTGGTACTTATTGCATAGAGCATAATTCTTCTTCCTAAAAATACATCTTACCCAAATCAAATTTGGCACAAACATTTATACTTCTATAGGACTCTAAGCTACACTCAGGGAACTTCTGCTTTAAAAATATGTAGTTGTTTGGGTTGTAATACAGTTTCATTATTTTTAATGTAAATGTAAGTCATTTGTAGAACAAATAAATTTTTTAACTAACCTTGTAGTTCATTTAAAAAAACAACTCACATCGAATGACTGTTTTATGATTTTACATTCATTTTTTACTGTTGTTTTTTGTTATTTAAAAAAATAAAAATAAATAAATGTTTGTTTATTTTTTACTGCCATGCGGTTAATTTTTAGTACAATTGTTAGTCATTTTTTGAACATTAAAAAATGACAATGTTAGTTGAATTTAATGAAATGTAAGTCGTCCTTTTATTAAATGAAATTTCATTTGTTTTTGACTGCAATTGCTGTAGTCTTTACCAACATAATTTCCTAAGTGTAGTCTAGTGCTTAATTTAATAAAAAAAAAACATTTCAGATTATGATTGATTTACGTCAAAGAGGTAGCCTTGGAGTATTATTTTGTTTGTTTATTGCATTTGCGTGATTTACTTGAATCACGCGTGAGTGTGAGTAAAATATGAATAAACTCATGTGAACGTGAGTGAGTGTTAGTAATAAAAAATACTCGTGAGTGATTGTGAGTGAGTGAAATGTTTCTGTCGTGAGTATCATTGAGTAAGTGTGAGTCTAAATTCACTCAAGTGCGAATCTCTCCTATAGACCATATATAGTTGAACTGCGTTTTCAGTATTTCCATGTTGCCATGTTTGAAGCCCTTCGTCTTTTACCACCTTTCATCTCTCCACTATCCCCTTTCCAAAGAAAGCAACACATTAATTAATAGGAAGAATTTCCTGAGTGTTGCTTCTCTTAAAAAAAAAAAAAAAAAATATATATAGAAATTAATGACTACATAGAGGTCCGTATCAAATTTTTTATCTCTTTTGGTTATAATACCGGTTCTAAAGCAACCTGTTCTTGTTTGGAGGTTAAGAGCATATTACATACATTGAATATAAAACGGTATAACTTATTCTGCAACCAGTTATTCTTATTTTCTGTTTTGCGGGGGTAGTTTATAATTTTAATAATGTTTCTATATTTTCCTACCTAATGCCAGCTTCATCCCATTGCCCTTTTACTATTATTTAGCAATATATTCATAGTTCTATTTAATTTACTATTAGTTATTTGTTAATATATTTTTGAATTAATATTTAATTTATGGTTATATTTGCATTTGCTAAAATTTTAATTACAGATCCGCCAAATTTTAAAAAATTTTCATGTTTTAATTAGCCGCAAAAATGTTTGTACATTAAAACCTCCCAATTAGTATCAAACACATTCCATTTATGATGAATTTAAATAGAACGAAGTATATTTACACTCATAGAAATAAGTATGTAAAAATTGTATAATTACACACAGGGAAAATATTAGTTAGAAAATTGTTGTATTTACCATGATTTTACAATAACAGCATAACTTTGATTAAGATTGCAAAATATTTATTATATTAACAAATCGTTGTCCTCAGTAACTAAAACTTTGAAGTTTCAACTAAATTGATATATTTGCACTAATCAATTTAATGTTCCTAACCAATTCAGACAAAAATATTTTCTTTTCAAATATTTTGATAGTGGCAACTGCTTCAAAAATGCAAAAAAGCTAATTTTTCCCAAATAATTAGACACTACGATTCCATGTTTGTTGCAATAATCAAATTTATATAACTAATTTTTACTAATGCTCTACTAAATAATATCTACTGAATCTTAGTTATATTTACCGATTTTAAAATGATTTTTCAGTTGCGTCACCATATATAAAACATATTTAAATAAATTTTTGAAATTTTTGTTGTCACACCCATAAAATCAAGACCATAGCTAAAAGAAAATAAATTTGTATTAGTTGTCAAAAAAATACAAAATATACGAAATAAAATTTATTTTAAAATATGTATAAGAAGATTTTGTTTTAAGCAGTTACACGTTGTAAATTAACGGCATAAGTTAAAATGGCGGTATATTATATGCAATAAGCGGTCTTATACATGAAATTGAATTAGCAGTAATAGGGGTAATTTTGTTTAAACAAATTTAAATGTATTTTAAATCAATTGTTTTTTTTTAAGAAAAATTTTCAGCCGTAAATTTACCTTTCATAGGGATGCTGTGGCCGATACGTTTCAGTAAAAATATCATAGATCCAAGTAAAAAGGAAAACCTCGACAAAATTAAAGAGTTTTGGTTTGAAACCTAAAAGAAAGTGTTGTTTAGTAAGTTTAAAGTTCGCTTCCTTGTAATATGCATTACTATATTATTCCATATGTGTAAGCTATGCATCACTGGGTTACTGAAGGAACAGGTATACACTTTTTAACCACCTATTATTTGAACTAAACCTTTAATTCCTCTCTCATTAAGTTTCATAATGCCAGTTGTTTTTCTTGTGGTCTTTGGTGATACTCTTGCAGAGTATGTCTAATTGTTTACCATAATGGATGGAGCCTATATCTAAGTTATGCGGTTATTTTGTAAAAGTAGCAAGTTTTATGAGGTTTTATTTTTATTATAACCAATTTTGTTAAGGCATACGTGTATATAAAATCACAAACGTTTTGGAAAATTTTGTAAAAATCGGATAGAACCCTAAATTGTTAGGGCAACTCAAACATTATGTATTATTCTTAGTTTTGTTAAAATTATCGAACTTTTAGATGCTTTAGAACGCGCACTACACCGAACTAAGAAAAAACTTACTACTGCATATTAGGGTGATAACTTCTTTTGGACAACATTCTCCCCAGGGGTTTTCTAATGGCAAATATTGTATTAATGATAAAAAAAACTATTTCAGTTCAATTTGGTAAAAAAACCTTGCGCACCGACAGCGATTTCTAAAATGCCGTTAATATGATTTTTTTTAAATTTTTTTTTAATAACAATTTTTTTAAAATATGGTTTTTACATATGTAAGTAAGCAAATTTGGAAGAAAACTATTCCATTGACTTGAAAACGGACTTTACTATTGAAATCAGCATGCCTTAATTATATAGATGTGATGGTCAGACGTTGAGGCATCAAAAAAAGTTTTTTTTAACTTTGTTCGATTCAAAACTTTAACGCGTTTGGTGCGGAACCTTTTTTAACGATAGCGAAAAACTAAAAACGCAGTCCTTAATATTTGTCCATGCCCTACACAATTATGTCTGGGGAGATTTGATATTTGCAAAAAATGCAAAAAGTTATCACCCTACTGCATATATATCACAGAACGTTGAAATGTGCTTACTTTCAATAAAATCCAAACCGATTCATTACAAACGACTAAAATCTAATTGAAAATTTTAGAATGACTCATATAAAACTTTAACTGTTAAAATATCTTTAACCGTGTAAGTTTTATATTATGTCAAAGTTTCAACTTTGGTTGATAATATTTCCACTATAGGGCCCTTTAAAAATATTACAAACATGTTTTAATGAATATCATTCAAATTTATCTCTTAGTAAACTGGCAGATTCGTACGCTATTTTTTCAGGGAAATCTCTGCAATTATGCGTTATAAAAAGAAAAACACTTTAAGGAATTTTTTTAACATGTAAATGCTATTAGACTTTAGTTGTATATCTGTAATACCTTATCTTCTAACTTCTATTTTTTCTATATTTTATTTACTTTTATTTACAAGTTTTCCTCAAATAAAAATATAAAAAAAATTATTATAATTGAATGGAAACGGTGTATTATTTTAATTAATTTGATAGGTTCTACAAAATAATTTCGACTGGTCCAACAATCATAATTTTCTGATTCGGTAGGTACGGTTAAAAGTTTCAGCTAGTCTAATAGAAATTCAGTTACAACAACCAGATCAGCAACAATATTTTAACATAGTACACATGACTACAAAAATTCGGTTGGCAAAAAATTCGGTTGTAGCAATGAAACTGTTTTCTGTGTGTAGTTAAAAATGACATTGCTAAACAAAAAATTGTTAAATCAGCAGAATATCTTTCGTAATTTAGTTAAATAAAAACAACAAAAAACTGCAATATCTATTACGTTTTAGTTAAGTTTTTAGTTTTATTATAAATAATAAAAATTGTATTATGAAAACAAACTACGCCTCTGTATTTATAAGACGAACAAAATGCAGAGTTGTTTCTGTCTTTTATTCCTGCTTAATATTTTCTTTATTTGTAAATACATCGGAATGCTATACTGATGGGTAATCTAAAAAAATTAAAATAATAGAAAAATAATAGAGAAATATGTGAAAATTAAAACTTAATTAAATAAGCACTCATTTTTCTAACGATTTCAGTATTTATTCATTGTTACACAGAAAATATTTTTTAAATTATTTTATAATCATAAACTATTTTATCAACACCAACCCCACAACATTCAATTCTGAAAAAAAAATCATTTTTTGACCTTTTTTGTAAAACACTTGCATATTTTCCATTTACATAAATATTTTTAATTATTTTTTTTTAAAACAACGTGTTCACTTCACTTGTCTATTTTTTACTGTCTCAATATAAAAAAATACACAACTACTGAAGTGCAAACATCGCATTCAAACGGCCTCCGCTGGTTGTATTAGAAAATTATTAAAAAATTTATTATTTTGTCATTTCAAAACAGCAAAATTTTTAACTAAAATCTCCATTTGAGCTAAAAATTTGTTAAAAATTTGCAAAGTTTGATTACAAACTATTTTACTAATGTGTCTACTAACATTTTTCTTTTTCTGTGTAGTAGGCGGACTCACCTTATATGGGGAAAAGTTGTTTTTTGTCCACCGCTCAAAATGTATCTCCGTATGTTTTATGATGGTTTTCAAAATATGTTGTGTCTAGTAATGATATCTCGTGTGTTGGGCCGTTTTAGAAAAGTTCCTTTATTATGTTTTAGAAGACTTGTTTACTTTAACTAAAGACAACGTATACAATATTAATGTTGTATGAAAGGGTTTTTTAAATTGACTGCAACGGTATATATAACATGTTAAAGCTTGGACTGACATTACCTCTTTCGGGGATATTTTGTAAACAAAAGATGAATTTTTAGTTGTTTATACGGAGATTTTTGTGATCTAAATGTCAAGTTGAAATATTTTAACCTTTAGTAGAATTGAGTAAATACGTGTTTCATATTTTTCCGAAATTCGCAGTAGCTTGCGCGCTAGCAAAAATTCATTATCGTGGGGAAACACTTTGAGTGATTATCCATTTCCAGTTACAGAACATCAATTAATAACTTTTCCTCTTATAACTACTGATGAAATTGTTAAAAATTTAAAAGAATTTAAAAACTCAACAACTTGTGGGCCTGATGGTGTTCCCAGTTGCATCTTAATCAACTGTGCAGATGCTTTGGCGTATCCGTTGAGCATAATGTTTAATATCTCCATTAAAAATGGTTATTTCCCAAAATTATGGAAGGACTCTTTCTTAATTCCATTATTTAAATCTGGAAATAAGTCAAATGTTATTAATTATAGAGGAATAGCAAAACTCAGCGCGATTCCAAAGCTATTCGAAAAATGTTTAACTGATTCTCTGTGTCATCAAATTTCCTCTATAATATCTCCTCTTCAGCATGGTTTTCGTAAGGGGTGCTCTACAACAACTAATCTATTACAATTAACAACTTTTGTAAATCGTGGTTTCCTTAAAGGCGTAAACACTGATGTCATTTACACTGATTTCAGTAAAGCTTTTGATAAAGTTAACCATAATCTTTTACTCAAAAAACTAGATATGATGGGTTTCGCTGGAAATTGTTTAAGCTGGATAAAGTCATACTTAAAAGACAGAAATCAGAAGGTTAATTTTAATAACACAACGTCGAAAAATATTATTGTAATATCTGGGGTTCCTCAAGGTAGCCATCTTGGACCAATTTTATTTTCTCTTTTTATTAACGATTTACCATCGGTAATAAAGTTTTCAAACGTTCTTATGTATGCTGATGACGTTAAAATTTTTCGTGGCTTTAATAAAAATTCCGATCAGATTTATCTACAGCAGGATTTAAATAGTTTTTACGAATGGTGCTGCTCTAATTTTATGGAACTAAATTTGAAAAAATGTAAACATATGCGCTTCTCTAGAAGGACAGAATCTTTTGGTCTTTACTCTTTTGGTGGTTTTCAGTTGGAATTAGTAGATAATATTCTAGATTTGGGTATTCTCTTAGACCCAAAATTTGATTTTAAACGTCATATTTTATTGACGATTAATAAAGCTCGTGGCACCTTAGCTTTTATAAAACGATGGGCTAAGGAATTTACAGATTCCAATGTAACAAAACAATTATATACATCGCTCGTGAGACCAATTTTGGAATATGGATCTGTGATTTGGGATCCATTATCCATCGTTCAAATTGGAAAAATTGAATCAGTGCAAAAACAATTTTTGCTGTTCTGCTTACGAAGCACCTACCCTAATACCATTAATAATCTACCTTCATATACGACCAGACTAAACCTCGTTAAGCTTCCCACTCTGAAAAGTAGAAGGACAATGCTAAACGTTACATTTTTATTAAATTTGATTAATGGTGATATATGCTCCGATTTCCTGTTAGAAAATTTTGTACTTTTCGTTCCTCCAAGATCAACACGTAATTATATTCCTTTATATACTCCATTCTATCGTCAAATGTATGCTGATGCTGATCCGTTTATAAGAATGTGTAATGATTTTAATAATCTTTATAATTTGTTAGATTTTTCTTCAAATGTTAATATTATTAAACGCAACATAATTTTGTTTTTAAATTCTACTATTTGAAAAAAAAAAAAAAAAAAATATTGTACTTATATTAATTTATAATTTTGTAATTATTATGTTAATAGTCTGTAAGGATTTATTCCGTAGACTTAAATAAATAAAAAAAAAAAAAAAAAAAAAAACTATGTTCTAATCAGTTCAATATCAACACTAAAAGTTTTTCTTCAGTCAACTGCATCACCGATGAGTGAAAATAATTTGAAAATATGCTAATTGAATGCATTCTCCACTGTTATATAAAACAAATTTCGAAAGGGATCTTGAATTTATCCAATAGGCAAGACTACTGATTTTATAGTTGATGTAAGGATGAAAATTTGGCTAGAAAGTAAAAGCTCCAATACGCGCTTTTTCTGGAGGCATAATTTTTTCGCGATTTCAAAATTTTATATAATTTTTCGTTTTAAAAATGGAACAATTTTAGCTCAACATTTTTAAAAACAAAAAAAACTGCTTACATTTTCTTAATTCGCGAAAAAAAATATATGCCGCGAAAAAATGTGTATTAGATGTTTTCTACTAAGCTACGCTCAAAACAAAAGTTAGTTGAAAATTTTGTTAGACGTCTATTTAAAATATTTAATTAATTTTCATAAATTTTTTGTTGACATCGCCTCTGCAGCTGAAATTTTAGTTAAAGCTTTTACCAAAACAAAACTAATGTTAACCTAATTTACGTTCGCATCAAAATTGTGCTGATAAACACATTAGTAGCATGCATAACAAGAAAAAGACTACATGTAGATGTAGATGTCGCAGCTTTTATGGACGAAGTAGAGTAAAAAGAAAATATCCAAACAAACACAACTATTATAAGATTATACACAAATTGAAACCGCGAGTCATTTAATTTTTTCTTTTATATACTAAACATCAAGTGTACATAAAAATTGTGATTATCAAAAATTATAAAATAAAACAATAAATAAATTAAAAAAACTAATTTAAAAAATTTGAAAGATACTTTGACAAATTTGAAAAGTGAAGATGCAGGCAAAACTTAAATACGCTTTGGTGCTGCTGTACAGAGCAAAATGTAGATAAGTTAAAGATGCAGGCAAAAATTAAATAAAAGATACGTTTTGGTGCGACTGTACAAAACAATAAATGCCAGTCTCAAGTAGTTGTTTTTAAAGACAAATGGTCCCAGGCAGAAAAATAAAATCGGCACAGTATTGGCAATGCGTCGTCTACATTCGGTTATGCGTTGGCGGAAAGTTTGATATATTATTGCCAAATCAAAAAAATGTTGTGCTTTTAAAATAGACTAAATTAATTTTGAGAAATATGTATAATAAAATACATTTTAAAAGCAACGATACGGTTCAGTCTTAGTGCTGTAAAAAAAATATACTAGACTTTAGAAAAAATGCTTTTCATGGATTACAATGTTGGTAAAAACAATATTGGCAGAGAATTTTGTGGATGGTAATTTGGTGGTAAATTTTGTAGGTGGTTGTGGCAAAACACACGCTTTTCTAAGTAGTGTTTTCCTAGTATAACATTAGAGTACCTTTGCTAATTTTTAATAAGGTGCGTTTTACAAAATTCGCAGTGGTTTGCCAGTACTATTTTTTTGGCATGCTTTACAATTTCCACCGGGGGTTTTTATGATATTTAGCGACATTTGGAATAATTATTTTTTGTACTTTAGAATTATCTTCATTTGGAAAATGTTAAATTGCGTCGTATATACACTCAAAAAAAAGTCAGTTAAGCTAGAAAAAAAGCTAGTTGAATCAGCAAAATTTTTGCTATGAGCTGATTTTTAGTAAACAATTAGTAAATTCAGCAAAATGTTTTGCTGACACAAAGTTCAATGCAAATTAAAATCGAAATGTTGAAATCAACAAAAAATTTTGCTGGAAAATAGTAGATTGAAAAAAAAAACTAAAAACATAAACAACATGAAATTTAAATCTAGTTTGTGCGCCCCGGTAGGCTAGTTGGTAGCGTGCTGGCTTATCAGTGTGGGGGTCGTGGGTTCGATTCCCACCAGAGGCACTGGTCTGTTTTCGCTACAACGCGCCGAAAGCCATAGTAGCTAGTGCTCGGTTAGGGTAATAGTATATAATTTGGAATTATATAATTATTAATTAATAAAAAAAAAAAAAATCTAGTTTATTGTGATTGTGATATATATATATATAAATATCGCAACTTGCACAACGATAACATAATATAATTAAATAAAAAATCTGGAAATAAACAAAATATTTTATTAATTAAATAACAAAACATAATAATTCCCAATTACTGCATGTCAGTATATGTATGTATGACGAAAATTTACATTCTTCAAATGAAGATAATTCTAAAATACAATAAATTTATATTCAAAATATCGATGAATATCATAAAAATGCTTTAGCTTTAAAAAGAACTGCCTGAGACTAGCATTTATTGATTTTCACAGTTGCACCAAAGCGTATTTTATATTTTATTTTATTGTATTTATATTTATGTTTTATTATTATTTTATATTTGTTATATAAAAAAAATGTTAGCAGCATATTTATTATTTTTTATTTACATTATATATTATGTATCCTCAATTTATCAAAATATTGTTTTGTACAGTAACAACAAAGTGTATTTTATTTTTGCCTGCATTTTCAATTTTGAAATTTATCAAAGTAAAATTCATTTAGTAATTTCATTTAGTAATTGTTGTCAACTTGATATAAAGAACAGATGCCGCGACTAGTGTTCCACGCTTTATAAAATACCGAATATAATATGACGTTCACACCTTAATGCTTGACACGCCTATTGCCAAGCCAAGTGTAAAGGAATGAAGAATATTTGTAAAAATATGTAGTTGTTTTGGTTGTAATACAGTTTCATTAGTTTTAATGTAAATGTAAGTCATTTGTAGAACAAATAAAATTTTTAACTAACCTTGTAGTTCATTTAAAAAAACAACTCACATCAAAGGACTGTTTCATCATTTTACATTCATTTTTTACAGTTGTTTTTTGTTATTTAAAAAAATAAAAATAAATAAATGTTTGTTTATTTTTTACTACCATTTGGTTCATTTTTACTACAATTGTTAGTCATTTTTTGAACATTAAAAAACAAATGACAATGTTAGTTGAATTTAATGAAATGTAAGTCGTCCTTTTTTTAAATGAAATTTCATTTGTTTTTGATTGCAATTGCTGTCGTCTTTACCAACATAATTTCCTAAGTGTAGTATTTAGGCGTGAAGGACTTATTAGTTATTCAATTTAAACCAAAGCTTAAAATATCACAAAATTGCTACTGCACTCATAATAATTTATGCATAAAAATATGAAATTATTGTCAAAACTACAAAATCTTTCGTAAAATGTACAGATTTTCGTGTATTATACGAAAAGTTTTGTTATTTTAACATTTGCTACAAGTTTGATATAATTTTTATTAAAAATACAAATTATGTTTTTTCGACCTTTTTTAATGCAATGAAAATGAATATTATTTAAGTTCGAGGCCATACTCTATATTTCTTTATTAGGATATTGTCCAGACAAATAATCTATAGAGTTGTTGTTTTCAATTTTATAAATTTACCACTTTCAGGAATGTGTTGATAGAAATATTTCGGGAATTTTCTAGGTTCCCCTCATAAGAACACATTTTGAAAGAAGCGACAACCCCTGCATAACATCAAACACTCATATAACTAGTTTTCTCACTAACTGAGAACTAATATATGAGCTCGAAGTTAAAGATACTACCATTAATCAAAAAAAAAAAATTTAAAACTTGTTTTTTGCGTGTAAGTTCTACCTTTGGTAGATACTCAATACACGTTTTTTTTTTTTTTTTTCTTTTAATTTTCACACTTCTTTTGTTTTGTTTAACCCCAGTCGGACGGAACAGGTGCAATTGTACCTTTTCCGTTTTTGAATTGCAATAACTTTTTTTCTACCAATACAATATATTTAAAGTTCTGTGACATCTTCAAACTTTTGATTACGATTTATATTTTTAAAATTTCAGGAAAATATGTCAATGTCTTTCCTATTTTATAAGACCAAGTTGATTTGACACCCTTAAAAGGCTGACAAGGTACAATTGTACCTTCATATATCTTATTTTGCATGATATGCATGTTGTATTTTGAATTGAGTGCTCATCGCAAACAGGTTTCACTCATATCACATATGACTTTCTAGTCTTACGTTGTTTACGTTTCCCATAATGGCAAATATAACAACTGCCAACGACTGGAGAGGCTCCACGTCTACCATAAGCTTGCAGATTTGGCGTTGCAGCAATTGGCTGTCCCAGTACTAAAATCAATAAACGTATTTGTAGACTGCTGATTTCAGAAGAGCAAATTTTTATTCGCATAAAAATATCTTAAATTTTTTTTTTCAATTTTTATGATTTTTTTTTTTTTTTGTCTACTAATATTTAAAACATTTTTGCTGATTTGAGCAGAATAGTTTGTTACTTTAATTATATTTAATTTAGCTCAAATATATGTTTAAAATTTTGTAGATTAAACAGATTTATTTTTGGTATTTATTTATTACTATTTAAAAAAAAAAAAAAAAAAAAATCTGTAATTATATCACTTTTCCCTGCAATGTAATTTTGAACTAATTTTTAGTAGTTTTACTAACTGTTAAGATAATTAATATAGCTATTCTATAACATAAAAAAAAGTTTCTAAAATTGCGGGTTTTTCCTAAACATTATTAAATTTAAATTATTAAATAAATGTGGGCATTTTATTTAAATAAAAAGGATATTATTACTTTTCAAAAAGTAATAATTATTATCTTTTTGTTTACTTTATTTAGAATGTCTTTAAAGATATTTATCCATAACTTTGGATGCCGTGCACTTAGGAAATTATGTTGGTAAAGACTACAGCAATTGAAGTCAAAAACAAATGAAATTTCATTAAAAGAAAGGACGACTTACATTTCATTAAATTCAACTAACATTGTCATTTGTTTTTTCATGTTCAAAAAATGACTAACAATTGTAGTAAAAATGAACCACATGGTAGTAAAAAATAAACAAACATTTATTTATTTTTATTTTTTTAAATAACAAAAAACAACTGTAAAAAATGAATGTAGAATGATAAAACAGTCCTTTAATGTGAGCTGTTTTTTTTAAATAAACTACAAGATTAGTTAAAAATTTTATTTGTTCTACAAAAGACTTTTATTTATATTAAAAATAAAGAAACTGTATTACAACCCAAACAACTACATATTTTTACAGCAGAAGTTCCCTGAGTGTAGGAGTTCCTGATAGGAATAAATTATAATATAGTCGAATAAATTATAATTAATATATTTTTTTTTTTTTTGAAAACTGTTTTGAAATGCAATACATCGGGTTATGAAAAAAAGTAAAGTAATTTTACCTTCAGCTGCTTGCTTACTCTGGCGTATACGTTATATTAATTGTATGAATACTTTAAATAACACTCATGTATGCCGTTTTGAAAATTTAAACAACATTTTTATATATATGAACAATATGATCAAAATAAGAAGTGTCATAAAACAGCTAGATTCTACTATTACACTACTCGACAAATTTAATTTTATTGCAGAATCTTTTTTTTTTAATAAATAGTATTTAATAGACTTAGATACGCTGACTCTAAACATGTATTTGCTGATTTTTCTCACATCCTTGCAATACTGGTGCAATATCCTGATACAAACACATGATTATACTATGATTAAAGAAAATTTTATGTTGATTTTATTCTAGAGAAATTCATAATTGTGAGATAAAATTTCGAAAAATTAAGCAAAATATATCAAAAATATGGTGAATAATGTAAAAATAAAAACCGCGATATTACAAAAACTGCAAATGAAAAAAAAAAATTAATAAAAAGTCCCAAATAAGATGGTATATAATGGAAATTCATAGCTTTGAACATATAAAGGGTGACTTTTTAGCAACTTTCTTTTTAGCAGCACTGTTTTTGGCAGATTAGCTGTATTTATGTAACATGTTACTGTTAACCGTGTTCAGTTTGGTCTATAATTTATCCATGGATCGATTTAAAAACGGACAACTTTTGCATATTATTGAATTTTAGTATCAAAATTTATGCACGGTTAAGAAAGTACATCGTGCACTTCTTGGAATTTATGGTCAGTTTGGGCGACCTTCTGAGGTGGCTATTCACAATCTTGTGACCAAATTTCGTGCTAAATTTCCGTTATTAGACATTAAACCACTAACACGCATACGTAGAGTGCGGACAGAATAAAATAATGCAGCTGTATCCGCCAGTGTTGTTGATGACCGTGAATTATCGATTCTGCGCCGTTCGCAGTAATTGGGCCTTTTTTACTCCACTACGTGGAGGATGTGGAAGGATTTGGGGTAAAAGCTTTTAAAATACAGCTGGTGCAAGAATTGGAGCCACGCGACCTACCACAACGGCTCACTTTCAGTGAATGGGCGCTGGCAAAGTTTTTATCGGAAAATTGTGTTCAGCGACGAAGCAAAATTGCCGTATTTGATGTGAAGAGCAGCCAGATGCATTGCAAGAACTGACAATACATTCCGAAAAATACACTGTTTGGTGTGGATCATTGGACCGTGCTTTTTCAATGACGACGAAGGCAGGAACGTTACTGTGAATGGCGAGCGCTACCATGCGATGGTTATAAATTTTTGTTTGCCCAAAATGGAAGAGCTGGACTTCAGTGACATGTGGTTTCAACAAGACTGTGCCACGTGCCACATAGCATGCGAAACAATGGCCCAATTGAGAGGCGAGTTCGGTGAACAGTTTATTTCACGTTTGTGGCTGGTCAATTGGCCGCATAGATCGTGCAATTTAACGCCTTTAGACTATTTTTTGTGGAGCTAAGTTAAGGCACAAGTCTTTATGGACACCACTCAACGGTTGACGCACTGGAAGGCAATATTGAAGAATTTATTCGTGAGATACCGGCCGATATGTTGGCGAGAGTAAGAAAAATTTGGAACCAGTGTATCAACCATTTGGGGTGTAGCCGGGGTCAACATTGATATCATCCTTAAACATTGAATTATATATATCGTTCTATCCACTCAAATAAAGATTTCATACATTTCTCTCAGTTTTATGTGTTTTTTTTTTTTATCAAATCCGAAAGCTCTAAATAAATCACCCTTTACAAGAAATGTGACAAATCTCGGGACTTTAAGGTGCAGATTGGTGACTACTCGGCAGAGAATAGAACAAGCAGGAAGTTTACTTTTTAAGGTATTCCTAATAATATAAAAAATTGCAGTCGGTTATCGGTTTTTTAAAAAACGTGTAAATGACCTTTTATTAGAAAACAGTGAAATGCTTCTTGAATAAAACTTTAAATTTCCTAAATAAAATGTATAAGACTTATTAAATTGTTTATATTTAATGTTGTTAAAAAATAATATTTTGATAGAATAGTTACTTTTTGCCAACTAGTCTCAAGAAGCCATTCTTATGCGAGACAAGTATATTTTGAATTGTATTTTTAATGAATTTATAAATAAATGAACAATTAAAAAAAAAAAAAATTTAATTTAATTTTTGAATAAATACTTTTGTCGGGTCAGATCGCCAGTCACAGTACCACTCACTGTACCATCACTGTTAGTAGTGTCGTCACTGTCATTGTTAATCCCTATTATTAGTTGTTGTTGTCTGTTTTGTCTATTGTTCATATTTGCTTTACTGTTTGTTATTGCTAGTTAATAACAAATTAGTAAACGCACATATGAAAACAATGTACTGGCTACTCTTAGTCTCTCTAAGAATAAAGGTCCAGTTTTTTGTCTGTTCGTCATATACTTATTTTGTTTACATGTTTTGTGGTTCTTAATAAATTGTTAGATTTAGTTTTATCATTACAATTTTAACCTTTAATAAACCAAGATCGAAAATAAAATTAAAGTACGTGTTTTTAATTTTATTAAAGTAAAAGTTTTTTACCGAACATTTTTGGCGACCGTGACAGGACGGGCTGTGTGTTAACGAAATAAAAATAAATTTAATAATTTTTTAATTCGGTTTTAAAGAATTTCATGGCCCGTAGAGCCAATACAATAAAAAAAACAATTTTACAAATTAAATAAAATTTTGTGATTTGGTGCAACAATTGTGGTTCGGAGTAAAGTTTCGTCGTTGGATATTCATCATAACCTCTGCTGCTACAGTTCCTGTTTTTCGTTCGTTTTGAGTTCTTTGCCGACGTTAACCACTGCCGCTATACAATTTCATTTGGAACAAAATTAAAAGTGATTCTTTTGATTTTGTCATTACAAAAAAGTTTTGTTTTCATGGTTTTTTCATCGAAATAAATTTTGCTGAAATATAAAATAATTTTGTGTAGCCCTTGTTAAAATTTAAATTTTTTCGATTTTTAAAAATTTGGAAATTAATTTATTGTGCCGTTATTTTAAGTACATAAGTGGTACATAAATAAAAATAAAATTTTGGTGCCTTTTCATCTATATACAAAGGTAAATACGCGTTTCAATTCCAAAGTGGTTCCTTGACAAATTTTAAAGTTTTTTTTTTGTGAATTTTATTCAAAATGGTGAACGATGATGCTACCGCCAGCTCAGCTTTGGCATCGTTTGAACAACAGAGAACCACTATGAAAAACAACATATCAAAGCTACATAAGAAAAATGAAAAAGATGGCGACAAAGCCAAAACCATTTGGCAATGCCGCCTGCAAATCTTAGAAACGTATTTTAAAGAAATTTGTGAAGTTCAAGGACAAATTGAAAAACTAAATCCAGCTGATAATTGTCGTAGTGATTTAGAAGAAGTTTTTATCACATCGAAGGCAAAGTTGTTATCAGTTTTAAACAAAAGTCGTTGCTCTACTTCAGCGGAACATAGTTTTCTAAATGCTTCAATGTCTGGAGTGCCACATCAATCTCGTTTGCCCTCGTTAAAGTTGCCCCGATTCGACGGAAAATACGCTGATTATAAGCGATTTATATCAACGTTTCAAAACATGGTCCATGATAATTCGCTGTTAACTCCAGTATATAAATTTAATTATTTGCTGAGCTGTCTTTCTGGTCCTGCCCTAGCTGTGGTAGAGCCATTCTTGGTTACATATGAAAATTACCCGAAGGCCCTGGAACGGTTAAAGGAACGCTACGATAATAAGGTATTTATCTTTTTGGAACATATTACTGCTCTTTTTAATGTTTCTCAAATGTCCAAGGGTGACTGAGTTTCATTGCGGAACATAATCGACACTGTTTCGGCTATTCGTGGCTCTCTTTTGTCTCTTGGCTCGAAAATGGACGTTATGAATGCGATTATAATTCACATGGTGTTACTGAAGTTGGATGAAGGTTGCAGGCAAAATTATGATGAAAAGCAAGAATTTAAATCAGTACCTACTTGGGATACCTGCTACAACATTTTAAGTAATCGCTGTCAATTTTTAGAAAGCCATGGAAAGAAATGTGAAACAGTGCATAAACCTAGTGGTTCAAAGCCAAAGTCGAACTTCAATCGTTCAGCGAATACGTTTGTAAATTCAAAAACCGAATTGACATGTTTATATTGTAGCAGCACTGATCATTACATCACAACATGTTCCTCGTTTTTGTCGCTTGTAGTTTCGGAACATTTTAATTTTGTAAAACGAAATGGGCACTGCTTAAACTGCCTACGAAAGGGCCATATAGTTTCGAAATGCCCATCCAAATCTCGTTGTCGGGTTTGTCATGCAGCTCATCATACTAATGTGCATATTTATGCAGTTCCTGATCATACAGCACCGCCATTGTCCAATGGTTCCCTAAATCAAGCACCATCTTCTAGTCAAGGTAACCCAGTTTCGTTGGTAGCTCGGTCATTCAAAAGGTCAATCATACCAACTGCAGTGGTTCTTATCAAGGATAATTTTTCTGAAACAAATTTCATTACAGAAGAAGTTGCAAAAAGGCTCAAGTTACAATTTCACCCAGAACCTCAAGGTGTTTCTGGTATTGGAGAAATACAAACAAGCATCAAGTTTTCTGTTGCAGCCACAATTAAATCTCGTATTGGTTCGTTCCAGTGGTCCTCAGTCTTTGCGGTATCCAAATCAATTTCTGCTCAACAGCCTGGCGAATTTATTGAAACATCAGATTGGAAAATACCTGAAACGACACAGCTCGCAGACCCTTTGTTCTACAAGCCACAACGAATTGATTTATTGCTTAATTCTGAGGTTTTTTTTGCAATGTTGCTAGATGGACGCATTTCTTTGGGAGATAGCAAACCTTGCCTTGTCAATACTGTGTTTGGCTGGATTGTTGAAGGCAAATTCACTTCCCAAACAACTTCGTCACCTCTTACATGCAACTTAGCACTTTATTCTTCAACGGAAACATTGGACAACACTTTGAAAAAATTTTGGGAAGTTGAAGAGTATGCCAGTGGTTCCCCAGTTCTTAGTGAAGAGGAGCAAAGGTATGAACAGCATTTTGTGGACAACGTTAATGTTAATGCTGATGGTCGTATACAAGTAAGATTGCCTTTTAAACTCAATGCAGATTATTTGGGTGAGTCTTTTGAAATTTCTCGTAGAAGATTTTTGTTGCTCGAACGTAGATTGGAACGTGACTCTATTTTAAAGTCAATGTATGTCGATTTTATGAACGAATATATGGCTCTCTCGGTCATATGTCGGCCTACGATCAGCCTGTTGCACTTCCGTATTATATTATACCACCACTGTGTATTAAAACCTCAAAGTACTACAACCAAACTTCGCGTTGTCTTTGATGCTTCGGCTCGTACTGCTTCTAATCATTCCTTAAATGAAGTTTTCATGGTTGGCCCAACAATACAACAAGATTTGATCACAACTTTGTTTTCTTTTCGTCTGAACCGATTTGCGCTCACGGCTGACATATCAAAAATGTACCGTCAATTTCTAGTTGATCAACGTGATCGTAAATTTCAATTGGTTCTTTGGAGAGCTAATAAAGAAGAAAAACTTAAAATTTTCCAATTAAATACAGTTACGTATGGACTCTCAACAGCGCCTTTTTTTAGCAATTCGTAGCTTGTTTTATATCGCTGATCAAAATTAATCTTCCTTTCCAATTGGTTCACAAGTACTTCGTGAAGATCTATACGTGGACGACGTTTTAACCGGATCAAATAATTTTGAAGTCTTGAATTCGAAGAAAAATGAAATTGTAAAAATTTTAAGTTTGCATGGTCTTCAACTGGCAAAATGGAACAGCAATTGTCCTGAATTTGTATCAAATTCAGATGAAGAGGTCACAATTAAAACGGGTGAAACCGACGTCTCTAAAACACTTGGTATGTCATGGAATCCCAGAAAAGATAATTTTTTGTTCCGTTTTGATTTGCCCTATGTAGTTTGCCCCACTAAACGTTCAGTTTTGTCAATTGTAGCTAGAATTTTTGATTTACTCGGCCTCTTGAGCCCTATTGTTATTCGGTGTAAAATGCTGCTTCAAGAAATGTGGGTACAAAATATCAGTTGGGATGAACCCCTCAACTCAAATCTTACAAAACTTTGGCTCCAAATTAAGGAAGATTTGTCAAATATTCAAAATATACAAGTGCCTCGATATGTTTTAACTTGAGAAAATATACTTGGCGAAATACATGGCTTTGCATATGCTTCGCAACGTGCCTTTGGATGCTGCCTTTATTATCGTGTTTATTTAGATGGCTCCTATAGAACAACTTTGCTTTGATTGCCAAATCAAAAGTCGCTCCAATAAAGGCTCAATCCTTGCCACGCCTCGAATTGTGTGCTGCGGTCTTGCTTAGCAAAACGTGGTCCAAAATCAAATCTAAAATGAATAAATTTGTGTCTTCTATTTTCTTTTGGAGAGATTCAAAAATCGTTTTACAATGGCTAAAGTTGCATTCATCAACACTAAATTGTTTTGTGGGCAATCGTATTTCAGAACTTCAGAAGCAAACTCGAGATATTCAATGGCGACATGTTCCATCAAAAAGCAATCCTGCAGATATTGTATCCCGTGGTTGCAGTGCTGCAGAATTACCATCCACAATTTGGTTCAATGGTCCTCATTTTCTATGCAAAGAGATTTTGTATTTTCCAGCAAACTTAGTTGACAACGAGACAGAAATTTTGGAACGAAGAAAAGCAGCCGTTTTTAAATGTACCACAAATGACTCACCAGCTATAATTGATATCATTATTGATAAGCATTCTTCATATTATAAAATCATTAGAATACTTACTTATATTTTTCGTATTTTCAACAGATCCCCAGTAGATCGTTCCCTGCAAGCAAAAGACATTATTCATCTGCAGTCCACCGAGCTGGAAACCACCTTTTGGAAAATCGTCGCGCACATACAACATACCAATTTTAATGCTGAAATCGAAGCTATTTCAAACAACGGTTTCGTTCAGCCATCCCTGCAAAAATTGGCTCCATTTTTACAGGACACCAAAATGCATAACAAAGAAATTAAACTACTTCGAGTTGGTGGACGCTTAAGCAATGCACCCATCCCATATGATGCACGATTTTCATCTCTATTGCCAAAACAACATCGATTTGTTAAATTGTATATTGAGCATTTGCATCGTAATCATTTACATGCTGGCCCAAAAGTTTTGCTCGGCATTCTTCGTCAAAAGGTGTGGATAACAAAGGCACGAGAAATTGTCCGAAAAGTGGTTAGAAATTGCGTATATTGCTTTCATTACAAGCCAAAATTGATGGGACAAATCATGGGTAATTTGCCAGTTGATCGTTTAAGAGCTCAACGTAAATTTTTAGTTGCTGGTGTCGATTTTTGTGGCCCATTTTTAACATAGTATCGAATTCGTGGAAAGGTACCATACAAAACCTATATTGCTGTTTTTGTTTGCTTTAGCTCAAAGGCGACTCATTTGGAGCTCGTTTCTGATCTCTCGACGAATAATTTCTTGTTATGTTTGAAGCGGTTCGTAGGCAGACGTCGCATACCACAACGCATATTTTGTGATAATGCTACAAATTTTACAGGCGCTCATAAAAAATTGAAAGAACTAAAGCAAAAATTGTTCTCTGATGACGTCATAAGCAAACTAAAAACTTTTGGTACTCAAAGTGGCTTCGAATTTTGTTTCATACCGCCTCGTGCTCCACATTTCGGTGGCTTGTGGGTGGCAGCAGTCAAATCAGCTAAAACTCTTCTGGTAAAAAATGTCTCACAAGCTCATCTCACGTTCGAAGAACTTCAGACACTTGTCGTCGAAATTGAAGCAATTTTGAATTCACGCCCAATAGCTCCGATGTCAGATGTCAGATGTCCAGGCCATTTGTTAATTGGATCTGCTTTGATTTCAATTCCTGATGAAACTTTTGATTGCGCCAAAATTCCAGTTTTAAGTCGATGGCAACAAATTTATTTTCTTAAGCAACAATTTTGGCAGATGTGGTCTCGTGATTATCTTTTGTCGCTGTAACAACGATCAAAATGGTTTAAGCCTCAGCCAAACCTCAAGGCTGGACAACTAGTCATCATCCATGAAGATAACGCTCCACCTCAACAATGGCACCTTGCCCGTGTGACTCAAACTATTGCTGGCTCTGATGGAAAGGTTCGAGTTGTTGAATTAAAATCTACAAATGGTTCCTATAGACGACGAATACATAAGGTGGCTACTTTACCTTCCCAAGAAGACTCTTGAAAGTCAGTCCTTTCAACGTGGGGAGTATGTCGGGTCAGATCGCCAGTCACAGTACCACTCACTGTACCATCACTGTTAGTAGTGTCGTCACTGTCATTGTTAATCCCTATTATTAGTTGTTGTTGTCTGTTTTTTGTTTTGTCTATTGTTCATATGTGCTTTACTGTTTGTTATTGCTAGTTAATAACAAATTAGTAAACGCACATTTGAAATCAATGTACTGGCTACTCTTAGTCTCTCTAAGAATAACGGTCCAGTTTTTTGTCTGTTCGTCATATACTTATTTTGTTTACATGTTTTGTGGTTCTTAATAAATTGTTAGATTTAGTAGTACAATTTTAACTTTTAATAAAAACAGATCGATAATAAAATTAAAGTACGTGTTTTTAATTTTATTAAAGTAAAAGTTTTTTACCGAACAACTTTATTTAAATAAAATAATAAAATAATAACTAGAAGAAAAAAATTTAACCCTTTATAGCTTCATGTAACATTACTGTAACAAACCTCAAAATCCCGAAATAATACATACTGAATTAATTTAGCTCGCTCAAATTTGTGTCACCATACTGTGACATAACACTGATCAAATTAGTACCAAACAAATGTCATAGATGGCGTAATTTTTGTGATTTTAGTCAGTTTGTCCCTATTCGTATTTGCATAATACGAATAGGAACAAGTTTGAAAATTTTAAATTTTATAAAAAAATAAAAAATATGAAAACCTGTAGGTAAGTGAATAATATTTTTTACTTATTGTATACAATGCATAGTTTTACATTTTTACATGAAAAAATGATATTTTTGTGTTATGTAACAGTAATGTCACAATCCCTAAAATGTCAAATAAATAATAATAAAAGATATTTTTTTAATTTCTAAGTAATAAGTTTTTTTATTTACCTTAACCTATCCCGTGCCAAAAAAATTTTTAATTTTTAAGTTCATGAGTTAATAATATATACATGATATATGTTTTTCAAAATTTTTTGAATAATTTAAAAACTACGATTTCCTGCCTTTAAACATAATAAATAATCAAAATCGGTTGTACGGTTGTGAAATAGCGAGCATTTTACAAGGGACTATTTGATTAAGACATTTAATAAATTATCGATACAAAGTGCTGGCCAAATATGTTTTTGACTTTTTGATGAATGAAATATGATAAAAATTGTTAAAAACATAAAATGGGGTAATTTTTTACCCCACTTTTTAACCTCTAAACGTGAGATTGTGCAGTTAAAAGAACTGTGGGTCTCTTATTTTTATATATTTCTTTATAACATATCCATCGCAATCGCAGGAAATTTCAACACAATCGAATTAAACACATGAACAAGCTCTCCTTATTAGTTTATTCACAAAACAAAGTAAAAATAAAGTCTTACATATTAGAATTTCATTGAAATCAGTGGCTACTCCAATAATTCTTTCGTGGATAGTATATTTTTTTAAATAATATTTTCATTCTAAGTCAATAGAAACTTAAAAAACTTCTTTTTTAACAAAATATAATAAACAGCCATTTGCCATCTCTTAAGGGAATCATAAAAATATGTTGTTGTTTGTTATTTGAATGTATCCTTTTTTTATTTTCTAAAACCAATTTAAAGTTTGAATAGAGTTTTTATTATTTTTAACCATTTGGGGTACAATTTATATTATTGTAATTTAAACAACTTTTTTAAATCGTAAAAAATTCTGCTATAGACAATAAAATTTAAAAATATAAAGTAAAAACTTGTTAAAAATATAACATGCTATATAATTCTAAACATTAATTGAGTTCTGGAAAAAAGTGCAAAATGCAAGAAGCGAAAAAAACAACAACTACAGTAAAAGGCCGGTATAAAAAATGATATATTGTAAGCCCCATTAATTATATCGAAATATTCGTTATATCGCAACGACTTTTTGTACTAAATCGACTGCACATTTTAAAATTTCTCAAAATGATGAGTTTATTGATAATGGAAAATAAAACTGCAATTGTGGGTGTACTCCTAAATTAGAAGGCGCTCCAATAATCTTTTTACTATTTTTGCTAATTTTTAAATATTTTGTACCAAGTGTTTGTTCTATCCTGTATAACTTTTCAGAAAAATTCGTTATATAAGGTAGTTAATGCAACAAATTTGCTAGTTCGTATATCGCGATTTCGGGCTTTGACTGTATTTATTTTTTCTGTTTTTACATAGGTATATCCAGTTTCTTCCTAAATTATATTCTCGCATCAACAAAAGAACCTACAAACGTATTGTAACTACACAAAGAGAATTCCTTGGACGAGTTATAATGAAATTTGTTCACTAAACTAATGAGTTGTTTCACAATGAGAGTGAAAAAAGTACTTAAACGTAAGTATCTCAAAAATGTAAAGGCCCTGGTAAAACGGCGAAAAATGTCTTAGCCGAAAGAGTAGTTCCGACACTTACCAACAATGGCTGATGAAAAATTGCAACTGCATAAGAAAATTAAGGAAATTATGTTTTAATATAGATCAACTCCTTTTCGAAATGGGAAGACCCCAGTCGAACAGTTCATTAATAGAAATAAACTTTAGTTAAAAATGACCTTGCACAAAAAACTGCTAGAATTTGCAGATTTTTTTACTAAATATTAGTAATATAAGAATAGCAAAACTAAATCTGTTGAATTTATAAATACTTAGTTATACATAAGCTAAATTTTAGTTCATTAAAAGCAACAAACTAATCTGCAAATATCAGTAAAAACGTTTACTAAATGTTAGTAGACAAAAAATCATTAAAAATGTGAAATTTGAGAAGCGTTTTTCGTTTTTTTTTTTTTTTAATGTGAATAAAAGTCTGCCCTTATGAAATCATCAATCTACAATTTTTTATCTAAATTATCTGTTGATTTTAGCAAAACAAACTGTTATTTGCATTCTACTAAATTTGAGGAAAATATAGAAAAAATTTTGTTAATATTATAAAGGGTCCGCCAAATAACTTTTTTTTTTTTGAAAATGTTATAAAAAGAAACTACTGAATATTTTCTCAAATTTCATTTTCTATTTGAAAGTACACTCCTTCCGGTTAATAATGGAAAATAATTTATAGGGGATTTTTGAATTTTATTCATCGTCTTCTTAGACAGTGTGCAATTTATACTATAATTAATATGCACACAATTTCAATTGTTTGAGATATGCGTGTTAGAGAAGATTAAGCATACTTTTCTAAAAAATCATAACTACATTGTAAATTTTTACTGAATTAGACTGCGCAGTTTCTGGTAACACAACCTTCGTCAGTAATCCTTTTGACAATACCGTAATTATTTGTTATGGTTTTTATTGTTTGATTGCATCGATATGAAATTTTTTATTTATTAAAAGCAATCCTGACCGTGGCTTGAACCTGCTATCAGTTGCCACATGCACTTCGCTCTACACTTTAGATAGGCGTTTTATCCGGTTGAGCAAAAGGTCGATTTTTGCTGTGGCTTAAAACCAGTTTCAATTATACGGGGTCGATTATTACATTTAATTGTAATTGCAGAAGATAGCTAAGACAAACACCACAACAATTCACAATTGTTAGAAAATCATATGTAATCTAATTTCCACTATTTAAAAATTTCATTCAAGTGGCTGCCTCGGCTGGCCATGCAGTAGCCTACACGATCGGTCCAATTTTTAAGCACATTATCGATTGTGTGCAGCTGTATTTCACCAATGGCTTCACGAATATTGTTCTTTAAAGCGTCAATTGTCTCTGGCTTGTTGGCCTAACACTTATCTTTGACGGCACCCCACAAATAATAGTCCAACGCCGTCAAATCGCAGCTCCTAGGTGGCCAAACGACATCAGCTCTGCGACTGATAATGCGATCTTCAAAAACAGGGCGCAAAACATCGAGTGTAGCTTCGGCTGTGTGGCACGTAGCGCCGTCCTGAATGTTGCCAATATCCTCCTCTTCAATTTTTGTGAACAAAAATTCGTTCAACATGGCCCGATAACGATCGCCATTGACTGTAACGGCCACTCCTTGCTCATTTTCGAAGAAAAATGGCATGATTTTCAAAGTAATGTCTCAATATTTCCCAGCGTTGTTCAAGCGTATACACAACCATATTCATTCAGCGGAAGGATAAAACTAATTATCTATCAAATCAGACATGAGCTAAGTGTTACCATTCACGAAATAAGCACTAGTTGAAAAAAAAACGTTAGATGGCGGACCCTTTAGTTTTATTTGCTATTTTGCGTCTACAAATATTTAGTAAAAGTTTTTGCTATTTTCAATTAACTAATGGCGTTTTCTTTTCTGACAAAAACATGTTGCATTTTTATAAGTGACATTTAAATAATGTTGTCATAACCCTCTTAATATGTTGCCATATTCATAGTCACAATAAAACATGAATTTATACAAAAAATGCTGCCCTGCTTTAGAACAGCTGATTTGTGTATAAAAAAGCGGCAAATTGCAAATTGGCATTCAAATTGTTTTTAATTAATTATTTTTTTTTTATTTAAAATGGATTCAGGAATTGATGCAAGCACAATATTTCGCTCCTGCATAACACACATTTCCTCTTCATATGATGATGAGGAAGAATCCATTAGCACCCCAACAACATTGTTTACGCATATCACTACAGCAGCTTTTTCCATTTTTAGCAATTTAAATGTATATTTTTTAAAATTATTATAATTTATAAAACAAAATTTGTTAATTATCGTCTTTAAATATTTTTTTTTTTTTCAAAACAAAACTATGAAATCAGCTGTTTTATAGTGCAACATTATCACCCCATCATTTTATAAAGGGTGAAAATGGCAACATTTTTGCATGTTAATAGGGCGACATATTTTTAAAAGAACATGATTCCTTTTTAAAGTGCTGTCAATTTTTTAGAAAAGAACACAAAAAATGCAATTTTTTAGAAAGGGCAAACAAAATGTTACATTTTTTGCCAGAAAAGAAAACGTCATAAAATTCACATCCAATATAACTCAAATTAACAGATTTGTTTTTCCTGTTCTTATTTTAGTAACATTTAGCAAAATAAATCTGCAAGGTTATTTTTAACTAAATTTTAGTAGCTTTTTCTGCTATTTTTACAGGTATATTTCTAAGAGTGTATTAGGTACGTCAAATAAGAATTCGCTTAGATGCGTTAAAGCGTACATATATGAGTAAATTAACATATATGTAGTGGTGTATCTGTAGGAGAGAGTCCAAGCTCGTTATTGCACAGCAAACAAAAATCATTAGGAACTAGGTGCGGTAATTAAGAACTTGTGACATCTACGCTACATGAGAAAACTGGGTAACGAGTATGTGTTTAAGGGGCATATAAATCAACTGCGCTCAACAGATGTTTAAGGGTTAAGGGCGTCTCAAAGTCAAAAATTTCTATTTTTTTTTTTTTGGCAATTTTAGTTTCCTAATATCTCGGGATCTAAATGGTACTGTTATATAAACTTTTAGTATTAGATGTATCAATGCCTTATGAACATTTAGTGATCAACGCATTTTTAATTAGTTCTATACTTTTCTTGGGGGGGGGGGGGGGGGTGGTGCTGAAAATATGATGGGACATATGCGTCCCATTCGTCGTCAAAGGTAAAAATAAAGGAGAATTTTTTTTTATTTAATATTTTATAAAAAAAAAAAAGAAAACACAAACAATTCAGTAAAAAAATAAAAAAAACTTAAAAAACAAAAACTTAAAAATTCATTTCCAGCCCTGTTGCCATATCTAGAATAACGGATTCGCCAATACCAACCTCTCGCTGTTCTTTTTTGCCTATATATATATATATCAATTTTATATAGATAACCACTCTTAGAGTCGCAAAGGCACCATAATTTAAACCCCCAGCTTATGGGTTTGTCTTTCATATACTGTTTCAATATATTGCGGCCCTTAAATTTTACCATATGCTCATCGATAGACTGGCATTTGCCTTGGCTCAAATTTTTTCAAAATGCTGAGTTGAAATGATTTATTACTAGTCTAATTTTAAAGGCTCGATCGTATGATGGGTCGTCACGGCTTGGCTGTTCAGCATTGTTAACAAAATGTAAGCTGAAAAGAATTTTTTCAAAACGGTTTCGAGTCATAACTTTGGATATAAACGGTACTGAATATATATCCATCGTAGACCAGTAAAATCTTATTTCTGGCAATCTGTGGATACTCTTTGCTATAATCATCCCAAAAAAGGCTTTCAACTCTTCTTTACTTATAGAAAATATTATTCCTTTCTGCTCACAATAAAGTTTCGTTTGGTGAATTATGTGCTCTATTAGTGCGTCGAAATCACAAACTGCATTAAAGACTTTTAAAACAGTTGGGAACTTCTCATCAGCGCTTACCTTTGGATTTAAAACCTGCCCGTATATGTAATCAGGGCCCATATAAGCTGGCGGAACGTAATTTTGATTGGGTTTTTTCCACTGAAATTTAACTAAAAGTTCTTTGGCATCTTTAAGTTTGGGAACACCTGACGCATCAGTCTTAGAATTTTTGCTCGTTGAAGGTTTTTCGGTCTGCAGAATATCTTCGATTTCGATTTCGGCTCCGTTCGCTAAATCGGTAAAATCATCCAAAAAAGCTCTATCCTTGATATCTAATTCAAACACATTTTCTTCATCTTCATTATCCGATGCGTTCAAAAGCTCTACAATTTCATATTCAGTTTTATAAAACCGTCGCAAGCTGCTCATTTTCAAAAATAACTTTTATGGTTTTGGTAGATGGCAAATATGTTTTTAAAACACAACTAAAACACGAAATTAAGCATAAATTGCAGCATGCAAACCGTTGCACAGTTGATTAGAAACTACTTGCTTGAATCGTTTTTGTGTGCTCTGCAATATAATGAATCAACACAGCAACGCAAAATGCGTTTTAATATTTAATGCATTTGTTCCCAAATGTTTACCTTTGACGACGAATGGGACACATGGGTCCCATGATTTTTCTCGTAGAAGGAGTAACAATTTTTAAATTTTGACAACATTTTAGTCGTAAAATGTTGTGCTTCCGAGTAAGAATCCGCAATAAAATTTTCAAAATTTCCAGCGGAAAATTCTTCGTCGTCAAAGGGTTAACATGATTGTAGAACAAGGGTCCACTTAGTGAAGAAACTACTGATAATATTCCAGTAAGAAGTCAGGAAATACATCGATCAGCACTTTTTTTAATAAGTAATAAAATATAAAATAATGGGTGTTTTAAAAAAATTATTTATTATAAGGGTATTAATTATTATATTATAAGGGTAAGGTAAGGGGAAATGTTATATTATAATAATACAATGGAGCAAAAATATTGTTCGTTTTGCTCTATCTCGCTTAGTTTCTGAGATACTGGCTATTTTAAAATGGCTGATATCTCGAAAACTAAGTGAGATATCGCAAAATGGAGAAAATTTTTGCAAACGTTAAAAGATAAGGAATTGTCTCCGGCAACACACATGTGTTAAGTGTACCGATTCCACTCGTTCCCTGTTTCATTCCATATTGTTCCATTTTGGACCAAATAATGTTCTATTATAGGACTGATAAAATTGGTAAAATATTAGTATTTTTATTTGTTAATCTTTTCCAGACCAAGCATATTTATATTCTTTCATTTGTAATTTGCTTCCTTTAATTCATTCATAACTAATGGTAATGAAATTTAAAATTATTGCCGTTGATCAATGAAATCAAATCAGTGAAATTGATTACCATTAATTAAAAAAATGCTAATGAAAATAATTTCATTACAATCGATATTAATGAAATTGAAATCATATCATTAATTAATAAGTCCATTCAATTAATTTGTCTCATGTAAAATATAGGGACAATTTAACATCTATAAGACACAGTAAATAATAAAATTTAAATCGAAAATCACTTATGACGCCTGGCCATTAAAAGGCAGAAACTATTCTAGTCTGATTTGAAAATGAATAGTGTTTACAGATTTTAGAGAAAAACCTTTATTCTCTTTTTAATCGTAATTTATCTAAAAAAAACAAAATTAATTAAATTATCGTATGATTCCCCAAAAGACAAAAATATATAAATAATGCAAAAAAAAGAAAACACCGATAATCATTTTTTTTCCTTTATTAATACCAGTTTTTATATAATCAAACATTTTTTTACACACTTATTATTAAATAAATTAATTATAATGTCATATGTCAGCGACATGTATTTCATATAATTGTTCTCAAATTATGATAAAAATATGTTGTTGTGTTCATCATTCATTTGGTATATACA
Source organism: Delia radicum (assembly GCA_021234595.1). Lineage (NCBI taxonomy): Eukaryota > Metazoa > Arthropoda > Insecta > Diptera > Anthomyiidae > Delia > Delia radicum. The sequence goes on along the minus strand of CM037851.1, from coordinate 84,323,690 downwards.
AATAATTATCATTATTTGTATTGTTGTAGTAAATGTATTACATTCGTGTTGCTATAAAATATTCCATTGAGATTAACAGATTGCATTAACACTCAGAAAAATCCTTCACTTACTACATGACAGTTATTTGTGTAACAGTTATTTTAGTTAACAAAATAATTTTAATGTTTTTGAAGGTTTTTCTAAAAAACTTACTAAAATTACTGCATTGCGGTAACATTGACTTTTTGCAGTTTTTTCGACCTTTTAACACAGTGTGAGTGTGAATCTTTTGCTCAAATATTTTGCACGCACAATTAGTATGAGCAAAACCAATATGGCGATTTCCTTGTAGAAGAATATAACAATAATATTTTTGTTTTTAACTGTTAGTCAAGAAATGAAAACGGAAGAAAATGCAACGTAAGTAAATTTTTCTCTGCTGTAAATTTTATTTAATAAATAATATATTCAGGAATGTCGCAAAACCCCACTTCAAAAATTCGTTTTCGTTTTTCTACAACAACCAGACAGAAATCGATGAGAAAACGAAAAACGAATTATTTTCTGTGACACCGCAGATTAAGGTTGATTTTGTAATAGAAAATAAAACTATTTACTTGGATATTAAAAGTTGTGTGTCTTTTCATTTAGTTCTTTAATATATGAGCTACTTCAAAAATGTTCGACACCTGCTGAAACTCATTTTATGCGCTTCTTATATCTCATGGTTTTATGAATTAAGAGGAATGATGCTCAGGTTATGTTAACTATTCTTCAAGGCCTTGAAAAGCAAAATTTCACGTTTCAAATCCTTCCGCAAAAGAATTTATGGACATTTAAACATCGGTAAATCACAAAAATTACTTCAAACTTATAAGAGTTTTTACATTCATTTTATTTTTTTTTTTTGCTCATAGTTTTTGGTTGAAAAAAGGCAATACATGTCCCGCTCGCTCGTGACTATATTTTCATTTTTTTTTTTTTGTTTTTTGTAATTATTCTGTTTATTTGTTTATTCTTTTTTTTGTTTTTAAATTTAAGTTTGCAATTTAAATAACAAACTTCACTCTACTGCACACAGAGAAATAAACTGCCAACCGAATTGAAAAGTGTGTTTTAATGGTAAAAACTTATAAATTCAGTTAACGCAACGATATTTACATTAGATTTTTGAATATTTTGGGTGTTGGAACTAAAATTTAGGTGAATTAACCGAACTTTGTGGTGAAAACTAATGTTAAGTTCTACCAAACAACTGAAATTCGTAATAACCGAATTTGAGTCCTGGTAATGAAATTTCAGTTGGCTAATAGCTAAAATTTTCTCTGTGTTTCTGTACTGCAGTGAAGTGTGCCCACTTTTTTTGTATTATAGTATTTACTATGATTTCCAGCAAGTTAGTAACCCTTAACCCAACAAAGTTTCATTTAAGCGGCAAAAATTGAGTGTGTTCCAAAATAACCGCGGTTTTATTTTAAAGAACAAGTATAAGACAAAACTTTTTTTTAGTGTATTTTTATATTTTCTGAATATGTAGTAAAAACTTTGAAATGTGATGAATACAATAAAATCTATAAATGGATGTAGCTTTAATTAAATCCAAGCATAAACTGAAATTTTATTATTTTTACTTTGCTTTTAATTGAAAACTGACATAATTATTGCGCCGCTACAGATATAAGATTAACACTAAAGGACTTAGCGTGATAAAACATAGGTTATCAAATGCAAAAGGTTATTTTTGTCGTAAAAAAATGTTTATATTTTACCCTAAATTGCCGAACATTTTTTAAATTTCTCTTATATATTTTTAAATGCTGGTAATGTTTTTTGAAGTTCATTTGTAATTGTTTTTGGTTCATTCGACAGTTGATTTTTTACAGTTTAAAATAACTAAGTGATGCAGTTGATTTAACTTCAAAAGTAGCAGACACCTTTTTAAATATACAGCTGTTTTATTTATCAATTACAGTTGAATTTGCCTTCACAATTTCCTGAGTGTAAATTCAAGAGAAAAAAATAGCTTTAAATTACGCAACAATTTTACTAACTACATAATATTTATACAAACGTTTATTTTATATCCTTCATACATTAAATACCCTACGCAATATATATATTCATGTTGGCTTGCTGTAGCAGTTGAATTTGTTAATATAATTAAAGAGAAAGTAAATTTTGGTCGAACCTTAAGGTGAGATAACACTATTAATATCTGAGAACTCGTTCTTTGCAAACGTTTTTATATATACATTAGCAGTGGCGGCTCCAGTTTAAGTCTTTAGGGGGCAGATTTGAAAAAAATTTCAACTTAATTTTTTTTTTAACCCGATGAAAATAAATTTAAATAACAAATATGCAGGTGCTTGTGCAAATTTAAATGTAACTGACACTAATAGAAAACATATAATTTTCTATTGTTGATTTACTTGAATAAACGTCACTACATTGCTAGGTCTGTCAAAAAAACAGAGTAGTATTTGGAAGATGACAAAGCCAATTGTGACAATTTTTTGTTGTTGTTTTTGTTTTTTTCTTTGATATTTTAAATTTTGAATCTCGCTCCTAGACGAGGACAAGAAATTCTCATTGAGTTTGTGATTTAACATAACAAATATCTCTAGAAAGTCTAATAACAAAGTCCCCTGAAGATTTCCTTAGGCAGGAATGAAATCCGGATAGGGACACGCCTACATCAGATTGCTTTTCACAATTTGTTAAATAAGTTTGGGACTTTAGCACATTTAATTACTATAAAAACAAAATTGTTTTTGTTCACACTATTTGAATTTCCTTGGTGTTTCCATATACCGAAAACTTATAAAATCAACCATACAACTTTCTCCACCCTTTCCGAGTTCAACCAATCTTAGTATAGGATAGCTAGTTTAGGAAAGCTAGTCCCAGAAGATCTTGAAAAATCGCGTTTCAAAATAAATATGAAAAATATTTGAAAATTTTCACAAAACAAACGGACGTAAAGGTCCATATATTCGAAAATATCGCAAATTTAACAAGAGTAGTTGCATAAAATCGTTTATATATTTTTACCGCTGGGAGCTACGCTATTCGTTAATATCTTATTTTAAAGCTACTTATTTGCAGATAAAATAATTTACAAGTTTAATATAATTTTTATTAAAAATCAAAACTAAAGGGTCCGCCATCTAACGTTTTTTTTTTCAACTAGTGCTTATATCGTGAATGGTAACACTTAGCTCATGTCTGATTTGACAGATAATTAGTTTTATCCTTCAGCTGAACGAATATGGTCCGTATGTTCGTTATCTTGTGAAAAAAGTGAAAGAAACTGGCATCCTCATCGATAAACCAAAGCGCGAAAATACAACAACAGTGCGTACACCCGAGAATATTGCTGCTGTGGCAGAAAGTGTGCGTGAAGCGCCATCAACATCAATTCACCGTCTTTCTCAGCAATTGAACATTTCGGAGACATCATTGAGACGAATTTTGCATAAAGACCTTGGTATGACGCCATACAAAGTCCAACTGGTTCAGGAGTTCAAAAAAAAAAAAAAGTTATTTGGCGGACCCTTTATGTTGTTTCTATCTTTAATTGTGCCTCAATTTCGAGGCCACACTCTATATTTCTTTATTAGAGCATTGTCGTAACAAATAAAAAGGAGAATATAAACAAAAAGCTTGTATGTATATCTACCAAAGGTAGAGCTTGCACAAAACAAGCAAGTTTTCATTTTATTTTTGATCAATGGTAATAATCGTTAACTTCTATCTCATATATTAGTTCTCATTTAGTGGAAAAACTAGGTTATATGAATGTTTGATATTTTGCATGGGATGGTAACTTCTTTCAAAACGTGTTCTGATGATGGGAACCTAGAAATTTCCGAAATAGATCTATCACCACATTCCTGGAAGTGGTCAATTAATAAATTTGAAAACAAAAACTCTATAGAATATTTTTAAGGACAATATCCTAATAAAGAAATATAGAGTATGGCCTCGAACTTGAATAATTTTCATCTTCATTGATGAAATATTTTTTTTAAGATCCGCGTTTCAAACCGAAGCACTTAAAAACTGTCTTTTTAAAATTCTTAAAAAAAATATGTTAAGTATAAATTATTTCACTACTTCGTGGCCAAATCCAATTTGGTAACTCTTAATCGGCATCCAAAGTTATGCATAAAAATTCAAAAAAAATATAATCAACAATTCGATAACTTTTTAGCATACGGGATGACCATACACGGTATAGCAGAATAATTTATAATTAACATATACACTCAGTGAACTTCTGCTTTAAAAATATGTAGTTGTTTTGGTTGTAATACCGTTTCTTTATTTTTAATGTAAATATCAGTCATTTGTAGAACAAATTCAATTCTTTTCTAACGTTGCAGTTCATTTCAACAAAAAAAAAACACATTAAATGACTGTTTTATGATTTTAGAAAATTTTTTTTCAGTACTTTTTTGTTATTTAAAAAAATATTTTTTACTATTATTTTTTACTAACATATGTGGTTAATTTTTACTACAATTGTGGTTCATTTATTGAACATCAAAAAACAAATGACAATGTTAGTTGAATTTACTGATATGTAAGTTGTCTTTCTTTAAGTGAAATTTCATTTGTTTTTAACTACATTTGCATTTCTGAGTGTATTTTTTAAAAAAATTTGGAAATCCAGGTTTTTGAAGTACAGCGATTTAAAAACACGGCTTTGGAAAAAAATGCATTTGCTTCATATAGTGAATAAATTTTGTTAACGAGTAGCTTTAAAATGGTGTATTAATGACTCTCGTAGCTTAAGCCGTTAAAAAGATATGGACGATTATGTGCAACTTGTTTTGTTAAACTTCGATTTTTATTTTTTCAATAAATTATTTATATTTATATAAAGGGCCCGCCAAATAACTTTTTTTTGAACTCCTGAACCAATTGGACTTTGTATGGCGTCATACCAAGGTCTTTATGCAAAATTCGTCTCAATGATGTCTCTGAAATGTTCAATTGTTGAGAACGACGGTGAATTGATGTTGATGGCGCTTCACGCACACTTTCTGCCACAGCAGCAATATTCTCGGGTGTACGCACTGTTTTTGGCTTTTCACGCTTTGGTTTAACGATGAGGATGCCAGTTTCTTTCACTTTTTTCACAAGATAACGAACATACGGACCATATTCGTTCAGTGGAAGGATAAAACTAATTATCTGTCAAATCACACATGAGCTAAGTGTTACCATTCACGAAATAAGCATTAGTTGAAAAAAAACGTTAGATGGCGGACCCTTTATTAATCTATTTTTCATTTAGTATCGCTTTCAGATTTTTATTCATAACTTTGGATTCATTAACAGTTCCATAAAGAAATTTGGTAACGGCATTTAGTGGAATAATTTGTGGGTAACGCATTATTTTTTCAAATCCGCAAACTTAAAAAAAAAAATGCATTTGACTTTTAAAAAAAATGCATTTTATCCTAAAAAAATATTTGTTTTCTTACTTTAGTTAGAACACGATAACATTATCTTTAAAATGAGGTATCAATGAATTGCCTAATATAAACTATTTTAAACAAATACTTTTGTTAAATTGTAGATTTTTTTTGTCAAATTTTAAAATGCGATGTTTTCACAATCGTATGAGCTGCAAACATAAAATTTGGAATATGTCATATTTCCAAGTTTGTTTAAAATTGAAGGTGATCAGGGTCAGAAATTCGATTTATTTTTTTGATGGTTTTATACGGAATGAGTTCATAGGTCTTAACACCACCGAGGTTAGATAAAATGAAAAAAATGTCCAATAAAAAATATATTTGCAGTTATAACCAGGAAATTCGAAAAATTAAAAATTAAACCATCAAATACTATATGTAGATAGACCACTGTCAAATTTTGAGCAAGTTTCGTCATTTACTTTGCGTTTAACAGCTGTTCAAAACATACAACCTCGTGGATTTTTTAAAAAATGGAAAAAAGTGAATTTCGGGTGCTAATTAAACATTATTTTTTGCGAAAAAAAAACCGTCAATCAAACCAAGAGAAAACTTGGTAAATACTAGGGAACTCAGCACTATCGGTTTCAAAGGAAAAAAGGTGGTTTACTGACTTTCGTTGTGGTCGCACAAGTACAAATGACGTTGAACGTTCTGGACGGGCAATTGAGGTCAATACACCCGAAAATGTCGAAATAAACTCACGATATGGTGTTGGCCGATCGAAGAGTAAAAGTACATGAGATTTTTGATGCCATAGGCATTTCATATGGCAGTGTTGTTTCGATTTTAAATGATAAGTTTGGTTTAAGAAAGCTGCCTGCAAGATGGGTGACGCGTTTGGTCTCAATTGACCATAAACGTAGTCATGTGACAACTTAAAAGGATTGTTTGGAGTAGTTTAACCGCAATTCGAAAGAGTTTTTGTGGCGTTTTGTAACTATGGAGGAAACATGAATCCATTACAACACTTCGGAGACCAAGCAGCAGTCTAAACAATGGGTTTCTCTGGGTGAACCGTCTCCGAAGATGGCAACAGTTTTTTTGAATGCACGCGGGATAATCCACATCGATTACCTTCAAAAACAATAAATGACGAATGTTATGCAAATTTATAGGACCGATTTAACGAGTATTTAGAAAAACAACGATGGCCAAGAAAAAAGTTCTTTTTCATCAAAACAAAGCACGGGTGCACACTTGTGCAGTCTCAATGGCAAATTTTCATGAATTGGGCTACAAATTGGTACCTCATCTGCAGTAATTTCCAGATTTAGCCACCAGTGACTATTTCCTATTTCCAAACCTAAAGAAATGGCTCGGTGGAAAGAGATTTAGCTCCAACGATGAAATTATTGATCAAATAAATGTCTATTTTATGGACCTCGAAAAATCCTATTTTTTGGAAGGAATACAAAAATTGAAGAAACTTTGCACTAAGTGTATTGAGATAAAATAAGATTATGTTGAAAAATTATTTTTTTTGTTGCTAAAAAAAACTGTGTTTCATTCAAAAATTCCCGGACCTCGTATATACTTTAATTTGAAAAGTTTATTTAATTAAATTTATTTATAAATCACTTAAATATTTCCACTTTTCTGGCAGGGCTTCCAGAAATATTCTGTATCTTGTTTTTTCCTGTGCATTTAATCGAAAAGTGGATATGATTCTCGTCAGAACAATTGACGAATTCTGGCATCGGTTGAACTGCGTATTGTTGCAAATTATTAATTATTGTGGTGTAATGGTTAGCGCGTTGGACTGTTACACAGATGGTCCCGGGTTCGATTCCCGGTGACGACAACATCAATTTGGTAAAATAATATGTATAAGGTTTCTATCACTTATATGTAACTCGGCGTCCACCATCGGTGTTCCCATAGCACTTAACCCCACCGAAGTGAAATAATGAATCAGGGCTGTGAAACAAAAAGCTTCAATAAATTCGCCAAATCTACATCAGGTGGCGAGCATCAACTGTTATCATCTCGCGCAATAACAGTGTTGCCATGTTTGAAGCCCTTCATCTTTCACCACCTTTCATCTCTCCACTATCCCCTTTCCAAAGAAAGCAACACCTTAAATAATAGGAAGAATTTCCTGAGTGTTGCTTATCTTAAAAAAAAAAACATACTTTTGGGAAAAATAAAATTTTTTTTGCATATTTATATACTTTTGGAGCAAAAACATTTTTTTTTATCATATTTTTAAGTTTTTTCCCCCAAGATGTTTTGCTGTAAATTTCCTAGTGGGTCATTTTGGCTAAAGGTGTAAAAATTAACCATACATGAATAAAGTTGCGTAACGTAATTATTTATCAAGTTGAGATTTTTTTTTTGTCAATTGAAAAGCTTTACAATGTCGTAGTTACAATTAAAAATAAGTTTAATTGGTCTTTTTGTCCACAGGCCACTAAACGTTAAATATTTTTTTAAATAAAAGTAAATATAATTATAGTCTAAATAAACTTAAGTGATATTTTCTGATAAACATTCGGACGAAAATATTAAAATTTTGTTATATTTTTACAAAATAAGCTATTTTCATAATATATCCTACACACAGAGAAAGAAGGTGCCAACCGAATAGAAAAGAGTATGCTAATGGTAACAACTTATAAATTCAGATAATACAACAATATTTACATTACATTTCTGAATATTTCAGTTGTTGCAACTAAAATTTTGTTCAATTAACTGAACTTTGCTATTAAAACTAATGTAAAGTTATGCTAACCATCTGAAATTCGTAATAAACGAATTTGAGTCGTAGAAACTGAATTTCAGTTGGCTAATAGCTAAATGTTTCTCTGTGTGTAGAAAGGTGTCGTTTCAAATACAAACTCGAATCATCATTTTTCAAATTTGTTTATTTTTTTCTTTAAAAACAATTATTATATTATAAAAATAGCAATCGACATCTACAAATTAAGAGTTTTAAAAAAATCTTTAAAATTAATTTTAAAGACGTTTTTGCATTTTTATTAAAGTTGCGAGTCATTTTGCATTCATGCCTAAAGTGGGTTAACGATGTCCGTTGAAATCGAAATTCCAAAATCTATTTTTAAGGGACACCCTAATACACATATTTTAATGTAATTAACAAAACGACGTCAAATTTTAAGATATAGTTTTTTTAAACCCAAAAATTTTCGAAATTTTTTTTTAGCCATTATTGCCTGATTTTCGTTCGTCAACTTTAAATTTTTTTTTAACGTTTTATAAATGCATTATGCATTTATTTACATGCATATTGCATGATAATATAAAATATATTGAATTAACTTTTGCTCATTTGACTTAATAAATATTTTACACAATAATAAAATATGAATATTAAGTGTTTGTATGCATGTTCATTATGCATTTCAATGAATATATACATACATTACACTCATAAAAATAAACATGTAACAATAACAGAGAAAGCTACTAAAAATTAGTTCAAAATGATGTTGCAGAAAATCAGCTTAAATTAGCTGAATTTTTTTTTTGCTTAATAATAATAAAATAAGAACAGCAAAAATAAAACTGTAAACTTTACAATATTTAAGTTACAATCGAGTTGAATTTTAGTAAATTAAAAACTGCAATTTATTCTGCTAAAATTAGCTAAAACTTTACTAAATATATGTAGACTAAAAATAGCAAGCAAAAACTATAATATCAAAAAAAATTTTGCTATGCAGAAAAAGTTTGTGAAATGGTTACCGCATAATCTATTAAAGACAAGCTTCTTTTACCACCGGTTGCATAGAACCGGTTCTATAACAGATTCCTGTAAGTCAAAATGAAAGGGTTTACAGTTCCAGAACCAGTTCCAGAACCAGTTATATAACTGGTTCCATAACCGGTTTTAAAGTAACGTGTTCTTGTTTGGAGGTGAAGAATCTGTTTAAAATAGGACAAGCTCCATACAAAAGGATCGGTTGTACAACATAAAGTAGAACATATTGCAATAACACTGAAAAAGATGCTATGCAACTATTTATTTGGATTTTATAAAAATCTGCCTTTCTGAAATCGGCAATCTACATTTTTTTCGCTAAACTTCAAGTTGATTTTAGCACAATATACTCTTATTAGCATGCTAAAGAACTTAAACTAAAAATACCCAGTAAAATTTGCAATAAATTTTAAACTTTTTTATGATTTTTTTTTTGCTACTATTATTTAGCAAATTTTTTTTGCTGATTTTAAAATATTAATTTGTTACTTTCAATTAACCAAAATTTCGCTCAAATATAACTAAATATTTGTAGATTCTACAGTTATGTACATGTTAGCTGTTCTTAATTTCTTAATATTTATCAAAAAAAAAGCTCTACATTTAGCTGTTTTTTCTGCGACGTCATTTTTAATTTTTTTGAATTTTTAGTAGCTTTATAAAAAAATGTTACTCATTTTTTTTCTATCAGTGTATTGTTATTTATTACTATAATTTAAGCCTATCAATAAGTTGTGACTAATGTGTTTGCAATAATAAAATCTGCTTTTATGAAATATTTTGGAACAACCACCTTCCGTCTAGATGGTTATATTAAATAAAACTGCACAGCCAGAAATTTGAAACGGTACAAACTGTCAAAGTGTTTGTTTTCGATGGTACAAAAAAAAAAGCATTTTCAAAGCGTTCGCTTTCGATGGTACAAAAAAAAAAAACCATATGCAAAGCGTTGGTATGAAATAATAGCATTCAAAAGCATTATGTTGAAATGAATCTTGAACGTTCGAAAAAAGGGAGTTCTTTCCACACAAAATTGACAGCAGATTTTGAAATAAGAATACCATAAAAACATTCCACCAAAACATGTTTCTAAACACGTGAGTGGTAAACAAATTCTCGTAAGTGAATGGGCGTGAGTGAAATTATTCTCTTGTCAGCGTGAGTGAGTGTGGAGTCAAAATTCACTCACGTGCCCTTCTTTATTACATACAATACAAACCAATTTTTTGTACTTTTTGTTTACATCTAAATTTCGATATTTAACTACCAAAGCCTTTAAAATGATTATATTTAAACAGTTCAATGACATTTTTATTATAAAATATTGATTTACTCATAACAAAGTTTCATTGTAATGTTTGCACATATGTAGGTATTTATTGACTTAATCTCTGATTGTACAGGGTGGTTTTTAAAAACGACGAAACTCCTGTTACTTATTGTATCGTATACTATGACATAGGTGTTGACATTTGTATTGAGTAAGTTTATCAACTTATGATGGTAATTGGATAATCAGATAATTTTCTAAAATTTCAGATAATCAGATAATTTGCTAAAATTTATTTTCACAATCATTCTTCCGTTTGCGAAAGTTAACGATTATCTGATAGACAAGACAATCCTAAAGCAGATCGACTTATGCATTGCATTTTTGATAAATTTTATATAAACAATGCTACACCAACAAAACCAACACTTATTAAAAATTGAACGACATTGAATTATTTGTTATGGGGATATGTGAATTTAGAGGCGTAAGCCTAAATTATATGAGCGGATTTGAAATGTAATTCGTTTATGAAACGTTATATGAGTTAAGAGTAAATAGAAGATAATGTTGTATTTTGTTACTATCTAACTCATTAAACGGAAACACGAAATTAAAACGATTTTCAACAGAATTTATTCTGCTCAAATGCATCACTATTTGTTTAGTATGTAAAACTGGGACAACATATTTTATGTAGGAACTATTTTTACACATTATATGGAGTTACAGTCCGTTTTCGAAACCTATCCGCTGGAGTAATGAAGTACTTATGATGGTTAAAAATTAAATTTGATGTTGTAAATATCACATTTATTTACTCGTGTTACTTACAAGATCTGTAATTCAACAGGTACTCGCAAATTTTAATGAACTAAGGATATTTTTTAAAAGCAGCAAAAAAAACAAAACAGACGCCTTTTATTGATATATAATAGACGCTTTTTGTTTTTATCTCATTTTTATTTTCACACTTGTTTTGAGTGGAGTGTAAAAATAAAAATTATAATAAAAACAAAAAGCGTGTATTGTATATCTACCAAATGTAGAGCTTGTAAATAATGAACAAGTTTTCAATTTATTTTTGATCAATGGTGATAATCTTTAACTTCGAGCTCATATATTAGTTATCATTTAGTGGGAAAGCTAGTTTATATAAATGTTTGATGTTTTGCATGGGATTGTCACTTTTTTCAAAACGTGGTCTGATGATGGGAACCTAGAAAATTCCAGAAAAAGATCTATCAGCACATTCCTTAATGTGGTAAATCAATAAATTTGAAAACAAAAACTCTATAGATTTTTTGTTAGAACACTATCCTAATAAAGAAATATAGAGTATGGCCTCGAACTTGAATAGTTTTTATTTTCATTGCGCAATTAAAAGTCGAAAAACATAATTTTTATTTTTAATAAAAATTATTTCAAACTTGTGAAAAAAATTTTTTTTTTTTTTTTTTTTTTGCAGTTTTTCTATTTATTGAATCTTCACTTAAATAATGTGAACTAACAATAAGTTTACAAATCTTAAAACTAACTCTTAATTATTATGTCCAGCCAGTGCCAGACAAATTTTTGACGATTCGATGGAGATAATCTATTGCTCCTTGTTAGCGGACCAGATCCGCCGTGTCCCTCCTTCTAAGACGTTGGTGGCCATGATTATTAATCAGATTACGGGCTAATAAGTTGGGATGAGTTTCCAGTTTATTTAAATAAAGTTGACTGTGTCTAATGATTTCATCTTTGACCAGGGTTACATTTAAATCCTTATGTAAGTTGCAATTTCTGACATACCAGGGTGAGTTTGTGATCATTCTCAAGAACTTATTTTGCCTTCTTTGTATTTTTTCAATATTTGACGCGGAGGCAGTACCCCAGAGCTGGATTCCATAGCACCATATGGGTTTCACGATAGAATTGTAGATGAGTAACTTGCAGTCCAGACCCAGTTTAGAGTTTCTGCCAGTTAGCCAAGAGAGTTGCGCCCGTTTTTAGTTTCATCTGGGTTAGTTTAGCATCTATATGAGTTTTCCACGTGAGTCGACGGTCAAGGTGAATACCGAGATATTTTACAGATGTGTGTTGAGGTATATTCTGATTATTAATTTTGATGGGTGGACACGTCTCCCTTCTAAGCGTGAAAGTGATGTGGATACATTTCTGCTCATTCACTTTAATTTTCCACTTATCCAACCAAGCTTCCAATTGTGAAATGTGGGTCTGCAATATTCTAGACGCTATGTTTGAGTCATCATGAACGCTTAAAATTGCGGTATCGTCAGCGAATGTTGACGTGTGGGTATTAATATCTAACGGCATGTCTGAAGTATAAAGGACATACAACAGAGGGCCCAAAATGCTGCCCTGTGGGACACCGGCTTGTATATCTTGGGGAGGGCTGACAAAGCTATTTTCAGCAAGAGTAAATTTTCGATTCGTTAAATAGCGTTCAAGAAGCTTGTGAGTATTAGAAGGCAACAAACGTTTCATTTTAAAGAGTAATCCTTCGTGCCAAACTTTATCGAAAGCTTGTGAGACATCGATAAATAGAGCAGAGCAGTATTTTTTTTTCCTCGAAAGTTTTTCTTACAGTAGAAACTATCCTACGAGCTGTGCTTTCTCCTGAAACCAAATTGGTGAGCTGGAATGGAGTTGTTTTGGTCAACAAAAATAGACAGCTTTTCCATAAGCAATTTCTCGAAGAGCTTTGACAAGTTGGATAAAAGACTAATAGGCCTATATGATTCTACTTTTGTGAGATCTTTGCCTGTCTTTGGTATCATTTTAACGAGAGAGACTTTCCACTCTGTAGGGAAGTATTCAAGGCGTAAAACAGTGTTGAAAATAAAGAGAATTATTTTTATTCCTATGCTGGTTAGCTCCATAAGCATCTTATTGCTGATATTGTCAATACCAGGGGCTTTTTTGGGGTTTAGTTCACAAATAGCCTTTTCGATCTCTCTCATCTCAAACGATAATTGGGTATCTGTTTGGTACTGAGGAACAACAGGTGGCAACTCAGTTACAGATCTTGTTATGTTTGGCGTGAATACTTTTTTTAAATGTTCTACAAACAGATTCCCTTTTTCGGTATCATTTCTGGCCCATTCTCCGTTTGATTTTCGCAAAGGGGGTTTACAAATGACCGGTCTTTTTAAATTTTTTGTAGCACGCCATAGTGAATAATCAGTTCTAGATGAAGGATCCAAATTTTCAAGATATCTGTTTAATGAAACAGTTCTTTGGTGAGCAAGTAGCTTTCTTAAATTTTTTGTACATTCTTTCAACCGTACCTTAAGTTGTGGGGATCTGTGCTGTTGCCACTCTCTTCGAGTTCTCCTTTTTTCATTTAAGAGTCGTTCGACGTCTGCAGATAGGATAATATTTTGTCTGTTGGGTCGAAGAGGCTTAGTAGCAAGTTGAGCAGCAAGTTTAAGATTTGATTCAAAGTTTTGAACCGAGAGGTCAACATCTTCTGGAGTTCTTAACGGTATGTTTTCCGAGCAATGTGTGCTGATAAATTTTTTATATTTCAGCCAATCAGTTGTTTTGCCTGTCAGTGGTAATTCACCATAGGGGGATGCAATTTCTCGGGGATTTAAAATACTAACAATGGTGGGTGTGTGATCAGATGAGAGTTCCAATGAAGATTTAACCTGGATCAATTCTCTTGTAATGGACTTAGTGACTCCAAAATCTATCAGGTCAGGTATTTTCTGACGATCTGTTGGCCAATAAGTGGGTTCTCCACCAGAAATCACATCCATATTCAGTTTAGAAATTGCGTTGAACAAAGCACGGCCCTTAGGGGTAACAAGCCGTGACCCCCAGAATGTATGCTTGGCATTGTAGTCGCCAGCTGCAAGAAAGCGCGGACCCAATGATTTAAAAAAGTTTGTATACTGATCTTCCGTTATGGCAAATCTTGGGGGAGAGTAAATTGACGATATCACTAAGTCATTGTCAAATTCCTCGAAACATATAGTAGTGGCTTGAAGATAATTTTCGCAGAAATCACCCAATAGATAGTGCTTTATCCTGGATTTAATGAGTATGGCCGATCCTCCACATGACCTGCCTCTGGGGTCCTTGGTATCATAGATTGTGTATCCGCGAATTGAAAATAAACTTCTCGGGGTTAAATGTGTCTCAGAAATAAGCATAACATCGATTTGCTGATTTCTGAGAAAATAATCGAGTTCGTCTTTATGTTGGCATATGCCGTTTGCATTCCAGTAACATATTTTCAAACTGTTCATGGTTTAGTTAGTAAAGCTTGCATTAAAATAGACTGGTTTCTCATCATCTCTTGCATCATATTACTCATCGAGTTTGTAAAATTGGTAATTGTTTGAACCAGGGTTTCTATAGTTGCTTCGAGTCTACTGAAGTTTTGGATCGGGGGATCGGTTTGCAAATGTGTATCACTTGGGTTTTGTTGTGCAGGTTGAGGGATTTTTGAAGCTGTTGCTTGACCTCTTAGAACATTTGAGTATGAAGCACTGTAAGGGTTAATTTGTGGGATTTGAGGAATATTATTTTCGGGAGTAAAATAAGCTTGCATTCGGGGGTTTCGGGTTTTATTTAACATAGATTGTTTAAGTTGTTTGTAAACTATACAACCTCTGTAGTTAGCAGTATGGGGTTTACCGCAATTGCTACATTTTTTTGTACTATTATCTGTTCTTGGCTTAGTGCAGTCAGCTGTGCTGTGCAGCTCACCGCAAACAACGCAAACTGGATGCAGTTTACAATATGACGTAGTGTGGCCAAACTCCTGGCAGTTAGTACATTGAGCAGGTCCTTGTCGCTTATGAGGTGCTTCAACTGTTACTCGATGGTGTAGTAAGTACCTAAGTTTATAAATAGGATGAGTTTCATTTTTTTTCAATTGGATGTCTCCCGGTTCCAATTCAACTCTAAATAGGGGTTGGGGGAGCTTATCCCGATTTCTGATATTAACAACGGATTTTACTTTAAATCCGTTGATTTCGAGCGCCCTTTTAACTTCTACTGGGTCCGCGTGAGAGTCGATTCCCTTAATCACTATCTGAAGACCTTTGCTGCTCTTCAACTGGTAAGTATAAAAATTTTTCTGATTTGATTCAAGAGAAGATACCAATATTCTGTAGTTGGATTCACAGTGAACTTGAATTTTTGTTCCAGGAATTTTGCCATTCTTAGTTGGGATAACATAAAAGGAATTTTCCCCTAAAAGGTTGATCAGAGTTTTCACTAACTCTGATGAGTTTTGCTCTCTCAGATAGATTGGTGGAGGTCTTTGTTGTTTAGGTATAACCGGGACATCATCATTTTCGTTATCCAATATGGCATAACGGTTTTGAGATTGGGTAGAGCTTGTTTCATCTCTACTAAGCTTTGGTGAAGGTGCTATTTTAGCCGATTTTGGGCTTCTTTTCCTTTTAACTATTGTTACATACCTGTCCAATCCAGTTTGTACTAGTTGCTTGGGGGTATCGATGACTGGCATGCCAACCTTGGTTATAGCGCCACTTAATGGGTTAATATTTTTATTCATGTTTGTACTCGATGAGGTTGGTACGGTTTTCTCACTATTTGAGTTATTATTATTATTTGAGTGCTGTGTTGACTTGTTTACCTCTTCTTTTGTTTGTTTATTAGTATTGTCTAACTCTAAACTCCATGATGGTGTGGTTGATTGTGTAGTGGGGGGATGCGATGCATTAATTTCACTTGAGTTAACATTCGAAGGAGAGGCAATTTGAGCGGGAGACAATGAGTTATTTTGTTGGTTGAACACTAGGGTAGGGGGGAGCGGCCAACCGGCATTGTAACTCTTTTTATTTTATTTTATGATCTGTTTTTTTTAATTTTATTTTTTTTTCTTCTTGTGTTTGAAATTAAATTTTAAGTTTTTTCTTTTTTGGATCGTTTATACTTTCAAAGAATAACAACATTTGATTATGTTGTTAAAGCGTCCCTTTCGCTATGATATTTCAATTTTGTTTTATTATTTTATTTTAATGTTAGTCACTTTTTTAATAAAAAAATCGATTATATTGACGAAACACATAAAATACACGTCCGCACAGGCCGAAACAAATATTCTATCAAAAAAATAAGAGAATAAGAGAACAAACTTATTTGGTTTTCCTTTATGATCGAATTTATTTTTTACCTTGTTTAAAGTTATTTAAAAAAAATTTTTTAAACAAGAATACTTTAAAGTCTGTAGTCATTATATTAAGATTATAAAAGTTTTATTTCAATCCAAAATATACACAGAAAAATCTCATTAAGGAGCTCCCATTACAAGTATCAAAATAATATTCAGTGGAATTAAAGCCAAATGCATACGCTTCGGTGTCAAAACTCATTAATTTTTATTCGAAGAAGTGGTTTTTGTAAGCAGTTTTATGTGTTTCTTGAACCAACGTACAAAAAAATATAAAATAAATAGCTTATAAATAGGAAAACCAAACAACAGCTCTAAAAACAATGTTTTAAGCGCTTAAACACAGCTCGAAAAACAATAAAATAAGGCGTTTTAATACAAAAATTAACTGTTTACTTTAAAAAAAAATAAACCGTTAATTTTCATATAATTTTGTTAAAATCGTTACTTACACTATGTAGGTAAACATCACTGCAAATGAAATTTCACTTAAAGAAATTGAACCTTTGACACATATATTTAATACTGTATGTGGCAACACTGATCTTTATCGATATCATCTTAACACATTTTCTGTTCTGGTATTGTTATCTCTGACAAAGCAAGTGTAAAATAATAAATGAAATAAAATCTAAGTTTCTTATAAATGTGAATAAAAGTGATTTGTTTATTATTTAATACAGGTTATTACATTGGCGACGATTGGTAAACTATAAAATTTGATATCTAGCATTAAATTGCGATAAATAAGTTGATTTTTTTTTAATTGGTAGAAAACCACAAATTGCATTAAATTGCGGCAGACTTTCACTAAAAATTTTGGATTAGTGAATGGGCATTAAATTGCGTATATTGGATTACCAAAAGGAATTTATAATATTGGTATGTTACCGATTAAATTCGGCATTATGTAAAAAAAAAAAAAACGTAAAATGTGGACTGACACCTGAGGTGTAGACACATGTTGCATTTGGTAGGTCAGCTTGACCAGATAATACTAATATTAACAATTATTGTTACAGTTGCTCGTTTGGTGAAATGGCGGAGGTAATAAGACCCTTCCTTTGTGATACAATTGACAAGTCGCTACTTCGACATGAATGGGAAAAATGGTTGAGATCCTTTAAACTTTATCTGGCTGCGGAAGAAATTACTGATGATGTTAAGAAGAAGAATAAACTTTTGCACCTAGGTGGCCCCCAGTTGCAAGAAGTAATTTTTAACATCCCTGGGGCTCTTGTGGAAAGCAACGGGAAGGATAATGTTAAGATTTATGATGTTTTAGTGGCGAAATTAAATGAATATTTCTCTCCAAAAAGAAACACTACATTTGAGAGGCATTTGTTTAGAAATATAACTCCTATTGAGGGCGAGAATTTCAACAAATTTTTGCTGCGGTTGCGCCAACAAGTGGCAAAATGTTCATTTGGCAACACTAAGGAAGAAATTGAGGAAATTTCAATAAAAGATAAAATAATAGATTCATGGGCACCCCTCGATTTGAGAAAGAGATTGCTGGAGAAGGAACAGAGTCTCACAGAAATTGTCGATTCATGCCAAGTGTATGAGCAGATAAATAAGACTTCTCGTAGCATTTCGCTGTGCACTGAAAATCAACAGGTAAACAAAATTTTCTCTAAAGTCGATGTTCAGTCAAATTCCCAAATTGAGTGCAGCCGCTGCGGAAGAAAAGGGCACTTATCAAATTCTCCTGAATGCCCTGCCAGAAATGCAATAAGTGCTCGTTGCTAGGACATTTTGCAATAAGATGCAGAACTAAGAAAAGAAAAATTGATAACAACAGCAACGGAACCTACAAGAGGAATCGTCCTACTGCTAATGTCCGAAACATTGAAGACAAAGATAACTTTACCTCTGAAATTCGCGAATTCGGTTGTTTCAAAATTCGGAATGATGGGCATAATGACGAAAACATAAGCTGCATTATTGGTGGAAAAGAAATTGCAATGATTATTGACTCCGGGTGTCGTTTTAATCTTATAAGCGAATACGATTGGAATCTATTGAACACATCAGAGGCGGTGATGTGGAATATACGGTCACATTCATCAAACAATTTTAAAGCATATGCTGCCAGTTATCCGTTGGAAATTGTTGTGGTCTTTGATGCTCCTATATGTGTGGGCAACAGAAATGAAATAATAACTACGTTTTATGTTATTAAAAACGGGAACCAATCTCTCCTGGGAAGGGAAACAGCGGTCCAACTAAATGTACTGAGACTAGGTGTCAATCACATTGAGGAGAAAGAAAAACAACAGCCTTTTCCGAAAATACATGGTATCAAGGTTTCATTAACTATAGATCATACTATAAAACCAGTCCAACAACCAGTACGCCGTGTTCCTGTTGCGCTGGAGGAAATGGTTACAAAGAAAATAGATGAAGCTTTGCGACTTGATATTATAGAACCAGTTTTCGGTCCCAGCAAATGGATTTCTCCAATAGTTATTGCGTTTAAAGGTAACGACGACATTCGTCTTTGTGTTGACATGAGATGTGCTAATCGAGCTATTCTTCGCGAAAATTACCCCTTGCCCACCTTTGATTCATTTATGAGCAGATTGAGGTCAGCGAAAATTTTCTCTAGACTGGATCTCAAATCTGCTTACCATCAATTAGAATTGGATGAGTCAAGTCGTGAAATCACAACCTTTGTTACACATAAAGGTTTGTTTAGATATAAACGATTGATGTTTGGGGTCAACTCTGCTCCCGAAATTTTTCAGAAAATTATCGAAGGGATACTTTCAACATGCCGGAATGCGCTAAATTACATCGATGATATTATTATATTTGGAAGCTGTGACGAAGATCATGACAAAGCGTTGAATTCTGTCTTAGATGTTTTAAAGAAAAACAATGTTACCCTCAACCAAGCAAAATGTGTATGGAAAGCTAAAAAGCTCATGTTTCTGGGACACGTACTTTCGGCAGACGGTTTTACTGCAGATCCTGAGAAGGTTAAGGTCATACAACAATTCCGAGCTCCAAAATCAAAAGAGGAAGTACGCAGTTTTTTGGGCTTAGTAACGTATATTGGAAAATTCTTACCAGATTTAGCAAATATGACCGAACCTCTCAGGATACTGTTAACGAAGGATGCTAAATTTGTATTGGGTCACAGACAAGAGGAAGCCTTTAGTAAATTGAAGACGATGATATCCGAAATTCCGAATCTCTCATACTTCGATCCAAAATTAAGAACACGAGTAATAGCTGATGCAAGCCCTGTGGCGTTGGGTGCAGTCTTGTTGCA
Source organism: Delia radicum (assembly GCA_021234595.1). NCBI lineage: Eukaryota > Metazoa > Arthropoda > Insecta > Diptera > Anthomyiidae > Delia > Delia radicum. Next base: position 84,303,785 of record CM037851.1, on the reverse strand, counting down.
ATTCAATGGTAATGGTGAACCCAGAATCATCTCTTTTGCAAGTAAGAGTTTATCTGACACTGAGAAGAGATATTCTCAAACCGAAAAAGAGAGTCTGGCTTTAGTTTGGTCTGTAGAAAGATTTTATTATTATCTAGCTGGGTTGGATTTTGAGCTAGTAACTGACCACAAACCTCTGGAAACTATCTTCAAACCAACTTCAAGACCTCCTGCTAGAATCGAGAGGTGGTTACTTAGATTGCAGGCTTTCAAGTTCAATGTAATATATCGCTCCGGAAAAGATAATATAGCGGACTCAATATCCAGACTCTGTAAAATTTCTAATGAGGACTCGTTTGATGGAACTTGTGAGGAGTCAATTTTCCATGTGCTGGAAAACACAGTTCCTGCCACTTTAACCATTTCTCTGATTAGCAAGGAAAGTGGCAAGGACGCGGATATTTGCGATGCAATTTCCAGCATGGAGAATGAATGTTGGGATTTGAACATAACAAATCCATATTATGTTTTTCGGTTTGAATTATCGGCTATTGGCTTAATTTTGTTGCGAGGAAACCGCATCATAATACCAAAATCATTAAGACCAAAAGTGTTGGAGTTGGCTCATGAGGGCCACCCTGGGGAGTCGGCAATGAAGCGTCGTCTTCGTTCTAAGGTCTGGTGGCCTTTAATTGATAGGGAGGCTGAAAATTTCGTAAAAGCGTGTCGTGATTGTCTCCTGGTTTCACAGCCGTCTAATCCAACCCCAATGCAAAGACACCAATTTCCCAATGGGCCCTGGCAATTTTTGGCTACCGATCTGCTAGGACCGTTGCCTAATGGCGAATATGTTTTAGTGCTAATTGATTACTATTCTCGATACCAAGAAGTTGTTTTCTTGAAACGCATTACTTCTGATGTAATAATAAAGGCGATGAAAACCATTTTCTCTAAACTTGGTTTACCCAAAACAATAAGAACCGACAATGGAAGACAGTACATCAGCGATGAGTTCAAGTCTTTTTGTGCCGAAAATAACATATTATTAATCAGAACACCTCCCTATTGGCCTCAGGCAAACGGCGAAGTAGAAAATATGAACAGGTCTTTGGTAAAACGGTTAAAAATAGCTGCGGCAAATAAGATTGATTACAAAGAGGAGATTCAAAAGTTTATACTAATGTATAATGTGACACCACATGGTACAACGGGCTCAGCTCCGAGTGAGCTAATGTTTAATAGACGTATTCGTGATAAGATTCCAGGCATTGAGGATATAACCGAAAATGTTATTGATTCTTTTGCTAGAGATAATGACTTGATAAACAAACAAAAAGGAAAAGAAAAGGCTGACTTGAAGAGAAATGCAAAGGAATCTGATATTGAAGTAGGAGATAAGGTGTTGTTGAAAAATGTAATTTTTCCTAATAAACTCACTCCAAACTTTGATAAAACGACTTATAAAGTTGTTGAGAGAAATGGAAGTGAAGTAAGAGTCGTTGGAGGAGGAAGAACATATACAAGAAACATAAGCATGTTGAAAAAGATTCCAGGCGTGCAATTTCCAGAGGACTCAACATCTCAACAGCATCTTTGCATAGAACCATCATTGCCTATTAACGACTTGGTATCATCGCCCATCAACAATCAACCTTCATCATCCGTCAACGATCCACCGAACGTTTTACCGCCGGAGTCGTCATCGTTTCCACAGCAAGGACCGTTGAAGCTAAAACTAAAAAGGTGGAAGGGATGTGGCAACACTGATCTTTATCGATATCATCTTAACACATTTTCTGTTCTGGTATTGTTATCTCTGACAAAGCAAGTGTAAAATAATAAATGAAATAAAATCTAAGTTTCTTATAAATGTGAATAAAAGTGATTTGTTTATTATTTAATACAGGTTATTACACTATATATATGACTAATGTGTATCCCTTGAGTTGGAAACTGGCTCGTATAGTTCCAATCCCTAAGATTCGTAACCCGACATCTAGTTCAGATTATAGACCCATAAATATTTTACCTATTTGCTCCAAGTTAATGGAGATAATTATGAAGGAAAGGCTGGTAAACTTTCTGAATCAGAACAATCTTTTATCACCTTATCAGTTGGGTTTCAGAACTGGACATAGTACAACAACCCGTGTACTGGATGTATTGGAAAGGGTAAGGAAATGTGTGGATGCTGGAAGGGGATCAGTTATTGTTTTTTTGGATTTCAAAAGCGCGTTTGATTCAGTGAATCATATTCAGTTGGTGCGAAAGCTTAATTCGCAATTTAGGTTTTCGCCAACAGCACGCAAGTTAATTGCGTCGTTTTTAAATGATAGAGGCCAATTTGTTAAGGTAGGTAATCGAGTATCTGAATGTACTCGATTATATAGAGGCGTGCTACAAGGTTCCGTTATGGCGACAATTTTGTTTATGCTCTATATTAATGATGTTATACAATCTTTAAATTTCTCTAATGCGCGTATTTATGCTGATGATATACAGCTTTTCGGATGCATGGATGGTAATATCTCTATTTCAAATATTTTCAATTTATTTAATGAAGATTTGAACAAAGTAGTGCAGTGGGCAACAGAAAACAGACTGGTGCTCAATCCTGTGAAGACTTTTGCTATGAAATTTGGGAATAATACTGAAAACTTTCCACATTTAAGATTAAATGGTATGGCCATAGAGTATGTCTCTCATCATAAGTCTTTGGGCATTTATTTAGATGATGACCTTTCATTTGATCATCATTTGAATATGATAATATCCAGAGTTTCCTTTACTCTTAGGAAGGTAAATAATTTAGGATATAATTTTCCACTTCATGTTATAAAGCTTATTGCGAAATCTTTTTTCATACCAATATTTCTTTATGGTATGGAAATTTTTACATCTACATCCGCCACTAATATTGCTAGGCTAAGAAAATGTTTCAACAGAGTTATTAGATATGTTTATGGCTTAGGGTTTCGTACACATGTTTCGGCCAAGGTGAGAGACTTTCTGGGATTGAACTTTGAAGATTTTATTAGCTTAAGGGTAATGATGCTTTTTTATAAGCCTATGAAGTTTGGAAGTCCTCAATACTTATTCGATTTGTTTGAATTTTCCTATTCAGTTTGAACCGCAAATGTGAACTATCCGCCGATACATACCTTTTATATGCAACCTTCATTTGTTGTACGAATTTACAGACTTTGGAGCACTGTACTACTGTACAGTGAACATAATTTTTCTTTGGGACTTAATGACTTTAGGAATCGTTTTATAAACTATATTTGAAATAGACAACTTAATTTTCATTCAATATAAAAGCTGGTTACAGGACTTTTAGCTATTGCTAACTTTGGGGGTGATTTTAGTGTCGCATATTCGTGCTGTAGATAATGAATGATGGTTATACAATGAAAGGTTATTTTTAAGTTAATTATAAGTAATATTAAACCTACTCATAATATACTATGTAATCGTTTAGGCCATAAGGCTTTTGATTATAAATGAATTCAATAAAAAAAAAAATAAAGATTTACATTTCAGTAAATTCAACTAACATTGTCATTTGTTTTTTATTCTTCCAAAAATTAGCCACAATTGTGGTAAAAATTAACCACATATGTTAGTAAAAAATAAAAAAAAATTATTTTTTTTAATTTTTTAAATAACAAAAAATGAATATGTAAAATGATTGTAAAATCTTAAAACAGTAATTTGATGTGGTTTGTTTGCTCTACAAATGACTGATATTTACAACAAAAATAAAGAAACTGTATTACCACCCAAACAACTACAGACAGACAAAAAAAAAACCACCCTAAGTGTACAAATAAAATTTGTTCTTTGGAACTTCGTCAGTCAAACAATGGTACAATAGAGAAATTGTTTTCTTAACCTTTATAGTTCAAATTGGTGCATCAAAATATTTTTTTATAAACCAACAATGTGATATATTAAAATTTAATGTTTAATTACAAAATTAAAAAAAATGCTAACAAACCTTGAACAAATAAAACTTGAAACTTCCATAATTTCATGATCAGAGCTTGTATTTAGTGTAAATATATGTATCCTTTCAAATAAAAAACATGCTCTAGCTTATTTTGGTTGCACTATCTGTAATCAACTAAAAAAATATGTGGTTACAAGTTTGAAAAGAAAAAGGCTTACGTTTATACTGATCAGTAATTAAAAAATAATTAGTTGCCAATATGACATTATATTTGTAATTAGATAAGAATTGTCATTGTTAAGCAAATGTTTTAAGATATGGATTTCCATTATAAAACACCCCTGAAAGAAAAATACAGTCAGCACAGTGTTGGCAAAGCGTCGGCGACTGTCGACTCTCGACTATGCGTTGGCAGAATATGGGAGTAACAATCTTGATAACAGTGGCCAACCATTGGTTTGAGCGAACTTGCTACTGTTGGCGTAACGTTGGTAATTCAAAAATTGTTGTGCTTTCAAAATAGCTTAAACGCAATTAATTTTGAGAAATATGTAAAATAAATCACATTTAAAAAGCAACAATACAGTTCGGTCTTAGTATTATATTTAAATGTGTGAAATATAAAAAATATTAAAAAAATGCTTCTAATTGGTTCTTATATTGGTAAAGACAATTTTGCAATAATTAAGAAACAACACGCAAAAAAAAAAACAAAAAAAAACACAAAGAGCATCATACATTTTTGGATAATAACCATACTCTTAACTGCTTCTGTATAATAATATTATAATTAGATTGCCATATTATGGTACCAAATATATCCCAGTATTTTCATATTATGTTTCTGGAAATAAATAAACTTATGTTTAAAATAATTTAAGTAATCCTATTGTCTTTCCGCAGAAGAATAAGTTTTGTGAAATATTGTGTCAGCTGTACTAGCTATACATTTGATTACAGCATAAAGAATACATTTTCACAATACATTAATAATGACCAATCCATATTTGCAGCAATTATAACAACTGCATTATAACCATAGTATAGTCCCAGTTATCTTATTATGATCATGGAAAAGAATTTCGGCATCATTTATTACCATGTTATGATTATTGCAAACATATTATGATTATTTCGTACTACATACTTAAAAGCATGTGCATTTTGTTTAAATTTTTCTTGCACATTTTTTTTTCTTTAACTATATTTTTTTGTGTAATTATAAACAATTAAATAATAAAGCACTTTTTTATAATAAACAATAACTTTATTTAACGGGTGCTCGACAATTAAACTTTTACCTAGACTTCCAGGGCCGACCTAGTTGAGAATATAATTTATTCCTTCTTCAACAAAACAAATCACTATTACAATTAACAAGACTTCCAGGGTAGACCAGGTTGAGACTGCAAACTTATTCCTTCTTCCACAAAACAGATCACCATTAAAATTAACACCACTACGTTGTTTATCAGAACTTCTTTTCACAAAATCTCAAACAAGAATGAGATTATCTTATAGTTGGTGCAACTCTAATATGTCTGCACTTAGATAGAGGAATATGATATGATTGTAGACAACACAATAATATAATAACTGAAAAAAGAGAGAAATTTTTACTAGAACATGATAAAAGCAACGATATTATTGGTGAATTATGATTGTTACAATAATACTTTAATTGAAACAAAAATATATTGCTGTAGGAAACATAGTTTTGTGGCCGCAATCATATTGCAACCTTATTTTTTCTCTGCGTGTAGTCAAAGTTCTGTGATACTACAGTAAGCTTAACGTGTGATTTTCTGTGTACTGTGTTGTTAATATTTATTTAATTATTTATTTAATATTCTGTGTAGTGATGAAGTTTGAATAAAGCAAACGAAACGTTAAGCAAAAACATTAAAATTGATTTTTATTAACAAATAAATCAGATTATTGACCAAAACAGCCCGTAAGGAAACCCCTTTTTAAAATCTAATATTGGCAAATAATTTTAAATGCGGTACTGGCAAAACACATACTTTGCAAACAAAATGGTGTAATTTTTAACATGGTAGGTTTTACAAAAATAGCTGTATTTTGCCAGTACTATTTTTTTTTTTGTACGATTGACAATTGCTACCCCCGCATTTATGTGTTAATGAAAGGTTTTTCTGGGTACCACAACCAATAACTAGCAGTTTTTTTTTTTAATCTATTTGAATATACATATTATCAAATTCCATAAAAATTTGTTAACAAAAACTAGAAGTTTTAAAAACTACTAGCTCTTAGTAGTAGTATAAATGAGAAATTACTTAAATAAAGCTAAATAAGCAAAAAAAAAAATTAAAATTATGTTAATTTTTGTCCTTTTATTCTCTAAAACATATCCGATGTTCATTAAGATCTGCCAGTGCGGACGGGATACCTCCCTTGTTAGAAATAGCGGCCTGACTAAAATCAAGGAAAATTGAACAAAATATATTTTCACTAATTAATGCCAAACGATAATATTTAAAATAAAATTTAAATTTTCACTTATAATTTGATCACGCTAAAAATAATCACCCTTTAGACACAAATACAATCTGGGTAAATATTATGTATAAATATAACAATTTTATAAATATTAATGGTATTCACAAGCTGTACTAAGTGTTGTATTGTAAAATTAGTGATGGTAAACACTTGAACATAGTACACTGAACGTAGGTACAAATGTTGTATCGTACTATCATCTATTGCAGTATATTTTAAAATGAAATTTTACCATCTCTATTTTCGATACAACTATACTACACATACAATATTTAGTACGCCCCTTGTAAAGAACCGAATAGTTTTTATACAGATTTTCGGTTCTCAGTTGTGTTGACTTATATGCCTACCCATTTTACGAAAACTTCAAATTCACTTTTAGATCTTTGTTTTCTCAATAATGCGTCAAAATTATTGTTATATGATCAGCTTTCAGCATCTTTATTCTCTAAACACGATCTTTTATTTTTAATATATGATTTTCAAACTGAAAGATGCAATCAAAAAACAATATCATATCGTGATTTTAAAAATATTGATTATCCGGCGCTTGAAACTGAACTTTCCACAATTACTTGGAACGAATTTTTTTTTTATGCCTAACGCTGATGAACAGGTAATTTTTCTGCAAAATAATATGGAATATCTATATAATAGATTCATTGTAATTAAAACTAAACGAATACGTCGTGAACAACCTTGGTTTTCGAATGAAATTAAATCGTTTATTAGCCAAAGATATTACACAGTAAAAAGTTTTAGTTTAATTTTAACACCGAGCCGGTGTGTATATATAACAATCCCTAAAAAGTGTTAAATGTATTCCATTATGGTATACTTATACAGAGATTAAAATACAGGCAGTGAGAGAGAGTTTCGTTTTTGAGAGCATAAAAATAACACCATTATGTATTACGGTTTATTATTTTTTGGTGTTAAAATAAAACCAAATTGTTTATATTCAATAAGTAACTTGGCATTAATATAATACCCTATGGAATAAGTTTTACACCTGACCAAGAATTAGAATAATGCCATTAGGAATATATTGTATTCTTAAATGGGTGTTATTTTCAATACCTAATGGAATATATGGTACACTGAACGGGTGTTAACTTACGAAGGGCTAAAATTAATACCCTTTTTATAAAATTTCACTGAAAATAAATTAAACAACTTTAGTTTTATGTTTAGTAATTTTTAATTTATATTTATTGTAATATTTTACCATAACACAAATAAAAGAATGTAAATATTTCAAACTAAAATCACACTTTCAATATAATATAATACTTACAATGCCACCACATTTGCTGTTTTCAACTTTAAAAGCCGGAAACAAACATATAACAGCTTCAGCTACCGCGATCCTGTCCTCTCGGTTTGGGTAATTGCCACTTCGTTTGCGCAAAAAGTTTGTGGCTTCACGTACCAGACATCGTCGTGAACTATCGCTTAATGTTTCTTTAATGGCGTATTCACTAAACAACGCACCGAAATCACCCATTTCTTAAGTAATTCCTGTAATATTTGCTTGATAATTAAACACTAATGGAATTACACGATTCGAAACAGAACTCTTTAAAAAAACAGCTACAACATCTATACTGCTTAATTATTTCTGGCAGGTCATCAAAATCTATTTGGACACCGTCTCGATCTTTAAACTGCAGTTCTCTGCCTTCTGAATGAATTTCCAGCTTATTAATAACTAAAATCCCAAAAAAATGTATTATAAAAGATTTAAATTAATAAGGACTTGCAGTCAATACTCACTTGAAACTATTATTGTATTTGATGTGAATTCCTCACTTTCTGGTTCCACAATAGGTACAAAATAAAATTTTCCACCACTTTTCACTTTAATAAACACTTTTTCTGGTGTTATTTTTAAACCAAAACAAGCAGTTTCATGAGAGAGGCACATTTTTACAGCTGTTTTTAATACCTTATTAGGTGTTGTTTTTAAACTTTAAAGAATGAAATTGTTTTAAGAGAGAAATTTAAGTCTTTTTTGGCATTAAAATAAAACCGAAAGTATTAAAACAAAAAAAAAAAAAAAAACCAATGCCTGCGTCGGTGTTATTTGTAAACTAAAAGGAATTGTTTTTTTTTTCTCCTGAAAATATTTAATTACAATTTTGGCGTTATTTCTATTCCAAATAGTCATTAAAAAACTTTTAAATTTCTCTGGGTGTTAAAACAATTCCCACAAGTATTACAATTTATACCACATGGTGTTAGATATAAACTCTTTTGGAATTAATTTAAAATTTAACTCCAAAGTAGTTTAGAATTAACACTGCTAAGTTTTAAAATTAAACCACGACTTTTTACTGTGTACGCTTATACTCGATGGAAGAGATTCAAAACTACGGAACTTCATGAAATGTTTAAGGCATTAAGAAGAAAAGTAAATTCTAAAATCAGAATTGCAATATCAAACTTTTATAAGTTGCTGTTTGCACAAAAAAGAAATGGCGAGAAATTAAGAATATGCGTATAGTAGGTAACAATGCCAAAAATGAGGATAACACAATTGATGTAAATCAATTAAACCTCGATTTCGTTAACATATCAATGCCAGAGGCAAATGTTAATTATTACTAAAATATTTTTGTCAATGCTTACAACACGAACACCAACAACAATGTTAATTTTAAATTCACCCTCTTTACCCAAGAAGATGTTTTAGAATCCTTCTTGAGTATAAAATCCCATTCAGTTGGACATGATGGTATTCATCCTAAATTCATAAAGCTAATTACCCTTTTATCTTACCACACATAACTTGTATACTGAATACGACAGTTACAACTTCTAACTACCCCATTTTCTGAAAACATGCCAAAATAATATGATAAAGACTATCGCCCAATTACAATTTTGCCTTCTTTGTCAAAAGTTTTTTTAGCGTTTAGTTCACTCACAGATGAGTAAATACCTAAACGACAATTCTTTACTTACAGAAAGACAATCTGGGTTTCGACCAAAGCACAGTTGCCCTACCACCTTAATTGATGTATCTGAAAGAGGTGAAATGGATAATAGGAAAATATCGTTTTTAGTTTTACTTGACCACTCAAAGGCTTTTGACACCGTGGAACATAATATTCTTTGCCTTAAATTAAAATATATGTGTAACTTCTCTCCGGCAGCTGTTCAATTAATATCTTCATATTTATATGAAAGATCTCAATCTATTTATCATGGTGCCAAAATATCAAATAGTTTTACAGTGACGAGAGGTGTACCACAGTGTTCAATTCTTGGTCCCCTATTGTATGCATTTTTCAGCTTGAAAATCATATATTAAAAATAAAAGATCGTGTTTAGAGAATAAAGATGCTGAAAGCTGATCATATAACAATATTTTGACACATTATTGAGAAAACAAAGATCTAAAAGTGAATTTGAAGTTTTCGTAAAATGGGTAGGCATATGAGTCAACACAACTGAGAACCGAAAATCTGTATAAAAACTATTCGGTTCTTCACAAGGGGTGTACTAAATATTGTATGTGTAGTATAGTTGTATCGAAAATAGAGATGGTAAAATTTCATTTTAAAATATACTGCAATAGATGATAGTACGATACAACATTTGTACCTACGTTCAGTGTACTATGTTCAAGTGTTTACCATCACTAATTTTACAATACAACACTTAGTACAGCTTGTCAATACCATTAATATTTATAAAATTGTTATATTTATACATAATATTTTCCCAGATTGTATTTGTGTCTAAAGGGTGATTCTTTTTAGCGTGATCAAATTATAAGTGAAAATTTAAATTTTATTTTAAATATTATCGTTTGGCATTAATTAGTAAAAATATATTTTGTTCAATTTTTCTTGATTTAAGTCAGGCCACTATTTCTAGCAAGGGAGGTATCCCGTCCGCACTGGCAGATCTTAATGAACATCGGATATGTTTTAAAGAATAAAAGGACAAAAATTAACATAATTTTAATTTTTTTTTTTTTTTGCTTATTTAGCTTTATTTAAGTAATTTCTCATTTATACTACTAAAGGGTGTCCCAAGAAGAACGCAACTTTTAAATCTGGCAACATTCGAAGTGTCATTGTTTGACATTTGAACAATTGTTATTGTTTGCTAGTAGAAGGTACGAGGTTAGTAAAAATGGAGCGCTACACGAATGAACAACGCACTCTCATTGTGAAATTGTTTTACCAACATGACAACACGAAAATGCTGATTTTGCCGATAAAATCATCTTCAGTGACGAGGCCCATTTTCATCTTGATGGCTTCGTCAATAGGCAGAATTGTCGCATTTAGGGTGAGGAAAATCCTCGAGTGATTCACGAGAAGCAAATGCATCCTCAATGTGTCACTGTGTGGTGTGGTTTTTGGGCTGGAGGAATCATTGGACCTTTTTTTATGAAAATGAGGCAGGTCAAGCGCTAACAGTCAATGGTGTTCGGTATCGTGAAATGATAACCAGTTTTTTCTTGCCTAGAATTGAAGAAATGAATGTGGAGGGCATGTGGTTCCAATAAGACGGCGCCACATGTCATATAGCCAGAGAAACAATTCAATTGCTGCATCAGTCATTTCCCGGTCGTGTTATTTCGCGTTTTGGAGATCAGAATTGGCCGCCTAGATCGTGTGATTTAACACCATTAGATTTTTTTCTTTGGGGTTTTTTGAAGTCGATGGTTTACGCGAGTAAGCCGACGACGACTCAAGCCTTAAAAGAGGAAATTGGAAGCTGCATTAATGAAATACCGCAGCATTCATGCAAAACGGTCATTGAAAATTTCATTAAAAGATCGCGTGCATGCCAGCAAAGCCGCGGCGGCCATCTGCACGATATATTGTTCCATACATAACCTCATTCTGTCTACTTTACGATATAATAAAGTTTCACGATTTTTTTTTAAATATCTGTGTGTTTTATTTAAAATTTAAAAATTGCGCTCTTCTTGGGACACTTTTTACTAAGAGCTAGTAGTTTTTAAAACTTCTAGTTTTTGTTAACAAATTTTTATGGAATTTGATAATATGTAAATTCAAATAGATTTAAAAAAAAAAAAAACCTTTCATTAAAAAAAAACCTTTCATTAACACATAAATGCGGGGGTAGCAATTGTCAATCGTACAAAAAAAAATAGTACTGGCAAAATACAGCTATTTTTGTAAAACCTATCATGTTAAAAATTACACTATTTTGTTTGCAAAGCATGTGTTTTGCCAGTACTGCATTTAAAATTATTTGCCAATATTAGATTTTAAAAAGGGGTTTCCTTACGGGCTGTTTTGGTCAATAATCTGATTTATTTGTTAATAAAAATCAATTTTAATGTTTTTGCTCAACGTTTCGTTTGCTTGGTCCCCTATTGTAAGCTGCATACAAAATTTAAACCAAGATCTATGAAGAATATCTTAATGGGCGTCTTATAACGGTCTTTGTCTAAACGCTAAAAAATCTAAGGCCATGGTAATTGGAAATCCTAAACTTTTTCCCAGTTTATTACCCGCGATTCAAATTGGGAGCTCAAGAATTGAAATATCTGAAACAGCGAAAAATTTAGGAGTTATATTTAACAAACGTCTTGATTGGTCTGATCATATTAATATGATATGTGGAAAAACGTTTTCTATGTTACGAAATTTGTGGATGACACAATCGTATACACTTTTAAAATACGACTGGATAAAACATATTTGTTGCCCACATTAATGTATGGTTGCGAACTTTTCGCAAATTGCTATTCATTAAGCAAACGAAAACTAAATGTAACATATAATAATTTTGCCAGATATATATTTGGACTTAATTGCTTTGCCAGGATTTCACGTTACTCAAAACGGGAATATAACTTATCGTTTGATAACTTATTAAAATGCCGTTCTCTTATATTTCTACATAAAGTAATTTATACAAAACAACCTGATTATTTATACAAACGACTTAATTTTTTTATATCGAGGAGGGGAAACAAAATTATTACAATTCGTCATCAGAGTGAACTCTCCAAAAAACATTTTTTTATAAGCAGTATAGATCGTTGGAACCACTTGCCTCACAGGATTCAAACAACAAGCAATGCAAGTCATTTTAAGCGTTATATTTTTGAGCATTATGGTTAACCAAGTTTCAAACATTTTAATATTGTTTTTTGATAAAATTTGTTCTGTTTTTTTTTTGTTTAAATTGTTAGCCTAAACTTTTTATTCTTATTAGCTATTTAATATGGTAAATTAAAATTATATATAATTTATATTGTGCCTTTTTGTTTTTATAACGATGTGTAAATTCCAACTTTAATTTTTTATCTGTCCCAAACATTATTGTTACATTATTATTCCATTTGCTGTTAATAAGACTAGTTCTTGTGGCAATGGTATGCTAAATAAATATGAGCTTATGCAAGTATGTGTCAAAACGAGCGGATATAACATTTTCAATAAAAATTATTAATTTATATACACATGGGCCTTAGTTTTAAATTTCCCAGTGTTGAAACAGTAATCACAAGCTTACTCTCTGCATTACATTATCACAAATAACAAGCACCTATACAAGTTAATTTTCCCATAATAATTTGCCCATTATTTCAATACATAAATTAATGCCTTACCTATAAGTAATTATTTTTATAATTATTTTAAATAATAAGCAATGATTTCGATTTCTTAAAATTTCTAAATCGGGTGTTTTTCTGTACTAAAAAGTACTTTTAAAAATTTGCAATAAAATTTTTTTTTTTTTTTTTTATTTGTATTTTCAAAGTAATTCTACCTCAGGATTGTGAATTAAGTTTTTGTGTTTTCTTTCATTATTTAAAGAAATTAATAAAATCGACAAAAACGTCATAATTTTTATAAATTTTATAAAATTTTGATAGAAAGTGATTTCAAAATACGTTTTCACCTATTTTTACGTTTATGTTTGTTTAAAGGGTATAGTATTTTGAATCGTTGGAAAGCGTAATATAATGTGTTTTATGTTATATGTAATTATAAAAAAAAAAAAAAATCTGTAAAAAAAATTCAGATTTTCGAAACTATTTTTCCATTACAATAATATATTTTCAAAATTATGAATTTTGGTTCCCATGTTAGCTATGTCTTGGCCATAGAGTTGCCACCCTGTGACAAAATATAGCGCTTCGGGAAGCTTCATTGAAAATCCAAACGCTGACGAATGTCGAAAAAAGAAAAAGTACATGTCCACTAAGACTTAATTGAGAATAATATATGTGAGTTTGGACCTGAACCGTATAGTTGGTTGTTCTTGTACAAAACCCCACAAGATTTCTGTGTTTTTTCGAATACCATGAAAAGTTGAACATGCTCGGATATGCTACTTTATGAAATACTTTCCATTAGATACAAAATTTTTATATAGTTTCTTTGGAAGATATATGAAAAAAAAAACACAGAAAAAGGGGTACTTTTTTACCACACTTTTTAACCTCTCAACGAGATTGGACAGCAGAAAAAAACATGGGTGTCTTAATTTTTGAATTTTTATAATACACAAAATTTCATAGCAATCGTCACGAACACATGAGCGGATTCTCCTTGTGTGTCTTTTATATTTTTCAAGTTTACCACCCCACCATGTCGTATGATTATTATTTAATGTATTTAATATTGCTCATACGTATGGTGGGGCATTTCAATATAAAATATAATGATAACTATAGAACTTTTAAGCTATTAATTCGATCGGTATGAATCAAATTGGAAATTTTAATAGGAGTTGTTAGTCTGTAGAAATACTATAATTGGGTCACTTTGTTTTATTATAAGCTGTACTTGCAGGGTGTTAAAGTTGACTAACTCTTTTATAAAAAGTCTTTTAAGGCTTGCAAGTTTTGTAAATGTGGAAAGATTTCAAAAATTTTTGCCCCAGGGTAATATATCTAAAATATTATCGAATTCACAAGTTCCTACAAATACCGATTTGGATATAAAACTATCAAAAATCCATGTTTTTGACTCAAATTGGAATCTAATCGCTGTATTGTATCAAACAAAAAACCTATATATCCACATATTCGTATCGGAATTTTTAGCAAATTGTATTCACTAAACGCACACAATTTGAAAAAAAAAAACATCTTAACAAACATATTTTTTGTGTAAATTTGTTAAATAAATATATGAATTAATTTGAAAATTTAATTATTAATCAATGAAAATGAAAATTATTCAAGTTCGAGGCCATACTCTATATTTCTTCATTAGGATAATGTCCTAACAAATAATCTGTAGAGTTTTTTGTTTTCACATTTATTATTTGACCCTTTCAGGAATGTGTTGATAGATCTATTTCGGGAATTTTCTAGGTTCCCATCATCAGAACACGTTTTGAAAGCGGTAACAATCCCATGCCAAACATCAAACATTCATATGAACTAGTTTACTCACTACATGAGAACTAATATACATATGAGTTTAAAGTTAAAGATTATAACCATTGATCAAAAAATAAATTTAAAACTTGTTTTGATGTGCAAGATCCACCTCTGGTGGATATTCAATACACGTTTTTTGTTTTTCTCTCCTTTTTATATTTTGTTTAGTTTGTTAACAAAACAGGGGAAGTAAACTAGGCGGTACTTTGCCTTTTTTACAAGTTTGTTATAATTTTTATTAAAAATAAAAATTATGTTTTTTTCGACCTTTAATTGTGCAATGAAAATGAAAATTATTCAAGTTCGAGGCCATACTCTATATTTCTTCATTAGGATAATGTCCTAACAAATAATCTATAGAGTTTTTTGTTTTCAAATTTATTATTTGACCCTTTCAGGAATGTGTTGATAGATCTATTTCGGGAATTTTCTATGTTCCCATCATCAGAACACGTTTTGAAAGCGGTAACAATCCCATGCCAAACATCAAACATTCATATGAACTAGTTTACTCACTACATGAGAAGTAATATACATATGAGTTTAAAGTTAAAGATTATAACCACTGATCAAAAAATAAATTGAAAACTTGTCTTGATGTGCAAGATCCACCTCTGGTGGATATTCGATACACGTTTTTTGTTTTTCTCTCCTTTTTATATTTTGTTTAGTTTGTAAACAAAACAGGGGAAGTAAACTAGGAAGTAAACATGCCAAACATCAAACATTCATATGAACTAGTTTACTCACTACATGAGAACTAATATACATATGAGTTTAAAGTTAAAGATTATAACCATTGATCAAAAAATAAATTGAAAACTTGTTTTGATGTGCAAGATCCACCTCTGGTGGATATTCAATACACGTTTTTTGTTTTTCTCTCCTTTTTATATTTTGTTTAGTTTGTAAACAAAACAGGGGAAGTAAACTAGGCGGTACTTTGCCTTTTTTACAAGTTTGTTATAATTTTTATTAAAAATAAAAATTATGTTTTTTTCGACCTTTAATTGTGCAATGAAAATGAAAATTATTCAAGTTCGAGGCCATACTCTATATTTCTTCATTAGGATAATGTCCTAACAAATAATCTATAGATTATTTGATCAATGGTTATAATCTTTAACTTTAAACTCATATGTATATTAGTTCTCATGTAGTGAGTAAACTAGTTCATATGAATGTTTGATGTTTGGCATGGGATTGTTACCGCTTTCAAAACGTGTTCTGATGATGGGAACCTAGAAAATTCCCGAAATAGATCTATCAACTCATTCCTGAAAGGGTCAAATAATAAATTTGAAAACAAAAAACTCTATAGATTATTTGTTAGGACATTATCATAATGAAGAAATATAGAGTATGGCCTCGAACTTGAATAATTTTCATTTTCATTGCACAATTAAAGGTCGAAAAAAACATAATTTTTATTTTTAATAAAAATTATAACAAACTTGTTAATTATTAATCGCAATAAGTGTTAATTTTAAACGAAAGTGGTGATAAACTGTGTGTTGAAAAAAAATTTAATTTTTTAAAACTTTTATGTATTAATATCAATACTTTGATATTTTAAATATGGGGGATTTCATCTCCAGTGACCGAACTTTTGAAGCCGATGTCTTAGGATCTCAATTAAACTTACTCCAAGTTGACTTCTATTGGGTAGTACCCAGACACAAAAATGCAATAGGCATAGTGTTGGCAGAACGTCGCATAGTAGCGCCCGTAGAACAAGTGAGGTGGCAAAAATCAAAAATTTCATGTGCTCCTAAAAAATATTGAATAAACCTATTTTATAGGAAATGTTCCAACGATTTCAAATATGCCTTTCTTATTACAATCAGATTTTTGGTTCAGAAGATATAGCCCTTCAAAGTTGACCGATTTTCAGTGTTCAAAAAAACAGAACATTTTTATGTAATTTTGTCCGCTTTCAGGTGCAGAATCTCGAAAACTAGATAACGGATCGTCATTCTTTTTAATGTTATTGATAGATATATTTATTAAGAGAAGATTAAAAAAAAATTAGACTGTTTGCTTTGTATTCGTCTAGGTACTTTGGTAGTTACAAACTATCCATTTTTTCAATATTTCTCAACTTTGGTGGAAAATAAAAAAAAAAAACTATTAAAAACTATATTTGCCATATTTTGAAAATTAGTTCTTGGATTAGTCCTTTACCTATTGCAAAAAATTCCAGCTGCCCGTCCTTGCCCCATTTTTGGCTAGAGGTAAAATTTTGAAAAAAGACATGGTTCAAAAAAGGTGTCGCATGCATTTTTGGGCAATTAATGACATATAAACGCGAAAACCCATTCTTATTATTATTGTTAATATATATGATTTTTGTTTATGATTTTAGGTAGATTATACTATATATTTGAAAACAACCATAATCCCGTTATTAGTCAAGGTTAGGTAGATTTTTGTTTTTCATTCAAGGTAGATTATGAAAATGTTTGTACATTAGGTAGATTTTTGTTTTAAATTCAAGGTAGATTAGACTATATATATAAAAACAATCATTATCCCGTGATTAGTCTAGATTAGGTAGATTAGACTAATTATTGGAAAAAAAAAATCATAATCCCGTAGTTATATATTTTATGAATGTCCCTAATAATTTCTCCTCTTTGAATTATACTTTATACCCGTTTTA